>OY759171.1:4212075-5412075 GCA_963662145.1 Sturmia bella | reverse complement strand
CTTGTCCTAATAGATTTTCCATATTTTAATGAGCTGTTTAAGCTATTAAGTATCTTCAGTCATTGTGTATACATATTTGTGTTTATGGCAGCCATAATTAGAGAACTTTCACACTCTCATATTTCACTTAAGTCTTGGAATGTCAAGCTATAGGAAATTAAGTTGATAAAAAAATGGTTTGAATGGGATTTTAATTTTCGCACAAGGTTGTTTTTAAGGGATTGTGTGCCATGTACTAATTATTACATTTCGGATGTTTTATGAGAGAAAAAAATAATTAGCAAATACCTTGAAATGCTTGTTAAATGTAAGTACATTAATTTTTTAATTTCACAACCACTTCAACGAAATCAAAAGTTTAGTTTTGCAAAAAGTAATATATCAGCTCTCAGAAATATGATAAGTTTTTAGTTTTACCTTTAAGAAATATCGCTTAACAATTAGTTTTACAACTCCAAAGGGCGAAACAACTAATTAAGAATTTTTCCATTAACCTAATAATACAATGCACAATACGTGTTTTATTTTGTGCCCCAAAGGCAAACGTGACTTTGTGCATCAAACAATAAATAGTAAATCAATTTAACTACTATTTCTCATTAACAATCATTACAAACATCATTTCATTTAGCAATAAATTTGCTTGATTATAAAAACATTTTATGTTATTGATAAAATTTTATAAAACGTCGAATGAATAAAACTCTGCTATACACAACAACATAAATTAATTTAAAATCCAAAGCAACGGAATTTTTTCTTATGTAACGAAAAGTAAATTAAATATATTACTACAAGTCCTATAACTTATCTTAATCTCAAAAGTATTTTTTATTGAAAAGATCACAAAAAAATAATACTTATGATTTTCTCCATTTAACATAAAAATCCTTGACATTTGCTTTGAACCTTAAAAGAATATTAAAACGAGGCGAATTAAACGAATTTTTTTAGTAATACTCCTGTGTGTTTTTTTTTATCATTTGTTTGGTTTTCCTGAGATCTATTTCTTTTTTTTTTTGACTTTGTATTTTTTTTTTCAAAGTAGACGTCTCAAATGTTTTCTGAAAGGCTAACACTTAGAAGTTTTTTATTAAAATTTCTTTTTTATAAAAAATACTTTATCCGGGAGGTTTTTAAATAATACTTTTTGTGAGATACTTTTGTTAACAGGTACCTATTTTTGGAAGGTACTTTTTTAAAAATTAAAAAGTGTTCCCTTTTGGACAGATTCATTTTTGGCACTTTCTTAAGAAGGTGGTCTTTTTAAATGGTACTTTTTTGGAAATATATTTTTTCAAAAATACCTTTTCTAACAGCTACATTTTTTAAGGGTTTAAAATTTACATTTTTGACAAGGTTCTTTTGTTGTTTTTTAAATGGTGATTTTTTTCAAAGACCTTTTTTTTCAAAAGTACTTTTTCAAAAGCCACTTTTGTAAGAGATGGTTTTGTACATTTTTTAAAAATGTACTTTCTTTGAAAAGTACTTTTTTTAAAAAGTACTTTTCCGAAAAATACTTTTTCGAAAAGTAACTTTTTCAAAAATTACTTTTTTTCAAAGGTTTTTCTTAAAATGTACTGTTCTTTGGCAATGAACAGGGGTCAAAACTTAAAATTTTTAATAAAGGAATAAAATTTTGAAAAAATTTCTTTCTTTTTTATAACGAAACACGAAAACGAAAGGAATTATATTCTGAGAGAAGTGTTTTTACATGTATGTATGTATATATATGCACATATGTTTTTCACAATTTAAACAAGAAATGTTTGCAATCCAACAAGGCAAACAAAAAACTTTTTACAAACAATTTCTGGCTTTTAGTAAAAGATGCTCAAATTAACAATGAACAACTTGCTTTATGCACTCGCAAGCAAAGCTGCAAATAAAATGTAGAAATGCTTTTCTTTATTTTAATGTTAAAGCAAATTGTATTCTCTTTTATTTAAAGAGGAGAAACAAAAAAACTTTATGAAGGTTACATTCATACAATTTTTGAAAACTTGTAAGCAGTACGCAAAAAGAAAACTAAAAGCAGTAGAAAGTATTTCTAATTGCATACATATATGTACATACATACGTATGTATATGATGGTTAGCATATACATAATGCAGTTTTTAAATGATTTTTTTTCATTTTACTAGCTTTAAGAGTATTAATATTGTAACCGAAATAAATGTACAAGGAAGTCAACAATTTTAACATTTTAATCCACTTCCTCTTTGTTGCCATAAACTAAATACATATCACTCGCATTAAATGAAATTGAAAATTTCAAAACAAAAAAAAAAAACTTGTTTTTACACTATTTCTATGGTGGCAATTTTAAATAATAAAAAAAAAGTATTCAAAAGTACCAAGAGCTGCTGCTGAAACTTTTCAAACCTCATTCCAACCACCAACATTTACCACAAATTCAACAAATTTAATTTCTCACCTTTTTAATTTTTAAATAAAAATTTTTAAGTTCAAATAAAAACTAACGTTCAGCGTTGTAAAATTTTAACATCAATTACCATTTATCATGAGCTTGTTTTCTGTTTTATGTAGTTAGAGAGACAAAAAGGAAAGCTAAATAATTTAGTGAAAATACAGAGCGTTTTTGTATTTAAAACTCCACGGAGAATAATCAAATTGCACAAAAGGGGAAATAAATGCAGGTTTTGTAATTTATATATATTTTTGTGCTACTGTTTTCCAGATTCACACCGGATTGTTATACATTTTAGTTAATGTGGTAGCTTTGGTACCATTTTTTATTTATTTTCAAATTAGAACACAGCGGAACAATATTTTAAAAGATTGAATGGTTTTAAAAGATAATTGTGAAAATTAACTCTTCGTTAATGCTTCTATAATTTTTTAAAATGCAACTATCAACTATTTTTTAAATCGTTGGTCTCATGTAGAAACGATAGTGAGTGAATTCCATATGTTGTTAATACTTCAAACTAAAATATCTTTAGTTTCATGATAGAAAGGCGCTAACTCACAATCTCGTGTGTTTTGTATGTTTCAATATTAGAGCCTTCAAGTAACCAAAATATGCAGAAAAATAATGTGAGAGATTGAAAAAATGTGAGTTAGGGCTTGTTTACATGTAACCTACGATATTTTAGCTTGAACTATTAACAATACATGTAATTAACTATCGTTTTTCGTTGATTTTGCATATGCAGAGAAAAACTCAGCAGTTTTTAACACAAAAAAGCGATTCGAAATCTATTGAAACTGCTGTATTGATAGAATAAGAAAGTCTTTTGTAGCAAATACATCCGTACATAATTACGTACATATTTGTCGATCTGCATGTATATAAGAACATATGTATATAAGAACATGTTTTATTTACTTTGGAATAACTTTACGCAAAAAAGCCTTAATACTAATAAACAATTTTTGAAGTAAACAAAACAATCTTATCAAGTATTTTTTGTTAAAGATTTCTTTGGAAATTTTAAAATGAATGGTTATTTAAGCTTGGTTTTTAATAATCAGGGAGCACAAAAATATGTTTTTTAGCTGTATGGCTTGATAAAATAAATTGGACTTGAAAGGCATATATGGTTTCCATGACTAGCATCCAGGGATATGCTCCTAGTGAAGTAATGGAGTAGTGAAGTAGTAGGCGTGAACATTTTTTGTTGCTTACTAATGTGAAATGCATTTTTACTGGACTGGGTTAACCTGATCGAGACCAATGTCACAGAGTACACAGAGGTGGAAAAAGTGACTTGAAACCCGCCCAAATCAGCTGATAGAACGCCTGTCAAAAAGAGATAGTTATACTATGCATTGTATAGTCTTTCTTACCGCATAAAAAGAAAAGGGGGCTTCTTTTATCTTACAACGAGTTTTAGCGCATTTCCAGAAGTGAGACCTTACGCTAATTTAGCCACTTTTCATCTCTGTATACTTCTTGCCAATGTTAGACAACGAGTAAAATCATAAGTATTTTTTAATTCGCATAAAATAATTATTATGGATTATCTATTCGGTTCCCCTGTGACAATTACTCATCATCGTAAAGACCCTCAGCAACTTTTTGTTTATTTATTTCTTTAATTTTTGTATACCGAACTTCTTAAGAAGACAACAACAATGCTAAGGCAAAACATCAAGTACCAATTAGCGATAATAACCAAATTTATTAAAAGATTAGAGTGCAAATTTCACAAACGGCATATTTTTTTTTCTTTTTAAATAAATTTTATATATTTTTTTGTTGCTGAAAACAAAAAAATAATCTGAAAGAGGATATTTAAAAATGCATCCTAATGCTGTTTATTGCCCTAAAGAGGAAATAAATTCCTGCGTGATACACACATTTTTGTAAACGACTGAGATATCAACTCTCAAAAACGCTTACAATTTTTTTGCATTCAAAATATTTTTTATTATTCCAAAATTATGAAAAAGGAACAAATTTATATGATAACCAAGCACTTTAACCAACCAACAAATATACTAATCTATTTATAAATTAACTTTATTGACATTGATTACGATTTTATTAACTATTTTCATTATTCTTTCTTTTTAGGTAAGTGTCATTAGTCACAACTCATTGCTTTGATGTAAATTAAAAAATAAATAGAAAGCACCCCATTAGTAAGTAATATACTTATTATCTCTCATATAAATTTTGAATGATTTTGAAAATGTGAAATTAATGACGACTATACCAACATGAAATGAATCAATATTTAGATGGCTCGTGCGTACACTTTAACCCCATGCTATCAGCTGCTTAACGCGTAACCATGGACATGATGATTTATAATTAATAAAATCCATATTCGTTTAATAAGAAAATTCATTCAAATTCTTGCCAGTTCAATTGGCCCCAAAAACTTTTGTTTTTGCTACATACGACTGACCAAGGATATTTGTCTAAAATATTGATTTCCACATTATTCTCGCGTTCATGGGTTGATTTTAAGTGTTCTGTTTTTGGCTTGAATCCATTTTTTATTCATGTCTCCTCTGTAAACCGCATCCGAGTAAATTGTTCGTTTCAAAAACGATTTTTTTGGTCTTTGGTGTTCTTCTAATTAAATTTTATTATTGGAAGTTCTCTTCCACAATTATTTTGTATTGCGTTTATCGGGCTCAAATTCGCTCTATAATATTAATGTTCCCATTGATATTAATTAAACAAGGCAAAGTTAGGGGCCAACTAGCTGTTTCGAATTCATAGCCTGATATTACAAAAGCCGACACTCATGAGTGGATGAATGGCATAAGTGTTGCTTTTGAAACATGAGCTTATGAGTTCATGGGCGGGTGCTGATAAGAAGTCTCTGATGTTGTCTTTGCCTTGTCTAATTAATAATATTATCACATTAGTAATATTATAGAACGAACTTCAGTAAGAACTTCATCCCGATAAACGTAATACAAAATAATTTTTGGTGTTCAGTAAATCGAAATCGTCTAATTTTATTCGTTCTTAAATCGAGTAAAAATATCTGGTCGAAAATAAAAAAAGTGACCAATATTGAAATAAGACTACAGAAACGTAAAAGAAATAGTGGTAATTTTAAATTTAATATTTTTTTAAATTATTTTTATTAAGAACAATTCCAGTTTAATGCATTGAAGCACAAAAATTTTAATTTTAAAAACCCTCTGAAATTTGTAACAGGCTTTGTTCGTAGTAGAAAATCACCCCATTTGTATGGATCAAAACACTTTTTCTGTGAAACTTTTAGACCCGGTATTGAAAAAACTGCTTTAAACGAAAGGTGTTGAGCTGTATTTATTTAGTATTGTCTTCTATAAACAGCTGATTTCGACCATGAATAATAATTCGAATAAGAACTTTATTTACAATTTTGGCGAATCGTAACTAGCTGCCCGTTTTTAAAATTATTAATTTTGCTAAAAAACGAAAAGACTTTGATTTCTTTTTCAGTATTTTTTCTGCGTTTTAAATATAATTTAGGAATGCTAGCTAATCTGTTATCCGCTGATAATTTTCTTTTGCTGTAAAGTAAAACATTAAGTATTAATTTTAATACAGTATTAAACAAAAAACGTAAAACACTTCTAAGAAATAAAAATAAAATCTCGGCTTATTTTGAAATTAAAAATTTTTATTTTTATGAACTCTATAAAACATCACCGCAGTAGCCAGTAAATAAACAAATAAAAAATAATTGCCTCTCCATGTGTAACTGACTTGGTAGGAATGTATAGCAACAGCATAGAACAAATGAAATGACAAGAAAATGCTTTTTCCTTAAAGTTAAAAGTAGAAAAAACAATGACAAAAAATGGCCAATAACAGCCGTATGCTCTCAACTGTGGAGCCAGACGACTAAACAATTTACAACGCAATAATACAACAAACACGACAACCCAAAGTTTTTTTTACGCCCTTTTAAGACAAAAATCAATAAAAAAGATAAATTAAAGAAACCATAGAGAGTGGAAAGAAATAGAGTTGAAGACAGAAAATAATTGAAATATATATATGTAAATCAAATCAAGTTTTTTCTATCTCTACATTTGACTGGCATACGGTAAAGCTAAACCATGTGTTTCCAGCCCTATTAAGGTCGTAGATCTTTTTTTCTTGTTTAAAGCAATTTTCATTCAGCCAGGGATGAGAAATGCAAAACTTATGCACTCCATAGCACTAGCAGTGAATCTTCCATGAATATTTAAATACAGTCCAGTGCTGCACTTTATGCATTTTCAAGTAATGCAAATAGAAAAAATTTATCAAACAGACTTTAATGCTGCTTGATTTTCAATATGCACGCCAAAGAAAATCCAATATGCGTGCGTTGTCACTTTAATTGCAATCAACATAATTAACGCACAACGTGGCAGAATGTGTTAGTACATCAGTTCATCAAAGGATTATCTAATAAAAGCCACTGTATAATATATGAGTGACAAGCAGCAGTTTGTTTTGTTGTATGGATGTATGTATCTCGTGTAAGTTCGAAAACAAAAAAAAGAAGAAAGAATATAAATAGAAAAAACAGCTGTTAAAGATATTACACTGTTCTTGCCATTGTAAAAGCGTTGAAGTGGCAAAATGAAATAAACAAATGATAGCAAAAGAGAGACATGAAAAATTTAACGTAATTGTTATACAATGGTCTGCTGGTTTGTTGGGAAATATGTACGTGTAACTATTGGAATATTGAAATACAATATGGAAAACGTTATTGTGTGTTGTAGATTAAATTAATTTACTTTTATAACTGAATGATTGTTGTCGTTTTCATTAGGAGTTTATAGCGGTAGAGCAGAACTTAAAAAAAATAAATTTTTATAGGTGGTACGTATATAATTTTTTACAATAGATGGGCTTATATGGGTGTTTCCTATAAACAATTTTTTTATATTGCCTCATATGTATGCATTATGCAATAATCATAAGCTTAGCTAAATTATTACTCTGGGGTGAGCAGATGTACACACTTACACATTTTTATTAAAAAATCTTAAATCTAGGGAGGGTAAAAGCAAGTCTGAAGTGAATTTTCCCACAGTAGCCCTCTCCTATCTACACCAATGGCAATGCAGTATATTTTTCAACATACACTTTTGAAGGATTTTTTTTTTCATAAAAGAGTTCTTATCATTATCTTATTAAAATGATGGTTTTTATACAAGATGTTTTTATTTAAATACTTTTATTAATATAGTTTTTATGTAAAAATACTTTTTTATGAAAAGTACCTATTTAAAAAAAGTACTTTTTATAAAAAGCACTTTTACAGAAAGTACTTTTTGCAAAACCTAATTTTTAAAAGAAGTACATCTCATTAAAAATACTTTTAGCTAAACACTAATTTCTACACTACACATTTAGTGGAATTTAGTTCGGTTTTGTTTCCTCAAAACTGGAAAATATTTTTTGTGATAAAAATTTGAATAACAAACATTTTCAAAGCAGACAAGAAAAGTAGATTTGAAGAGTTATTAGCTGAGGATAACACTTTTTATATTTTGTAGTTATTATAAAACGCAGTTTTTATAAGCAATAGTTTTTATAAACGATAGATCTTATAAGCGATAGTTCTTATGAATACTTTTTTATAACAGTAGTTTTATTTTTAAATATACTTCTAAGAAATAATTTTTTAAAAGTTACTTTTCTATAAAATGTACTATTTTCAAGCCATATTTTTCAAAGTATTTTTTTGAAAGCTAATTTTAAAATTCTTAAATTTATTGTATCGTAAGGGACATTTTCCAAACAGGTACGAGTATCCAGGTACTTTTTTTTATTAAAAAATCTTATAAATATAAAATTTTTCTTATCTATACTCTAATGAAGTTTTTATATTTTTGTTTACTGTAATTTTTTGATATTTTCGTTAACTTCATTGTTTATTTAAGGATTGTTTATTTAAGGAATTGTTTATTAAAGGAATTGTTTATTTAAGGAAAAAGAAATATCACGTGGGTCTATTTTTATATTTAAAACGCTTGAGATGACAGTAAAAGTCCATTAACTTTTTGCTTTATCAATTCACCAACAATGTTGTGCATTCAGATTTTATATATTTTTAATATAAATTTTAAAATGTGTTAAAGATTTCCTACTTTTGTTAATTTGTTTGTTGTTCTCATAAAAATATTCACATTCTATTTGTACCATCTTTTAAACACACGAGCAAATAAATGTTTACTTTGATCACTCACCAAAAGACTGCTTCAGGATCTCGATTGTTAACGTTCTCTGAGCACACATTTTTTTTTTTTTTTTGCTAATTTTTCATGTTATCAAAGTTGGCCCCAGAACAATATTAAAATATGTGCGAAGTTTGATACAAAATGTTGTATTTTCGTTATATTTGTAAATTCTAAACTAGTCTTCAATACTTTGTTCATCATGTAATTTAATTACATTAGTTGTAAAGCATAATTTGAAATATTTTCAATAATTGGTTTTTAAAGTTGATTTGCTTCCTGATTTAATAAATTTTAGACTATAGATAATAACATTTCTGATAAAGCAGTTTTTTTTTTTTTGTAAATTTATTTAATTGAATACACACTTCAAAATAAAACAGAGCAATGAAATTTAATTTATGTAAATTTATGTGTGTATGTGTATATTACATTAACAATAACAAAAACCATATCAATGTCAATAATTCTATCGCAATAAACAAATATAAGGGGGCTTCCATGAAAAAAATGAAATGGTTAAATAGAAATAATTTATGCGCAAATATTTATGCGCTTTATTGTCGACGACGGACATGAGTCGTTCATCTCAGCTTAGTTCATAGCACTGCATATCTGCTAATACAGATTTGATGTGTTTCAATATCGATTTCTTTATTTTTAAATATTTCTTGTTAATTCAATATTTTGCAATTTAAATTTTCACCTAGTTTAGCAAGTAATGGAAAATTTTGAAAGAATATGTCTCATACTTAAAGCAATACAAGGTTATGTTGAAGCCTGTAAAATGAATGTAAAATATTAATTGAAAGTTGTTAATTTAATATGATTCAATGTATTTTTTTGATAACATTGAAAATTATTGAAGTTTTATTTATAAGTTGAGTATTTTACTGAGTAATATATACGTACATTGAGCCAGATGAATTTGTATGGACAAAATTTGTCAATTTTTTGTATTGTAGCCCCTATTAGGAGAGATGGCATGGGGTCGGTGTGGGGGAAAAATATTGGGGGTCGGTCATACATTGGACTCTTCTACGGGCAGCCTAGGGCAAGTTAGTGTGAAGATGTGAAAAATTTAATTTTCTAGGCGCCTAAATACGGGTCCGTAGACGAGTCGAATGGATGACCATCCCCTAATAATTGCTTCCCTACAATACTTTTTTTCGCACCCTCTGGCCTGCCACCGTGCTTTTTTAGATGGCTCTCAAAAAATACAAAAAAAGTTGATAATCGTAAGTCTTGAAAATTATAATTTTTTTGAAAAGCCCCATATAAATGCTCTTAATCAAAAAGAAAAATAAAAAAGTCATGACCCTGACTGTTTTGATTTTGTCTAAATTTTAATTTTACAATTTATTTTAATAATATTCTTTTGACTTTAAAATATTTCCCATTCTTTGATTTGCAACTATTTTCATATTAAATTCACAAAACGAAAATTGGCATTTGCTTTTAAATTTAATTAAAAACAAAAAGAAGCCTTTCAAAGTTTTCTACAAAATAACCCTTCAATTGTAATCCTTTTTGAGCACAATTTCCCCTATTTTTACAGAATGTAATGCATAGAATGTTTTAATTTATTTTTATTTTTTGTTGAATCAAAATATTATAAAAGAGCAGGACTGTTGTTGTTTTTACCCTGTTCTACATTTTTTTCCATTTGTAAAAGCATAATGAACAAAAAAAATTAAAAGAAAAATAAAATGCTTAGCCAGGATCCGTTTCAAACACTTGGTTAGTAGTAAAAGGAAACTACTTCGAATCTCAAGTAGCCGAACACAAAACAGCCAAGTATTTTAATTCTATTCGAAAAATTGTAATACAAAATCCTTACTTATTTGTTAAATTATTGTGAAAAGAAATGAAAATTAAAATGCGTAACTCGAGAGCCACTATCATTTCTAAGTATTCCTAAAAAAATATGAACACTTTTGTTTTAAACTTGTGCACAGAACGACGAACGAAATTCAGGCTCAAAATTGTTGCTTCAATGCTGGTGCATGTAATAGTAGACGAACTGTTCATTAAAGTGAACTTTTGTGTAAATTTCATTTTATAACTTTTATGTATGGATGGAGGGTGAAAAAATTTGTTAAACTTAAAATGTAATAAAGCCTAGAATGGCTTCATTGTGCGGCAGTCATTTTTTACTTCACAACGCCACGCCAAACAAATCTGCGAACATTTTATAAAATTGTTCTGGGTCTCGTTTGAAATTTGAAAATTTGTAAAGAATAATTTTAAAAACAAATTGTTGTTGTTGTACGCTAAAAAAGTTTCTATATGTAATAGAAATTGTTTAAAAATATTAAAAATTTTCATGGGCTTGCGATTTATCTTGCACATAAGAAAAAAAAATATCCTTAACTTATTCTCTCATTAATGAGAGGTTCTTCAATTTATGACTACTAGAAAAAAAATTTCCCACAATTACAAAAAAAAGAAAAACCATTCTATTCACGTTTTTAAACCTCAAAACGGAATATTTAAGCAGCCCGCCCACACCTCTTGAAAACATGAGTGGGGGAAAAAGTGAAAAGAAACTGCCTGGTTGTAAAAGCATGCTGATAATAAGTTGATGTTGGTGATAATGATGATTCTATAGCTATAGCTGATGAAAAAGACATAAAAACTTAAATTTGCCTTGAACTTTTATTTCCTTTTTGTCTCTTGCCTTTTTTTACATAAAAGAAAAATGCCAACCATGTTTATATGTACATTTTTTCGGATTTGTTTTCGTAACTCTTAATTTTTTTGGTTTTGTTTTTGTCTATTTCTATTTCTTAGTTTGTTTCAGCAGCAATGTAGCCAACAAAATCATGTGGATTTTTTTGTGCCTTGCAAAACCCAAGAATATACTTGAATTTTTATATTTAGCCAGCATTTAGTGTAAGAAAAAAAGTAATGCACATGAGAAACCAAAAATACATTAAATTGGCGCCAAGTTTAAAATAAATCACGCCGTCTGTCCGTCTGCTTGTCCGTCGTCCGTCCGTCACTTCTGCAAATTTCTGGTATGTACTTATTATATTCCCAGTTTGCTTGTTCTAAATCTCAAATGTAAAATTTAACTTGAAGGCATTTTTTTTTGTAAAATAATTTTGCAGCGAGTACGTAGTTAATAAAAATAGTCCAAAATAGTTTAAGCATAATATCGAATTTATGCGAAAAACTAAAGCAAATGAAAAGAATGCATTGACTTTAAAACAGTACAAAGAAACTGATTTCATTTTCTAAATTTCACTTTTGTGAACTTGAAGACGACAGCAGCCGCAGTGATTTACATTGAAAAAATAGCAGGCCGTTATTGCAAGAACATTGTAATAAAACATCTCTGTTGTAATTATCATCTTTAACTAAATTAGTTTAGTGAACTATTTTGGCTTGTCCCTCTGGACTTGTATTTTTTATGTTTGTTTTTCATTTTATTTGTATTTTAACTTTTCGGTAATTGTCAAAATCTTATTTATGGTTTTGCCTGTTTGCATATCAGACTAATATGTACATACATATGTAGTTTGATTTATGCACCCATATGCATTTGATCAACAATTCAATTCACCCCACCCATTTATTTAAAACTTGGAATATTTTTATGTCATCGATTTTTTATTTCTTGTACAAACTTTTTTAAAATTGCTCTCATAGCGGCAAGAGTCCTAATCACATGTGTACATACATACATACTCGTGCATCCCACACAAACAGAATTGGGTCTCAAATTTACTAGTTGGTGTTAATTTCTTGTTTTGTGTTTCAATATGGCTGACACCAAACAACAACCAACCAACAAACGTCCAAACAGCCAACGTTTTCTCTCTTTTTTCTCCAACATAAAACAGTTATTTTCGTTTCTAAACGTTATATGTATATATGTATGTGTGTATGCAACTGTAGCAATTGTTGTAATGTATGTATAACAAAACTATAAATATGAATAAAATAAAAAAAACATTGCAACTGAAAAGTCAAGAGACTTGGAAACTGTCATGTACATGCTTAAGTATACAAAACAAAATATACATACATATGTATGTATGTATGTATGTATATTTCAAATAAAAATGCATTTTGGCAAAATTGTTTCCCGTTGTGTAACGTCATGTTATTTTGTTGTTGTTTTTTTCTTTTGACGTATAAAAATTATTTACTGTCGGCAGCTGTAAAGTGTGATAAAAATAGAAACAAATATTAAACTAAAAATCAATAGATACGAACTTTTTGTTATAAAAATTAAACAAATTGTGGACAAAAAGTATATAGATATGTATGTATGTACTATGTACCTATCGAGCCTTTGCTGCAATAGCCTCATAACTCAAGTTTTTGAGTTAATAATGCAGAACTAATCGTTATATAACTTTTAAGATTCCGTACTCATAGAGGGAAAATGGAACCCTTTTATGAGAATTCGTTGGCCTTCCCTCGTTTGTCTCAGGCTCCATTCTCCCAAATGGTGAGAGCTACAGAGCTGAAACTTTCAGAGAAGATGTTATTACCTCCGTCACTACAACAACGAATACTAAAAACAACTAAAAGTTAAAAACTAAAGGGCGTCCTCATACAAGAAATTGCTATAATTTTTGAATCATGAGAGACAGAGACGAGAAATTTGCTCTGGATATGTAGGCTGTACAACAACAAATACCAAAAACAACAAAAAGTTAAAAACTAAGGAGTGCTCCCACACAAGATACTGTGAAAATCAGGTATAACTTTTGAACCGTAAAAGATGGAAATTTGAGCAGGATTTGCAGTATCAAGGCCTAAACAACAGCATACTCCAAAAACAACAAAAAGCAAAAACTAAAATTAAACTAAAAGCGCACCCTTTAGTTGGCAAAGCAGTGTAGCGAGTCAAAACGTAAGAGACCAATGAAATGTCAAACGCGTGTAATGTATGAAAAAGTTGAATTTCATGCGTCGAACGTTTTCAATGCAACTTTTTTGTGTAACTCTCTTTATGAGAACATACTATTTTAATTTATTTTCACAGAAGTCTCTAATGCGTTAACAGCGTTCTGTGTATTTTGGCCTTAAAACAGCGGCTGGCAATACCATTATATACAAAATAAAATCTATGATATGATCAATAGTAAGTAATATGATTTTTAGGGAAATTGCAATAGTTTTTCGCCCGCAAGTCACCCGTCCATAATATTTCAGAAATTTGTTTCAATTTTTCTAATCTCATTTTCTCTTTAATATATATAAATAAAATAAGTACTTACATACACATATATTATGTTTTTTTTTCTTTCTTTGTTACACCACAAAAATAACTTTGTGATGGTTTGAAAATGTAGCAAACTTTCCAACGTTTGCTGCTGCCGCATTTTGACGGAAGGTTCAAATTTTTGTTTAGTTTAAGTGAAAGATTGCTGCAAACAGCTCAACAAATTTCAAATTAATATACTGCTGCAAACTACAAACAATTTGCTTAATTTCCTTTTAATTGCAGAGTTTGTTATTTTGTTTTTATATGAACATATTTCAGTTTAGTTTTAATTTTAATTACTGGAAACGCTTGCTGGTTCAAACACTTGCTTGTTGTTAGGAAAAACAAAAACCCTTGGAAATTGTTTGCAAACTTTCTTTTAGTTCGTTTCAATGCATTTTTTTTGCTGCATGATCGACATTTAAGTTTCTATTAAAAGTTGGCGTTTTTGCTGCTTATTTCTTTCTTTCTTTCTTTAAAATTGATGGCTGGCTGCAGTCCAAAAATATTATGATACAAGATTAACTTGCAACAAAAGTTGAGCGAAAAAAAAACTTTCGATTAAAATATTTGTTGGTGATGTTGTTTTGATTTGTTTTGGCAATAAACCGAAAATGCTACAAAATGAAAATACTTGAAGTATAGAATTTGATGAAATTGACCTTGGCTGATAAGAAATCCGCAGCCAATTTATTTTTAGTATGTAAGCAAGCACGAGGGTCGAGTTGCTTTTGTGGGTGTTTGCTGCAAGAATATGTAAAAATGCTCCATCAAATTGTTTTTGTTTAAAAAAAAATGTCTTTGGCTTTCAATCATAAATCATTATTTATTGCTATAACACATTTTACTTACTCAAATATTTTGTTTTATATGTCTTTAGATAATAATGGAATTATTATTGCCTTTTCTTGTAAAAATAAATTGAGCCATTTAAGTACTACAAAAAAAAAAGAAACAAGACTTTTATCATAAATTTGTTATGCCTCAAAATAATGTTGGCGTCAGCCACCTACAATGTTTATGGTTCAATGGTTTCTTACTTGATTTTCTTTATGCAGCCTGCAAATTGCGTCATTTGCCAACTAATACACAATTTTTTGTATATAAACAAAAACTCTCTGCCCAAAAAGCAAAAAAAAACCGGATTAATAAAGGATCAGTATACGATGATTGCTATTAAATCATTTCACCATAGTAGATTATAATCATCTTCCTGTCTGATTTATTACACCGAAAATGTTTCATGTGCTTCAGTTTACGAAAATATGCATTATTACTTCGCAGATTGAAGAAATAAAGTTTGTTTATTATACCGCAATGAAAACAATTTATTTCTATCACGAGAAATATTCGTAGATTAAGAAAATCAGTTTTCTGGCTTATAGGATTTTTTTTATAAACACAAAATATGTACATTGTTGTAAAAAAAAAAAAAAAAAGATATAGTTCTAATTTATACTCCCTT
Source organism: Sturmia bella (assembly GCA_963662145.1). Classification (NCBI taxonomy): domain Eukaryota; kingdom Metazoa; phylum Arthropoda; class Insecta; order Diptera; family Tachinidae; genus Sturmia; species Sturmia bella. The sequence continues at coordinate 5,396,727 of OY759171.1, read as the reverse complement.
ATTCTTAAAAGAGCAGTTAGAGTTAAGACTCTAGTTTAACAAAACTTTTCTGTACAACACCATGAAATTTAAACTTGACTGTAGTAAAGTAGTGAACCATTTATTATTCGTTTTAGAAATAGGAACTTGGCAAATATTTTTCGGTCACCCTGACTTAATAATCTCAAACGCCCAAGAGCTTTACATTTGACTCGAACAAAAAAAAAAAAAAGGAAACTTAACACTCTAATGCTTTTGTGAAACACCACCCATACAAATAAGTTGAACCAATAAAACTCGTAATTAAAGCTGAAAATTGTTGAAAATCACGGTTGTTTGGCCAGTGACGCAGAAAACTCACTGAATTTGTCCATTGTTGTTGCTATGATACGAGTAACTCATATTAATGCTTTTAACAACAGTTTGTTGATATTTTTTTTATTTGTCGTTTTCATTTTTAGATTTTGTATCTAAATAGACCTGTGATTATGATCAATGAACTGTATGGATGAATACGTTGCTCTCCTTCCCATTGAACGTGAAATGCAATTTATATGTATAAAATATGTTAAAAGTAAAAGTTACATTTTCAAATGTAGTTCTCTTGAAACGGTTGAGTGTTTTAATTAACCCACTTAAAACAAACAAAATATAATACAAGTTTGCATTAGTAAAAAAAATCGTTTCTTTATCATTGAACAAATAAAGAAAAAGAACAAAGAATGTTTTGTTTCTTGTTCATTGCGAAAAATATATTTGCTGATTTATAAAACCGGTTTGACACATTTTGTGTGTTTTGACTAAGAGCAATGCGTTTTAATCACAACAAACATGCTTTAAGGCCAAACAGTTTGAAAAAAAAAAAAAACGTATACTAAGATCTTGAGTCTACGGAAAGATCAAGCAAATTTTTTTTAGAGACCATAATTATCATCGAAGAGATATTGCTTTGAATTTGTTAATTAATTTATCGGATGTTTAGCTCGATTTTTACTTCCTCAGAGTTGAGAAAGATTTTTTGTGATGAAAATTTTTACAAGACCAGAAAAGTAAAGTTGAAGACCTGTTGACTGGGGTACATACCATGGTTGTTATCACGTCCATCAAGACGATAGTCAACATAGGTCTGATTGGGCCTAAAACAATAAATATAAAGTACACAATTTGCTTGCAAGTAGAGAAATTAAAAAAAAAGAATTTTTTTTTCCAATATTTTCTAACAATACTCTGCAACTTATTAATAATTTATCAGACTTTCTAGTTGGATTTTTAGTTTCTCAAAATTGAAAAAGATTTATTTGCTATAAAGAAAATTAAAGTTGAAGATTTACTGGCTGGGGTACATACCATACCTTGTAAGTTCGTTAACTGAGGTGTGGCGTATATTTAACTTACGAATTTTGCTTTTCAAATTAATTTACAAAAGATTTTGTCACTTAACATCAAATGTATGCACACGTAAATCATTGCTATTAAATCATGCCTACAAATCTGAAACGCTTTGCTTCAATTTCTTTTTCTTACATTCAAGATACATACTTCTTAATTCAGTTGCAAAACAACCGGTTCAACAATTTCAATTTATCAGTGACAAGTTTTTCTTTTCAATTTTCTTCTTTAAATCTTTTGTTGTGATTTTAAATCTTTGCTCTGAAACTTTTTTCCATTAAATTTATATGCTTTTCTCTTTAATTAATTTTTTTCCTTTGGAGCTATTTAACTAATACTGTTTCCAGCATTATATTTCTATAGTTTTACGCATGGCAGACATTTCACAAAGAGCAAAATATATATGTACATACATATGACTTTGAAAAACATTTAGAGAACTTTTTAAGGAAACTGCTTCCAGTTTTGTTGGGGTTTGCAAACACTATCTCTTCCAGATTGCTGATGACTTCAGCAACAAATTGCGTGTGCGGAAATTGCAGTGAAATAAGTAATAAAAGCTGAAATATTATTTTTGCATAATAAATGAGGTGTGTAATTAATTTATTTGAAATTAAACGAATCCATAAGCGTTTAAAGCGTGGTAGGCAGCAATTTAAACAAATTAAATTGGGTGTCCTACCATTCTTTCAATTTTTAAAATCCTTATCTAGAACTCTTTGCCTGTTCAAAAATTAGTCGATATATTTATTTGTTAGAGCAGTTAATTGAAATGTTTTATTTTAGGTCTAGCATTGTGTGCATCGGAATATTATTGGGCCAGGTTTCAGATATTCTTTTAAGTTTTTTCGAGTCTACTGTCAAGTTGAGTTGCATCAATGAAATATAGGCGGCATATAGACGACTGAAGAAGACAAAAAACAATTGTTAAGACCTGCGTTAAAAACAACCGTAAAAATTAAAAAATGTAATTGTTATCAGTAGCATGAAAACTCCGTTCACATTTAGAAAAGCAGGCAGTACGTATTCTGCGCTTAGGAAGAGCTGTTTATCTGGCATGACAACAGTAGCTTTACAAAACTAATGCCTGACGGAAAAACACTTTTTCATTATGTTCTTTTTTCTGTATGTAACAGCGTCATAACAGCTTGTTTTCTTTTGTTTTCCTTATCGTATCGTATTCCTATTCAACTTTTGAAGATATAAAAAAGTTTTTGTTTTTTTCTCTTAAAAAGAAAAAATTATATTAAACTTTTTCTACTTAAAAACACTTCCTAGTAATTAGAAAACTTTGCAAATTAATTAGCATCCTTGAAGGAAGTAAAACTAAAACAAAATTAAGATATGAGAACCTTTTACTTTAAGTTCTTTTTTTTATTAAAAAATAAAAAAATATTTCCGCTATTTTCATGTTGATTTTTTTGCTCAATGAAAGCGATAAGTTTGCATCAGGAAATCAAAAGAAAAAAAAGAACACATTTTTATTCAAAGCAGTCAGAAATTTTATTCAAAAATTTTTGCATGTTTTATTTGCGTGTTGGAATAAAATTTTTTTTTTTAGAACAGAAATGTACATGGAAACGCAACTTTTTCTTACTTTGTTTTTCGTAAGGTGAAGGGTTACATATATACTTCTATATGTACTTCAATTACACTTTCCCACAAAATGAACATTTTTGTTTATAAAATATTTAGCTATCATATTTAAAGGAGATAAGTTCATAAGTTTACCGAAAAAACGCACAATTACTAAAATTTGGCATAAATATTAGTGCATCCATGTGTAACACTTGCATTGAACTATTTCAAACGGAAAATGTAAAGAAAGAGTTATAATAAGTATGATATTTTACACATACGCGCATGTATGTTTGGCCCTAAATATTCCATGTGTAACTGCATTTTACAAAACTCTTGAGATATTAAAAGCAATACTTAATCTCTTGAAAAAGATAAAACTAAAGTAATATTTCTTTATAACAAAGCACATGATAGATAATACAGAACTCTTCAAAAGAGAAACGGTTTTGTTCATAAAAAAGAAAAATGTAAATGAATATAAATTCAAATTTATTTGGTTGCAAGTAAACAGAATTTTTTCAAGTTATTCCCATCAAAGCCCCATTACAATTTACAGCGTTTTGCCTTTATATGCATTTAACGATTTTGATGTAAAAAGTTTTGCCGCCACATTTTATTACAAAGTCAATATGTAGAAAAAGCTAAAATAATTCTAATGAGATTTTTATAATAGCATATAAATCTTATGACAAACATAAGAAAGGCATAAAACTGCTACATAAAAAAGAAACAAAAACTCATAAAAGACCCCCCTCATAAGAAGGCCGGCCATTTAATATCTTAAACCACAAGTATGAACTTTTTATTACTACTATCAAATTTTGGCAAGAACTTTTACAAGGGGTCAGTGGTTGTTGACACCATGATAAAGTGTCATTTAATTTGTGTTTATTTTAATTATACAAAATCTACACACTCAGGGACAAAGGCAATATAAGAATGAAATCATGTAATTTTAATGGAAAAATTTTAAATTCAGTGGAACACTTGTAAATGAAATCAATCATTTTCAATTTTAAATCAATCTTGGTTTCATATATTTTGTATTGAAACTTTTTTCTGAAGATAAAAAATGTTACTACAAGTCCTTCACTTCTTTGATTTCCAACTTAAGTTTAAATTAAAATTGTTAAATATTGAATTAATAACAAATATTTTGAAATAGTAGACAATAATTTAATCCAATTACACTGGTATTCACAAAAAGTAACATCTATTAGGAATACATTTTAGAAATTCATTTTTCACATAAATTTTGTTCTAAAGTTTTATTTCAATTTGAAAAAAAAGGTTACGATTTCTTTTCGGCTTTTTCTCCAGCTTTTCTTACGAGAGATAATGAAAAGCAAAATTGTGAGATATATATTTTCTATATGTGTATGTAAATATTTAATGGAGAAATGATGTAAAAATCGCAATTATAAATATTTTTTATAATATTTTGCACACTGATAAAACGCTAAAGGGCACAAAAAAGTAAACAATAAAATGTCAACAAACAAAATGGCCGCCTTCAAAACGAGGAGATTCCAGTCTTTTATGAAGGTATCATACAAAAGAAATTTCGGGAGTTACATGACACGATTTCTACGCATTTACGCTCTTGATTCTTTTCTACGCGTTGTGCACTCTACCAGCTTCAAGTTACAGGCAACGTTTTCTAAGCGCCAACTTGTATAAATATTTTTAAGATACAAAACCAATTTTTGCCAAAATGAAAAGTGAAATTGAGACTCTAACAGAATTAATAGAATTCCAATATTGCTTTTCGTGCAATAATAATGGAGGTTTTAATAAACGGAAAATAATACTATGATAGTGATGACACTGAGTGCGTAAAAATAATCGGCAAATGGAATGCAAATTTTCTTGATGAATAAATAGTGTTTGTAAGCTGTATCACAAAAAAATTTTTTTGTTAGAACACAAAACTGCGTACGCTGCTGTTTGTCTGCAAAGCCACCCAAAGTCTTCGGCAGGAATCGAACCTGGGACCTCGGGGCTCGTAGCACGGCACTCTATCAATTCATCCATTTATGTGACAGCTGTGAGCCGGAGGAGTTGCCTTCAAAAAGTAGTGTAAACAAAATTATTTTACTACAGATGCATTATAACTATTAGTGGAGTTTTTTTTTTCCATCAACTCAAACGAAAATTCATGTTCGCACACTTACATATTTGGTTGCGGAATTTTTGACATTTAGGGAATATTTACAATATAAAGAGATTGATTTGTCATTTGTGACAAACTCCTCCACATAAATCTACACAGTTATATTGTCAAGGCGAAATAACTGTTATTTTCCAAATGTGAAAGTTCCTTAAGACCGTACCGGCCATTAGGGATAATGAAATTTTAAAATAAACATTTTCAACATTCAAAAATAAGTTTAATATTTTCTATTAAAGCAAATTGAAATTTATTACTTTAGGTCGTTATATGTGTTGTTTTCAGACATCTATGTATACACCATCGACATTTCATTAATGCTACTCAACTCGTTGAAAAAATAATAGAATATGAATTGAATATTTGAATAATTTCTTGAAGTTTATGGAGTCTACTGCCGAGTTGAGTTGCACCTCAAATGTCGGCTGAAAAGCTGGACAGGAAACATTTAAAACTTACATTTTTGACAGTATTAGACTTTTCTTCATGTTTCTTACCTAATAGGTTTTTTTTTGTTTTAATATTGTTTTCTTTGGGTGTATCTTTGCAAGTAAATATTTAAAGCACTATTCGTCTGGAATTTAAATTATATATTCTTTATATTTAAATAATTTTAATAAAAATATAACATTTGCATTTGGTAACAATAAATATTAAAGCTTATTGCACCTTAAATCTTATTCATTTTATTTTGTCTTTTCTCTCTCTCTCTCTCTCTATTTTGGTTGAGAGTGATAGAAAAGGTAAAACTATTTTAAATATTTTCCATCTACATATTAGTTATGCTTGATAGACTGCAAATTTAAGTTGTGTGTTTTGTGGTATGCATATTTTGCATTAAAATAAACAATGATGAGCAAAATTGGAGAACGATAAAATAATAAAAAAGTTTCTTTTTATTCTCTATTATAGCTTATGAATTGGTTACTGAGAGAACTTGAGAGACTTATTCCAATACACTGTGTTTTTTGTTTCTTTGAATTTTAGTGCAAATATTTTTTTTTAATTCTCATTGTCTTTTTAAGATAATTTAATATAATATTTAAGACAATATATTCATGTTTTAAAGGTTTTTGAATCCATTTATGACTCACAAAATTGACAGAGGTGAAAGGCACATCTCGCTTCTGGTAATGCTCTAGAATTTGTAGTAAAACAAAAGAAAAAACGTTTCTTACAGTTCTTTTTATGCGGTAAGAATGAGTACACAATGCATAATATGCCTTGTAATGAACATTCTATCAGTTGATTTGGGCGATTTTCAAGAGTAAATTTTTTCTCCTCTTTGTGTAGTCTGTGTCATGAGTACAATCATCAGCACATACACAGCTACACCTGGAGAAAACATTTTTTCAATCAATTAAAACCATACTGATTTAATAAGAAACTTTAACGAAGATTCGCTAATGTTGAATGATAATGTAAAGTTGTGCAGTTGTAAATCATTGCAACATGAAAACAATATAGAAAATTACAGTTGGAATTGTAGCTAGCGATCATATTATTGTATTTATTATTATGTATATCTCTCAAAGCTGCCTTTTTTCTACAAAAAAGCGTTCCGCCTATTTTGTTGCGCTTAGAGAATTTTTTCATATTAACAATATCATTCCCACTCAAATATCCACATAAATTTCTTTTCTTTTTCATTTACTCTCGACTCAATAAAACGCCAACTTTTTTCCGCTACTGTTCGCATAAGAATTGTCAATTAAAATTTATAAGTAGACAATATTTATGGCTTCTAAAGGTCTACATCTTAAGCATATGCCACAACCAAACTCATATAATATATAAATTCATATGATGACTGACAATCTACTTATTGAATTTCTAAACGTTCGTCTTTGACTTGCACTTGTTGTTATTTAAAATGTTTTTTTTTTTCAGATACAGATGTAAAAAAGAAAATGCTTACTTTAATACATTTTGCATGCCAAAGACAATGCGTGTCGATTGCCTATCGGACTGTTGTCTATCTTCTAATAGACTAGGAAATGGTAATGTTGTTGGCAGAAATAATTTTTCAATAAAATAAAGGAATTTTAACATTTTTCAGGAATTAAAGTGTTAATGAACTAAAATATAAATTTTAAAATAGCCACACCCACATTTGTATGCAAAATAATGAGAATGTCAATAGAAACAGGAGTGTTGTCGTGGGACAGTTTTCATTGCCTACGGTAATTTGTATTCTGTGTCAGGTAGACAGCTGGCTTATTGTTTGGAACTCGTTTTAGAAAAATGGGATACGATTTTACTTTAGGTCTGTAAATAATAAAATATGTATTATGCCAATTTCCTATTGGAGTGCTCAGACTTTTTCATTGTTGGCAAGTAAAGAATTGTAGTGGGACTTTTCGAGTGCACCGTTTTTAGACAGAAAAGAAAAACTTTTATTTAAAATTTTTACGAATCTGAGGTCGCTGACATGTGTTACATTGACTTTAGTGGGCTGCAAAACTCAATAGAAATTTTAGCAATACTCGAGGTGCGGTCACATATGAGCTATATTTGCCTATTTTTGCATAAGGAACGTGACGACTATTTTTTTGGTTGGCTCTTATTTCGGACAAATACAAACAACTAAAAATACTTATGAAACAGGAAAAAAACTTAAAAATATTGAATGTGGCAAGACCATACTTTTAACTTGAGCAATATGGCTTTCATGGATCCGACTTTCAATGAAATAATAAATTTCAATGAAATACAAGTCTTAGAACCTGATTCACATAGTCATGTCAATTGTTTGCGACAGTGACAGTCAAAGTGTTGTATTTGGTTACTCGTTATAAGTTAAACAGGCATGTTCTCACACTCGCAAGTTTTTTAACTCACCTAGTGACTTAGAAACGTCAATCTTATTTTTAGAGGTTCTGTGATTTACGCGTTTTGCATGCGATTTGCCATACTACGTTTGATCAGCTGATATTGAGTTTTTTATTAAAATAAGTTTTTATTTTAAAATGAAATTTTTTGTTTTCGTGAGTTTCCAACACAAAAAAAACACAAGAGTTCCTCTGGCTTATGGAGTAACTTTACTTACTTAGCCTTTTACGAAAAGTTTGAAAATTTTTCAGTTGGACTTACTGACTCCTTATGCAAAGTTGCAACAGTTCAATTCAATCGCATATCATAATACAGCGATGTATAAAAGCAAAAATACTAAATTGAGTGTGCGTGTGTGTGTAATTTTTGTTTTCATACATTTCTCTATTGAATGCTAATAATTACTTTATAACATGTTTAAAAACAAATGACACGAAATGAATAATTCAAGGTTTTTGTCATTTATTTTTTTTTTTTGTCTGTTTCTATTCATTTTTGGTTCATATGGATGCATTTGAGACGACAGTGAATTAGATTGTCTATTTGTTGGAGATTTGTAAATGTAATAAATTAATGGCGACCACATGCTTGCTCTGTTACATTCTCTTATAAAGTTTTCTTTGTTTTTGTTGGTTTCTGTTTTTTCTTTCTTTGTTGGAACGCCATAATAATGACAACTGCAATAAACGCCATGACGAAAGCAAAATCCAGCAACAAACTGCTGCAGCGCATTAGCAGTTTATTCAAATGCATTCATTTATCATTGTGACACTGTGGAACAAAAAACAAAAAAAATAAAAATAAAACATGGAACGGAATGCCTCTATGGCTGGTTGGCTGAGTGACTGACACGTTTTTCAAAATGTTTGCTGCTGACTTTGTCTTGTAGACTGATTCTCTGTTTTTCATTAATTGTTTGGTACACAAAAAGACAAAAAAACAGCGAGAGTCTTTGTATAAAGTATTTAGCTAAAATATTTTTACTTTGTTTGCATGTGTATAAAACTACAACCCGGATAGAGTCCTGCTCTTACAAATTTCCACCAAAATCTGGCATGAAAATCCAAGAATTTTCGAAATGTTAATATGACAGCATTTGAAATATTCTCTTTACTACATTTACATCAAAGCAAAATCTAATATCCCACTTACACTCAGGCGAAATCGGTTAGATTTTCCAGAGAGGCACCACCAAAAGGCTCGGTACCGATCGTTTGTCATTATTTTATTGCAGAAAAATATTAGAATAATGCGTTTTATATGAGATTTGCCCAATAACATTATGCATATGTTTGAAGCCAACTATTAATGAGACATATATTCGAATAAAATTTTTACATGATGGGTCGGTATCGTGTTATTTTTTTTTAAGAGATACAAATGAAAAATAAATGTTGTATTTACTTTTACAATATTGCATTCAATTTTTTATCATTGATATTAACACATACATATTAATCAAATTAATTTTTAAAATATGATGATGATGGTTATACCTTGAAAATTGAAAAGTCAAACCCAGTTTCGTAAGGAATGAGGAGCTCTTGACTACCAAGAAATCAAAACATCCGCAAACAGAGATCAGTTATACAGAATGTATGCAATTCAATTTTCCAGCTGGTTTAATTTCGAACAAGAGCGAACATAACTAAGAGTACAGTGGCTTTTAAAAGTAGAGAATGGCTTAACTAAAAATGAAAAGTACTGAAATTTTAAATGTTGTTGGTGAAGAAAAAAATATATATTTGCAATATTTAAGGAACGTATTGTTTTACAGGTACAGGATTCCTGCCGAAAGCTTTGGGTGTTTCTGCAGTCAAGCCAAATGCTTCGCAGACTTGTGCTAAAACAAAAAATTTATTGACTGTCTATATTTAATCTTAATGGTCAATTCCTAATTTTATTATTGTATCCAAGGTACCTCAATACCAGGTAGCCGCTTAATTACAACAAACACACACAAAAAGTAATCAATTGCTCTTGTGAGGCTACCTGGTATTCATGATTCAGTTGATTGGAATGTTGATTGGAATGTATTCAATATTTTCTTTCTAACGTTTTATTGATTTCCAATTGATTTTTGTGCTGATTACTATTATATCATTGATGACAACAGTTTCAAACTTTGCTCGTATCCGAGAGATTTTTAAATATTAGCTGCTTTAATATATTTATGTCATGACATATTTTGATATTGATTTGTTTTCTTTTTCTGCTTCTTTTCAGGTAAGTGTCTCATTCAAACTAAAACATATGCATTTAATTCTGCGTAAGTCATCAATGAATTTTAAAATCATAAGGTAGCAGAAATCATTCCCATTGCTGAAATTTAAAAATTAAAAAAAAAATACTAGAAGATTTAATCTTGTACACTAACACCCAAAACATTAGCTAGGCTGGGATTTTGAGATCTCAGTTAAACTACTTTTAGTTAGACTGAAAATAAATATGTGCCACCATTATCAATTACATACTTACATATCTAATTTTTTTACGAAAGAACTTTGTTTTGCTTAAAATGTTCTTTTTAATGAAATAATAAAAAACTATCGCCTCGCCGTAATGGCGGCACATATCTATTTTCAGTTTAACTAAACCTAGTTTAACTGAGATCTGAAAAGACCAGCCCCAGAATTAAAACTCTAGTTTAATAAAACTTTTCTGTAATTTAACTGCAGTTTAAACTTGACTGCATTGAATCAGTGAACCATTTATTATTTATTGTTTTTAGAAATAGAATTTTGGCAATTGACAGAGAAAAATGTCAAACAACTGATGATTGGCACTGCTTGGTGGCAGTAGCTTAAATGCTAAATTTTCTTCGTTTAAAATTGGTTTAAGTATTGACTGATTTAATGATTTACTAGTTGTAAAGTAAACTAAATTCGAAGATGAAGTATTCACAAAACGTGCTTAAAGTGAAGAAAGGTGGAGAAAAAAAATTTAGTTTAATTGTGGCAACAGCTTTTTGCAGAAATAATTTTTTATCTTAACCAATACCTCACAAAAGTGATGGTGACAAAAGCTTGATACAGACAGATTAAACTAAAATGCTTTGAAATTTGTGCAGCCAACAATAGAAAATAAAGTAAAGATTGATGTGTTGTTTGCTGAAAAAAAAAACATGAATTCGTTCTTTGGCTGGTTAAACCCTTTTTAAGATGCAAAAGGAAAAATTATGCAGTTTTATTTGAATAATACAATTACATTTTTTTCGAACATTAAACAAAATAAAAAAGGAAAAAATTGCATTTAAATATTAAATAAAATTTTGTGTGCTGAAATTTTAAAAACATTTTATTTGCAAAAAAAATTTTTCTGTATAATTTCTTTTGACACTCAGCAGTGACTGTTTGAAGTTTTACAAAAAACGATTATTCATCAGGCTTTTGGGTGAATGTAAAACTTAAAAAAAATATAAGCGTTTTGGAAGAAATTAAAATAACTTTGCCTTTCTTTTGCATTGTTCGTGTGCCCGTCCGATTGTCTGTCTACAAAATTGTGATCATTGTCAATTGTCGCATAAAAATGTATATTTTTCTTTCTAGAGGCATTTTTTTTTTTGAATTTCTTGTGTATTTTTGAAAAAAAAAAGCTTTGATATTTTATTGTCTACATGACCCCAAGTCGTGTTGAGAATTTAAAATTTATTTATTACGCTTTCATATGTGTAGATACTTTCATATTTTATTTATATTTACAATTTTTTTTGCTGTTGTTACTTTCATGTTGATTGAATATGAAATTCACAAATAACTATGAATTTCTGGGAGGTTAAAAAAAGAAAAACAATAAAATAAATTGCTGAAAGTGTTTGCAGTTCCATGAAATCAATTGAGAAATTCAAAAACAAAATTTATAAGGTTTTTTTTGAAGGTGGTTGGTTTTATAGTTAAAAAAAGAAAGAATTTAGTTTTAGTATTATTATCTAAAATAATTCAAGAGCTTGTGCCACGATGTCGAACGATAATGTTTGCTCATATGTTCTTATTACCAGTCTAAACTGCTTAGCTGTAGTGTAAAAATAAATTCTTTTTTACCTTTGTTACTCTTCAATTCTCGCCACATTTCAACACAGAAATCGTATTTTCTCTGATAAATAACTTTTCTGTTGTTATGTTTTTAAGTCACATTTTTTTTTGTTTTCATCAACATCTATAAGTTTTTTAATGGTTGTTTGTTTGTTTGTTTGTTTTAAAAACAAGTGATTGCCATAATAATTTAAATCGTGCTAGGTAGTGCCAGCGAAAATATCTAGACAGTCAGCCGGTTGGACTGCTAGACGGTCAGCCGACCAGCCATTTACTCATTCACTTGTGCATTGAGAAATAAAAACAAAAAAGCTTTTTATTAATACTCGCAATAATAAATAAAAACAAAGCGAAAAAATTATAATTAAAAAACGTCACCAAGAACCCTGCACTTGTGTCTTTTCAAACTAAATACAAGTAACCCAGTGCACATTTTAAGTAGAAATATGAAAAATTTTCAAGGATGCCAGAAAAGTCAGCGAAAATCAATAAATGTTTGTGTTTCATAAAACTTGATATGTGTATGTATTAGAGATGTGCAGCTGCCATGTAAATATTCCTGAAAGTAGTAAAATTTTTGCAAAATACCATGAAACATACTTTAATACTGAACAAGGATCAGTCACAAGTTGCCCGTAGAGGAGGAGTCAAATACAATAATCAATCAATCCCTAATAATTTTTCTACAACACACCGTCCAAGTACCACGCCTTCTTAGCGGCATTCCCATACAAAAATATAAATATTTTATATTCGGAAGTCTCGAAAATAGTTGTTTTGATATGTCGTAGTGGAACTTTATGCTGAAAAACAATGGCACAGTGCCTGCCAATTTTTGTTCTTACAAATCGACCGATTCTAATGTTCTCAGCTTTTTTATTCGCTTTGAAGTTTTCTGTGTGTTAACATGCTTGCTTGATTTTGCAACATCAGCTGGTTCGAGATGCCACTTTATCTAAATTTTAAGTGTCACCCAGTTAAGGCTGGTTCAATTTAAAACCAACTTTAATTTTGCCTATAGTTCAAAACTTTAGAATTTAAGTTGTTTCTGAAAAGAACCGACTTTAGTGTGGGACTATGACTAAGTGCCAATGTTTTTGGCATTAAAGTTTCAAAATATAATAGTAATAATTATAAATAGTATATTAAAATAGTTTGTTGTATTTACGGACCTCGAGCCTGAAATAAATAACCCTAGGTGACGAGATTGTATTTGTGAGGAGGCGGGACATTGGCATAAATAATGCTTCAATGTCTCGCTCTTCTCCCCACTTGCTCTACATTTATCTCCTCACGGTATTCCGTTATTCCTATACGGTTAAGATGTGCTAGTGGTTAAAAGCGATCTGTCATAACTATTTGTCTGTTTTTTTTTCTGGGCTTACTAAGTCTTAACAGTCCACAGGTTTGTTCCTCGTGTCTGGATCCCCCCACAGAATTTTGTTTCAATATACTCTCACAAATGGAAACTTTTTTAATCAAAGGCAGAAAATGATTGATTTCATGTTGTCATAAAAACTCGCACTTTTTTCTTGTTTAATTAATAAGACACGTTTTTATTTATAGATAGCAATTTTTCGCCAAGTGATGTGGAGCGAACAAAACTACAATTCTGTTAAACAATTATTTAATTGGCACGTGTTGTGATTTGGCCAAGCAAGCTAAATAAATTATGGTGCATTCTACAATGTGACAGCTAGCAACTGTCAAAGCTAGAAAATCTCTTTTGTGTTAAACACATGTTTAACAAAATAGATACAACTCAATATTTCGCTAAGAATTTTGTCGGGAATCTGCGAAAATGCGAATTCAAAAAAAAATAGTTTAACATTTGGACGAGAAAATATCAATCAGCTCTTGACGTGCATAGACTTTATTTAGTAGACTTTGCAAACACCTCAAGGTGTAATAACTATTGCGTTATTTCAAAATACCGCTATTGGTAAGAAAAGCTCTCAACAGACACTATTTTACCTAGATTTAGATTAAACCGATTTCGTTTCAGGTAGTTGACCCACTTACACAATTGTGTACATATGTATTTATGCATATACGCAAAGATATCGATTTTCAAAAAAGTGTTTTGTTTACAAAGAAAATAAATTTGAAACTTCTTCACCGCCATCCAGCACTTTGAAAATTAGTAATTTAAATGAATATTAAATGTTCTGAAGTAACAACCACTTTGTACTACTTGTTTGTACTCGTATTATAAATAATTAGTAGGTCATCAGTTAATTAACGTGTACATATTAGCTAGTAGCAGTTTGTTTTTGTTTTCGTTGCAACATCAATACTAAATGCTGATTTTTTTCTGTTTGCTTTAAAAACAATATATAATTTTCCGACAAGTTGTAATATTTATTTTGTGCTATTTTTCAAAAGTGACATTTGCGTTTGTATGCGAACACATACAGTGTATCGCATGGGTGAATACAATTTTCACAATTCACATCAAAATGTGTTCATGTGTTCGTTTGAATGTATGATTATTGTTTCACAGAAATGAAGTCGTGAGTTTTGCAAAGAAAAAAACTGGGTAAAGTTTAAACGTCAAGAGATAACTATTGCATGTTAATTTTTTAGATGTGTTAAATTAAGTTTGACCCTAATGTGTATTTGTGTGTGCGTTACAGTTCTAAAGTTGTAAAGTTTAAAATTTATTTAATTGAAAAACAAAACAACTTGAAAGAAAAGAACAAAGAACTTGCTCCATGTTGATGACTTTGGGTGGTGAAGTGGCACGCTGAATTGACATCTCGACATAACCCTTACCCTTAGCTGCAATTTAGTTTAACAGAACTTCTGCTTTAAGTGCGCATAATTGCTCATAAACTCTTTGCCTATAAATTGATCGTTTTTTTGAAGCCTTAAATTTAAACCTAGGAATATTGTTTTTTCAAAAGCCAGATATCTTTTTTGTTTATGAATACAAATTAACACCCTGAAAGCATAAGTTTCATGACATTAAGTTCAAAAGGCGTGGATTGCAAAATGTTAATGAAATGTTAGAAGAGCAAACTATGATATGCATGTATATACATATATGTGATGTACATATACATATAAGGAAATTTCTTGCTGCAACTCTCCCGTTCTGCATGATCAGATAGTGAATGACTTTTTTAGGATAAGTATTACATTTCAAGAGAAAATAGTTCGGAAAACAGTCGTATTAAAAACTAAATTCTATCACAGATAAAATAAAAATTAGTACCAGGTATAACATTTTGAAATGCTGGCAATCTGCGGGTGATAGGCCAGTTTTGAAGCAATAAGCAGATATTAAAAGGAAAATAATATATTTCATATATTATTATCACCCTTAATTTGACACTGATGATTTTCAAAGTTTCTTTAAATTTGGTTAAAAAGTGTAGTTCTAAAAAAAAAAAAAAAAAAATTGAGTGACTAGTACTCATACCCTGATACTCAGTACTTCACTAGCACTGTGTATAAAATTCTCTGGGCATATGTATATAAATGGCCACACGTATACTTGATAAAAAATCTCTTAAAAGTGAAAGATCCTTTCGAAAGATCCTTTATATAAAGTTTCGTCAATACCATTTCTATTTTTCTTTGTTTAGAGTGCCGTCTTCAGAGAGTGAAAATGTAAGAGATAGAGTTGACTGGCCTGTACAACAACAAATATTAAAAACAATATAAAGTTAAAAACTGAAGGGTAACTCATAGCCGGGAACCCTTTGTCTACCGCTTGCACGGTAGTGTGGCTCAATTTATTTATTTTTGCCAGTCATGTTATTAAAGATGTAACAACCATTACGTTTAATTTGAGTGTAGCGCATTTAAACAATATGGAAAACTTAAGCTTTTGCTTTAAAAATCTTCAGGTGTCTGTCTATTTAACATGTAAAATATGTAATCATCAAATGTTAAAGAAAAAAGAAAAATTGCAAGTTTGAAAACCAGAGAAGGTTTGCATTTGTTTGTTTTGTTTTATTTGGGTTTTCTTCATTTCGTTGTACAACCAAAAAGTGAAAGTTTTTGTTTTTTATATTTAAATTGCTCCTTATGTTACAGACGCAACAAACCCATAATCAAAACCAAAAATAGCAGCTGAATGTGTGGCTAAGAAAAGCCATTACAAACATGTTGTAAATTAATAATGGTTGTTATAAGCACTACACAGTTTTTGTTGCTGATCCAACCGCAGCAGAAAAAACTCACTCAAAGCTGGTTTCTTGCATTTTCGAACTAAAGTTTCTATTTTTGGGTTTTCTTTACTATTTTTTATACATATTTTTTTTTTTTTTTATTGAAGGTCACTTTACTTTTTAATTGAAAGTTTATTTGAAATGGTTTAACAATCTTTGCCATTTTATTGAGTAGGAAATTCATTGCGGTTTGAATTGCAACATTTATTAAATATTTTTCGTTCGACGAAACTGAATGTCTTTGGGTGATTTGGCTGCAAGTGATGTTTTTATTAGAAAGCTGTATGATTGAACAATAAGTTTTATCGGCGTTAACAATGTGGCAATAAAGATCCTGTTTAATTGAGTAGATAGTGTCATTAACCTTTTCCTGGCGACAAAACACACAACAACTTTCAAATTATTTTGTTGTAAGGTTTTAGATAAGTTTTCCAGAAATCTCTTCTAAATAAACGGCTAAAGTAAGTTAAAGTCAATATGCTTTCCATGTCGTTCTGATTTTCAAAATATTTATAGCACAAAGCCGCAAGCAAGCATTATCATTGAAAAAGCGTCTAATCCGCTTCTATTGACAGTTTAGATGAACGATTTGTAGGAATATGCGCAATAAATCATTATTTGTGCCACTCATAGAAAAATTATTGCACATTAGTTAATCTTATCAGCAATTATGTATGTATGTACGTATGTGCATACAAATGTATGTTAGAACAAGAAAAGAGGAGGGGATCTCTGGATTGAAATACTAAACAAAAGTATGAGCCATAAACAGAATGATATTGCAACTCCATAACTCAATTTAAATGTTTTCTTTTAAATTTCAAAATCAAAGGACAAATGGCACTACAGTAAAGACGGGATAATATGAACACTATATGTGTCCATGGGTATGAATAATTTTTTGCTTGACTGCTTTAAATTATGATTTTGCGAAAGTTTTAAAATATGAAAGGCTTATTTTTGTATTTTTTTCAACCGATTTTGTCTACAAAGCGTTGAAGTCTTCCATTGACTGTTCTAAATTATGATCTTGCAAAAGCTTGAAAATGTGAAGAATTTCTTCAACGGATTTTGTCTGCAAAGTGCTGAAATCTAAATGAACTTGGAAATAGTTAAATTTCGTTCCGCTCGACTGAGATCCATTTAATGGCCAACTGGCAGTTCGTAAAGATATACATGGAACCTGGCCTTACAATTTCAATCAGTTCCCTAACACGTTCTGTTATTGCCCGAAGTTCTGTCTGAAAAACTGTGCAATAATCTGGCATACAGAATAACAGCTCTGTTTTGGTATGCTCTATTATTCTAAATACCGAGTCCTGTTTTTCTCCTCGTTATTGATCCATCCATGCAGCAGCGTCGTAGTCCGATTGGGATCTGACCCGAAAGGTTGGTCAACCAGGCAATTGGCTTTTAGTCTGATTCTCATAATCTCATCACTCTACACAACAATTATCACTTTTTGTGACTATTAGAATATCATGTCAGTGAGATGTGATAAAAATGCATATCAGTGAGAATTACTGCACATTTTGCCGCACAATTATCACTTAAACGACTAAGAGAATATGATATTTCGACAGGCAAGTGACTTGACTGTGAGAACCAGGCCCTTAATGTAAATTCGAAATTTTAACATATATTGTTGTAATTAAATCCAATAATTCGAAATTTATAATCTATAAGTGTTAATTTCTTTATCGAGCTTTTTGGTTCTACTTTACTTCCACAGAATTGAGAAAGATGTTTTGGTGATAAAGTAAACGGGAAGATTTATTGGCTGGGGTACATATAATAAACTTATTTTTATGGGTTATAAACAATCTTACAAAAGTAAAACGGCTTCATTTTAACTTCTTCATAATATCATCGCGAGTTCACTGTACATATCACAAATATATCATGAAACAAACATTTAAATAACAAGATAAGCACAGTGAAACGAATGTAGGTCTTTGAAATAAATTTCCAGCAACGATTTAATTGTTAAAACACATTTACACGATTCAATTAAACATGCAAGACCATGCATGCATGTTGATGCCATAGAGCTTTTAGTTCTTGTAATGTGCAACAAAAAAGTTAAATACAAAAAGTGTGCAAATAGTAGGAGTAAATTAAGCACGCCTTTAGGGAATTCATTTAAAACTTAAATAATTTTTTTAAAACAATGTCATGAGATATACATATGTATGTATATAAATCAAACTCATGCTTGGTAGAAAAGCATTTTAGTTTTTTTTTTAATTTTTCGCAATAAATATTTACATTTTCATTTAGGGAAGTCTCTGATGAATTGGTTTTAGTTTTAATGAGACCCACTATTCAATAGACTTTGCAAACATGCAGGCTAAAACTGTAACCTGACTAATCTTTTCTGTAATTTAATTGCACTTTAAAGTTGACTATAGTAAACAAGGGAATCTGTTAATGGCTGACTGTTTCTAAAAATAGAAATTTCGCAACGTTGCAAAAAATATGTCGTGCAACAACTGAAGTTAGTGACAAATTTTCTTCGTTTAAATGTAGTTTAAGTATTCAAGATTTACTAGAAATTTAATTAAAAAAATATTTATAATAACTCTTTATTTAGTGTATTTTATCCTTCGTCAAGAATTTTTAATTTTTCATTAAATTGTGTAAGAATTTTTTTAGGCATTTTTTAATCACTTCTTTATTATGATTAATACCTTCTCGTTATCACATTTTTTTAAAAATAATATTTTATTAACTTTGCGTTAAACCAAACTCTAAGATGAACTTGCATTTATTTTTCCAAGCCACTTGAATGCTGATAGACTTTGTGGCCCATGTATTTCCCAGCTAATAAGTTTTCAAATTTACGTTTTTTGTCTTCTTTGAAAATGATGATCACTACAATTTTACTCCGTTCATTCAGCTTTGGTAACACGAAAGAGACACATTGTATTCAAACCAATGTGTGTATGAATATGAATTTTTGAAACCAACAGAATGAATTGAAATGCCTTTTGAGTGTAGCCGTGCAAACGAAAGATATGTGCATGCACACACATGTATAGTCAACATTGATTAGTTGTAAAATTTTCCGTATGAAAAAAGGAATGTTGCTTAACATTTTCCGCGGTTTTGAACAGAGTACTGAGCTGAAATTCTAAAACTGTGCATTCAACTTGTGTAGTGTATATTGAAAATGATCAGTTGTTAAATGCTTTTGAAATATCAACTGCGGAAAATTAGAGTAGAATAGGTATGGGACGTCTTGGACCAAACTTGCACATAACATTATTTTTTGAAACTTACTATAATATACAAAAGTATAAGTATCTTGTACTTCAGCTGTTTTCAAACTACTTTAGTTGAAGTGGGGGCCGGGCCAAACGAAGGAAATTACTGATTCTAAGTTTTTTCTCTCTTTGATATTTGTTAAGGGTTTCACCCACAAACCGTAACATGTGTTCCATTAAGTGTTACAGAAGGTGTTTTCTAATGACTTTTTAGTTGTGTTTCTCTTTTTGAAACTGCGGTTTTTGAAACCACAACAAACAACCATCAAATGCAGACTTTTTGGTAAAGAAAAACATTTTTAGTTGTTGTTGGTTGGTTACCTGCCCAAAACGAAGTAAATCTTAATGTAATTCGGTTGCTACCAGCAACCAAACTCTTGTTGTGGTTATAGTTTTTATTATTTGTAATATCACTCAAATAACGATTTTATTTCAAAGAAAACTGCACAAAGAGAGTTAAAAAAATGTAAAATTGGAAATCACTACAAGTTTTTTGTTTAAGCAGAAAAAAAATGAAAGAAAAACTATGTAGGTATATTGGCAAAAAAAAGAATTGTTTCGTATTGAATTGAAAATGTTGTTGTTTAATGAAAACGTGATTTCCGCAAAAAAAAAAAAACTATATATATTTTGTAGCGATTATTGCAGGAATGTCTGTTGTGTAGTAGACAGTATTTTTTTTGTGTTTTGATGAATAATTTTTTTACGTTTTGGCATTTAGTTGATTTTGCCGGTATGGTGGCGGTACATGTTCAGGTTTGGTTAATGGTGTGATTGTTGTGGTGTAGTTGTTGCTCTTGCATGAGCTTATCATCTATCCAGTCGGTGTACGTTACTGCGCCAGTTAAAAAACAATCATTTTAGTTTCACAATCCGTGCAAAAACAATCGTTTGAATGT
The DNA here is from genome assembly GCA_963662145.1 of Sturmia bella. Taxonomy (NCBI): domain Eukaryota; kingdom Metazoa; phylum Arthropoda; class Insecta; order Diptera; family Tachinidae; genus Sturmia; species Sturmia bella. Next base: position 5,376,402 of record OY759171.1, on the reverse strand, counting down.
TAAAATAGAAAAATTGCGCTGTAGACATTAATTTGTTTGTACTTAAGAGAGCAATTTAGTTTTATTTCTTTTAGCAACGACCATTCTAGGCTAAACTGCTCTAAGTCTAGAAATAGGTTTTGAAGAATAAACAATAAAAGAGTAATGTTTTTTCTGCGAATGTCAGTTCTAAACGACGCTTTTTATTACGCTCGAAATTTAATCTACCATTGTATTGTTTTGAATTAGGGCATTAGATAAAGAACGAATATAGCGAAACTTGATTTCTTAACAAAAGAAAAAAGAAGCAAATATATAGTATTTATTTTTTGCATTTCAAAATAAATTCACTACTGACTCAAGAGTTGGTACAACTGATATTAAAATATGTTTTAAAGGTTTCGCATTCAAATGTTTTAGGGCCTTATTCAAAAGAATTAACAGCAACTTTAAATGTATTTTAATTCAAATCTTCTATATGTGCTTAGCAACACTTCAGAGTTTTCAATGAGTACATTACTTCTTAATATCTCTTGTTCGTTTAAAAAATTTCGTTTCTACTAAACCGACTTATTACAGTTTAGCTCGCATTGTTTTAAAACTTAATTTTTCTCTTTGTCACATTATTATTGTTTGCTTTTTTAAGCGATATTTAAAAATTGCTTTTTAGTTTTTATTTATTTGTGCTGTAAATCGGTTGAATAACAACTGAATTTATTACTTCACTTTATTTTAATTTGCTCTTGCCAAAAAAGTTTTGAGAAATTAATAGTTTTTACACAAAAGAAATTAAATAAATTTTAATTTTATAGAGGAATATACTTTTTTTCGCTTTGAATATGATTTAGGGAAAATAATATTGTTTTAGTTATTTCTGTTTTTGCTTTTAAAATACACATATGTATGCAAATGGATGCAATAAGATGAATATTAATGTATATATTTTCTAAATTGCGATCGCTATGTGTTTACCGTCACAAACAAACAGCTGATGTCACACGTTTTTAACTAGAATAAAATAATATCTAATTGAAAAAATTAGCCCAACAAATGTCGAATGATATTGGCAGAAGAATTTTTTGTTGTGTGAAACAATTTTATACGCCACGAATTTTGCAGTGGGAATTTTTCAAGCACAATGTGAAATACACAGTGTGCACGCACAATCGCTTTAGGTTGTACTGTTTGGCATATTTATCATCAATAACTGAAAAAAATATATATTTTTTAACCTTTTAATATCCTTGAATTGTTCGTAAATATTAACTAAAATTAAACTTTTAATTAACGATTTTATGGTTTATTTCATTGATTGTGCTTAAGAGTTGAAAGAGTTGTTTTTTATTTTGCATTGAATGCTGCTGCTTTAATAACAATTATATTTTAGAGCATGAAGTAAATAAAAATACAAAGCAAAATATTTATTGATGAACTAAACTATAAGTCAAGGTTGTACCCCAAAGTACTTGAAAATACAATACTAAGCCGATTAAGAAGTCATTACACTACACTGAGAATAAATTATTGATGAAAAGTTTTAAATTGCTTGGGAATAATACAATAATTAATGAAATATATTTTTATATAGCTGATATGTTTCGCCAAAATAATTCCGGTGTATTAAAAATGATATCTAAATGTTTTTATATATAATCTTACTTACATATTTCCGATTACCCTGCTCAGAATTTGTATGCACCATTAACTGACCTTTTGACATTTCTTTCAGATTTATGATTTAATTTCTTCCAATTTGAGCACCAGTCAATGATGTAAATAACATTTTAAAATTGTTATTTGCAATATGAACATATAAAAGATTCAAATCAAACAATTTGTGTTTAACCACTTTATTTTAATGGCTTGAGAAGTCATCGTCTTGCAAAACAGTATCATTCACAGTATGAACAACAACTTAACGACAGAGACAACATCGTCGACACTAACCTGCAACTAAAATAGAATGGAAAACATTAGCAGCAACATATAAATGCATATAACAACAAAAACAATTTGACTGCATTCGTATAACGTGTTGTTGCTAACATTTTTGTATCATTCATTTTTTTTTTTTGGCTTTTGGCCAAAAAGTTATTACAAGCCATCTCTGCTTGCCGTTTACGACTCGTACGTATCTCAAGTATGCTGGACAAAAAGATAAAAGATTATCGTAGAAATAACATTGTAACGTAAAATATGTAACATTTATTGTTTTCTTTTAACTGCTTTGCTTTTTATTTTTTTTATATGTGTATGTACATATTTATTTTTTCTCAAGAACGACATTTTACTCTAGGGAAAATCGGCAGCATTGACCACACTTGAAAAGACGTTGTTTTTCTTTTTACAATTTGGTTTTTTTTTTTTTTACTTTTCTAGGTTTGAGTAGGTTTTACTTGAAAAGTGTATGTTGTTTAATGGTTAGAATATATGTTCCTTTGGCGTGGGCCGATTTAGCAATCGATATTGTGCGACATATCAATATGTATTTGCATGGGAGTCTCTCTAAGGAGTCGTGGTACGAGGACAATGTTTACGAAAGAAATATTGTAGAGAAAAAAATTATTGGGACTGATTAGTTTTAAAGGAAACTAATTAGTTAAATGGAAACTATTGTTTTTAAACAACGCAAACAGAATAAAGGTGATTATGCCCTTGCTCTTAAACGTTGTTCTCTAATTTTTTTTTTTTAATATACCCTGTTATCTATTAGAAAAGTCGAAAAAAATATTAAATATTTTCTTGTGGCGAAATTGCATATATTATTATTTATTAGAGATACACAAAAGATTCCGCCCAGTGGAGTTGATAAAACCATTTGAAACGGTAGAATGTTATCGAACTCGTTCAAGCTGCGTAAGTACTTCAATGTCGACCTGATGTAAAGGCGATGACGACTATTGCAATTAGGGGAAATTATTTCTATTGATTTTATTAGTGTTTTTGCCTGCATGCATTATCAATTTAGAATTAGTTTTTTTTCTTCTGTTAAATACATGCTAGAATTGATAAAATCAATTTATTTCAAAAGTTGATATCTGCGTTTGCTGGACAACTTTCAGTATTTTGGCTTTCTACACCAGCAACAAGGTTAAAAATGTTGTTCTAGTCAAGAGTAAAAGTCATGTGAATAGTTTTTTAAATGTCAAAAGCCGTGCCTTAATGTTGGTTGAATGGGGACTTAATTTGCTATTTTGATAAAACAAAACCACGAAAGGTTTTTATATCGAAAACCATTTCGAAATATGCGCATTGTGTCAAATGCCATCGATCTAGTTTGTAACATCCTTTTGTTTGCTTAGACCATCTTTCTTCTCTTAAAAACTGATAATCATTTTTCAGGGAGCTTTTTAGGTGCTCACGTTCACTAATCTAATGTTTCGATTATATATGTATAAAAATACTATCGTTGGTTACCGATGTTGAGTGATTTACGTAGGAATCTAGCGAGTCGCCCTAACCCGATATCCACCGTCGTCAAACCACGTAGTGTAATTCTGATGTTACACCACCGACCCCGAACAACTGGTCCAACTGTTCGCGTAACAATTTATTTGCTACTATCCTTGGCCCTTAGCATAACCTCTTACTGAGAGGTTCGACCTATCAAATCTACTGCCATGCGATTCCCAGTATGGCATTCGAATCACAACTACGGTTGTTAGCAGCTCACGTCAAATTAACACCACAGGACTCCGCGTATTAGATTGACTCGTCTGAATCGTCGCTTGCCACAAAACTACTACCGATTCGAGCTCAGTCTTATTGATAAAAATCTGGTGTTGAACAAGCATGAAAAACCATTTTCAAAACTATGTATTTGATTTTTATCAAAATGCAATACGTAGTCCTGCAAACAAAACCAACTTTCACATGTTCAACAATTCCTCAAAAACATTAAAAGGAATTAAAATTGAAAAGTTTTGCAGCGCTATTGTTAAAAGGAAAAAAAGTCAAACAAAGGAATTTGTCAACTTTCAAATTGAACTTTTGCAATAAAAGTTTTACGAGTTAAATTACATTTTCTTAATCTCCAACCATAAATAAACGTTTTAAGGCTCACATGTGTTTGCAGCAGGAAGAAATGGAATGACTGTGTGAAGGCATTATCTGATGGTATGTATAAAGAAAAATCCTGACATGGACAGGAAAAAAAAATTCAAGAAAACGAATTGATGTTTGCTTATTGAACTTTAGACTCTCCGGCCATTCATTGTTGCTTTTGTTTATTATTATTGTTGGAGAAATTTCTTTTGGGGTCATACAGCTTTTTTAAATTACTTTTTTCATGCAGTTTTTGGGTCAACAAATTATTCAAACAGGAGGAAAAAAGAAATAATTTTAGCAAATAAAAATTTAACACGCTGTAGAAGGAAATCCATAAACAAACTGACAATCACACACATGGTGTTAAATGTGTTAATGATTACCCAGTGGTAAAATTCAGGAGACCTGTAAATGGCTTGGCACACTTGGTGTGGGTTAAGTAGTACATGTGTTGTGTATTAATATATTCTGAAATTTATCGAAAAGAATGTTGATATAAAATTGTTCAAAACTGACTGGTAGACAAACTTATTTGTGCAAATAAAACACGAGATATTTCACAATTTCACTGGTGAATACTCAACTAAAGATGATAATAGATAAGCAAAACTGAAACTTCAAAGGCTATGGACTTCAAACATCTAAATTCGGTTCTCTTTCGTTGCCTTCAAAAGCAACGGATCCAACACTTGTGCAGAATTTTAACGGAGAATGCATTCAAACATCTAAATGGACTGGGAGAAGGAAACAATAGGCTTGAAATTATTTTTGAAAATTTCAAATATAAGTAAATTATAAAACTGCATAAAGACAGCGAAAATTAACAAGAAACAAAATTAAATTTACAGGTGTATATACATAAAAGTTTTAAGCAAAGAACAAAACTAGCGAAAACCTGATACATAGCACTATTTTCTTCACCTTTAAATCCAAAATATAGGAATACAATTTTATTGTGTGAAACTCCCAATAGTCATGTCCAATTTTATTATGAACTCACCCATTTATTCAAACATGCAAAATATTTTCGCATGCTCTTTGTATAAAGAAAAAATTAATTTCAAGCAACATGTAAAAACCTTTGTGCTGACAACCTTCACTGTTCGGGTGAAGTGGTTGAACTCAGCTTTGGTTTTAGTTTTAGCTCATAAAATTTTAATACGTAACCAGTCTAAACCTAAGTCCCAATAATGTATATAAACATGTAAATAGTCGTCTTAAACAGCCCTTTAATTTTTACCGCTGGGTAGGTTTTTGAGCTCAATCACAGAAGTGTTCGGACTCTCAACTGCAAGTTCTTTCTCTTAACATACATATGCATGTGTGTACATATAAAACAATTTTGTTCAAGACTAAAACTATGCCAAACAACAAACACATCCGCTCATATGTTTATTTATCCGTTCACCGTGTCTCTACAACTCTGCAATAAGAAGAAAAAAATTACAAGAATATAAACGAGGACATTGTCCGTTGCAGAATTTTTTTTATGTGGTTAAAGTTTCAGCATGAAGTCAAACAAGTCAAAATGTAACACAGGCAGACTAAAAGTAGAATTAAAAAAAGACCAACCAGTCAGCCAGCGCTGACCAGCCAGCCAGGCCATAACAGAACAGAATTTAGCAGAAGCAAAAGATAACAACTGCTCTGTAGGAACTTGTACTTTCAAATAGCCGGGTTACATGTCCAGCGTGCGTTTGTGTATAAGCACAGAAAATTCCAAGCAATTTGTTATTTATTATACATACTTACATATATTTTTGCCTCTTTTCAATTTTTAATTTGCAAAAAAAAAAAAACGAAGAAAAAAAACATTAAGGAAATACTCAAATATTTTTGCAGCTGTTCTGTAGGAATTTCTTCGTTTTGTTTTCTTAATCATGCTGAATTAAATGAAAAAGTTAAATGCAAAAAAACTGTTGTAATAACATCGAAATTATTATGTTGTTAACGATGCTAAATTGTTTAGTAAAAGGACGTTGGAAATGTGGACTTGTGAACCGAGCCGTTAATACTGTTTGTAATTCATTCATTTCCTTGATACCTACTTTGTTCACATAATCCTGCTTACGTCTCTTTAATTATTAAGTTAAATAGATAGTTACATGAAATTTCAAGTCTTAAATAACAAAAGTTCACCGGACAGTTTTAAAACTATCTTGAGCAAATGGAGGGAAAAGGGATGTGTAAAACAAACGTAAGTGAAGTTACATTTAGAGTAGACTTGTGTCGAACTTGTTCTTTTTTGCCACATGGGCTTGATTGGTGGTTCGTGGCAAAAACGAAGAAAAGAACGAGTTCGATACAAGTCTAGTTGCGATCACTTGCTAAAAGTGAGTCTATTGAACTTGTATGGTGTCGAATTTGTTCTTTTGTTAGTTGTTACCACGAACCAATAATCGAATTCATGCTATTTTAATGGGTTCAATTAGACTTGTATCGAACTCATGGGAATATGTTGAAAAAAAAAGCCAGAAATAGGTTCTTTTTTTAATTTAAGTGGCAGTTCTCAAACGGTTTGAGAATTTCAAAAAACCAATATATTACTGCGTATCACTAAAAACGATTCGCGTATTTCTCAACTGCAAATGAAAAGTAAAGTTCTGTTACATTTAACACTTGACAGCTTAAAAACTTTTTTAGCCACACTTTTAAGTTAACGTTAGCCCATTTTAAATACCTTCTGTAAAAACCACACTGACTCTCAAACTCGCATCTATGGCAGAATTTATACCCGCACCAAGCGAATGATAGCAAATTCGAAAAATGGCAGGGGACGAGAACCTTGGATGCTGCTTGTGAGTGCTAAAGGTTGTCTAAATTGTTCGAGAGCTTTCGATGTCTGTTAAATCTTTGAATATCGGAAGTATGACTGCATTACTGGTTAAAAGAGACATCTTTTTTCTCACAAGCCGATTTGTATCGCTTATCGTTATATGTATTTCAAGAGAGCATTTCAAACACAAGCATTAAACTCACAAACAAATAATTTGAAAACTGTTTGTATTTGGAGGAGTTGTGTTTGATACTGCTCTCTCCAAATACAACTATAAACTATACAACTGACGGCCAATGTTAAAATAATTATTTTCATCATTACCTGACTTTCGTTAGTGTTTGCTATTGAATTAATATGATTTTTATTGGTTTTGAATCGTTTTTTTTTCTTCTGGCGTGTGTAAGAAGGGAATGGTTTTTGTAAACCTCTCATAACATTTGCTTAAATTCTTGTGCAAGGATGAAACTTTCTCATTTTAATGTATTCTTATCTTTCAATTGGAGAAGAAATATTAAATTAGACAGGTGCTATAAATAAACAATTTTATTATTTAGGCAGAAATGTTAATATTATCACAACGCTCATGGCATTTCTTGGGTTAAATAATAATTGTTTTTATATACGTATGTACATTCTGCAATTGTTTTAAAACTGGTTTTATCACACAAGTTTAACATAAAATGTTGCATAATAAATGTTGTTGCCACCGCTAATGCCAAGCAGCAATAACAATAATTACAAAAACAGAAGAAACATCTGGTATCTACTTCGCCGGTGCAGCACGTACCTGAAATCTTAATGGCCAGTGTAATTTAAATGTTTGTGGTTCATAATTAACAAAATGTCTGCGAGTTTTTGTTTGCGGTTTCGCATTCACATTTCAAATAGAAAGTTTACCCTTGTAACATTTTCTCTGGGCAAATCAACGACCTGTGCTTTATTTTTACTTTTAAATACACATAAACGTTGTGCTTATTTTTTTTTAATAACAAAAAACAGTTAATAACGTTTAACTGGCATTATTATTTGTTATTGTTAATAAAACTTTTTTAAAAGTGTATTTGTTTAAATTATAGTGGTTGCTAATTATACTGTAAATTGATTTTGTTACTTGAATACAAACGTTCGGGAAATTTTATGTTCACATGTTTCTTAATTATAATTAAAAAAAAAAGTGATTTAAAGTCACAGACAACACGTCCTAGTTAAAATATTTGTTTCATTATTGTGATTTAAAATCGTGAAATCAGACCTAATGAAATTATATTATTAATATTATGTTTAATTTGTCTATATGTAAACAAATAATGTTACAAGTTTTAGCTAATGGTGTATTAAGGATTAATCGAATGGGAGTGATTTATTAATACTACCAAGTTATAGATCGGTTGGCCTCAAAACTTCTAGAGAATGCTCCCTAAAGTATACTAAAGTATCTAAAAGCTCACTTTTTACAGTGCTGCATTTTAGTGTTAGCAATAACTTATTCACTTTTTGTATGGAATATTGAGCTCAATACTGGCATTTTGTTGCAATAATCGCAATTAAGAGGTCTATCGAAATAAGATATTTTTGGGGAAATTCTTTATTGCAATTTGCATGTATGAACATCATATTAAGCTGTGAAACTGTTCTATTGCTTTAAACAGTTTTTGGTTTGAACAACTTTACAACCTTACAGACTTCAAATGCACCTATTTGTTGAAATCTAAATTATTATTTGCAAATCTCATTCATGCCTCATTTTTTCTCATTAAAACATGTCTCTGTTGTCAAACAACTAATATTTAATGTGTTTTCTTTTCTTCTCTTTATAGGTAAGTGTCTCTGCAATGTAAAAATATATTTAGACATCTCTCAAACTGTGACATTATTTAATGTATGTATGCAAGTAATTTTCCGCCTGTTGTTACAAAGACAAACAATTAAAAATTAGCTCTGAGTCTCTAAATAGAAAAAGAAAAAAAAGCAACATCTTGTACCAAACTACAAACTATTTTAGGAACAATTAATAAATGACGTTAAATTGTTGCTTCTAGTTATAAGAACAAAGAAAATTGTTTCACTTTATGCTCAGCTGATTTCAAGAGGAAATGAATATAAAAATATTCTTTTGTGTGTGATAAAATTCAAGTTGTTTTTCAGTTAGTAAAATTATAATTTTCCAGTTTCAAAACCGTTTTCAAATTTATAAGCTGATAACCTCGGCATTTATATAAATACATATATTTTTTTGTAAACGTTTTCTTCTTGATGTAATTTTTTTGAGAAAATCAACTGGTTACGAAAATAAAGTTTAAACCAAGAGCTTAACAATTTTTTTTTATAAACGTATACGTGTTTATTACGAAAACTCTATGTTTTTTGTCGTTGATTGCAATTATGATGGTGTTTTGATTTTAAATTCAAGTTTATAAGCGACTTTAAAGATATAATGCAAAAAAAAAAAAAAAAAATAGGAAAAATCTTAATGCTGAATATTGTTGCATTACAGAAATATTATTCGCTATTTATATACACAAGCATGAGTTTCTTTCTATAAACTTCAAATCTTAAGCAATGAAAAACAATCTAAACAAATCTCTGCTAGAGTACAAAAATAAAAACTAAACACAAGGTCGTATTCCTCACGACAATTTGTTTTGAGTACAAATAATGAAACTTTTTCATTATCATACAGTGCACACCAAAAAGTAATAATATTAATCATATTGTTCAATAAAATTGTAAGGACAAACATTTTTCAATAGGGGGACAATTTTTGTACCGGGTCTATCAGGCCATTTTTTTCGAGGGTGCCGCTGGTTAAACGACAACGCACTACAGGGTTCTGTCAACTGAGTTTTTTCTGCCGGAATTGAACGAATTAGGTCTGGAGAACATGTGGTTTCAACAAGACAGAGCAACGGCACACACTGCGCGAGCCACAACCGATATTCTGAAAGCCAAACAACATCGGATGACTGCGTTTGGCCCACCTTGTACATACATATATTTAACGAGTCTATTGTCTTCTTCAGGAAAAATGTTTGGGTTTCGTAATATTTAGTAAATTTTTCCTGAAGAAGACACACAACGGAGTGCCGAAATATGGAAAGAAGAAATAAATAAAAATCATATATTTAAGTGAGTTCAAGCTAGAAGTAATGCCACGATGTCACATCCAAATCGTTTGCTTGAACAAACACACCGAAAACAATAACAAAGTTTTCAAGCTTGTTATTTTGTTGCATGTAACTAAGCGAACGATCGATGTAGAGTGACATCGTGGGCCTAGTGGTTAGTAAAGGTTGAAGAACTAGCTGAATAATATGGAACATTTTTTATTTAAAACCGTTACAAAAACGGTCGCATATCACCCTGAAACACTTCCACCGGTGTTTTGAAAATCGTTTATCTTTGCTAAAAAAAGGTTAGAAAAATTCTCTCAGTACCAAATACATTTAGCGATTTTGTCAGAAACGACGTTAGTTCTTTGTGAATATTTAAATATGGAAATTAATTTTTTCTTCTCTACCTTTTGCACGTCTGTTTTTTCGTCACTGCTTATAGTAAGTAAGTAGTTTGCAGACACAAGGAACACCAGAATAAATTCTACTGTATGTATGTATGTATAAGGCCGCCATATAGTCTATGCAAAAGTATATTTTAACGAGTTTTTGTTTGTTTTGGCTTTGCTTGTTTTAATAAATTTACAAATGCAACAAATACGAACATAAAAAATATATGTTTTTTTTTATTTTAAAATACATTAAAAACAATAACGTAATAACGAATGAAATGAAAAATTCTTAACAATTGAGAGTGAATGTTTGTTTAAGAAAAATAAAATCTTTGGTTTAAATCAGAAATTTTTAACAATTATTTATTTAAATTAAATTTCATCAAAGTAGTATTATCTAATTATAATAAAGTAATTGTAGCTAATACTCGTGCTTGTAAAGAGAGGTTGGTTAAAAAACTCTACCGACAAATCGGTGGCATAATATCCATAAATTTTATTATTTACAAATCGATCCAGACTAGTGTATATGTGTTCAATACTTATTACATACATATATACACTAAACTGGATCCCACCCAAAATGTATGACCATCTCCCAATTATTTATTCTCCCCAATATTTTTTTTTCGAACACACCGACCCTGAACCATGCCTGCTTAGGGGGACTTTATAAAAAATGAAAAGAACTTAAATTGATGTGCCGCGATGGAACTTTCTTTCCATCGAAAAATCGATGGCATAATATCGACTGCTAAATCGACCCATCCTAATTTACTCTACATACAAATGTAAATAGGAAATAGATCTGTGTCGTTCTTAAATGGCAAAAATGTACAAAAATGTCACACTGTGCTCGGAATGAACTTCCTTTGCGGGTATTATCTGTCACATTTAAAGCAGCATCAAATGCCCACAAACCCTACTCCCTCCGTAGTCCTCACCATAAATATTTTTTTTCTCCTACCGGCTTAATGCACGTTATGAGTACGGCTCATCCTCTGATTGCTGATTTTTATAGCACAAATGTCTTGCTCTGACATCCGTTTTTCAATAATTTTTTATTCATTTTTACATGTTCATTTAGAACTTCAATTTAATTCCAGTTGAAGTTTTCCTGACTTGTCTGTCACATGGAAGTCTGTGTTTAATCGCTTTTAATTTCATGTCAATTTCTTTTTAATTCTGTAATTTCAAACCATGTGTGTGCGTTTGGGAGCGGAAATTGTTAAAAGTCATTGTCTTTTCTTTTTAATCATGAATAATCTACTAAGAGGCGTTTGAAAAAATTGCTAAAAATGATCCAATGGTTCTTTAAACTCAGTGATGGTTATAGTTTTAATTCCTAAATTTGTAATATTAAATTTTCTTCTCAACTGTCTCAGTCAAAGAAACAGGAATACAATCAAATAATACATTAGCTCATACATACCATACCAAAACTTTTTTTAACAGTAGAACTCATGGGCGACGACAACTGCACCCGTTGCGGTCTGTTTATTTGAAAAGCAACCCAGTTTACAAAAAGACAAAAAAGCAGCTTTGAACATAAATTACATTAAATGATTAACAAAGCCAACAAAAAAAAAATAAAAAATAAAAAAAATAAAACAGCAACATCAACAGCAGCAGCAGCAGGTTAAAATTATCGTTAACATCAGCAACAAACGTTTCCCTTCTTCGTCCATATTTAACACTCTGTCAATTTGAATAGAAATGAATGAATAAGAAAATTGTCTTAAACAAACCATATGTCAGTCATTTAACACATTTATCTCTGGAGTTCAAACCCTCTCAGGGTCTCTTCCTCCATCTTATGCTTTTGCTGTTCTTTTATGACGTTTGTCTTGGTTGAAGGTTCTTGTGATGAATATAAATTATTTCCATTCATTTTAAATATCTGTTGTTAAAGTTTGATGAACCAAGAGGTCATCAATTTGTTTCCTTTTTTTTAATTAAATGCCAAGAAACGTAACAGAGAGTTGTTTATGCTGAAAATACATCTACATATGTAAAAATTCCGAATGGCAAAAATTATAAACAATATACTCTGCTGTGTGCTACACCTGGCTGCGTGGTCGAAGAAAAAACGTCTTCAGTCCTTTTAAAACCACCTCATTAAAACATTATAACTATAAAAAAGAACAAAACAATCGAATTCATATCAGCAATAAATGAATATTTTTTCGGCTGCTAAAGAAACGATTTGCAAATTAATGAAAATTTTAAACAGCCATAGAGAACACAACAAGCGAAAAACTACAAATATACGGGAAAACTGGACTCAAAACAGCTTGTAAAATTTTTGAAAACTTAAAAAATTAAAAAAAAAAATCACAAAAAAATTAACTAAAATAGTGAACAAAAATTTAAAACCAGCTGCAAAGAAAATAGCTTAAAGAAAGCAGCGAAAAATTACAAGATAGAAAAATTAACTTGAAATACTTAGTTCGTAAAAACTTTAAACATCTATATACAGCTGGCGAAAGTTCGCAAAAAAGTGGCAAAAGTATAATAACTTTGAAACCATTTTATGAAAATTTCAAGCAATTACGACAAGCACAACTCGCGAAAAATTTTGAAAAATAGTTTACAAAGAATATCCAATATGTACGAATAAAATTTGATTCCAAGACAAGTTATATTGAATTTGATTAATTTTTTTAAAAATAGCAAACAAATGATATTTAATTTTACTGTCGGTTTTTCTAAAAGCAAAAAAACTGGACTACAGGTAGCAACAGCAACGAAAATGCAGAAAATAGTCATCTAACTAAAATGGATTAAAAACCAGTAGTGGTTCCTGACCGCTACCGTCACAATTGCACAAAAAGCAATATGGAGCAGCGTAGTTAATAATTTTTTTTTATGGTTGTGGCTACCTGCAAATTTTGGTAGCACTGCAAACTTGTCAAAATGCATTGAAAGTTTACAAAACAATTTGAGCGAATAAAAGCTGTTTTAAATTTGAGACATACAGCAGAAATTTTTCGTACAGATAAAAGAAGTATTAGGGAACACTTTTGCTTAAAAACTTTAAAAAATTAATTTTGCTAAGTGTGGCTAAAGTTGCCTATGTTTTAGCTTTATAAAATGAGTGTAAATCATTGTCGGGCACCGGTTCATACAGGTTACGAACTTTTTCGGGTATTTTCTGGTTCTCTTCATGTTTATTTCACAACCAAAGACATTCCACACACTTGTTTTGTTAAACCGATTTTTGACTTAAAAAATATACATGAATTGATCACCAAAGTGGCCGATTTATATCCTAAAATCGAGAAATTACTTGACCGGGAACTTTCTCATTCAGTAACTGAATGAATGGTTTGGCATCGGCTGCGGCATCATTGCTAAAAACAAAGGTCGCTGTTGTCAAAATTGAATAATTGTGGCTTGTGGATTTTCTGATCTCCATATGCGACAGTTTTGTTTGTTTACATAATCGCCTACTTGATTATGAGTCTCATCCGTAAAGATAATTTCGCTGAAAAATGCGCTGTTTTCGCGACAGTAAATATTCGTAACTAAACTTCTTTGTTCCAGAGTGTAGCTTTCTTTCATTAGATGACGCAGCTTCTTAATAAATAAATGTCAAAGGATGACAGCTTAATTCTTGACATTTAAAAATTTGACAGCCAAACTTGCCCACCCATTATATGAAGAACAAATGATAAGGAGCTTTTGCTGCAATATTGCTGCAACTCAATCAAGTCCGTTTTGCAGAAAACGAGTTTAAAGTCTTGGATTTATTCGCAACGCAAAGAGCTGGGAATACTAGATACTTGTTCCACCATAAAAAAAAAATCGTTTCAAGATTAATTCCATAATATTATTTCAGACATGTATTTTAAGTTATGGTGGCGTCATAATGAAATTAAAATTTTTCTCTTCGTTGTTAAGAATCAAAACAGCTGTTTAATGTTTTTGCAATAACTCTGATGAAAGTTATGAACATCTTAAAATGTTTATATACTAAGCGATAAATGTGTTTACTGCGGATAATGTTTAGCCAACACACAAAAGCTAGAAAAAAGTCTAATGCAAATTTAATAAAGAAATAATAAATTAAAATTCGTGTGTCGGCTGCTTTTCACAACAATTTAGAAATATAATTCTAATTGAATTAAGTGTTTTTGCTTAAACAAAAACTCAGCTAAAACTTTGCTCGCAAATTTAAATTAAAACACAAATCACGAGTGTGTTTTTTGCTAATAAATCAGCAAGCAAGTGATAAATATATAAATTAAATTGAAAAAGTTTAAATGTGTTTTTCTTACTTTAAAAACGTTTGTCCAAAAAAAATAAACTGCAAGTATACAGATGATTTGCGACAATTTATCTGTACGCCTTTGCCGGCAAAGCCTTGATAATAAAATTAACCCTTTTTAAGTGGGTGGCAATTCTTTAAAAAGCCATAATAAGCACCTTTGATAAAACGCAACTCAATAAAAAAATAAAATGTTACGCTTTAGATAAGAGAAATATAAAAGCGCAAAATGTTTTCAAATTCAATTACGTTGTTTTTTATTTTATAGTAAAAGTACTTTTCATTTTGACTCATACATTCTTTGCAAGTTACATCGAAGAATATTAAATTAAAGGGGAAAAACAAAAATTGAAATGCCATGCAAGAGATTGTATTATAATTGTATTATAATCGATTTCAAAATTGAAATAGATATACTAAAGAGTATCCACTCATTCATGTTGAATCGAAGAGTTATTTTTTTTTTTCTAGTATTTGATCAAGTAATGAAAATGGACAAAATCAAGTAGCAATAATTTTAAAGTTATATGTAGGTTGGATTATCTTCTCGGTAAATCGGCACAAGAACGCTATTTTAACAATCAATGAACTATGAAATAACTTTCTTTTCGAAAATGTGGGCTATTTCAGCCACGGCTGCCAGATTTGATGATTTATAGTAATTTTGGCGATTTCGGGAGCGAAACTCCCTGATTCGGGATCGATTGAACTCGATAGTAAAAATAATATAAAAGCTAAATTAAAATAAGCAATAAACACACATCATTCAACTACGAATGTATTCGTTAGCGCATGCCGGAATGACCAGTTGCCGATTTGACGATTTATATCCTGGCTTTGACGATTTTTAAGAGCTCAAGCAAACAACATTTTTCATTAATCTTAAATAAACTTTGAACTAAATTTTGTAACAGTTGACAGCAAGAAGTGAGAAGGATAAATCTATTTGTTCAAATTTTTTGAGCAACCTGACCATGATTGGAAACCATGCATTTTTGTGGTATTCGTTTTAAAAATTTCAATTATTGGATTCAGAAATTAGTGCGTCAACATGAGATCTTTGCTCTACTCACGCATGATCAAAGAAATGGAACCACTTAATTTGTAATTGAATCTGTGTGATGGTGGCTTCATCTTCTTGATAAATAAGTTTCTTTAAAATTTTCTAATTGCATTTACTTATTTACTCTGCGATACCCTAATTCAACAAAATAGTGCTTTAACTTTTTCTATAATACATATCAAATGTCATTTGATTAAAATAAATCACTATATCTTGAATATTTTCATTTATTTATTCATTGCCTTTAATTTAATGTGGCCCACTTTTGTGACAACAAGAACAATACGAGTATGAACTACTCGTATCTGTTGTAAACGGACACAAAGAATAGTAAAGTTGAATAATAATACAAGAGCAAAAATAACTATGGAAGTTGCACAAGTGTATAATATAATCAAAAGCAATTTCCCAGAAATTATTATGGTCTAAATTGGATGATAGATAATATTATTTATTGATGCAATATGAAGGGAAGAAATTTATTAGCTACTTTTTTTTTATTATACTTTAATTTTTAGCGATACGAAAAATGAAAAAGGCTGATTTTTATATTGAGTTTTTATTTCTTGTATAAAACTTTTAATGGAAAATAATCATCTGTTGTTTTTTTTTAATAAAAAAAATGGCATGAATGAATTGTTTTTTCTTAATCCATATGTTTATTTGAATACAAACGCAAGTGCGAGTATTTGATTTGCTAATTTCTTTGTTATGTTTTCATGACCTATTTAATTCTTCATTATTTTTTATTTTTTCTCTTCTTTTTGTGGAGATTGTATAAAAAATTGAAAGAAAAGCGAAAATCATTACACCGTTTTATTAAAAAACGAAAAAAATAGTAATTTCAAACACTAGTAGTTTTATATAAAAAAAATAACAATAACAAAAAATGTATGCATGTATGTATTTTCCATCTTCTTTAATATTTTATGATGCATGTTGTGGTTGGTTGGTGGTCTCCTCTTGAACACAAGCCGCATGAGCCATCCATAATGATCATTATCTGTGTTAAAAAAACCGCCTAAAACGCATTGAAGCGTTCATGCAAAACGTCCGGTTAAAAGAAGGCTCTAGAAAAAACTCATTCTTTGCGTATTTTATTTTGTAATGCAAAATCTTTAATCGAAACTTTAATGAATGTACACATTTTATTTTCTATTGAAATCCTTTGTTTCCCAAGCAACAAAGCAGCGTCAAAATTTGGTCATGTAAAAGTAAACCTCGATATAATTTTTTGCACAAATTGATGAGACAAATTTTTAATATGGTCTTGTCTGCCTCATTTTTTTGTCAACTTTTTTTAAATGTAATTTGAATACAACACATACGTGTAGCCACTATGTCGATATTGAAGCTGTACGTACGTTCGCATAAATACGATTAAAACAAAAACAAATTTAGTACCCCTAATTTTTTTTTTTTTTTGGAAAATTTAAAATTTATTGAAGTATAATTTTTGAAGGTGAAAAGGTATTAGAGAAATCTGAACATTCTGGAAAAGTAAAAAGTTTTCCCATTACTGCTGTTACATATTATATTCGCAAGTAAAAAATAATAAAAATATTTTAAAATTATAAAAAAATTCCTCAGAGTTGAGTAAGCTTTTTTGTAGTAAAATTGTAGTGATCAACATTTTTAAAGAAGACAAAAAAGAGTAAAGCTGACGACGACTTATTGGCTGGGGAGCATAACATGGCTGTTTTACATCCACCATGGCAATCATCAGCACCCAAATGGGTTCGAACCTAGATCATATCTAAGCAGCAGCGCTTAGCCATCCTACCCAGCTGAGCCCTTCATTACTAAATGATTACATTTTGTCATGTTCCATTGATGCCTGCTGCGACGAGCATGATATACATATGTATGTATTTCATAGCTGGCATCATTTCCCTCTATTACATGTCAAATGAGAGATAACACTACCAAGACTTCAAATTACTTTCGCAAAAAACCTATTACCGCGCGAATAGAGTGTCCTTCCGATTTGCAACGTTTTTTTTTATATATTCAGCGTAGTGCGATATATCCATTCGCAAAGGGCGGTAGACACTATCAGAATGCTTGGTATCACTTCGTGTACCTTAGTGCTTGACAGCTCATCAAGCATTCACTTAAATTTTGCTGTTCGTGTGGTAAAAATATTTCAAGATTTCAATCCCATTATTAATACAACAATGTTTATTTTCCATTTTTAAATTTAAAATTAAAATTAAAAATTAGCTTATACCTAAAATTCACTATATATGTTTATTCTTCTTTTGTTCTGATGTTCTCGGCAGCCACTCACAATGAAAAATGAGAACAAAAATTTGTTCATGCTTGTTGGTTTGCCAGAATACACAACAAGCCTGTGACAGCAAGCATGCAGGAAATCAAAAAGGTATTCCTCCATATTCCAATTGTCGTCATCGTTGTCACATCAATTCAACGTGCAAAAATTCGCGGCCTACATTCCTCTCTTCGACAACAATTTTCTGCTTCGTTGTGGACATTAGACATCTTCTAGACCTAAGAGGCAGTCCAATAAGCACAAATTTTTTTACGTCGACTTAGTGAGATAATGAAGACGACTATTGGAATATGTGGATTAATTTGTCATCAAGCGGTGTCGATGTCACACATACTAACAAATGTCCACCAATGCTATCAACATGCATGTTGAGCATTTTGCTCGTGTCTAGTCCCCTTAATAGTAATGTTTTGCTAAAAACATGTAACTTGAACTCTTGAGCAGAGCTTAATGAAAATGGCTGCAATTGTCTCAAGCATGTTTTCATATTGCCTCTTTTTCAAGCAATGAAAGTTGTTGTAAGTAAAATTTTTTTCCATTGCTACTTTTCATAAAAATTGTTGCTTAGCCGTTGCGCCCTATCAATTGTATTTTCAGTTTTCACTGATTTCTACTGTTGTGGTAGTGCTTTTTGTTTTGTTTGCTTCTTATTACAAATAAGTTTGACCGTTGGCAGGTGGTTAAAATCATATTTTCCAACAACAGCTATAACCATAGTAACAAATGCTTGCTCACAAATAAATATTTATGTACCTGTAATTACAAACTTTTTTTTGTTTGTTTTGCTTATGGACGAACTCAAGAGTTTAACTTGCGCCATAAATGCAGTGAAAAACTAACTTGTAAATTCATGGCGATGATGCGGAGAAGTAAAGAACATAACAGAATGTTTTATGTAATTTAGAAAATTTGCAAACATTAATTGTTTTTAAATTGCTGGAAAATTATTTGGAAAATCTTTGTGTTCAAATGTTTGGCAACGTTTGAAAAACACAAACGTGAATATGAAAGTTACGACTGAACTATTTGTAGTTGTCGTTGGCGAATTGTTTTTGTAAAGTGTGTGAATCTTTTTTTTTTTTTTTGGCTTCAAGCCAAATAATGAATGAAACTAACGTTATCACCTGCCAATTCGAAAGGACTTGGACAAAATGTTATGCATTGCATGGCAGGAAGATGCGCCAACCATTTACAAACAAAATGAAGTATGTGTGTATTCGTTCTTCACCTTCTGCTTTAATTGTAAAAAGAAAATAAAAGCGAAGTGTTGGCATATATTAAATCATACTCCTGACGTTTTAGCTGGCAGAACTGTAAAACAGTGATTCTTTTTTTTTTTTTTTTTTAGGGAATCACTATATGAACGTTCCATATAGTGAGTTCTGATCAAAGAAAACATCAAGCAACATTAGCTAGGTGGACAACTAGCTGAATTGCTTGAGTGTCGCTTTAGAAAGATGAGCACCTGAGTTCAAGGACGGGTGCTGACGAGAAGTGTGGCGGCAACGGAGCAGCTAGCTATCCACCTAGCTGAAGGGCTTTGATGTATTCTGTGTCTTGTTTAATTAATATCAATCACAAAAATAATATAGTACAAATTTAAGCCTGATAAACTTAATACAGAATAATTATTTCACTTCACTAAAAACTTTTATGTAATATTTTTTGGCCCTCAAAAACATAACACTTATCTGATGTTGCAACCTGTTTTGTATGCCCCCAATTGTAGAGTAATAATTATTTTAGCACTTGTGTGCAAATTAGCAAGCAAAAACACAAATAAAACAAACGCCTTAAACTCATTAGAACAACGAAGAACTTCGTCACTGCGTTTTAAATGCAAATGGCATGTGTCTTCATACATAATTGACATTGAAGTAAAACACTCGCAAGTCAGCCAGCCAGCCAGCCTTCTGCAACATTCTCTACATCTTTCATAAGTAAAATTTCTTGTAATAAATAGTAATATTTACGAGGGTTGGGTCATAAAATTAACGATTTTGTTCACTATTGGCTGCAACTGCCAATAGCGGCCAGGTATATTCAAGCAGCATCATTAAAGACAAAAACTAGCATTAGTAACCGAAGACTGGTTGTTGATCTTTGCGGTTGCCGAAACCAAAAACCAACTATTAAACAAAAACATTCATCTTAGTCTAAGAGCACTGTTGCTAATACTTATTTATTATTATTATTTTCTTTTTGCCAAGTTTGACTTCTGTTTGAAAATTGCCATTTATTTAATTTTGTTCTTCAAAATGTCAATGTTACGGCTGAAAGATAAAAATAGAAAAAGTAGTCTTTTTGAATAATAATGCAATGCTGTATATCAAACCTACTTACTTACATATGTACATTCGGATATTTGCATTATTTAGCCTTCCTAAATAAACTTACTGTGTCCAGTTGTGCACAAAAACATAAAACATCAAGGTATTTTTATGATTACGCAAAAAAAAAACACATTATTCATTTTCATGAAAACAAATTTATTATTATTCTTCTTTTATGCCTTACTACAGATGTACGTATGTATGTACAGATATGAGGCAGGTTCATGTACACACTCACTCGTTCAGGTTTTTAAGAAAACAATATACAAAATAAAAGAATTTGAGAACTGTGTCAAGTTTTTAATGCTTAGATGTACTTGTTTGTGTATATATTTACCTTCATTTAATATCGTAGATACATACATACATACATACATGTACAGATGTTGAAAGTAAGATTTAAACAAATTTCAGCTTTTATTGTATTCTTTGTTCCTTAGTTGTTGTTTATTGACGTGATTTTTTTTTTTATTTTTTTTTATTTTTATAAAATTTCAAAGTCATTTTCGTGAGTTGTGTATACGGTAAATTTTGTGAATTATTTAGATTTTATATAACAAAAAAAAAAAAAAAAAAATCAAAAATGGCCTTAGAATGTTTTATCTTTGATTATTTTGCTCGTTTTCATAATAATTCAAATAGAATTTTATTTGTTATTAAAATTGGGTTTTAGAGAAAAGTGAGAATAAAAAAAGCATCCAACAACAGAGTTTCATTTCATGTTCATTTTGATTATTTTTATCTTGGACCAGTACTCAAGGGATGACCCCTGCAAACACCTTGCCATGTATAGTAACTAAGTAGATAGGTTACGGGTAGGGATGAAACGATACCATAAGGGTGTCAATGATTTTACTCAATGCAATATCGGTTATAAAACTCGTATCGGCCATCTACTTTATATTAATAGAGAAGATATAAAAACTGCTAATATGTTTGATATAGATTGTAATTGCCATTTATCGCGGCGTGATTTCCCGGCATGACAAAAAAATCTGCAGAGAAGTTCAGGTCTCGAAAGTTACAGCTAATGCCATTAAGTGTTATTTAAATTTCACGCTTTTTGCTATTTTTGGCATTTGCTGTTGTAGAGATCAAATGTAAAGGGTTTATGTCTTACGGTTCGAAAGCTACTGAATCTTAACTTTGTGGTATTTGTTGCTGTAGAGGCCAGACAACTGCATATACTGCGCAAGAGTCTAATTTTTAAACTAAAGGGGTCCGCCATGTATTTAGTACCATTTAATTTTCTACCTTTTGTTATTTTTGGTATGTGTGGTTGGGGCTATCTATCGTATGCAACTCCCCTTACGGTTCAAACGTTACAGCATATTTTTAGCTTATTGTATGGTGGCACCCTTTATCTTTTAATTTTGTGTCGATTTTGGTACTTGTTGTTTTAGAGCCCATGTGCAAACTTCATGCTTCTATCTCTTGTGGTTCGATAGTTACAGGTCATTTTCCCAGGTTCTTGTATGGGAGCACCCTTTAGTTTACTTATGTTTTTTTGTTTTTATATATTTGTTGTTGTAGCAGCAGGGCAACTATATACCCTGTGAAAATTTTAGTTCTCTAAATCCTACCGTTTGAGAGAAAACGGACTGGTGGGCGCTGTTGCGGACGGACGTACTGACGCCGGAGTCTCAGTAATAGGGTTCCGTTTTCACTCTTTTAGTACGGGAACCTAAATACTAAGAAAGTCAACGTTTTTATAAGTGCGTCAAGTAGGGTGATCATTTGTTCTGATTTTGCCGGTCACAGTCCTCTTTTCTTTTGGTTACTCAAGGAAATTTTGCTTTAGGGTAAGCCCTCTCTTTTACATACATACATCTTCTTATACTATGTTTATGTTATGTTTCACGAACTGCCAGTTATGAGACTGCCTCCCTTGCGTTCTAGAAGATCCCGTTGTGCTAATCTTATTACACTACGCAACAAATGAAATTTTTTTTTCGTACCAGATTTTTTTTTGGGTTGCGACAAAAACTGTCATTACTTCAGCTTCCATAGACAGGTTTTCTTTTTGAATTTATTTTTCTAAAATACGAGACTTTTGAAGATGCTCCTGCCAAGAAAAAAATTCAATAAATTTAAATTGTGTTTAATTTTTAGCGTAGCGTAAATGTACGAAACTCCGGTTTTTGAACAGGAGGATTTTAGAGAAAACTGTTTGTGTCGGAAATTGCTAAGCCAGGTTCACAGTTTCACAGGCTATAATTCCTACATTATTTTCTGGGTACATATGCATTTATTTCATTCTGTATTATTCTTGCACCAAGAAATTTTTGCTACTACTACTATTACGGAACGACACTTTATCATTCAAACGTATTGGCTTTCAGTTCGTAAACTTGTTGGTTTTTCAATGTAATTTTTCTTCTGTATGCATATAAACTTCGTTTATCATTTATCCTTTTATTATTATATTATTTTTTTTTTAACAACATTTCCACAGAAATATGTGTTTTATTATTTAATTTTTGGATTTTCAAGCAAAATAAATGTGAAAGCGATATTACCTTAAGCAAATAAAATTGCATTCAAATGTCCATTATTTGCATATTTATTGGCATGAACATTTGGATACTGGTGGTGGTGGTGGTTGTGCATTCGCAAGTGAATTTGAAGAAGCGGTAGGCCACATTGGTTTCTGTTTTTTTGGTAAAAGAACTCGCCAAAAACATGTTAAATAAAAATGGTTAAATTTTATTATAGTTTCTTTAAGACAAGCAAAAGATAGTATTATTGATCTTCAAGTTAAAAACGTGACGGTGGCACATAAAATTCCATTTCCTTTTTGCATACATTTAAATAAATTCACTTTTTTCGCTCCGCCAAACACTGTAATAAACTGCAGTATTCACAGGAAATTAATACGACACCAGGTATTTTATTTAAAAGTTTTGCGCACGTGTATGAGAATAAAAATAACAAATGACAGTGGTCTGACTTTTTTTGTAAATATTCTTTTGAAATATTAAAGAAAATGTTAAATATAAGTGTTAAAGTTCTAAAAGTTGGGCTTTGCAAAAAGAGTATGAGCAACATTTTACTGAAATAAAAAGAAGTCTGACCAATATCCATATATTTATATGGCTCAAGTGCAATCCCTAGACGAATCCTGATTATTTATATTAATTAAAGAGAGACAAATAGTTTTTGTTGGCAACCCGGACAATAATCATTTGCCAGATGTGGAAAACTCTACCTGTACTTTAGTTGTCGAAATTTCAAAGAGAAAATAAAAAAAGAAATGGGGAATTATAAGAGCTTCAGCTACTATCGTAGTATCGTTTTGCTCTCTCAAGTAGGCTGAAGTCTGCAAAAGCTCACTTTTCACAAAGTCTAATTTTAGGCAATATCCGAAACAGTTTCGAGCTAATTGAACAATAACTTATTGCCTTTTGAGCTCAATAATGGCATTTATTGCGATAATCACAATTAAGGTGTAATACAATTTTTCTCTTAAATTGGAATCTAATAAATAATTATGATGCGCCCTTATTTTTAAACCGTGTACAACCGTGTAATCAGAGCTCCAGTTTGTGATGTATTTATTTATTTTTTTTTTTTTTTTGCCTTAATTAAAGAAAAAATAAAAGTTACTTGGAATTTTATTGCAAAATGATTGAATGAATTAAGTACGAATTTTTGTAAAAGCTGTTTACAAGTGCTTAGTAACATTTATTTCGTTACTTTTATTTGTTCATGGGTTGTGAGATTATTCCAAGCATTCGAAGTTTATAAACATTGTAAATCGTTCCAAGCAACACTTTCTTAGAAATTATTTGGGTTTTAACATTCCTTCATTAACATTCCTTCATTCTTATTTAATTATTCAATCTTCTATTTAAGTCATTTATTTCTTACTTTATTAAACTGCACTCCATTCGTTTGCGGGCTTTTCTTTTAATTTATTCATTTAAAAGAGTACATAACATTTTAAACTGTGAGCAAATGAAAATTTTCAGTCTATAACAAATAATTTACCTTAACACGTGTCTGTACAATAGGGTGGGTCGATTTAGCAATCGATATTATGCCACTGAGTTTTCGATAGCTCTAAGGCATCGCGTCAATGTTTAAGTTATATTACAGTGAAACTTTGATATAACGAATTTCAATGAATCCGAAAATGCTATAACAAATAGCATTTGTTTCGCTGTAAATGTAATCAGTAAGAATTGGTATAACAAACTTTGAGGAAATACGAGTTTTGTATTAGTACTACGATATATATATTTGTAAAAAATTAATTTTCATAGAGTCTGTATTTTTTTTTACTTCTTAAGTTAAATCATAAGAAATGTAATTGAAACCAAAAAGTATAATAAATACTAATTATATATATAAAAAACAAAAAAAAAAAAAATATGGATGCTTTACTGCTTTATTTTTAAACACATTTAGACTTTGCTGTTTTATACCGTAACTTTACCACTGAATTAATATTGCGCTATACAAGGGCTCTTCTGCTCAGAACTTCTTCGTTATAACCATAGCGTATTTTTGTATGAAAAATAATGGGACTCGAGAAAGCATGAGTTACATTGAGTTTTTCGTTATACCGAAGTTCGTCATAGCGAAGTTTCACTGTATTATAACGAGCATCTAGAGCAGGGGTGCCCAAAATCTTCTTATGGAAGCGTAAACACCAATACGTATACACTTTATTGACGCACACAAAGAAAAACAGAAATAAACTCATAACAAAAAATGATTTCTTCAAGTGTTTCATACTCACGAAATCATTAAAAAAAACAACAAAATCATGAAAACAAAAAAACAACAATATTTACGCTTGGCACCAATGTGTACCAACAAAGCCTGCGTTCTTATTGCTGTGCATATGAAAGTGTTGTTGCTTTGAACTTGGGATATGTGTGTATGTGTGTATTTCATACAAAGAGTTGTGTATACATATTAGAATGCTCAGCCAATGCTTCGCGCTTTTACAAAAACAAAAGCGTACCAAGCGTATAGGCCGTGGGCATCCCTGATCTAGAGCTTACATTATGCAAACGTGAACACAAAACCAAGAAAACTTGTAAAAAAACAACAAACAGTCGTTTGAGATGACAAAAAATCATCCAAAAGAGATGAACTGGTAGAGTGTCCCACTAAGAGTACCCGAGGTCTTGGGATCAATTCCTGTCGTTTTAGGTACAATACTAGATAAAACTGTATAAAATATGAACAATATGCGAAGACTATCGGTCACTGAGATTGAAACCACTAACTAAAGCAACAGTTCGCCAATGGGGGCATGCGCTGCAGACTTCGCGGCCACCTGTCGCCTTGATATGCACTTTTATTGGGTTCTGCAAAATTTCTATTTCACTGCTTTAGTTAATGTGGATTAAGTTCATAAATGGATAATCAAATTGCGTAAGCTTAGGTAGCCGAGGAGTGCCAGTGCTAAAATTGTAAAATTGTAAAGTTCATAGAGGCGCTGATGAAGTTCGATGCTACCCAGAAACAGCTGGCTGTTCACCTAGCTATGAAATTTTACATATCTTTATCTACTTAATTATAATAAAAATTGGGATCACTCAGGGTTTGAATTTGAGCCAATTTAGAATAGTGAAACTCTTTCCTCAATATCGTTGAAAAATGTTTGCCGCTACAAATCTACCCGCCCTTCTACACAATTCTGTTTGTCTTTTGACTCAGCACAACTTTTCGTGGAACAAAGTTTACACGTACAACACTTTCTAGTGTGTTTGCGTAAATCAAGAAAAAATTAATATCATATAAATTTGCATTTCTTGTACATCTAAAGTTGTAAATTGTTGTGAATGTTTACAATTTACAACAATGTCATACTCGTAATTGGGAATAACGAAAGGCACAATTACAACAGAATATCTCACAAAAAGGGTATTCATTTAAATGAAATGGAAAAACTTTTTGTCATTAAAAATTTTCAGAGTTTTTATACAACATATTTTTGAACACAATTTGTTGTACTGTGGTTGTCAAAAACAATTTTATGACATTGCATGCGAGTACTATTTTTTCCAGCATCCTTAAAGTGTCATGGCTTAAATAAAAAATAAATAAATAAAACCCCAATATTCTGCAGAGCAGACACCAGCAATTATTTAAACCTCCTCGTGCTGTTCTATGAGTGTCTGCATGTCTGTCTGTCGGTCTCTTAAATTTGTGTTGGCGTTTTAAGCTTTTTGAAATTTTACATTTAGAAGGCTTGTGTTGCTAAAATAAAATATTTATTGTTGTTCACGCCATCAAAAGTTAACGTCATTTGAAATATCAGCGAAAACTTTTGTTTAATTTAGTTTACTTTTTTACTCTTTGCGTTGTTACACCACCGTAGATGAACGAACACTGTTTTTGCCACACTGCTGCACTTATTGACGTCAAAATATTGGAATGTTTTTTTTGTGTTAGCAGAATTTAAATTATATATTTGAAAATTGCTACAATTTTTTCAGTCATTTTTAAGTACATGCAAGTATGAGGAGCTTGTAGTTTCACAGTTTTATGGCCGGTTTTACGATTTCGAACAATTTTATTCGTTGAAAACAAAAACAACATTTAAATTTTGTATTTGTCTTCTATGTAATTGTGAAAACGTAAGAAAGAAACACGAAATTTTCAAAGGAAATATTTATCCTTGATTTAGAGTTAACAGCTTTGAGAACTCGTTGCTGTAAAATAAAAACTTTTTGACCTGTTTTTGTACATACATAAATTGCTTAAAATATTTTTCTTTTATTTCACTATTTTTCCAGACGCGGTATAACACCACCACATCGTGTTAAATCTATATCGATGGCATCATTTACACAGGATGAAATTGATTTCTTAAAAGCGCATGGCAATGATGTGTGTGCAAAAACATGGTTGGGTCTTTGGGACCCGAAACGTGCTGTGCACCAGGATCAGCGCGAATTGATGATTGACAAATATGAGCGTAAACGTTATTACTTAGAACCAGCTAGTCCCTTAAAATCTCTAACAAATGCCACAAATCTTAAGACTACAGTCGCAGCCACATCGTCAACGTCCTCAGCTACAGCCACAGCCTCCTCAGCGAATGGTAGCCAAAATACTAATAATAATAATAGCAACAGTAAAACACAAATACAGTTAACACCACCAACATCGCAGCGCACTACAGCAAACGGTCTGCATAAGACCTCCTCAACCGCCATTAGTCGCCCTCATCATTCGACAACTCAAGTGCAAAATGGTTTTTCTAGTTCGCTATCATCACACACCACAGATGCTTTCGGTCTGCACAATGGTTTGAATTCATCAATCGGATCCATGTCTACTGGTGCTCTTTCAGACACCAGCAGTTGTGCCAGTGCCAATGGTTTTGGAGCTGAAGCGGATTTTGTAGCCGATTTTGGCTCTGCTGATATTTTTAATGCCACTGTGGCCAGTTCGCCGGCATCATCGATCGGTTCATCGACAACAAATAACGGCTATGCCAAAATACAGCCAATGAAAGTGTCGGCCGCTGCGCACCAGCAGTTTATGAATGGCCATGGCGGTGGCGGTGGAGGCGGCGTCAACAATCCCACTCATTTACAAAATGGAAACCTTGTTAGCGGCAGTAATGGAAACACTGATAATTTTGCTGATTTCGATCATGCACCAATTTATAATGCAGCTGGTGAGTTTTAATGTTTTTTAATTTTTTTTGTGTGTTGCTTGTGTATTAACTCAAGACTTAAAGTGTTTTTCTGTGAAAACAAAGTTGAAAGTATTTGGTTTTGCTCGAACCCTTTTTTATTCAATACTAGATTATAATCGTTGTCACTTGACGATGACATGACAAATTTACGCTCAACTGCTATCTTCTGAAAAACATTAATATTTAGCTTACTTATCGCCCAAGAAAATCCATTAAAATTTCAATTGATTGCTCAATTCGCAGGCTGCCTTGGTATCTTGGTACATGTCTAGTCTTATGTCAGTGTTATGACAGTATTTTCAATAAAGTAACTTTTCTCTGCCCGATAGAATATTAGACGGTAAAAAACTTCTTCAAAAGCCTGAAATAGTTATAAGTAATACAACTAGGGCGCAAGCTACAATAATTTGCAAAAGTGGAAAATATTTTGACTGGATATACTTTCACGCTTGAAGTTTTTGCAAACGAATAAAAAACAATCATTTTCTACATCATTTTAAAAAACTCGGATAGACTAGGATATTCTTCAAAGTGTATTTTTTTTTTATTATTATTATTTTATTTTTTGTTTGTTTAATCAATGACAAGATTTTATGTTAAAACTAACTGACCTGGCCACGTGCTGTTGTGGTTCTTATAAGTCTTGGTAATATTATGGTAACATTTATAGTTAAAAGTAAGTGTTTTTAAACTCTTTCAGGAAGCAAAATTAATTTTACAAATCGCTACATATGTAAATGGACAAGTTATTAGAAAACAAAAGTTTTGAATTTAATATCGATTTCGCAAAAAAAATTATATACTCACTTTACTGACCAGCTGATGCGCTTTCAGAAATCATTACGAATTTTAAATAAATCATCCAGTAATTAAAAAAGTAATTTTTTTCGATTTCGAAAAAATTTCGAGTTCGAAAAAAATTAATGTGCTTATTTACATAGTTAGGGAACACTTTCAGCAAGCAGAAATCGGTGTATAACTGACCATGTTATGCACAAAGCGAGTTTCTTCGATATCGTAAAAATTTCGATTTCGAAAATTTGTATATGCTTACTTTACTAACATTTACTAACATTTTACATTTTAAAAAGGGACAAAAGCTTAAAAACCGATCTTTTTTGAGTTCGATAAAAATAGAAACAACATGTAGCTCAGCTGAAGAAGCTATCCAAAGGAGAGCGAAATATCGTAAAAAATAAACAAAGAAATATAAAAAAAAAACTATAATAAAGGCCCCTAAGTTAAGAAATACTAATATTAATTAAAAGTGGGATCGAATAAAACCAAATATTAAATTAATTATATTGATATGAGAAAAACGACTTTTAAAAAATACGAGTGGAGCCTTTGTACCTAAGACGAACCATATTCTCTATTCTAAGTTGACATAAGCCATTTAATTTAACGGTTGCACAGCAACTGACTGACACCAATGCTGCAAGAATGTAACTCAATTATAACATATCAACTCCACACTTTTCGACTTTCTTTCCTTTTTATTTTTAAGATTTATTTCTTTTTATTTTTGATATTTCCCTCTTGGCTTATCTGTACGTATAAAACATTCCTGTTAAGCTAAGAAAACTTTTAACCTACATTTTCCGTTACACACAAATAAATACTGAACCAACAAAGCATTTCCTGTGCAATCTTTTCCTCGTCACCATAATGCTTCTACTTATGTACGTATTATGCCACTGCAGCAGGTTTTTCGCCTCTTCTATTTGGCTTAATTTAATTCTAGCTTCTTTCTTTACTCGTTTCTTACTTCTTTTTTTAGTTTCTTGTGCAGATTTATTTGTTTAAGCTGTTAAACAGGATTTATGACATAATTCTTTATTTTCAGTTTTTATATTATTTCATTTCATTCCTTTTCTTTGACTTGAACATTTTTGCTAACTTGACTTGATATTCATCTTTCATATATTTGAGCAGGAAAAGATATCAATTTAAAGTAATCTCGTTACATGAGCTGACCACTGCACTGTAATACTGTGCAGGTTTTTTTTTTTTAAATATTTCCTTATAATATTTGAAGGAGTGAAAACATTTTTGCAGAGACTGATGTAAACTTTTTATTTTGTCGGTGATATACTTTTAAATTTTCTTTTGAAGGAGTAGGAGGAGGAGGAGCACAATTCAAAAGTTTAAAAGCAAATTTCCACGCATTCGTGTTTTATTTTCAAAAGTATACTTAACAATCTTCCTATTTGAAAACAAATTGAATGTAATACATTACATAAAAACGATTATATGATGATATAAATAGCAGATTTTTTTTTTTTTTGACGCAATAAAACATTAGTTATTACTTCTAGCCAGAGTTTTACATCTTTTGAGATTTCTGGAATTCTCTCTTAAGTTGCTTTATGGAAGCGAAAGACAATAAGAAGTGATCAAGAAATGATCAAACACTCTTGTTAGCATTATTTACATAAAGCTTTATTAATATTAGATCAATCGACTAGATTTAACTTCCGTTTGCGCATCAGGCTCCGAAAAAATATGTCCTTGAGATGACAATATGACATTTCTGAATTACATATGTACGTATATAGTCCTAACCACAAAAATAGTGCAATATACAAAAAGCAGAGAGTACGTGTAATTTTTTTTGCACATTTTCTTATTTCTTTTTTTAGAGTAAATTTAAAAATTTAAAAACAAAAAACAATCATAAAAACAAAGATTTTTGCCTTGTGCCGGTTGATTTCGAGTCTATAGATGAGTTCCGAAGCATCAACAAAATGGCGGCGGCATATGGATGGCCGAAAAGGATAGAAAATAATTAATAGGTTTTAGTTCTGAAATAATACATTTCATTTGTAGCACACAAATAATTAAATTCATTTTTAAAAACCAATTTATTTTTCACTAATGTGAAAACCCAGTCAAATTCAGAGGTATTGCATTTTTTGTTTTACTTAATAGCTCATTCGTTGTCGATAGTGGCGTTTAGCCTCTGCGCAATTTATTACTGCAGTACTGTAAGAACTGGTATGCTAACTGGATACACTATATTAACAGGTTTTACAAGGGTACGGGTGAAGTCCCCTATTGTTTAGTGCTTTCTGTGTCAGAGCCTAGAGATTTCTTTGCCTTAAAGACTTTTTCTTCTTTGGCCTTCTAAACTTAAGATGTTGCCTGCTTTCCATAGCTATCAACAAACCTGGCTTACTTGGTCGGTAGCAGTGTTTCTTTTTTATTTGCTATGAGGAAAGCCCAAAAGGTTTTGCAGCTGTAAAACGAGCTGAAAATATTGCCTATTATGTCCAATACTCATTAATCAAGCTGTATAAAATTAAAATTTTTTTTTATTTGCTGAATTCACAAGCTTCGCTCATCCTTGTTTGAAGTATACATAATAGCTTGTGAACTCAGCCGTTGTAAATAAAATGCTCGTTCGAATGCCCATTTCAGTTACACACACTTATATTAAAAACCCATCGATCTCTCACTAAGTTATACTTAACTTTATTTTCTTTTCTACAATAAAAAAATTTTCTTCTCTTCTCCATAAAACACTGAAAAAAAACTGAACGACCAAACATATCTGCGGCTTTTCGAATGTTCTTCATCAACAACTTTTTCTAGTTGAAGAAACACCAAATTATCAATTTGTTAGAAAAAATGCCATACGAAAAAAATCGACTTCCAGTCTATCCGGCTCAATAATACGACGTAACGAACGACAACTGAAGGATATTTTGGAAATGGACAGCAACGAAAATTCTGTAGATTATATTAATTTTAATGAAGATGATGAGCTGGGTGGGAGAAGAACGAACACAACAAAAGCTTCCAGTCACCCTGAAGGTTATAGAAATCTGTTCGATGACTTTGATGCTTTTCTAACACTCGATGACAACATACAACAAGTAAATGCAAAAGAATTTGAAAGTGATTATGCGAATGTGGACAGGACTGAACAAATAACGAATGGCAGTAAATTTACGCCTTTGGCTTTGGCAGCTCATGCCACTGCAATGGCGGTGTTGGGCAATCAAAGCCATTTCAATAGTCAAAATCAAGCCTTGGAAACACCAACCAAGCCGTTTACAAATCAATGGAATGCCTGGCCCTCAGCTAACAATATGACACCGAATACAACAACAGCTTTAAATACAGCGCGTTTCCCTAACGGTTATTTAAACCAGCATCATCCTTATGAAATGATGCAGCAGCAGCAGCAGCAGCAACAACAACAACAACATATTTATGCTTCAATAGCCAATTTTAATACGTCCTTACAAAATCCTTCACATCAATATTTTCCCTACAGCACTCTTTCAACACAGTTAGCAACTACAACATTTGATACAGGAAAAACGACAATACCATCTGTGGCGACAACAACAACAATAGCGCCCCCAACCAAAACACAAACAACGAGTATGTTAAATAAAAATACAATAAATACAACAAATCCGTTTCGTATGCATCTTGATGTAAATGATAATTATAATTCAATTAATTATGATAATGATTATAATTTTAATAATTTGTTTAACACAACCAACAACACAACTACTGCAACTGATACTGATTTCAATACAAATTGCAATGATTTTAATTTTGTTTCTAATTCGATATTGTCATATAATTTTGATTTCTTTACCACTGCAACAACATCATACACCATAACGACAACTACCGCAACAACAACAACAACAAGCATACCAATTCAAAATTTCCATGCACCTACCATCAACAACAACAGCAACAACAGTGATAAATATGAGGAGAACTTTGCTAATAAACAAAATTCAAAAATTGTTTGTAAAAATCACAACCAGAAAAATGTTGTAAACGATGATGCTGAAAATGTGAAAAATCCTTTCTTGAGTTCTTCCAGCAATTTGAATGCACATCAATTTTCCATCTATCAAATACCAACTTCTACTTCAACTGTTGCTTCTTCCACTTTCACTTCTTCTGCTACCGCAGCACAAAATCCTTTTAAGCCTGTTCCATCAGATCAATCGATAAATACATTGCGTAACTCTGTTGTTGATGGAAATGCAAACATAGAAAGCTCTAGCAATTGTTACGACAACAACAATTATAATTATTACACTTTCCTCAATTCCAATACCTTCAATAATGAAAACTTCATTGATGCTAAAACAGATGTTGCCAACAACAATTTTTATTCCAGTGCAACTACTTGTAACAATAAGAACTATTGTTATATTAATTCAAACTCAAATCCGAATTGCAACTTCAATTCGTTTTCTAATGCCAGTACAAATGTAAATGCAAATCAGAATCAGCATCCAAATAATTATCACAATGAAAATTACCATAACAATACTCGTAACAATGATAACAATAGTTGGCGTAAGTTTTGTGTTGTGTTTTATATTATTGTTGAAACAACTCGTTTTCAGTTCTAATTGTGTTGACTTTCGTTTCATAATTTCGTTGCTGTTTATGATTTATTGTGTTCATTTTTTGTTTTGTTTTTCGAAAGGAGTTGGTTGCTGCTAAAAGCATACAAAATTAATTGCCGATTCCAAAGTGTATCTTTTTTCATTGTTTAAGTTTTGTTTGTTTAGCGGTTTGTCATGTTTTAAGTGCTGAGTTTGCATGGCATGATTATTGAGTTTGCTTACTAAATTGCTTCCAAAGTTGAATAGTAAGATACTAAAATACAAATGTATGTATACACTTAGATTGCAAGTTCAGTTCCCACTGTAGAGACTTTTAAGAACACAGATAAATATATAAGAGTTGTAGCGATGGACCGCACCTCAACCTTAACATTCACCCTTTTGTGGCTGGTGTTTGTTTTGACGTTCTGCAAAAAGATAAAAAACTTTTCAAAATCTACTAAAAGAACGTCATCGAATTTCAATCGTGGCTGGCGTATTTGATTGGCAACAAAAACTGTCATTTTTAAACGAAGAGTAAATGTTAGCATTTGGACCACACACGCTGCTCTACCGGTTATATATGTATGTTATATCTCACTACCTGAGAAAAACTTTGTTAACCTCTTTTTCAAATATTCATTCAGGTCTGTTCTGAGAGCCAAGTTCGAGTAAATTACTCGTTTTTAAAACGAGTGTTTGGTGTTCTTTAAATCGAAATCGTATAGTCTTACTGGGTTTTAAGTCGAGTAAAAATACCTGGACCAAAGTAAAATAAAAGTGACCAATATTGTAGTAAATCTGTGCAGAAACGTAAAAAAATAATAGTTATTTAAAATGTTATGCTTATTTTTACTAGTATTAACAAAAAAATACATCCTATTTAATACATTTAAGCAGAAAAATTTGAATTGTATAAACACTCTCATATTTGTATTATTTATAGTTAATTTCATTGTAGTAGAAAGTAAAATGATTTGGATGAATCAACACTTTTTTTTTTTTTTTTTGGGTAATTTCTAGATCCAGTATTGAAAAAATGCTCTGCTGCCGATTTTCCTAAAACTTGTATAAATTTTCATTCTTGATCTTACATTCAATGCAATAACAAAGTATAAAAAATCTTCTTCAAGAAAGTCTTCTACTTTACGTTTCGTGTCTTGCCAAAATCTTTCTAAATTTTGAGTAAGTAAAAATCGAGCTAAAAGCCCGATAAAATTATTAACAATTATAAATCATATGGTTCACTATAAACATTAAATTAATGTATGAAAAATTGTTTTTGTTTTCAACACAAGTAGACGAAACAAAATTTATGTACGACTTAGAAAAATCATCAGCTAAACCGATAGTGAACAAACACCGATATATTTTGGCTTATAATATGTTTTAATTTAATTTAAGTTTAAGGGAAAAATAATAACATGCTTTTTAATATGGCAGTCACAATAATTTTAACTTTGAAAAAAATATAGTCAGCACTGTCTATTTTCGGCGCTCACGAATTTCAGTTGTTTTGTATAGAAGCACCCCTAAATACTGAGGCATGGTGCAGAATCGGTGCACCTGACATTGATTAGGAGAAGGGGCTCATATTTGGGCGCCTCGAAAATTAAATTTTCACTCTATCATACTTACTTACCCCGCAGTGTACGCCAAGGAGTCGCATGTATGACCAACAGCCATTTTTTCTCTCCAATATTTTTTTTTCAAACACACCGACCCCTAAAAAATTTGAAATCTTCCGCCTCAAAATCGATTTTTTTTTAATATGTTGTGATGGAATTTTTTTTCCTCATGCCAAAAGCTATCGACAAATCGATGGCATAATCGACCCACTGTAGTGTATGTACAATACACATACACATTATGTGAATCCAGAAATTCATTGCCAGAAACGTTTTTATAATATGTTTTATACGTTATATGTTTTGTTAATTAAGTTGATTTATTGTTAATATTTACAAGACAAATTAATCTTGCTTTTGTACCTTTTAAAAATCTTAGATTTATCTCTTAACTTGTTCGTATTTGCTAGTTTTGGTTTGATTTTTTTGTTCAATATTTTATTTATTGCTGGTCGTCGCTGCTTTCTTTGTTTTTTGTTAGCTATTATACTAAACAACTTGTTTTTATATACATACACACGTATTTGCAATTGCTTCCTAAAAACCTTTTGTTAAACTCATATATAATGAAGCTTTCCTTTTGTAAATATTTAATTTTAGGTCTTCCAATCAACAACAATAATAAATATTCTACAACAAATGGTTTTAACAACATTAACAATAATTCCTCAGCGCCCGCAGAAGATCGTTATGCAGCCTTAAAAGATTTAGATGAACAATTAAGAGAAAGCAAAGCTGTGGCCGCCCAGGCCGCTTCAATAGTCACAGCCAATGTGGTGGACTCTGGTTTTGGTAATCGTAAGTTTTTGAAATAATGTAATTGAATTATTTTGTATTAAAATTTGTATGTTTTTCGGATTCTAGCAAATGCAAATGGCACAGTTAATCCTTTTGCTGCACATCAACAGACAACCGTTGTAAATCCTTTTCAAAATTCTTCAAATAATCCTACGCAAAATGCATCACAGCATCTATTTGGTCAAATGACTTTAATACCAAATGGTATAGCTGCGGCAAATGGTTTATTAAATACGCAAAAAACTCATACTGCCAATACGGGATTCTTTAATTATACGGCAAGTGGATTTACAAATGCTGCCAATACATCACAATTGCAACAGCCACCGCAGCAGCAGCAGCAGCAACAACAACAACAACATCAGGCATCTCTTCTGTATCCAACATCCATACAAACAGGACCAAATGGTTGTGGCTTTGGTTTTGGCACACTGCAACAACAAATCGCCTCCAACGGCACAGGTCTTACAACAAATACTTTCAATAATCCATTTGCTGTAAGTCTCTTTTTTCATTCGCAGTATTAGTAGAAGTTTAAAATTTGCAATTTGTTGTCACATATTGGGAAAATTAAATTGAAGCCCTTTTTTCTACTTGATTATAACAGTTTTCTAAATCCCTTGAGCCAGTCGACTGACTCACTGGCAAAAATGGAACGACCAAAAATGTTATTTAAAGCAATAGGATAGATAATTCAATATTGTGCAAATTCAATAGTTTATAACTGAAGTGTATTTGGTTGGGAATGAGGGACAAACACACACAGCGAAAACATAAAAAATGTGTGATTTGAACATGCCTGGTTGTGGCATAAAAATTTAACTCCTACACATGTTTTCTCTTACAAAACTGTTTCATATGTTATGGAAGGGTTGGGACCCTTCAAAGCTACCCACCAACAAAATGATTGAAGTACTTCTTCAAGTACTACATTTTGAAGTGCTTCGAAAACACAAAACGCACATTTTTAAGTCTTAAAGAAGCTTTTTCAAATCACTCACTAGGTGTTATTTCCAACCACTGTTTGGTTTTCACATATTTCATTGCTTTTAAGCTCTTGGAAAATTTTACAAATATTCCCACCCAAAATTTTGCCCTTGAATCATGGGTTCAAGGGCAAACGATCTGGTTTAATTTAGGGGAAAATTTTCTGATTTGGATGTCTTGTGGTGTTTGTGTAAAAATTAAGGGAAAAGTCGCTCAGTTAATATGAGTAAATTCAATTAAGTTACATATATTCAATGACTTTGAACTTGATTTTTCATAAGTTAATGGCAATTAACTTACGTAATTAATGGGTTTGCTTTTTATTAAAAACAAACAAGTTAACAGTAATAAATTGATGAAGTACGAGTACATGCCGTTTTCAGTCACTGCAATAAATCCATATTTTTTTCGATAAAGAGAGCCATTTTCAACAACACCCCTTCATACAATTATTAAAAAGCGGTGAAAATGACAAACTTTGAAAAAATATTTTCGCTGGTTTTTGTAGAGAAGAAAATTCAGCTGCCTGCGAGCGAAATATTAGAAAAAGTTCAGAGAGCCCCTTCTTATTCTCCTCCTTAGCACGAACTATAATATTTTTAATTCCTTTTTTTTAAATAACAAGCTTTTTCCAAATTTTCGTAGAAACTGAAGCATTTTTTTAGTTTATGATTGTCAAAAATCAAGCACTTCCAAGCTAATGTGAAATTCAGTACTTTCACCTTAAAATTAGAAGTAGTTTGTTAAAATAGTTGTAATGATTTATCTATTACTTTTTTGTTGGGTACTAAAACACTTTATAAATTGAAAAAAAGGCCTGCCCTACGATATCGAACGTTATCGCTCGCATTCAGGGTTGCCTCTCGTCGACTAAAGTCGTAATTTTGTTTTATTGTCGGTTTTTACTTTTTTTTTATAGAAACCTACTCCAATTTATTACTAACGCATTAAACATTTTCTTAATTTAGTTTTTGTTTTTACCAATCGTCATCAAAATGAGCCAACCTATTCATGCGTTGTCGTTATATGAAACGTTTGCGTTGTTTAAACATTGACAAAAAAAAACTGTGCAGAAGTGATCTTTTAAAAGCCTACAAACTTGTTGCATTTGATTTGGTATATAAATAGCGAAGACAGACTCGATTTCACACGATTAGCTAATATTAAAATATACGATTGATATTTTTGAAAAGTAGATGAAACAAACACTAAATTAACATTTAGTGACAGAATATAAAATATATTCCAATCAACAGAAATACATAGTGATAAAATTGAAAGTTGCTTAAATATAGACAGTCAGTAATAAAGAGCTCAGATACTAGGATGGCTAAGCGGTACAGTATACAATCAGTCGTGGCCTGGGCTCGAAGCAATTTAAGTGGTAACGAAAGTTATGATGGGTGTGAAACTGTTCTCCAGCCAATAAATCTTCAATTTTAATTCAAAAATTTTTTGTCAGTACAAACCTTGTTCGTTTGTGTGAAAGTAAAATCGAACTAAAAATTAACGATAACGCAATTAGAAATGCATTTTTTAATCGTCCTAATAGCCAAAAGATTAATACAAATAAAATGATAGCTATCTATATATCGACAGACAATTCGTTGGCACCCACCCACCTAAGAAGTCTAGTGAGGAAATTATAAACAAAACAAAATTTCAAAAGTCTAAAACTAAATGTCAGTATTAATTCAACAATTTGTTTGTGGTTAAAAACTATAAAATTAAAAAATTAATTCCTATTGATGAGAAAAACCCTGGTCATCAATTTAGAATTAACAAAATGCTCTATATGTTGTGTCAACTTCAGCATCTTTATTGCAGATATCAATTATTTTTGTCTTAAAAAGTATCCTTTATACCTGCATATGCATATCAGCTATATATACATATCATACTATATACATATACATAGGGTCTTATTCATAATAAATATTTTATTTTTATTAAACTCTTATTTCACAAACTTTCCCTACAAATATGTCAAATAAGAGCCTTATAAGCCTGAAATATTTTTTGTGAATAAGGGTGAGTGATATCATCTATGGATTTACTTTTCATATAATTTGTTTTACCAGCGATATCGTATTTTCTTCATTTGAAACACTTATTAGAGAAAATAAATGCTCAAGTAGTTTTTATATTTCAACCTGAATAGTCGTTTTGTCCATCCAATATGTAGATAGGTACACGAAGCAAATTTGTGAACTTTTTAAAAAAAACAAAAACCGTTTTATTAATCCTCTAGTAAATTAGTTCATTCGATTGATTTTATTCGAAAAGTATACAGAGAAATACATTCTTCACAAAAATTAATTTAATATATATTTTCCAATAAAGTCAACTGATGACTAGAAGACTCGATGACTAAAATACTCATTTAACAGGCATTTCGTTGATGCAACTCAACTGGCCAGAATGCTGAAAAAACATTAGAAAAGTTCTTAAGCCTTCATTTCATATTCTATTATAAAACAAACAAACAAAAAAAAAAACACAAGATTGTTCTTTTAGAGGTAGAATAATTATAATATTAGAGGTGTAAAGAGATATAATTGTAATATTTATGATTGTAATATTTAAATTATTTATTCTTCCTCTTTTATTTAAGCATTTTCCTTCTAGTTATTAAATAATACATTTTTCTTTACTATACTTGCAGGCTACCGGAGCTCTTAACTCAAACAACCCATTTTTATGAGATTTAAGAAGCCTTAAATTAAACAATGATCCTTCTACAATCAACTATGAAATGCTTAGACGCAACTAAACATTTTTAAAATTATAGTTTAGAAAGTGCAACTAAAAAACCAAAACTTGTTTTCATAGGTTTTTTTTTCAAAGGATCCATCTAAACAAACTGTGGTTTATTTTTTAACATATACATATATTATACATATTATATGTATGTAATATATTATTTATATCATATATTTCATATATTATATGTATATGGTTCATGTTATATAATATATTTTAGATATTTTAATATATATAATATATTATGTGGATATATGTAGATATGCATATGTATATACATACATACATACATATATAAATATGTTTCTTATAGTAAAACAAATACATAGGCTGCATTAAGTTTTTCAGTAAAATAAAAAAATTCTCAAGCCTTATCTTAAAAAACAAATAATAATAAAACAACTTAGTCCATTTTATGAACAATAGTTATATAAATATTATAAATATTCTTAAATATACATAGTAAAAAGCAAATCTTTCTTAAAATTTAAAGAAAAACAAAAACATATTTACTAAACAAAATTTCTTTCGAAACATACACATTAAAAACTAAAACAAAAATTAGCATTTCCTTTAACAACAAAAAATCAAAAATTATGTACTAAAACTATTTAAAAAGAAAATATATTTTTACTTTCAAGTGATGAAACGAAAAATAAACAAATTAAATTATAAATTTATTAAACTGAAAAGAAAACAAAATCGAAGAATGCAGTTGAAAAAAATTGATAATATTTAAAATCAAAAATTTATTAAAGAAATGCTTTTTAGAATTACGAAATTTATTAAAGCGAAACATCATAATTATTAAGTTTGTCGTGAAAGACAAAAAAAAAAAACCAAACAAAAAATGTAAAGAAATCAAAAATCCTTAAATAACAAAAGAAAAATTAAATTAATAGCGATTGTTGAAGAGTGTTAAGTTTAATTTGCTTAAAAATTTATTTTTTCAACGAATGCACATTTATTCGCTACTGAATAATTTAATTAAGTTTTAATATTGTAAAAAGTCTATTTTCTTAACCATGACTAAACTGTCTTCGACAACTGATGCTTCAAATCTGATGCTCCGAAACTCCTGTTAAACTAAGAATTGTAGAATTGGCTTTAAAAAGATTTCGTTAAAACTTAAATACTAATTTTATATGCCTTTTGTTTGGCAAAGTATGAAATATAAAAGAGCAAAGTTTGCATTATTCATTACAAATCAAAAGCCGTAATTAAGGAAATCAAAATGCTTTGCAATAAACGAGAATATTTATTTTTTTGGCTCGATTTTTTAAACCATAAATTTAGCACTTGTATCTTTTTACTATTCCGAATATAAAGTAAAAAAAAAAAACAAACAGTTTCAAAGTATCAGAGATTTATTGTCGTATACCCAGTTCTCTATGATCAAATGTAACTTTTCTTTCAACACAACCATGCACATGCCCCTGGTATGTGTTCTGTGAAACATAACAAAAAAAAAAAACATGACGACTCTTTCAAAATAAGCTGTTTATAGTTCTGCAGATGTTTATTTGTGAAAAACTCAATCAAATCAAATATTTATTTGCTTTGTATTAATTCAGGTCCAAAAATGAACCTTTTCAATGGACCTGAATTAATACATTTCAATTGGCTCTTAAAGCAAATAAATAATTAAGTTCATATTTGAATTTATTTGCTTTGCTAAGAAAAGAAAAATACATGTGAAATTTCTTGCTGATTTTAAAACGTAACTATTTTCATTAATCATTTATTGTACTCCTAAATAATATTGTTTAATGCTTGCAAAAGACCATGTCATCGATTTAATTGAATATTTTGTTTAATAGAAAAAAGAAAAACATACATAAATATGTTTTATTTATACATTTTTCTTTTTCTTTCGTATTATTAAGTTTTATTATGTGTATATTATTTAATAATTGTTTGTAATTTAACATTAATATTTTTATTATTATTTTTTTTATTAAAATTTAAGTTTATTTTAATAAATTTGTAAGTGTGAAGAATCCTCTTTCATGGTTGTTAAAACAATTACAGTTTATGAAAAGAAAATGAAACAAAGGAATCATGTAAAAAGAACAAAACTCTACTCGGTATTAGAACTACAAAACAAAAAGTGTCTTAATTATTTTCCAAAACTAGAACAAATATTTTTATACACATACATATATTTATTTTTTTATGTTACAAAATACTATATTTTATTTTATTATTGATTTGTGTGATTATTTCATTCATTTGATGTATTTCTTTTTTGTTTGTCTACCAAATTTTACATAAATTCCATCATGTTCTTAAATAAATATTTACCAAAATTTTTAATATACATACAATAAGTACATTTTTTGTTATTTATCTTTTCAAAAGAATACAAAAGCTCAAAGTTACATTAATGCCCCGATTATGGTCTACAACATCTAAGTGTTATGTCGTTTCATCTACAACACAACATACATCTCTTTTTGTGATTATGGTTTACAACATCTAGGTGTTGTGTATGTCACGGGGATTGGTTTTTTATTTGTAAATCATATTTCCGCAAAAATAACATGCTTGCAAACAACTGCTAACTTCCCAGTAGGGAAGATGCTCGCGTAAAAGCGAAAAACAACAAATTTTGTAATTTCTTTGCCAAGTTCTACCATCAAAAGACATGTAGATTTTTTCGGTGTTGTATTTCTTGTTGTATATAATAGCGCGGCTATTATATACCAGTTGCACTGGTAAAAATAAAAGGAATGAAAAATATTTTGTGAGAAAAATACTAATAAAGCCATTAAAATATATTTTAATGTCGATGTTTAATTTGGTTATGATAATGAAGGGCCCAACAAAATTGTACATTGCAGTTTAAATCGATTGCAACTAACGAATACAAAACGAAACTGCTTTGAAATCAAAAAATGGGTGTTAATTATATATGTATGTGCAGATGAATTTTTATTTGTATTTCGATACTAAATTTTAATAATCAATTGTTTTTTATATTTTTGCAAAATATATTCGTGTGTGTGCGCACTTACAAATTTGTTCCACTTTTTCGTTTTTTAACATGTGTCGTAAGCTTTCGACAATATCGTATTATGTGTTGTAAGTTTTTGACATACTTGTTACAACAGTTGTAAACCATAATCGGTTTTTCAAAAATACTACATTAAATGAACAACTATGCTCTTAACAATTGCAGGGAACGGCAGCAGGAGCATATGTTTTTTTTTTGTAGCATTGCCTTTTTCAATACTACTGCTACGTACTAAAGCTAGAAGCAGAAAATTATGTAGCAGCAATAAAATACAAAAGTGAGGTAGAAGCTTAAAAAACTACACGATTTACTACTGGCTTAATTAAAGATTTTGTTTTATAGCCATTGCTATGTTCGCAGTTTTATTTCTTGTGACTACAAAAGTTTGAGATCGCAGATTATTAACATTGGAGCAGTAGCAGAATTATGTTGATGTTGTGTGCTAATGGCATTAAAATGGTAACATGTTGTAGCAGTCATGCTCTACACTTGTGTCATGTACTCTTCTATGCCCTGGAAAGTAGTCTCAGTGCCCACTTTGTCCGTGCGGCGCACGTGAACTCTGTATAATTTACTAAGATTTGGTATTACTAATTGCACTCACCGCACTATGGGCCTCGTTCAACCCAAATTAGACATGCGGGACTCTAGAAATTACTTAATTACTTGCAGCCTTAAGAGATATTTAAAGAGCTTACGATCCACCAGACAGTGGGTAGCAGTTGTCGTTTGAATAGTCTATAGACAGAACATTCAAATCACCGCTTTTATCACTATTTAGCGGTATTTAGTTCAAGTAGAAAGAAATACATTAATATTAATAGCAAACTCAGAAAATACATACATTTCAAAACATTAGCAACAATTTTGATTACAACAATTTTGATTATTAAGATGCCTCTTCAATGCTGTTGTGAATCTACCACAATGTTATTAAGCTACTACGTAAATGTTATTATAGTGCTACGTCACTGACTACGTTAACTGTTCCTTTTATAAATACTTATCGTTTAATTCATAAAAATTATAACAGATTTATAAAGCTCTTATTTAACAGATTTTCCATACAAATATGTCAAATCACAGTCTTATAAGCCTGTTATAATTTTATGAATTAGGGGGTTAGACTTGTAGGAGCAACAATTTCAAAAATAAAATTGGTTTGGTGCTACTAAAATTAGTAAGTGACCATAACAATAAAAAATTAGTAACTACGCTGCTATAACATGTGATTTTCTGTGCTACTACTACAACATTCTCTATCGATATATGACGGTAGCGGTAGCAATAGCAATACGAGTACAAGTTTTCAATAAATTTTAGCTAGACTATTTTGTGGTTTTTCGTTGCAATAGCCACTTGTAGTCCATTTTGTTTTCCAACACTGATAAAAAGCTTAGAAACTACAGTAATTTCTTTGAACTCGGCTAAAATTGAAAATTATGGTGAGTACTTGTATAAAATTGTATCAAAAATCACATCTCTCTTAATGTTAATGCATTTGGGCTGGTGGTATCATTGGTCCGTACTTCTTCAAAAACGATGATGGCCAGAACGTTACAGTCAATGGTGATTGTCAACTTTTTCATTCCTGAATTGAATAACCATGATGTCCAGAAGATGTGGTTTCAACAAGACGGCGCTACATGTCACACAGCTCGTGCCACAATCGATTTATTGAAAGACACGTTTGGTGACCGCCTAATTTCACGTTTTGGACCTGTGAATCGGCCTCCAAAATCTAGTGATTTAACACCGCTAGCCTACTTTCTGTGGGGCTATGTAAAGTCATTGGTCCATGCGGATAAGCCACAAACGGTTGACCATTTGGAAGACAACATTCGCCGTTTCATTGCCGATATACGGCCACAAATGTTGGAAAAAGTCATCGAAAATGGGACGTCCAGAGTGGAGTACATTTGCGCCAGCCGTGGCGCTCATATGCCAGAAATCATATTTAAAATGTAATGCC
Organism: Sturmia bella; assembly: GCA_963662145.1. NCBI lineage: Eukaryota > Metazoa > Arthropoda > Insecta > Diptera > Tachinidae > Sturmia > Sturmia bella. The sequence goes on along the minus strand of OY759171.1, from coordinate 5,331,934 downwards.
ACAAGATTATCTTTCGGATAAATAAAATTCATATCATCGTTGTTTTATTGCAACTTAAAGTTCTATACATCGAAAAAAATGTTGGAATTCCATTAATTCTCTTTGAGTGCACACGACCCATTTTGGCAAAATTTCGTTTTGTATGCTAAAAATATTTATACAACTTGGAGCGTAGAAGCGTGGCATGTGTTTTGAAGTTCGAAAAGCATGAAAAGCGTAGCCATGTAACTCCAGCTTTGTGGGACTCAAGCGAAATACAGCTTTTCGACTATCACTGTTTTAAATAAGTGGCGGGCTTATGAGCATCCAGCTCATAGATACTTATTCTGAAATTCAAAAGAAAGCTTGCTGCTGCTAAAAAGCAATATTTTAACAATGGAATAGATAAGACTTTAAACGTTCTGGATACTCGTTCTTCGACCTTTTTTTATTTATTTCATTTATAAAACCTAATAAAGTTAAGACTTTAAACTTTAAATGGAACTGCTAGAAGTACAAATCTAAACTATTAAACGCAAACAGTTTTTGGAAACCCATTCGATCGAAAGAGTTTACAATTTGATTTGGCACTAAGTCCATCTCCCAGCCTTAATAATAAACTTAATGATGTTTCCAACCAAGTTCCTATTACTTTTCTTGGCAGCCGCGGTTGCAATTTATTTTTTAGCATGTGTTTATTTGAATTTTTCTTTAGTTTCCAAAACCAGCATTATGTAAACCTTCCGTACAATTATGCGACAGGATGTTATGATAGTTTTGTTTTTTTTCTTTTTCTGCGACTGGGGGATAAAAACGAAATAAAACAGACTGTTTGTGAAAAAAGAAATGAAATCAATACACATACATATGTATATATTCATATGTATGTATTTGTAATACTTACCCAGTGACTTATAAAAAAGCATTGAGTTGACAAGCTTTTAAATACTCAAATCACATTCAAATCTGCAACAGCAGAGGAAACTAAACTCCTATTTAAACTTATTTATGCAGACTATTTTGTATTACTTTTTTGCAAAGATCCAGTTTTTTTCTCTATTAAAATCCTGTATTAGAAAATTATCTTTGTCTTGCGACAAAAGTAAAAATGCAATAAAAAGCGGCAAAGCAAGGTTGTAGTTCGGATTATGTAAATTGTATGGGTAAAATGTTGGTGACTTTTTGCTGGCTGCTCCCTATTAGAGTTTGATGCTGCTGGATTTAGTCTTTATGCTGTCGTTAAAATTACCATAAAAAAACTGCACGTAATTTTCTCACAAAATTATTATTACTTTTTTTTTTTATGCTGTTGTGAACCTTGAGGTGGTTATAAAGTACATGCCTTCCGCTTCCATGAAGTTATTTAATTTTTTTTAATACGTTTAATTAAATATTAAGAGGAATGTTCACAAAAGTATCTAATTTTTTTCAAAACAGTTTTGAGAATTTTCTTTGTGGAATTTTGAAATTAAAACTCATTTCAAATTCATTTAAATTTTTATGAATATGACCATAAAAAATTGGGAAGAAATCATTTCATAATATGTCTAACAGTAAATTTAATATTTGCCAGAGAAACTGCAGTTTGCCACAAAATATAGAAACATACTCAAATCTATAATTTTGAAATTCGCAAAAAAAAAGAAACCCAAATACAGGCAACCGTCGATTTACAACCCACTCACCAATACACACACAAATTAGTTCACTAATTAAACTTTTAATTATTGAATTAAAAATTAATTTGTTGCAATTAACATTTTATTTAGTTTAATTAGAATAGTTTGATATTAAAACTTTTTTTACAGGTCTGTTCTTAAAATCCCTTTGCTTGAAAACACATGATTTCTAAAAACAAAGACCTGACTTTGTGCAAATCTTTTATGATTTTCCTAAAGTTAAGTTGGTTAAAATGTTATTCCAGATTTAACTACTAATACTGAAGTAATGCTTATTTTGAGCTTGGAAGTGATTTGAAAGCGTGTAATTTGCCGAACAGATCCGTTATTTTTTTTTTTTGCTGTCATAATTGCAAGTCGCTTTTGATTGCATGCATTTAAAATTAATTTTAAGTCAAATATTACATATAAAATTTTACTAGAACTCATTTCAAATTTGAGTTTTGAGTGTTTTGAAAACAGCAGCGATAAAATTAATATTCTTAATAGGATGAAACTGAGAGAAAATACGGATAGAAATTTTTCTTTGTTTTTTGAAAAATTTCAAAAAACCATCACACATCATTAGACCAGCGATGCATTAATTTTTTCTCTCCAATATTTTTTTTTTCAAACACAGCGATCCCTTGCCACCACATTCCCATACAAAGATGCATCACATTTTAGTTCAGACGCCTCGAAAAACATTTTTTTGGTATGTCGTAACGGAACCTTTTTTTCATCACGCCAAAAGTTAGCAAAAAACCCGAGCACAATATATACGAATTATTGTCCTTGCAAATGATCAGTAATATAAAGGCCAGAGATGGGTCTTCCAAAAATCTGAACGTTGATAAAGTTAATTTTTTTTTAAACAAGACATTCTTTAAAAGAGTCACACATTTTCAAAATATTGCAAACAAGTCCACAAAAACATTTCTGCATTTTGTCTAATAAATATTTATTCAATGCCGCATACAATGTCGGCCACGTTACGAAGCTTCACCAGTTTTATGACTGGAGATCAAAAGGCTAATAGCAACATAAGCAAAATGCATAAAATGCAGTTTGAACATATTTTTTTCTTCGTCTTTGAATCCTTCATAAATTTGTTAACATTGATGTTTAATTTCTGCAGCCATCAAATTGTGTTGTTTTTTAATATTTTCCTCTATTATTGCAGTTTTAATTAAGCTGCTAGTTTTATTTTAAGTGCTGCTCTTTAAAAACAAAAAGTGTTAAAACAAAAATTTATTTCAATTAAAAAAATAGTTAACATTTTTTTTTAATGTTCGAGCCATTTATTCATGTGTAAAAATAATCGCGCACACTTTTTATTATCAATGCTATAAATTCATTTTTAAATGCTTAGAAAGAAAAAAAAAAGTTTATTATCCACAAGTAGCAAATGGTAATTAAAAAAGCCAAAAAGTAGATAATACTAATATGTATGTATGTATGTATAAAAATTAAACCAGCAATTCAGCTGTTAATTGGGTTAAACTGTTTCAAAACTAAAACTCCACAACAAGCACCAGTAACACGCTGCTTCATTTCAAAAACCTTTCACTTTGAATGAATGGAATGCTAAAGTAGTGTTCCTCAACGGCAATCGATTTGTGCAACAAAATATGACTAAATAATTTGAATATTCAAACATGTGAAATTGCAAAGGCCCAGCAGACAAATTAATGCAAATCAATAAATTATTTATTTTCCCCATCAGCAGTAATTAATGCAATTTATTTTCCCCGGATATATATTTACGCCGATATTCATTTAAAATCGAAGCTGTTTGAAATACATTTTAGAACAAATTTAATATATTTTCTTCGCTTGAATATTCTGAACTTTTGTTTTAGTACACATGTTTTCTATTATTAAAATCTTCGATGTTTCGATACTTCTTTGTGTCTCTTCTTCAAGAAAATGTGGATGTGCAACCAACTGCAGTCTCAATCGTGAATATTCTCACAAAATACTTTCTACTGGGCAATATACCGCCAATTGCGGAAGCAAAAAAACATGAAAGTGTGACATCTCCACGTTTGGAAGCAGCGCTTCTGGACTGCTATACCGGGTGTCCGGTGGAAAGGCTTACTACATATTTGTGTCTTCACAGTTGTGAAGTAGAGACGTGGCAAATTTATTGTGACGGTGCCACATATCATACAGCCAGTATTACAATGGAATTGCTGCGAAACCTCTTTCCAAAACAACTCATTTCAAGAAATAGTGATGTGTGATTGGCCTTCACAGTCGCTTGATTTGACTGCTCCAGACTTCTTTTTGTGGGGATATCTGAACAGGAAGGTTTATACAAACAAACAAACCAGAAACGCTGTGGCAATTCAAACAAAACATTCATGATGAAATTAATGAAATACCGCGTGAAATGCCTGAGAGTGTAAAGAAAATTGTACTCAAAAGAGCTCGCATTTGTGAGGCTACCGAAAAAAAAAAAATAATAATTTTGAATATAAAAAAAGAGATTTAGCACAAAAATTGCAAGAGATTATTGCTAACAAATCACTTAATTCAGTTTGTTTTAAGAAATCCGATAAATATTGTAAGGAGAATAGCTACTAGTTCATTTTTATACTAGAAATATTTTAATTCAGTTTAGCTTTAGAGTAAAATATCAATATCGATAATCAGCATGATTCTATTCCAGTATTAACAATTTTTTCTCACCGGAGGTGATCCTTTCTCACTTAACTTATCACTGTATTAAATAATTATCTTTTGTACTTAAAAACAGTGTCACAATTCAAGTGGACTACTACTATCCTTCAGCAATTTCTTTTCTTCAGCAGCAATACAACGGCTACGCTCAACATTGTGAGTAAAATGATGTCTTTTAATATTATTTTATTTTAAACGTGTTGCCATACACTTTGCACGTTTATATTTTTAATTTTGTTTTCCAAGTTTGATTTACAATTTTTCAATCACATCAGAAAACAGCTGACTTCGAATACTTAAATTTCTCTCTCCCATATTACTCTTCTCTCAAAATGTTAAGAATGGGAGGATTTTTTTTTTTTTTGCAAAATTTCCCACTTCAGTTCGAATCAGAGGAGCATTCGGATTTGTTTCCAATATAAAAAATTGTTCGAATTCACACTACAAAAATTAAATTAAAATTTTTTTGAAATAATTTCAAGTCACCTAAATAAATCATTGCTCATTAAAACTGTCATATAAACAAACCAAATGATCAAAATGAAAATTATGTATCAACCACAAATCTTTTGGATACGTATTTATTTCAGAAAATTATTGTAATTTATTTCAAACCAATACAAAAATAAAAAAAGAGACAGTAATAGCACATGCGCCACATGTGCTCCCAATGTAATTGCAATTTTATGTATATGACAACAATAAGGAAGTGTTACAATGTTTATTATAAAAAAGTGATTTACTATCAAACGCCGCCAATTGTGGCAAAAATTGCTTAAGACAATAGTTCATATTTTCACGAAAATTTGTACAAGAGCATGAATGTGTGCATGCATGTATGTATGTATGTAGTAGGGTGGTGGGAGAAACAGGTGCTTGCAAAACAAACAAAATTATTAAGGGAGGCCTTTGGACAAGAAACTGTCATAAAAAAAAAAACTAATTACAATCGAAAGCTTCAGTTTTCCGCTTCTTTGGAAAACGAAAATCGAGGTTGATTCGTAAATTTTTCAGAATGTCTATAACGCACATACACTTTTAATTTACAGCTTGTGAGTATACAAAACCCTTCCCTATATGAAGTTTCAGATGTGAGAACATCAATAACAGTAATTGATAGACAACGCAGGATTCATACTTACGTATGATTGATACGTCAACCGTTTAAACTGCATGCAATCACAGCACGTATACGCATGTTTTTTCTACCTTAGCCAGTTCAACGTTAATAATCGGGCTCAGCTTCACTTCAGTTTAACATTTTTTGTATATTCTTTTATTTGAATACATTTCGTGACGCCACAAGTATGCCCTGAAATGCAACCTCCCTAATACTTCAGAATGTCGGCTGGCTGCAAAAAAAAAATCGTGTAATACTCTTATTTTCGCTGTAGTTTTGGGCTTTTTAATAAAACTTGGTAACGAAACTCACAATTATATTTTAGTTTAAATACGAAAAAAAAAACTGTCATAAGTTGTTGTTACACATTTCAAAATACAATACCACAAATTGGTCAATTGCCAGGCAGACTGGCTTACATATGAACACACTTAGGTTTGCACATACATACATACATACATGTACACATATGTATGTACCTTCATACGTACACGTAATACATATGTATAAACCATAATTATAATTTGCATAAATCTTTATGATATAGATAAAAAGTCCATTTTAATAAGTGTTTCAAAGAAAAGACAAAAAAAAAGCGCAACCAGTAAATGAAGATAAATGTTGCAAAAGGCGTACACGTACAGTGGGTGTACCATTAAATGTGACAGCACACTTGTTTCTCAAAATGCACAAGGAGACAAACTACAGGAAGAGAGAAAAAACGAGTGTGTATGTGGTTTCGGCAACACAAGCAAGTGTTTCCTGCTAAGTAACTGGCTAATGTTTACTTCATAGCAGTGCTTTAAAGCCCTGCTAAATAGAAATTAAATTAAAAAAATAATTAACAATCAAGTGAAATTATTTTGTATGGGACTGTTTGGACAAAAAAAATTACAAAAAGTAATGGCGGACAGTCGTACATTTGACTTCGCTACACGCACCCTGGGATTAGTGCAGCTCCCAAAGGAAGAGGTATAGAGGATAAATGTTGAGGAGAAAAAACTAATACTAATCTAGCGAGACCGCGGGACGGGTTGTGGCGATGGGTGGAAATTTTCTTAAGCTAATAAATTTGTATGAGAGACGCCACTAAGGAGGGCTGACATGTCTAGAAAAAGTGAGAACTAGAAAAGTCGGGCATCTCAAAGACTATTATAAAGCATTTCGTGGACATTGTGCCGCTTTGTTCAGCCTTTGACTCTGATGTCTAGCCTTGGACTCGCCTCGACCACACAAATTAAGAGACTCTCAAATCTAAAAGTCGTGCACGATGACACTCTTATTGTACATACTACGTACATATATGAATATTTTTGAACTAAATTAAAATAAAAAAAACAACGTTTTCAATTAAAAACCAAAATTTACCTATATATAAACTAAAAGGCGATTCTCTTCATCTCCACCAGTACTCTAATCATGAATGTGGAATGTAGAATACCAAATATGTATATTCAAGTTATCTACTATGGAGCACACTTTGATTCTACTCGTAGATCTCATTCCGAGTATTTTTGTATTGTTTTGTGATGTTTCAATAAATATTATTTGTTTGTATATTCTAATTTTATACTTTTCTTCAGCACTGTAGTGCTACTTTGTATCTATATATGTATATATTTCTTAATATATGTATGTATGTTCAAAAATAAAATTTCAATTAAGCTACTTGCTTAAAAGCCTTCTTTCGAAACAGTTTTTTTTTGAATAAATAACAACTTAATTACAAAGTGACAAAAAGTGCTTCGAATCTGGTTCAAAATTCGCATAATGAAATATGTGCTTTAGTATTTTAGTACATTAGCATGTTTGCAGGTAAATGTTGTTTCAGAAGACTTATAAGAAATTTTTTTTATTTTCAATAAATTTCCCAATTAAGTCAAGCATTGAAATACATATGTGTAATAAATTTCAGTTTTAATTAAAAACATTGAGTCTTCTAACAGGTTAAGTGTTTTATAAAATAATCACCTTTCAGTAGCGACCAAGATATGAACATGATTTTTTTTTCTTCTTTTTTTATGTTATCGAAAATAAACCACATTTTTAAACTAATGCGTGCTTTTGTAAATGTATGTATGTGATTAAAGTTGTCAATTTGCTGTTTACATTTTAACACGCAATTACCTTGCACTTGTCTTCATTTCAGTTTTTTTCTTTTCTCTCCCTCTTTTATTTTAAAAATTTTGGCGAAATTGTTGCAAGCGTGTTGTTGATGTTGTTTTATTTTGAGTTGCAAGACAATTCATAATTTTTTTCTTACCGGTTTTCTTCTTAAACGGGATAAATGGTTTATTATTTAAGTAAGATAACGGTAGATTTTGTGTATGTACACACACACACATCGTTCGTTTAGTTTTGGTTTTAACCCATGGGAGGAGAGTGCCAATGTTATTGAGTGATAAAAAGCAGAAAAGAAAATGTTTAATGCACTGTCATTGAAGAGATTTTTATAATTTACATACATATGTATAATATTTGAGAGAACGGCCGAATGTTGTAAAGGCGTTACAAAGCATTAATTTGAAAAATTTCCACTTGTATTGCTAATGTGTACTGAGCACATGCTTTGGTTATATTATCATTGTTTTCAATATTTGTCATTGAAGAGGCCAGCCAATTACATACATCGTGTAAATTTCAAGATTTCACAGTTTCTGGCATGGGAGTACCCTTTGGGTTTTTGTTGTACTTGTTGTAGATGTTAAGTGACTACATATCCTAAGCAAATTTTAAGTCTCTGTCTCATGTCTAGGCTCAACAGTTGAAGCTAGTTTTCACAGTTTCTTGTATGGGAGAATCCTTCAGTTTTTAGCTTTTTGTTACATTTAACATCTGTTGTTGTGGCGGCCGGGTAACCACATGTTCTGCGAAAGTTTCAGCTCTCTAGCTCTTACTGTTCATGAGAATGGGGCCAGTCTACGAGTAGGGCACCCTAAAAATAGTAATATCAGTTGTTCGACTAGCTCAACTGCAACTGCAATTCACATCACGAAAGAATTATATTCTTCAGTTGAAGTTTCGCCAGAAGTGTGCAAAAAACATCCCACTGGCTTAGCACAATTTGATTTTGTAAAGAATTCTTTAATTAAAGTTTCATTGGATCTAAAAAAAAAATAATAAATCATCTATCTTCCATCTGAAAAAGTGCAAACTTTTACAGTTGGTAATCTCCATGGCAAAACAAGCCTAAAATACATACATATGTATATTAATCTAAGGTGGGAGACTGGATGCAATTTGTTTAACATTGTTTAAAAATCAACAAAATCTTTAAAGGCAGGAGGTGTGCAATTTTAGGTCGATGGTAATTATTGACCTAATTTTTCGATAAATATGCTTTAGAGTGTCGCTGATGAACTCGATCTATTTCTACATCGATTTTGATGACTTTATTCATATTTATAATTTTAACGGATTTGCGTGTACCGTTATTTACCTTTTATCTGCTCTTGCCTTTATCAATATAATTGAGTGCGTGTCTCTGTGTGTTTAGGTTTACTCCTTATAATTACTACAAACGTTCTGAAAAGCGCTCGAGACGCATTACATAATAGGGTTAATTAGAGTGACAAAAGCCTTTCAAAGCGATCAAACAGAAGTGACGTGTTGTGCCACAACGGCGTATACGTAATATCATTGGGGGCATTTGACGACAAGATGGCACAAAAAGCAATTGCAGCCAACCAACCAAGTTGTAACATGGCAGTGCTCGTAAACAAAGTTAAACTGTGGCAAAAGTCGACAAGAGTTGAAAAAAGTTCGTTAGACTGGGAATTTTCGAACCAAAAGAAAGAAAAACTTTTCATTTCAAATGTTGTAACAACAGCTTTAGAGAAAACAACAGCTGCAGCAAAAGCAACAGTGAAACATACATCGAAACAAACAAAAAAAAAAAAAAAAACAGCAACATTAATGTGTATATACACACACGCACACACATGTGCATACAAATATGTAAGCAACTACCACTTACTTACTCACTTACCATTGCCGCCGTTACTACCACCAGCCACCAGCCACTCAGCCAACACTCACCGACTGCACATCTGTGTGAACAAAACATGTACATATGTACATACGTGTTTAATCTTCAGTCAGAGCCAGTAAAAAATATATTGCAGGCATGATGTTGTTGTCTTTGTGAATCTGACTTGGTTTGTTTGGTAGTCGATTTTTTGGCTGGGGGTATAAATCGAATCTGGATTCAAATCATAATCACAGTCAAAGCCAATACGTCTTAGAGCAACATACTCTAAGCTTGAACAAAATTAAAACAAAACCAATTAATTAAATTATAACGTGTGATTTTCATTTTCACATAAAAGCAATAGAAGATCGCGTGTCAAGGAAAAATTCCAGTGAAATAAACTAAAAATAAAACTTATATTTAGCATAATAGAAAGTTGAAACCAAAAACAAAATAATTAACAAAATGATGAAATTTATTGTAAGAGGAAGATTTTTTTTTCCTTCAAATTAAAGATAAAAGTAAAGTTTGCTTAATGATTTTTTTTTTAGATTTTATGCACCTTAATTGTAGCTGCTACTGCCGCTTTAAAAATTCATGATTTTGGCGGTCATCAAGGCGGCCATCATGAATACGAGCACATCGAATACGCCAAACATGAAGAACCCGAACACGAAGAAACTGAATCTCATCATGATGTTGAGCACAAACACGCCACATCGCATCAAAGTGTTAAATTCCATCACTACCATGCTGTTCCTGTTTACATCAAGAAAGAAGACCAACATTTGGTTAAGAAACCTGTCGAAATCGGTGGCACTAAGCAAAAATTGAAAATCCTCCATCCCGAAACTAAGGAAAATCACAATCACGGTTTGGTTTTGGAAGAACACAGTGAATCGAAATTCCACGAACACGGTCACTACGAAGAACCCAAACACTATGAACATTACCATCATCATGAATAAGTTCTATTTGATGGATGGATGGACGGACGGACGGATGGATGGTTCCCGAACATAAAACAAACATAAAATTAGAAATAATGTTTCTTCTTTCCCGCTCCAACCAGAAAGAGGAACATCCTGCTACAAAATTGCCAAATTTCTTCATAGATGTATGTGATTAGAGTTGAATAATAAAGGCCATATTCATAATAATTATTGTAAGTTTATTAAGCTCTTATTTGACGTATTTCTACGGAATATTTGTCAAATAAACGTGTAATAAACCTTCAATAGTTTTTATGAATATGGGTGTAAGTCTATACGAATTTGTTATGTTTATGCATACCTCTGTGTAATTATGTACTTTAAGTTTTTCCATATATTTTTAAATAAATAATAAAAAAAATAAAAAAAAGTCAAATATTATTTAAAGAACACGTAATATCCTTATAAAAAGAAATACAGCTGCGTTCATGAACGGAGCAAAAAAATACGAAGATGCAAAAATAGACTTGCAATAGTTTATGAAATCCCCAAGCAGTTTATGAAATCCTACACAGACCCCAAAAAAATATGCACAAAAACAATTAATCGCTCCATTATGTACAGCCACCGAACTTTAGTTGCGTTGCCTGTTGTTAACGGAACCGAGAGGAAAATTTCTATAACGAATAGTAACTTTGGTCAGTTGCCAAAGAGCTATTTCAAATGATTTTTGTAAACAACAAACATTTTTCGTAAAAAACATGAAATGAAGAAAGGACCGTGCATTTTTTTATAAAAAAAAAAAAAAAAAACAAAAGCTTTTCATTAAGAAATTGCTATTTATATTATTCAGCCTGATTGCGGCTGACGCATTCAAGTTGAAAATGATACGTTTTCGAAAATGGTACCACCATCAACGAAAACGACAAAAATGCATCACTATTATCTAATCTATTTCAGTCTAGGGTATAGCACAAGGCGAAATTGCCTTAAGAAGGGTTAAAATTCTGTCGACATGAATTTCGTTCAAGCCATTTTAAAAATATAGGAATAAACTTAAGAAATAATAAAAAAAAGGGAGCTCAAACAAACTGTAAGTATTAAAATAAAAAAAATTCTGTTGCAAAAAAAAATGAATATTGTTATAAATTTTAGAATAAAAATTAGAGCTGATGCCAACAAATCAATAGAGATCTTTGGTTTAAAATATGAGTGTAGCAAAATTGGAGCAGAGCTTAATGTATTCGGTCCACCGATATGCAATGCTGTAGGATGTATGAAACTGTAGTTCTACAGTAAGTGCAAATTTTGGGTAAAATTACACTCCGTAATTACTCACGGGAAACACTTCAGATTGTTGTGGCAATTCTCTTCACAAAGCAATCAACTCGGCGTTATTATATTCGTCATCTTTGTCGGGTGAAAAGAATGCAGCAAGAACACAATTTTAAAATTTGTTATTGCTTCGCATGTCACATGAAGCGAGCGAGCGATGTTGAGTAATACACCTAAATTAATGTTTATAGATACGACTATTAAAACTTAATTTAATTTTTTCGCTTATTTTGCTCAAAAACACAAGTAGCAACCATAAACTGGTTGTTGCCAAAATAATGTAAAACCAGCAACTCGGATTGCCAGCTTTGGCAACTAGTTGCCTGCTTTAATACTTTCTTGACAACTGACAACGCAGCTTGAGTTCGGTTGATGTCGGTAAACGTGCGATAAAATAGATTGTAAAACACAACATTTTACATTTTGTCCATTTTTTGCGCGATATTTTAATATAGTTCTATTTGTGAGTTTTGCACTATATTTTCGCTTTTTTACAATTTCGTATTGTGACAGGTTTAAAGAAGTAATATTAAATTCAAAATACACTATTTCAACTTGTGAAATAAAATAGTTCAAATGTGCAATTCAATACACCATACACAATACAAGAGGAGCTTGTAAACTGGGCAATAAATGCAGTAAGAAACTGTCGTTCGACTGAAAAGTTTACTCATTATTGTCAATCAAAACATGGAGCAGGATCTATCTTACTTTTGAAGAAAACACCGAATAAAAATATATAAGATTTTACTTATTGGCAGTCAGAATTTTAGGCAGTTAAACATGTACTTAGTTAGCACAAAACTCTTGGTTATACAATAGGCCAGAGCCTTGCTAGAAACCGTACAAATGTATGTATATTTATTTTAATTTTGTGTCAATATTTTTTCTCATATCCCCTCTCAAATTACAATAAATAATAAGCTTGTTAATATTAAATTTGTGGCCTTTTTTAAATAATTATAGATCATAAACATTAGCAAAAGTGTTTCTAACAGAATTATGTTTCATAAAAGAATTTTTGTACCTTAAAATGTAAAATATTTCAAAAACATTTACATATAAAATACATGGTTTTATTGAAAACAATATGCAATTGCAAACGCTCATTAAAGTAAAAAAAAAGGAAACATGCTTAAGTACTCGTAAAAAAACTAAAAATCAAATATTTAGATATTTAAAGTTAAATGGTCTTATTTATAAAAATTATTTTAGGTTTATGAAGCTCTTACTGTGCAAATTTCTTTACACCATTTGCACAACAAACCTTCAATAAACACGAAATAGCTTTTATAAATAAGTCAAATAAAATATACATAATTACAAATTAAAAAAACATTTTCATATTTCAAAATATTATAAATAAAATAAATAAAACGAAAAAAAAAAACAAATGAATAAAAATGTCCAGTGGTTCTGTAAACTAAATTAAAAACAAGTAAGAACTCCATATTCGGCCGTGCCGAATCTTATACACCCTTCATCAAGGTATGTATCGTTATTACTACTCTTATCTTATGACTGGAAAATTATGTTTCCCAATGAAAACTATATCGTGGTGATATATAAATAAACATGTTATCTTGGAAAATTAAGTTAGATAATGTTAGAAAAAATTTCTTTTTCATTCATTCGCAAAAGGTAAAAAAAAAAAAAAAAATTTCATTCACTATCCTAAGCTGGTTCTAAAAATTGTATTCGCTAATAGAATTTTTTTTCTGTTTTCCTTCCAACTTTGACACACCTGAACAGGCGAAACAAAACTATAATAGAAAGTATAAATTCTTGGATCAAATGTAGCCTCATTTAGTAGTAATTTAATTTTTCTATATCTCAGTAATTTTGAACCCGATTTTGCCCATTTTCAATACCGTGCAAAAAAAGATGGTTAAAAACTGAGCAGTTCAACCTTAAGCTTGATAAATTGTTTAATGGCTGTAAAAACGGCATCTAGAAACGGTGCTATTTGCGAAACAAATCTATAAGTAGCCTTTTAGTTAAGGGTATACAAAAAGTGAAATGTCATCAAACATGAAAATGGCAAAAAATGGCTTGCACTTGATAGAAAGATCGAGATGACTTACATACTCTTTTAGAGTAATTTCTTACAGTTTTTAAACTCATAATTTGAAGGTAAGTAAAGAATTTAATTTTATTAATCGTTTGTACTCCAAATTCGTTAAAAATGCACACTATCACAAACAATTTTTTTCCACTTTGAGGTTGTAGAAACGAACTTCCATGAAATACATAATAAAAAGGTTTGTGCTGAAAATCGTGCTATTTCAAATCGCGTGATTTCCAAAAACACATTGCATCAAAAACCGCACTTGATGCTATTCTTTAATAATTTTTCTTAACGATAAGCCATTTAAAACGTCATTACAGACTTCATTTATAATAAAGAATTTCATGATGTGGAAGTAAAGCTCATTTTGAGTTTAGAAACCAGGTGATTTGCCCTTAAGAATATTAAATATATTACATATTCAGTTTACTCTCCCCATGGCTATCTCAATCGTGAGATATATTTACATTTCAATATTTTCACGCATCTTTAATCGTCAGTATTATTTCTTTTTACTTTCCTACTCGCTATGCAATCAATCCACTTACGCAGTGGATTTCTCATTCAAATTGCATATTTTGATACACTCTACAATCAAGAATGAAATCATGAACTCACTATCTGGTCTCTCTTTTTTATTATCATAAACATCGCGGGAGAAATACGCTGCTTGTTTTGTTGGGTCATAAAATGGGATGAAGTAAAACTAGTTATTGTTTACAGAATTTTTAAATATATTATTTTTAATTTTTATTTTCGCTTCGGTATATATTTTTTTTGTTCCATTCTTTTTAGTCATTTATTTAATCTTGGTATTTTTAAGTATTTCATATTGAACTAATTAATAGTTAGCTTTGCCTTGTGTAATTAAAAATTACTTTTTATGTAAAAAATCTTAAAACTGTTTTTTTGATATTAATTAAAAATATTTTACTTTACAAAAACAATTCTTTTTTTTTACAAAATTTTAATTAAATTATTCATAAATATAATGAAGAAATTATGAGGAAAATAACTTTATATAAGACGTAGCTTAAAAGTTACTTAAAAGTTATTGTTGATTTCTAATAAGAATTTTTGGAAGAAAATCTGTAATGCAAGAAACCTAGTCCAGAAATCTTATTTTAACGGTATAAAATAATAAATTTACGATTTGTGTTCCTAAAAGCTTTCACGTGATACAGTCTAGTGTCAGGAAATCAATTCCGTACATACATACTTATTTGCCCTCTTAAATCAACCGATTTAAATATACGTAAATATATTTAAAAGATTAAACGGGTGCCCCCATTGAAGAATAATAACGAATTTTGCTCACATTTTCCCTTTAATTAAATAAGACAAAATTAATTGAATTTGCAAAACTTTTTTAGAGTCCCGAAAAACAGCCACACTGTTTTCTTCATCAGAATAAAAAAAAAAACGTGACTTGAAAGACAATAGTTTCATGCAAAGCTGGATATGAAAATTTATTCAACCCCTCTTCAGTTTCGCGTTAATAAACTCTAGAAGAACCATTTTATTTTTTAAAAAACCAAAAAGTTTTCCATCTTCAAGTTTTCAGCCGCCGACATTTCGTTGGTGTCAACCAACTCATCAATGGACTTGAAAACACTTATGAAAATATGTTCAAACATTCTACTTCATGTTGAGTATTGTCTTTCGCTGCTGGTCCAGCTTATAAGGCCTAATGTTTTTCATAATTAAAACAAAGTTTTAGCTATATGTGCACCCGACTTTCAATGATGACAAGCTCGACCAAAGTTAATTTCGGTGCTGATGACAAGTGTGGCAACCTTGAAACATCTGGATGTCGACCATGCTAAATATTTAATTTGCCTTCCTTGATTAGCGTTAATCACAAGCAACTCTTTTATAAAAATGAAGTTTAAAGCTTGTAAAGCAAGAAGAAACATTAGTCAAATTACTTTGTAAAATTCGTTCATACAGAGAAGAATTTTGTAAAAGTCCTTGAGAAGCCCGGAAAAAATTTAAAGTTGTTCTTTGTAGTACTAGTGAACGAAATATATTACAAGTCCTAAAGCTTACATCTCCAGATATGACAGTAAATGCAATGTCTTTCCATCTGTCCGGTAATATACTCTTATCAAGATGAATTTATTACGTGTTGAAGCGTTCTCTATTGTTTGCAACATATTTTGTAGCTCCTATTGTCGGCACATCAACAAGGAGTCGTGTGGTCTGAAATACTGGATATTTAGCCTAAAGATTTTTCTCGTGAAATCTGTGAATTCACATAATGTATTTTAAGAAGTTTATTTTCAAACCAAACTGCCACTTTTAAAATCGAGGGCACTTGAAACAGTAGTTGTCACCTAAGCCAAGCCCTAAAAAAAAGCAATACCAATTTAAGAAGGCAAATTCTAAAGACGACAAATTTTATTATATCTCTTTTAAAATGTAATATTATAATTTTTTATTTATAAATATCACCCCATATTTCAATAGTCGCCGTTGCCGTCACATTAACTGCCGGTTTTTTACAAACGTACATAAATTTTCTTTACTTAATTGATATTAATTAAAAAGTAGTGACAAACCAAGGGTTGAACTTAAGCCTGAAAAAGTAATTTAATATAAATGTAGTACATAAATTTAGTTTCGTGTATTTGTGTGAAAATCAAAAACTAGTTTTCATATTTTGTTTTTGTTTTGAATATAAACTGAAGAATGAAAATTTGTGTATGTTTTAGAAAAACCGGCAGTTAATGTGAAGACATAAGTTCGGCACTTGTTTTTTCGCTACCAACAACAATAACCCTTAGGTCCAGGAGATGTCAAATGAACACAAGCGCGAGTTTATCTAGGGCGACGACGACGACGACGACAATTGGAATATGGGCGAATGACTTCACTATCGATTATTTATTAAGAAATGTTTGTGTTGTGCGAATTTTCAACTCACAAAAAAACTTTCTTTTTCATTTGCACGTACATATTTTGATTAATAATTAGGCAACATACATACACATACAGATTTCTTTATTTAATTTATTACTTTTAAATACATACATACATATGTATACAAAACCAATAAACAAAAATAATTCTTTTCTCACACATCTGAGTTCTATTTATCATCAGTTTTATTTAATAAAGATATTTTCTAATAATTCAATGCTTGTTTTTATCCGATTCGCATTCCTTTATTATTCATTTACATATATGTATGCGTGTCTTAAAGATTTTTAATTTTTTTTTTTTATTTATTTATTTTTTAATTGTTACTATTCCTCTTATAAACGAAACAGTGAGTGTATATTTTATCAAGCGTTTCCCGTAAGAATTTCTGCCATTATTATTGGTTGAAGTATCCTGCTCAGGAAAACAATATCCTTTAGTCTTTATGAGTACGTACGTAAATGCTTTTAAAGAACTTTTAAACATAATTGAAAACTTGAATTTATCCATACATTTATTTAAGTGATTTTAAAAGCATTTTTTTTGTAATTTTATTTTTTGCCGTCTACATTTTCTGTTTTAATTAATTGTCCATGTTTCATCTATTTGTTTTTTAAAAGCTGCTAAGTTTTATAAGTATAATGGAATCCTATATATATTATACGAACTTCTAAATTTTATCGATTTGGAGGGTCAATTTCTTGTTGTAGGTAGTTAGATGTTTAAAATTTTACAAAAAGAAATGTTATGGGATGTTCAGTGGTGGTATGGGTGTTAGTGATAAAAGTTGTTTAACGCACGCGTACATTAAAGCAGGTTTTTGAAAATATTTGATCAAAACGCGAATAATATACGAGCCTTAACAATAGTAATCATTCTCTTAAATATTTTCAGAATATCAAAAGTGTTCTCAGCTGAAAAACATTAATTTGCAGATAATAGCTTTAAATTACGTAAAAAATTATATTAAATTTAGCGTTTAAGAAATAGTAGGCAAAATGGTTTAAGTGCCCTGGAGACGATCAAATAAATGTATCAATCAAATTGTTGCTGCCGATAATGACTGATGAAGATCAAAAAGTTTTGGCTTTCTTTATTTGGTCGTCTCCTGATGTGCTTGACGAACAGTAAATTATTTTCAAATTTCTAATTCGTTATATATGTATGTATTTCGTAGGTATTTTTACAGGCTCTATATAAAAATGTTTGCTTTGAACAAACAGTATACTAGTGAAAATAATATATTTTGTTACATTGAAATTTTCGTGGTTTTTTATGTCTCCTTTAAAGTGGCAAGCATACGACATTCACACAAATCTACTGAGGGGCTTTTATATATGTATATTTTTTACAAACACAACTGCTGCTTGTCGGCTGTAGCACCCAGAGCCTTCGGCAGGAATGGAATCTGCGACCCCGAGGACTCTTACTCTTAATAGGTTACTGTACAAAATCATCCATCGAGGAGCTCTTTTATTACATACTTGTCTTTCTCCCACACGAAGCGATTCTGTTGATCTTTATTTCTCCGATGTATATTTACATCGAACTAATTAATAAACATATTTTTCCAAGTGATTTTTCGAAATAAATTTTGAAGAATGAGTATAATAATAATTACAAACAACTCTGCACAAAATAAAAAAAAAATGGTTTGGTAAATCAGCTAAGAGTATTTAAGGCTATAGCCATAGATAATTATGTTTCGATTCCTGCGAACGACTGAGGGCTCGATTAGGGATGGCAACCTGCCTGCTTAGTTTTTTGTATGTAAATTCCCGTAAAGGAAAGATAGCAGGAAGTTAGTAAGCAAAAAGTTTTTTTGCTTTATGAATAATGTATATTCAAACATAATTAGTTTTCATACATTTTTATGAGCGGCAGCTCCTGGCATAGCCGGAATAGCAAAAAGCCTGTATTTCTAAGATTAATTTAGAATTTAAGAACATGCGCATTTTTTGTAAACACAAAGTTAAAGTTCATAAATATGCTACAGATTTTATGAAATGAATGATAAAACATTTAAATTTTAATGCAATCAACGTTTGTTAATGCTATATTCATTTTTGAAATATTTTTGATTCAGATAAACGTTGTATTTTTTAGAATTTCTGTTGAATATAAAAAAGTAAAAGCTTAAAAATGGTTTAAAATTAAATTTGTATTTATTTTCTTCAAATTAAATTAGAATTCTTGTATGAAAATATTTATTACTAGTTGCATACTACTAAGTAAAGATAAAAAGAAGTTTTATTTGCATTAAAAAAAATATTACAAACAAAAAAACAGCCTATAAATTAATTAAAACAAAATAAGTAAATCTAATATTAAATTAAATTAGAGTACTATTATATGCAAAAGAAATCTATAACTTTAAATTTACTTATAAATGAGAGAGTGTTGTTTGAGTGATTTACTTTCTTTTCATTAAATTTTTAAGTAATTATAAGTTAATTTTATATAAAATTGGGATTTCTATGATGTTGGATATTTGACGATGGTAAAGGAGAGGGCATAATTATTAAATTTATTTCCTATATGAATATGTAAATTAATATCTTCTTTCATATATGTATACCTATATACGTTATGGTTGACGTTTGTTTTTCTGGTAATTGTTTTAGAAAAGTTTTAATTTTTTTCTTTCGTTTTTCGTTTGAATTTCAAATCGTTTATTGAAGATGACTTCTTTCATTTCGTTTTTAGAATGATCACGCTTTTAAGCTGAATTAGCAAAAAATTAATGTTTTTCTCAGTTTACTTTACTTTTGCTTTTTGTTTTTAATATATTTAATATATTGTTGTAGTAAGTGTATAAATAATTTTGTATTTATATAAATTTTCTTTGACTTGTTTATATTTAATCCTAACAAAACAAAATTAAAATATTTAAGTCAATTTCAGAAAAATTCCAACATTAAAAATTAAAGAAAAAAAAACAAATTTTAAGAATTTTTTCTAAATTTTAAAAATAAGATAATTCGAAGTTATAAAAAAACTGTTATTCAATTTTTAAATGTAATTGAAAAATCTAGTACTCCAGTCTATTAAAATGCATCGTAATACATACATACATATGTATGTATGTATATGTATTTAAACAAACCAAAGAAAATCATATATCCACAACAATTATCCACATGGTGTGATGTATATAGCTATAAATGTAGAATGTAATTTGACAATTATGTTTTCTTTAAATATATTTTACGCCTTGTGTAAATTTTATTTTTTAATGAATGGATGTATGTATATAAATATGAAGTTGATTTGTTTGTATGGTTGTTTGTTATGTTTTGAAAAACTAAAATTTTCTTGTTTGTTTACTTTGAAAGGTGATATTGTGACAACATATTTAGCGTAATTGGTAAATGGTATCTCCTTGTATTTTATGAATATGTATATCTTCTCTTTTTTTAAGGTTTAGTTTTGAAAAGTTTATTCTTTTATTCATTTTTCTTGTATCTATTTTGTTACAATAAACCTTTTGTTCTTGTTAAAGTGGGTAATTGAGGTTTCTTTTTTTTTTAATTTAATTAAATTAAATAATTTACGTACCATTGGCTTTAGGTAACGGTCGCACTAAATATAATTTCTCACCCTGTTTATTTGTATATATGGGCGCTCTTTGGTAATGATCCACAAGTTGATCTAAAGTATGAAACTTTCGCTGGCCTATGCAGTACATGCTGTTTTCCACATGAACACGGAAGTGTTTGTTGCGACCCGGAGCCTTAAGAGAAACTGAATAGTCGCCCATCTAAAAAAAATAAATAAATAAAACAAATTGTTTTATAGCGCATTTTAGAGACATTTTTATACAGTATTGATTTGTTATTTCACAAGCTTCATTAAGCTTCCTCCTATTTTCTGAAATAGTTGTATGATTTTATTTATTTAACATTTCAATGCTCCGCTGTGTATCTTTTTCAGAATAATAAGTTTGTCCCATAAAATGAAAGCAATTAAGACTTTCTCTCTCATAAGTCTATCTCGAAAAATAACATATGGTATGTTTTGATGCTGTTTTAATAAAAGTGAAAGATACATTTTTCAGAAATGAACTATTTTTCTGAACGCATTTAGATTTTAAAGTGCTTTGAAAATACTTTTATATAAAATACTAATTGAAATTCATTAAAATTGTTCATTCAGATGTACTTTTTTGTTTGTTATCGTTTGCTTTTTAAAACAGCTCTCTATTTTGCAACTTGCGCATGCTAGCCCGAAGAAAAAGTGTGTGCTCTTTCGTGCAAGAGGAACTATAATGTTTCTCTCTCTCTCTCTCTCTCTCTCTTGCACGAACTTTTAGTAGGGGAACAGTTTTCGTGCTCCCAATGCTGACTACGGGATCACAGCTAATATTGAATAAATAAAACCAAATGACCTCCAGTTTTAAATAACAAATCAAAAATTAAGAAACAATAAAGGTCGAAAAATTTTCATCAATGATGTGTTTATAATTACATTAGTTTCACTGTCACGTATTAGAAAATCACCATCATGACCGTGTTGATTTAAGACCGTATCACATTGACTGCGTGTTATAGCTCCATAATACCATGATTTGCCAGCCAGATTTGGTCTTTCCATGGGTGGTGGTGAGTTTTGTGGCATACCGTCAGTTCGACGATCGATTGAGTCACCGTTTGCATTGGCACCTCCGCTAATGCTGCCGCCACCATTACCAGCATTACCATTACCCGCTGCCCCGCTGTTGTTGCGATATGGCGTGGCCAAATAATCATTTAACTCTTGTAAATAATTGCGTGGAACTAAACCGACTTGACCCTGATTATTTCGAGCTTTATACCAATCGGGATCTGAGGCAGGACGATCAACTATTTCTAAGCGATCGCCTTTTTCAAATGATAATTCTTGATCATTATTTGAATTGAAGCTATACAAAGCCACCTGAAAAAATAACGAAAATAAATATTGAATTACAATCATTTATGTAATTGTATTAAATATCAGATCACTTTAAGTGCAAACGTACGTAATAACATAAAAATTTAATTTTTAATTTAAGAGCATAGTTTGTGTTTCAAATTTGATGTATGTATATGTATATGTATGGATAAAAATAATTTTTTGAAAGAAGCAACATTTGACAGGCGTATACGTTTGCGCAGCAAGAGCTTTAAAACCACATATAACTTTATAAAATAGGTACAGTATTATGGGCGTATAAATGATGACAAAAACGTATTTGGCTCCCGAAATATATGGACCGCATTTACTTACAGGTCGCTCTGAAAATCAATTTGATGGAAATTACATATCAAAACTAGGTTTTATGCTATATATTGCGATTTTTCTAATATTAAGTCTTGTTATTTCACACTTAATTTCAAATATAGAATTTTATGTTATTCAAGTAATAATTATTTTGAGTTCAGAAATCGAGTGATTTGAAAGCACGTAATTTGCAGAACAAGCCCGTTAGTAAAATTATAGCTAGACTTATGGTTTGAAGGTTGTAACAAAAATAACAACACACCGAATGCAAGTTGACTGCTGCACGAGAATAATTGACGCAATAACCGATTATGGGAATACCCACAACATTATTAGCGCCACAGGTAATATTTATAAAGGAAACTTTGTTCAAAAATCAATTTTGATTTCGCAGTTTAATTTGATTTAAGACATTTTTTTCTGAATTTAACGTAATATTCAAAAAGTACTAGTCTGTTAATTTACGGTCAGTTTTCGTTTTGTTTTCACTTCTTTCAAGGTTGCGTTTGAAGTTTTACGCGTTTTGTAACTCTACTTAATTCAACTTCACACTTCATAAATTATTTTTCTCCATCAACATTGAACTATAACAAAAACATTGTCTTACCACTATATCTAAAACATTTTCCGCCATTGCGTATGTATGGATTTCACCATCATTATCACAATCTTCAGTTGTGTAGTTGCTTGGAAACCAGCCCACGGCATTACCACTTTGTCCCCTCCACCAACCATCATTCGACTTTTCCAATATAAGTATACGTGTCCCTTTGGTTAATGACAGCTCATCCGGTTGTTGTGCTTGATAATTATATTTAACAATAGCAGAACCAATAGCCTCTGATGGATCTGGTGGCAGTCTTCGTGACATTGTTGGACTTTCGATTTGTCTTGATGGCGAACAATTGGGTAATGTTTTTGAGCCTGAACCTTTTTTCACTTTTTTCTTTATGCTAAAAGTAAACAAAAATATATTTTTTACTAAATTGTCATTTCAAATGATCTTTATTCTTTTATTATTGCAAGAAAAAATTTAAATGAGCCCCAAAGGCCATATATTTTTATATATATGTACATAGAATATCTAATACAATACAATATGTGAACCAAATACATATGCAGGGAAATCACAAGTATTGCTTTTTAATGAAGAGGGTATTCGTCCTATGCAGCATCAAAATTTTGAGAGCACATTTTAGTCATTTAGCTACATTTCGCTGCCGAATTTAAACAGTTAATAGAATTATGATATAGTTTTAATACATGGAAAAGTTCAAACAATAGTATTAATATTAAGAAACCAAATGCCTTTAAAGAAAAAAATCAGTATTAATATGCATGGTTCTACATAATTGTATTATTAGGTAACTACTATCTGAAACAATCATGTGTTGAAAGGATATTTGAGGAATAAGGATGCAAAGAATGAAATCTCCACTTTTTCACGAACTAATGGTACTTTATAATTGTATTTAATGAATGTTTTCGAGAAAAATGTATGGTAAAAAATTGCGAATTGACGCAAACACGGCAATGACCATTGGAGATTGTCTTTTTTGCTATAATCACAATTTCTCCAAATTGTTTTCGAAAATTTATGCTAATTGTTTTTATTCTGCTTGTTTTGCAAAGCAAAACTATAAAGAAATGAAAACAGAACAAATTATTCTTACTGTCGATTTTGATAAAATGTTCAAAAACTTTTGTTTCGTGTATTTGTATTAAAAACAAAAGCAAATTTTAATTTTTTTTTATTATTGCTTTGAATATAATTATTTTTTTTATATTAAGTTTATCAGGCTCAAGTTCTTTCTATATTATTTCTGTGATTGATATTAATTAAATATACAACTTCAGACATTTAGCAGGGTGGACAACTAGATGTTTCGAAGCCGCCACACTTTCTCGTCTTGAATGTATTTTCAAAAATGAAAATTTGTAAACATTTTAGAAAAACCGGCATATAATGTTCATTTTATAACTTTGTATTTAGTTCTTGTAAATATAGAGCTCCTTCCTCCGAAGCTACCTTAAATCAATCAAGAAAGAAGTCAAGAGACCCAAGTAAATGGGTAAGAAACTTAGTAAAAACAAAAGGGTACGTATCAAGGTCAATTGATAGCCAGGATATTAATACAAAAGCAGCAATGTCGCTTTAGAGGAAGTAGCCATAGCAATTAATAATTTTCTTAATATAATTGCCAGCAAGCCCCTATACCGAT
Source organism: Sturmia bella (assembly GCA_963662145.1). Classification (NCBI taxonomy): domain Eukaryota; kingdom Metazoa; phylum Arthropoda; class Insecta; order Diptera; family Tachinidae; genus Sturmia; species Sturmia bella. The sequence continues at coordinate 5,307,802 of OY759171.1, read as the reverse complement.
TTGGTAGAGACTTGCGTCATATATTCATCATATTCTTATTTATTAAATACCAATCATTAAATAAATACTAATAAAAACTTTGAGGTGCAGGTTTTCGCCATTTATTAGGAAAACTATAAATGTTTAGAGGCAGCCTTTGCCCAATCATTTGTTATATTGAACAAAACCAGGTTGGAATATACACTAATATATTTTTGGCATAACAGATTTCTACATAAACCGCCATAGCATGACGGAAAAAACCACGTTAAATACAGTGATGATATACATTTTTTTCTTTGATTTTTTATCGTAAAACATAATCAAGTTTTTAAACTTTAATTCGATATTTCTAAACCACTACATCATGGTACCACTGAAAAAACAACCAGTCAAATACTTTACAATTTGGATTAAACTTCTATTTATTAAAGTATTGATATGGAGAATTGTAATGAAGACAACACAAACATTTAGAACACATTCATTGTTATTTTTTAAAGAGTGAAAAAACGCACAAACCACAAGAGAAAATGAGGGGACGGGAGTAATGACGTATTCACAATGGTTTATAAAAAGCATTTTAAAATTATATCCAAATAGCAACATAATATTATTTCTAGAAAATAATAAAACCAAAGAAATATACAATTCAAAATAAAGTGCTACTTAAACAACAGATATTTATAGAAAATGAAGCAAATAGGAAACAAGTAAGCTCGGCTAAATGATGGGGGGAAATAAAAAAGAACAACAATTTCGGATTAGTAGGATTGGCAATGAGATTTGTTTAGAGAAATATTGTTAACAAGTAAAGTCACTTACCTATCGAATAATGATGGCTTTTCTTTTTTTACATAATTACTAGGGACATAGCCTGATTGATTGCGATTATTTTGTACACGCCACCAATGTTTGGAATCGTCTAATAGTAAATAGCGTTCATTTTTTCGTAGATCCAACTCTTGAGCTCCCTGAGCAGCATAATCGTATTTGGCTACAACGTAGCAAACGTCTTCTTGTGATTTTCCTTAAATGAGTAAAATATTCAATGAAACATAAATGTTCTTCAAATAATACAGAGGATAAACAGCTCTTACCGTGTTTCATATTTCCCGCCATTGATTGTTGACCACCGCAGCTAGAGTTACCACTACTACTGCCTGCGCTATAATCGCCACTATTAGAAGTTGTTACTTGACTAAAGGTGACACTTTTATGTTGGGCGCTACAGGAAGATGCAGTCGATAAGTTGCGCTGGTGCTGTGGAGGCTGTGGGTAACGAGGTTGATGAGCTGGCGAAGCTGGCGTTGTTGGATACGATCCCTGCTGCTGCTGCTGCTGCTGTTGCGAATGTGGATGATAGTGTGATCCAACAGCCACGTGTTGTTGTTGCTGTTGCTGCTGATAGTTTTGATGTGGCAGTGGCTGTGGTTGTTGGTGATGTAAATGATGACTGTTGTGATGTGTGTTGTTTTGTGTTGTTGAGGGTTCGGGGATATTACGCGCAAATCGTTGAGGATATTCCAACATTCCAAGAAACTCCTCTAAAATATATTTAGAGGAGAGCTTCGAAAAACAAATAGCCTTGGGCGAAAGCTTATGGAATGTTGACTTTGGTAGATTAATACGTAATAATGGTAATAATAAATATTCAAGCAGCCTTTAATTTCTTCAAACTCCTTCTTAAATCCTTTAATCTTTACGTAATTCCTCAAGCTGCCGTTCAATAATAAAATAATTTGAAATTCCTGTATTATTTAGAGTTGTTTTATCATTGTTGGTTGTGTAGTTGATGAAATGTTTATGATGTTAAATGACATTGATGATGATTATGATGTTTGTAGTCCTTAAGTCGAGTCCAATTGGCTACAATGATGGCCTACGCTTGGGTGTTGATGCCAATATGCAAACATTTCTAAAGTTGCAATAAGCAAAATCAAAAATGCAATTTATATGAAAAGCAACCGAAAAATGAAAAAGAGAAGAAAAAAGAAAATAAAACAGAAAGAGAACATAAGAACATAAGTTACAAAAAAGCATTCTTAAAATCTCTAAAGTACAATATAAAAAAAGTGATTTAATAACGTAAATTGTTTTTAATGTAAATAAGCAATTTGGAGATATAACCTTTTTTGTTTAGGAAAAATTAAGTAAGCGAAAATGTACTTGAGATAGTTTTCATTTTATATCCTGCAATAAGTTGATGTATTTGGAAAATCAGTGCTTGTGAGGTGATTTTGAATGTGTAACAGAATTGTAAACGAAGAACATTCAAAGTTTCTTTTTTACTGAAAATTGTTATATAGTGTGGCCTTTTCATTAAATATTATTGATTCTTAACAAGGATAGCAATTGAGCTACAGTTAAGTTGTCAGCTACTAGTAGTGCAGATAGCAATTGTAGTTGGTGCTTTCTGACAACCAGAAATATGTGGCCAGTTTAGGAACCGAACAAGCCCTTGATAGTTTCAGATAAGGGACACTTTGGGAAGGGGGGGAGAGGGTTAAAATTATTTTTTAATTGCTTTAGTTCATATTGTAATTGCATTGAATGTTACCCTTCATTGCGACGTAGTCATATACCAGAAAACTAAAAACCGAACTTGGCAAAAGTTTCCAAAAGAATTTCAGTGGACACAACATTTCTTACAACTTCAACTTGTGATATAAGAAAACTGAATTAAAAAAAAAAGAAATGCCCCGCTGAGAATATATGTACATATGTTTTCAAATTCAATGGAAATTATTCAAAATTCAAATGTAGATTATTTTTAAATGACAAGTTTTTAATAAGCACAAGTAAAATAAAAGTTTATTCACGTTGAATTTATTCTTTTGAGAGAGTTTTTATTTCGCATTTTTGCACATATTGAAATTATGCTTCGTTTGGTGTGTCCTAGTTATTCATGCTAATATAAATATGTACATACATATGTATTCAAGTATCCACATATGTATGTATGTATGCACTATAAGTATGTGAAATATAAGTACAGTAGACGTTTTTGTTTTGTTTTCTTATTCAGATTGTTCAGTTAAAGTGTGTTATGCAAATATAACTTCTAGAGTAGTTCATGTGCATTCAGTTTATGTTTGTTTTCGTAAAGGGTTTTGAATTCAGTACCGAACAGAACTGCTTGGCAGCAGCAAAGCAGAGTAAATTTGCATTTCAATATGCTAAAAAAAAAAGTAATAATAACAGTTTTGTTCGGCGTTATTAAAATTTGCCAACAAATTGAAGTGACAAATGAATGGGAAAATTATACACAGATCAATACAAGGAAAAAGTAGCAATCAATAAATTGAGAAAATGGTATGTGCTGCAATGTACGAGTATCGGAGTATTTTTAGAACTTTTGTTCATTTGTTTAAATTTTTATTTTTAAAAATGTAATTAAGATCTCTCATACATTGAAAATTTATTGAATGGAAATATTTTAGAATGATTACCTGACTGTAGTAAGTTTTTTAAACAACCTTTGCGTACGCAGTATATTCAATCTGAACTGTGAGAAAAGTTGTGAGGAAGCGGAAAAATGCTATATACACTACGAGTGTAGTGTATATAGCAGTAAGTACAGTACAACCACAGGCAGAACGAATAATTTTTATAAAGCGATTCACTGGCCAATGGACTACAAAAATGGATAAATCCTGTATGACGTACATGTATTGCATACAAATTAGGTAATTAGGTAGATACATTCAAATATTTGCTCGTTACTAGTCTTAATAGAAGGTACATAGTTATCAATCCATATAAACTAAACTAAAACTAAACTAAAGCCATGCTTTAGCAAACTGGTATAAGTTATACATATATCATATAAGTCTGGTTTTCGTTTCTTTTTAAATGTACTAAAATGCAATTGCTAAATACAACACACAACAAAAAATCCATAATTCCAAATTTAAGCAAATCATTCACTTCTGTAAGCTCTTGCTTTTAAAAATAGTTTGAGTTTCGTTTTCTCACAACCCTTTTATCGATTTAAATCTCGTGTTCAACTGGAAAATAGAACTAAAATTTATGTTTTGGCACCGAACCTTAAATTGAAAAATAAATTATTTACCTACATTTATACATAAACATTATGTCACTTAGGGCGTGTTAGGGAAAGAATTTGTTGTAAAAAAAAAAAAAAACAATATTTTTTTCTTAAATCTTGCAACACAAAGCGAACGAACCAACCAACGCCTACAAGTAACGTAAACAAAAATACCAAGCAATAAGTCAGAAAAAAAATCATTTCTACTATTACAAGATATTTTCCGTTTTCCGATTTTTTATTCATCTAAAAAATAATGTTGGTTGCAAGCAGCCACCAAACGGTCAATAAATGTGTACGAGTCACAGTGTGTGTCAGATTGTGGTTCGTTTGCTTCTTATGTGTGCATGGTATGTCTACATTCTGTTGACGTCCAAGACACAGCCACAAGCTAAAAAATTTCAAGGACATTATAAGCTTTTATTATGAGATGTTAGATGTTGATTGTTAATAACTACCATGCCAACCAACATCATACGCCATAAAAAATTAACGAAACACAAATAATTTCACATTTAAAAGAGTAGCTTCATTTATTGCCATAAATTCGAAGCCTACGCAAAAATTTTGTAAACAGATACTTGTGTTCGAAAGAAACACAAGTAAACTACAAAAGTATCTCTCAGAAAATATATTTTAGAACATATCTGATTTGATTAATCAGGTGCCGAGTTACGGCGCTCGCGATCGAACGGAATATCGAGTAAAATTAATGTAAACGAAATCGAAAATAAGCAACAAACGCGTAGCAGAAGATATGCTTCTTAAATATAGCACATATAAAGAAACAGTTTAGTAATCAAATGATACCAAGTTGTTCGCAAAAGACTTTTAACATGCGTTAACAAAATAAACAAAAGGGGACTTAATTGCAATATCGAATGTTAGCAATTTCGGTAGCTTTCTATCGCTTTAAAACAAACTTGAACAAATTAACCATTTTATTATATCATTTGGGGCCAATGCGCACCCCGACAAGACAGATCTTTTGTGCAGAAAAAAATACATCGTCAGTGGATTTGAAAATGCTTGAAAAGTAAATAAAACTTCTAATCGGGATGCCATTGTCACCACCATACTCGGCAGTGGATTTGAAAATGACTGAAAATCGTTAATAATTGTTAATCTTGATTTCTAAATGAAAAATGGCCATGAAAGAAGTTTTGGAGCAAAATGGTTTTAGCTTTTGAGACAGATGCGTTTTGTCTTGAAATTCTTCTTGTCTTCCGTTAACATCAAAAATTAATTTATATTTTGCGGCATTTAACAATCAATTATTTAAAGGTCTGGTTGAAATAAGCAGCACTCACTACATTTTGTGTAACTAAAAGAAGTGGCATTATTATGAGTATGTGCCACTTACGGCCAACATGGGAAAATATATTAAACAAACAGTTATTATGGTTGCATCACAAAAAGCTAAAAATCATAGAAATAATCGTAAGAAAAAATGTGTACATATGTAGGTGAATAGAGACCCTGCCGGCAACTCAGTTAACTAATAATGAATTACAAGCTAACTTTTTTACAACTGGTGGTGGTTGACACTTAGATTATTTTCAATGGAGATGACTGACTATTTTAACATTACGATGTCCTAGGAGGTAGTCAATTGTCCGACGCTGCATTACTTTTCAACTAATTTCAAGTTAACTACTTCAAAGTCAGTACATACAGAAAAAAATGTACAAATCAAGGCTGATTTTACATTTTTCGGTGGTAATAGTTATTATATTTTATTAAATTAAATTTCATCACACTTTTTTTTTTTTGTCAGCCTCTGGTGGGATTCGAACCACTAAGCCTCAAGACTGGTGAGCAGCCATCTTAACCCATTCAGCCATCGCTACATTTAAAACGAATGCGACAATAGGCAATTTAATTCAAGAGTTATTTACCGTGTATGTGTGTATGTTAGTATTTGAATTTTGAGTGAACTCTGCACTACGTTTCGATTGTATTGTAGCTAATTTGAAGCTAGTCCATAAAAGTTAACGTCAAGTTAATTATTTTAGTAGTCGACTACCAATTTGCTGGCAGGGGACATACATATACATATGTAGATATGTATGTACATATGTATATGTTAAACAAATCACAAACTGTCTACATGTCTGCACATGTTATTGCTTGTTCGATGTCGGATTTGAAAGTCTGGCAAGTGTGCGTGTTTTTAACCATTTACGATCGTATGCTCATAAATACATACACATATGTACATAGATACAAGAGTAGACTCAACGGCTTGCTACCGGAAATCCGATATTATATATATATACATATATGTTTATTTATGAATGTTAAATTATTAAAAGAAATGTATTATAAATTTATCTCAAAAGATCACGTACATTGTAGGGAGGTTGTTAAATTTAATTTAAAACGCGGAAAGTATTTATCCCATGTGAAAAAAGTGATATCATTGTGAAAAAATACAAGAAATATTTTGAAATACATATTTAAGATTTGTATATTTGATTGTGAGTACGAGTTATTTATTCTTATAAAATACTTGTGGGCGTTTTTATTTTTATTGTTGTCAAAATCAATATTTGAACTTTTAACACTTAATTGATAACAGCAGCAGCAGCAGCAGAAATTTTCAATTTTTATTTTTAACCACAAATCTATTTAGTACACATAAATACGTTTATTTTTTTAATTACTTTTTTTTTTGTTGTAATTTATTTATTTCTTGTTTATAATTGTCAAGGGAAATTGATAGCGATAGATGGATGGATGGATGGATGTATGAATAAATATAGGCGATGGATGGTTGATTGTTTTATATATGTATGTATATATATTTTTTTGTTTTGTTAATGCATTTTATACAATATGCGACGCGCAAAATATGTTCAGGAGAGCCATTTGAAAGATTTGAATACGTGTATCTTTGGTGTGCCATCACTTTCATAAAACGCGCATATCTCTGGGAGGGAACACTTTTGGGGCATGGGATCGGTCTCATTCGATGCTCAGATGTTGTCCACATCAAAAACAAAAAATGTGAAAATTGATTGTTTTACCCTTAGGTCCCTTTTTCTATGCGCTGTCACTCACATATACAATATTCAATTTACAATATTGTATTATTCCTTTTATCCAAAAATCATGATTTTAATGTTGAGTAAAGAGATTAAATACAGAAAATAATTTAAGAATTTTGTTTTCTCAAAATCCGATATTTTCATCATCATTTGATCACCGATATATTTGTTTTTCTTGGCATGGCACCAAATTAAAAAAACAATTTATTTGAAATTTCGGGAATAAATGAAAATACCATTTTATTATGTGCTGGAATCCTTTATGCATTTAAATGTTTCATCTGCCGAGTTCATACAAACATCCATGGTCTTACGTTGATTCTTCGTAAGCAGCAAAGACATCCTAAATGAGTTTTTAAGTCAAAAGATTTCATTTTTGCTTCTGCATCCTAATACAGGCAAATATTACATGACGAACATGTGTAGTGAGATTTAAGGTAATTCCAACCTTCAATTGTTATTTGTTGCCAAATAATTGATTGAAAAGTTTTATGACGCACGTCGCAAAAGATTAGCTTTAAAAGTTGGAAGAGTTTTTCGTACTTTTAGTGAATTTTACATATCAAATAAAGCATACAAAAGAAGAACTAATGAAAAAGAGTTCTAATACATAGGAATGTATAAATTAACTGCAAGAAAATTTTTTATCAACATTTTACTGAAATTTTATTTACATTGAACCACGATATTGTAATATATTTATATCAAATTTTTTCAGGCTCAAGTTCAACCCTTTTTAATCAATATCAATTAAGTGAGGAAAAATAAAAAATTTTTTTTATAGTTAGGTGGACAACTGGCTGTTTCTGGGCAGCAAACACCCTTCATCAGCACCCTATGAACTTTGGACTTGTCAAATTTCACAACTTTGACACAACCCACGCAATTTTACTTTCTATTTTATGTGAATGATCACAAAAATAATATAAAAAGAACTTGAGCCTGATAAACTTAACACATAACTAATTATATAAGAAAAAGTTCGAATAATGAAAAATTAATTAGCTTAGTTTTTATTTTTGCTAACCAGGCAAAGAACACTTGAGAAATTGCTTATTTAAACACTGCTACAATTTTAATACCCAATATTTTGTAAAGATTAAAAAGAATAAGTTGCCTCTTCAATTTCTGTAATTTTTGTGTTTGTTTTGAAGACATATTGGTCTAAGCGGCTTAAAATTTCTAAAAGGTATTAAATGTTTGTTTTATAAAGAAAAACTTGACCAAGTGAATCGTAAGTAAGTTTTTAAGTAACCCTCAAGTGACGACAATAAGTGCATAACTATGTAAAAAACTTGTGTATATCAATCAACTCATAGTTGGCACTGCCAGTTTGTGTTGCCTGAGTTAATTTTAGACAAGTATCATACCCGAGATTTGTTTTGCTTTCTTTAAGGGAATATTTGTCATAAATGATAAAAGTAAACGTTATAATCGCTGTCAGTAGTGGGAGACCGAAAAAAATGTTCTTGAATTCGATATGTATATAAATGCAAACCGTATTCCCTGCAAATCCCTAAACTGCTTGAAATTGTATTTAAAGACATTAAGAGACATTTTCTCGGCTCGTATTCCAAGTTTTTAGTCTTTTTTAAAAAGACCTGCTACCCAAACACCTTAAACCCGCACAAGCACACATACATTACGTACAAAAGAAATTAAGCAATATTCAATAAAAATCTTTCACTTGGCAGGTAGTAAATATTTTTTTTTTTTTGTAAAGAAAATTCTTGAATGGGCCGAAATGTTTTATTTATTTATTTTCTTTTCTGTTTTTGCTGCGCCAGTCTTGTTACTACTTTTACTTAGAAGACTTCAGTGTGCAGCAAAGTGCTGTAGTTATTTAGAACAGGTTGGTAAGAACTTGAAAGAAAGTTTTGTGCAAAACGTAAACATAACAAATTTCATTAAGCCATACATTTAACAATTATGTTAAGCTTTGAGAAACACGAGAAGAATTTTATATCAGCAATCAAACTAGCTTGAGGTTCGTAATTAAGCTAGTTTTTTTGTTTAAATAATCTAAACTTATGCTCCAACAAATTTTACTGAGCAAAAATTATAGTATTTTTTTTTTATTTATCGAAAAAAAATATGACTTCGCTAAAAATCTACGTGAAGCCAGGGATGAAAACGTTGTAAGATAAGTACAAAAAAAAATCATATTTGATAAATCACGTAATATATTTTTTTTATTGTTTTACTGCAACCAGTTACATAGAAACGTATAATTCCCAAGTTCTTCTTATTTTCTTTTTTGTTAAAAGAATCTTGGAAATTTTGACAACAAAGGTGTAGGCAGGTTTTCTGTCAACCTATTGCGTTAATTAAATGTTATATATGTAAGCAGAAATAAAATTTTGTCAATAATCGTTATTGGGCTTTTAGTTCGATTTTATTTCTTCGGAATTGAGGTAAAATAGTAATGTTCAATACTTTTAAAGAAGACAAGAAAATTAAAGCTGAAAACTTATTGGTTGGGGGAACATACCATGACTGTTTCACGTCCATCACGACGCTCATGAGCACGCAATTTGTTTCGAATCCAGTTCATAACTAATTGCATACTGCTTTTTAAGCAGCAGTCCCATACTGAGCTCTTCATTACTGACTGTATTTATTTAATCTATTAATGAACTTTTAATTTTACCACTGTGTTTTTCTGTTGATTAAAATATATTTTATATTGTCTCAATTGATTTTTGTCTTTGTTGACAACGCTTTCAAAAACTTTTCTCAATTCTAACGAAGTAACTCCGGTTAAAATAATTCAAAATAACCTATGTCGTTTGACGCAGTTGACAATGTTCTTTCTACTGATCACAGTCCAATGAAATTGTTTTGTAAATGCTTGAGCATTTTTATATATTTTATTTCACATTGGCAACACTGATTGCGGGAAATTCTCTACTTCCACGTTTAATTTTTTTTTTCAATTTCTTTTAAGCATAAAAAGTCAACGAATTCTTTAAAATAATGTGTTGAACCACATATATATTTATCTAAGTTGTCATGATTTCACGCTGTTATGCTGCTGAGATGAAGTCAGTGGTTGCTAAAAGTGAAAAAATAGTTTTATAACGATAAAAAAAAAACTAAATAAATAGTAAAAGTAACGTCATTATCTACTAAATGAATTAACTTGCAAGTGTTCAAGATTGTTGGAGTAGTTTTAAACAAGTACACTGTTTTGTCGCGTCAAAGATTAAATACATGCTTAACATTGAATTATGCCAAAACAAGTTGGAACATTTTCCTTTGACGAGCAGAGGTGAACAATATTTACACATCGAAACACCTTACAAATGGGCTAAATTAAAAAATAATAATAAAGGTGGTTTTTTAAAGCACCAGAATTATAAATTTGCGTGAATAATGTTTACATACATCGTATGTTTATAAACACAAATATGAGATGTCTTTTAGAAATGATTGTTTTGATAAGTTTGCATTAAATTAATCAGAGCATTTCAAAGATAATCATTTCCGAACAGCAAGATTTAATTAATTAAATTAAGAAAAAAGAACAAAATTATATTGAAATCAAGAAAGGCCTGTTAAAAGAAATTAACAATATACCTTACACACTGTAAATGTATCTATATAAACACATAGGTTAGGTTGAATGGAGGGGTTCTTCTGCCCATGTCTTACGACATACACCTAAGCCAATATAGGCTTGTTGTGCGCTCCGTGGGTTTAACCGTGAACGAGTTTGACTCATAGGTCTATAGGAACTCCGTGTCATTCACAAAGTTCCTTAGTTTCTTCCAGCATACGCCCCGTAATTGGGTTATGTCTGGTAAGGTGTCTCTCCCAAAATGTCGGGATCGTATTTGTGAGAAAGCGGGGCACTGACATAAATAGTGCTCCAATGTTTCGCTTTCCTCCCCACAAGCTCTACATCTGCCAGTAGTTGAGAGTGGCCTGTCAGAACTCCCATCAATCTACTATTTGTCTATTTTAGCTGATATAAAGTCATATAAAGTTTGAAATAAAATTTTAGCTTGATTTTAATTTAATTTTTGTAAAATTTTGGAAATATTTTCAGATTTTCATTCCTGTAAGACCAAAACTAAAAAATGTATATTTTAAGATGTAAATATTTCAATTATGTATTTAAAACTTTAATTTCTCTTTATAATTGCAATTTTTTTTTGAAAAATTAATTACTATTTAATGCATTAATTACTTGGCTGTTGTAACAATTTGGCTGCTACAAAGTGCTGTCATTGAAAATAACGATTTTTTTTCTTGATCTTAATAATGAGTGAAAGTTTCCATTAGCATCTAATAATAGAAAACAGCCAGGCATTCAACAAGCAACATCAGCATGACAACCACGATTTAACGAAGAAATAGATTGAAATAACGCTGTAACGAGTGTAAACAATAAAACAAAACGTATAAAACGTGTTTGAATTTTCGTGTTTTTATCTAACTGTAAACATTTTTGTTATACATATCAGTATGTGCTTCTTTTCCAATATACATAATTCTTTTTCTCCAAATCTAGACAAACAATGCATACGTATGTATCTCAGAGTACAGTGCCATGGTACGTATATAATAAGTTATTTAATCAGTTTGACTTTTATCAGAGTGTTTGCACAATTCTTCAAACTAAGCACACAAAAACAAGCCTGCGATAGACACAAACGAATTAAATCTTTTAAATCAAAATCTTTCAAAGGTGAAGTTTTTTATGAGTGCATGCCCGTAAGAGATGTCTGCAAGCATGTTTTTGACATTCGTTTGTTGCTAACGCCGCTGGCTCAATAATTACGTCACACGTAGTGGTGTCAATTTTACACATTTTTTTTACTCGTATAACCTTTTGGTTCGTTTTAAACAAACTCACGAGTTTTTCCTCTTTCTGCAAACAAATAAGAATATTTCCGGCACAAAGTGTAGACGTTATATCCATTTTTCAATCTGCAGTTTCTCAACGAGCGATCTGATTATTACAAGATGTCATACACTACATAGAAAGGTATTACAGATCTTAAGTTTAGGGCATAAGCTTTACATCCAAAGTGTGTCATCCCCAGTAAATGAAAAATTTTAGCTGCTGATAATGATCTGAATAAGGTCGACTTTACTTGTGAAGAGGTTTAAAAAATGTACGATATTAATGGCAGTTCATTTACAGCTTGGGTGATATTAAGTGATTAAAATTTAAATTTCAACTTCTTCATCTAACCTGGCCTAAGGTTTTCCTAATGGGGAAGTCAAATATACTCCGATTTGCAAAAACTTATTTTTCGTGCACTTGAAAGTAACACAGCAAGGTAACAACCAATTGCTCTGAGAGCAAGCAACTGCTTGATTACTCGTATTTTTAATTGATTTTCCTTAAATTTTTGTTTTGTGGATTATTAATGCTGTTAAATAATAAAAACAAAAATATATATTTTTACTTTAACTGCAAAAAGCCTTGTGCAAACCTCTAGTGTTCACTTACATGCTTGTAAACAATTATGCTTAGAACTGTACTCTGGCATTCGTTAAAGCATAAATTTGTTTCTTTGTTTTCATTACAACTAGTGGTTGCCATGCTGAAGCATAATATGTTTCTTGAATATTAACGAGACCTACAAGTGTTAAGGAGATTTTACCCTTTAAAGACGCTACACAACATTTATTAAATATCGGTTGAATTAACTGGCTAGGAATTAAAGCAAATAAATCAAGATATGATTTACTAAGTGATTTAAGCCAATTCGTAATACAAGGGACAATCAAGAAACACCCTGAGATTAGTAAAAAAGTTATAAAATATGAACAGTTTTGAATGGCAACCACCCTGAAGATGATCTGAAAAAATATTGCAATTGCAAATATGTTGAGAGTCAGTCTTACACTAAACTACTCTAGGATCCCTATGATGCTGTAAAAAGAAATATTTGTAAAAATTAAAACAATTTAAATGTGTAAGAATTAAAAATAAAACTTGTACATATAAGATCACTTTAAGGATGGCCTAAAGTACGTTGCAAATATTTCATGCATTTCTAAATCCTAACTTTCTACGTCTACACTTGACAAAATTTTGTAGAGACATACGTGCCTCAAGCTCTATAGGAAATTATTTTTGTCTTTGGTTTTTTTGTGTTTTCATACAGAGATTAACGTACATATATCCCGACAAAAGTTTGTCTAGATATACGTTGCCGACCTTAAATTAACAATATGCACTGAGAATTTTGAAACTGTTTTCTAATTCAATTTCAATTAGTTTAGACTAAAACTTGCTGCCTTTTCATAATTTTTTTACATTTTCTTTTAAAGCAGCTATAACAAATGAAGCACAAAGCGAAAAACGTTATGAGTTACAAATAAATTCTCAAAGAACACAAAACTATAACCAACGTTGCATTATATTTTTTATTGATTCTTCTTGGCTTGGTAGAAACAATTATAATAATAACAATAAATAATTACAACGTTAGCAAAGCGGGGCTTCAATTATTTAAATTTCCCAGCATTAATTACCAACAAATGCACAAGATTTGCTTCCAATTGACACAACAATAATACAACAATTTCCAATATTTTCTATAAATAGAAATGGAAGCAAATATTCGACCCAATTTCCTCTAATAAAAAAAGTTCCAACATCAATTCAACACTCTTAATTAAAAATAAAAAAATAAATTCGAATGCAGCACAATGAAGTTCCATTCCAACACTCATGCTCATATTTATAACATGTAAATGTTGCACCAACACCAACCGACACACCAACTCACCCACAAAAAGACGAAGGCCGCAGAAGCAAGTCCTACACCCTATTACATTCACATATTCATGGTAAATTAATTTCCAATAAATGATTATAAACAATGTTAATAATGGATAGCTTTGAAACTTATACCTAAAATAATGCACAAAAATCATGAATAAAATTAAAACATACAATTTTGGTTTAATTAAGAAAAACACAATGAAGCTAATGGTTAAACAAAAATAAACGGTCTCGCATTTAAGCAGCCAAAACCACGCCAAAGCACAAAATACTAATTCCTGTTAGTGACTCATATTGTCTTCTACAAAACAAAAACAAAGCGAAAAAAAACTTTAAGAAAATTTTAAATAAAAACACACTGCTGTGATTGAAGAAATATGACCACATTAAGAAACCGTTTAAGCCGAATCATAAACTTTGAGCAAGCGGTTGGTTACACCATTTCCTCCAGCAATTTTCTCTTAATTTATTACAAATAATAGAATAGAAGCGAAAGATGCTAAATGCACACAATATTAATATGAAATTTTCAATGAAGTTGTTGTATGTTGCACGTTGACTGGTATGCAAAGAAATTTATCCTTTCACCAGCCTCTCAGGTGACAGCAGAAAATTGATTTTCTGCTGTTTGAGAAAAGAACGACAACATCAATATGAGATGAAAAGAAATCAGACATTTTGAACATGTTAAAAAGACTTCAAATACCTTTCGCTTTGCTTTGAGTTAAGATATATTCAATTTTATTTTTACGCTGTTTTTTTTTTGCTTTTTGTATTTTAATCTTTGCTAAGAAAAAAAAATTGAAAAATACCGACAAAAAATTTTGTTTTGTATGCAAACGCGTCTATAAAATTTTATGCAGCATTGCTAAGCGCCAAAATGAAATTTTTATCACTGATGTCGTTCGTCCGTAGTCATTTTAGTCTTTTGTCCCTCATGCCTCCTCTTATGCAGTTTAGGGCTTTGTGCCAACAAGTATTTTTTTTATCTGTATTTTCACTTTATTCATGCTCCACCTTGTTTGGTGAAATTGGAAAAGAAAAAAAAAAATCAGCATGAAAGAAAACCCACTATTATATACTTAGTTCATTTATGTGTGCTTATGGTAAATATCAGAGATTTAAAGTAATGGATTCTCAAAAATCAGAAAGGCAGGGCAAAATAAAACTTTTTTAATGAGAAAGTTACCTTTTCAGGAAAGTACATTTTAAAATGTGTAGTTTTGAGGAAAGTGCTTTTATGAAAAAGTATATTTCTAAAACATTTATAACAATGATACTTTATAAAGAAAGTACTTTTTTGAATATTTAATTTTTAAAAAAAGTCTAATAGAAACTTTTGGTTGCTTTTTAAAAAAGTACCTTTTTGAATTAAAGAGCCTTTTTTAAATGTACTATTTTCAAGAAAGTTCAATTTTCAAAAAAGAAATTGTCTTTTAAAAATTTCGTAATATTAAGTTTTGAAATAGCAATTTTTTAAAAAAGTATCTTTTATAAAAATTACCTTACGCATTTAACGCATTGAATATGTAATGCATAATTTAAAATGTACTCAAAAATTAATTTAATATTTGTTATAAGAGCCAACTTAAATTTATTATTTTAAGTCTAAACAGACCTTTTAATTGTTTTTAGTATTTTTTAGCCATCCCTATGCCACCGATATTTAGTTGATTCTAATCGTCAGTACACTTTAGCAACTATTTTAAAGCCTTACAGAACGAGTAAATTGTTTTTATGTATTAAGGGTTCGTTTGAACACTTAAAATTCTCATTATTTTCATAAAAATAATAAACTAAGTAGTAAAGTTTGAAACAGACTTTCAAATTTTTTTTTTTTTGTATACTGACGAGTTGAGCAGCATCAAAGAAATGACGGCGGCATGTAGACAGCTGTAAAAGACCAAAACCAATTAAGATTTGTTTAAACCCAAAATAATAAATTGAAAGTTACGTTTTGAAAAAAGTACTTTTTTTATTCAAATTTTGTAGTTTACAATGCATCGCATTTGAAGACATTTTACACATTTGTTGTAGGTTTTTACACAAATATGAAATTCAAGTTTCATAGTTGAACGCACATTTTTTTAAGAGGTTAAAAATTTGTATAGAAAGCAACAACAATTTAATGAAAAAATTTTAAATTTTTTGATTGCTTTCCATATAAATCCGGCGTTGCACAGTGAATTAGAAACTAAGAAAAAACTCTTTTAAACGGTTTTCTTAAAGTATTGTAGCATGATTTTTTCACTATTAGTTTTTTATTTTATTAGAGTTGTTTTCCTTGCATTTTCCTGACTTTATTGCAGGTGCATAAATTATAAAGGGTAAAACGTTGCCTGGTGTCTTTCTTATAAACGCTTTTAAATGCAAATTTATTTCATTTTTAATTGCCAACTTTTCCAAATGAGATCTTCTAGTACTACCCTAAAAGTGATTCACCCTTTAAAAATAATATTTCTTTTTCTCTGTTTTATGTCTGCGGTTTTACCTCAACTTGTACATATTTTTATTTAGAGAAGAGTTTTCATATTTAAATTGTAAAAGATTTATGCCGTTTCCTTGTATTTCATTTATTTTGACTGTCATAATAAAATTATAGACAATTCTACAGTTTAATTAGTTATTTAGTGCATATGTACGACTGCTGAGGCTTTAAATTAATTTACAAAATGAAAATTTTTTTAGAGCAAAAAAGAGAACTTCTTGGATCAAAAAGTAAAACAAAAAACTAAATATTTTGGCACTATTTGAGCAATTATTGAAAATTTAAGAAGTTTTGTTCTGGGTTATTTTTAAATACTTAATCATTGCATTAAAAGTAATTAGCAATAAAAAATAAAAAAAAAGTCAACTTCGGGACATTTTTCCCGCTTTAAAAATTATTCCTCGATTTCAGTTTTTCCATGTTTTCTGTGTAACCCCTGCATTAAGCTTTGATTTGCTTTTTTAATCACTGAACAATAGTTAGTTGCGTAGATATTTATTTGGTAGCAACTTTTGTGTCATGCTCGCAGCGTTTGATTAACAAAATTTGTTACATTAGCCACAATTGATCGTATGATTTATTTGAATCATAACCGCTCAATAGATTAACTTTTATTTTGCATAAACATCTAATTTTACAAGCACATAAAAAAACACTGAACAACCTTCGCCTTAATTATTTAATTACACAAACATATAAAATACAAAGAGAAAAAATGTCGAAACAGAGTGACGTGAAGTTAATCACACACAAAAAGTGCGCTGTGAGTTTTAGCGAAACTTCTGCTAAGAAATTTATTTTTCCTTATTAAAATCCAAAAGAGAAACTCTTATACATACATATGCATTTCTGTTTTACTCGAGTTCACCTGGAAAAACCAAAACGACTTTCAAATAACTCTGTTTCATCTCTAGCGAAGCTAATTATTACTTTTGCTTTGAGACAAGGAAAGACAACTTGAAATGAATTGAGTGTATGATTTCTAAGTTACTCGTAATACATATGTACAAATAACTGCCAGGCCCACGATGACACTCGGCAACATTTAAAACTTTGTTGTAGTTTACCCTGTTTTTGTGTAGCCTAAATGGCGTAATCTGGAGTTCGGTGTAAGAACATGTGGAAATGATAAAGAAATTTTTTTTACTTCTAAAAAGCGACAACTGCTATTTGCGCCCATTATATTGATAAAAAAACAAAGTTAATCCTAAAATAATGAACAACTTTGAATTTCGTAAAAAAGCCTCGCAATGCAAATAAACACAGAAAAAGATATTAACACTCACAAACAGTAAGAAAGGCCGGCCGTTCTGTATTTATTTTATGATTTCAAATCCAAATGATTGTCTGCAACACAACAGAGCACAAGTTTGTTTATTTACTTCAACCAGTATGAGTTCGTTTGCCATATTGAATTTTTATGTAATATTTCAATTCTTTTATTATTCGGTTTTTTCTGAAGTAATTAATTAAAATACGGAAAAAAATGGAAAGAAATTAAAATTAGAAACTTTGTCCAATTGAAGTTATTGTCGTTGAATAAATGCAAAGTACATCTAGTGAAGTAGATGTAACTCAATACATGTACAGACACTGCCATTTGCCAAAGCTGCCAGAGAATTGCTGAAGTTACATGAAAAACTACAGGAGAAAAAAAGCAATAAAACGTTATTTAATGCAATTTTTAAAATAAGTATGTCCAGCATTGCCGCGCTCTTTAGCCAAAAAGAAATTAAAATGAAATAGAAATGTTGGGGAGAATAAATTAATGGAAGTTGGTACTACTTTTGATTCGCCCCAGGCGGCCTTTGGGCTCCTATGCAATACATTGCATAAGAGTGAGTTTTTTTAACATTTTTGATTATGAATAACAACAAAAGTTTCATTAAATTAAGGCAGCTATATTTACGTTTCCAAATAGCTAGCATTTTGAATTTGATGTACAAACTAAAAGCGCCTTGATGGATGAATTGCCCGGAGGTCCCAGGTTCGATTCCTACCGCAGACTCTGTTTCTGCAGACAAGCAAAACGGTTCGCAGTTGTGTGCGTCGAGAACTGGACCGTCTTCATTTTTATATAATCTTAAGAAGCCCTAAAGAACGATATGTAATGTGAATTAACGGAAAATAAATGGCGACAAAAATATATATAATAGTTTTGGAATCGTCTACAACTAATTTTTATGGACTGTTTTTTTAACACAAATTTTCTTTCTGGAATTTCCATTCACCACAACAACAAAATATGAACATTTGATTTTGTTTTCAATGGATGTAAATACAAGAACAAAATTGTATGTCCCAGCTCAACACCGCTAATGAAAATGCGTGTATCTCGACTTTTCTAAACTTCTGTAAAATACCTTGTGCATACATGATTGCAAACATATTTCACAAATGTGTATGTATATGTAATAAACGTCATTTAATTTATATAAATTTTATACATTCTGCAAAAAATAAAAAAAGACATGGAACATATATAATACGTGCATTCATTTAAAGTTGAATAGAAATTGCAAGCGAACAAACATATCAATGACACTGTGACCTCATGAGATGAAAAAGAGAACATAACGTAGTTTACTATTTCATACATATAGTAAGTTAATTTATAGATAAATTTATTACTTAGTGAACTGTATACATATGTATATGTATATTAAAAAACACTTCAATATAAAACACATAAAATTTATTCTTCTTTTTCAGCGAGCAGTGAAAGTAAACAGCTTTTATTGTTTTCGAAATAGTTCCTCAAAGGTAATTTAAAATACTGTAGGAATATAAAATTTAGTGAAATATATTTGGCTTTATATTTATGGCAGCAGCCATTTTACAACTTTCACATATTTATATAATCAAAGTTTAATTAATAAATTTAGGGAAAATCTTCCAGAAATAATCGAGTTATTCGTTTACTGAACGGAGTTTAGAGACACGTAGTTGTTACTTCTTTTCAACAAAAAGTAATTTTTCTCAGATTTTGCGATTTTATCGTGTGTTTGCAATTTTCACTTTGATTAGAGAGCTACACTGAAAAGAAAATTCAATCCATTCGTACTGTTGGCAGGTTGATATTTTTATATCTCTTTACATTGTTGTAACTTAAGGTACTAACATTATAAGTGTTGTATTGAAAAGGAGGGAAATGTTAAGACCTAGGAGAGTTGACATAACACTACTATGTGGAACAAAGTGGCTGCAGACGTATTTCCCACCACTGACAACATAGAAATATTCAAAGATTCAAGAAAGCTACTGCCAGGCAAGCCAATCTCTACCAACTAAGCAAAATTCAATACTTACACAAGCGTATACACTGCGTACTTATTGTAGGCCATAATCCCGATTCGGATTGTTTTAAGTACATTTGTAAGTTATGTGTACTTAAATTATGTTTCGCACTAAAATCAAGTGGCAAAAGCTTTAATTTAGTATAACCTTTTTCTCTCCGTGCATATTCTATTCAAAATTCTTATACATATACCCCCTAATTCATAATAATTATTACAGGCTTATAAGACTGTTATTTGACATATTTGTATGGAAAATCTGTCAATAAGAGCTTTATAAACCTGTTATAATTTTTATGAATTAGACGGATAATCTGCACTTCGCCTAAATGGACACACCTGTCTGGTAGTGCTGATGAGTTCTACTACTTTTCATTCGAAAATCAATTCTGGCAATTTCAAAACGAATTCGAGTCTTCTTCGATTGCCCAGTGCGATTAAAATAGCCACTTATGCTCTCCTATGTTTTGAGTCGAAAATGAGGCTTTAGTGTGAGCAAACGGTACCCTATGGCGATCTCTTCTGGAAGTGTATCTTATGACTCGGCGCTCTTAATTATTACGACTCAATTTCATCATTTGTGAATCTTCTTTCGGTCATTTATGATGTTATTCATATTATTATTTTTATAAACATCTGTGCGACTATATTCTGATTTCGCAAAGTTTACATAATTTGTTCTTCTTATTTCAATTAGTCGCTTTCTGTCTTTTTATAGCCTTTTTTGATTGTCGAAATGATTAGTCAATGTTTGGTCATATAAGGCAGCTTTAAGACTCATTTTGATAATATTATAATCAACAATCTTTCATTTGCCAGTATTGATCAATACTTTTAACGGTGCACACATACATGTGTATATATGTATGTACATATTTGAAATATGTATGTATGTAGTTTAGTTTTTAGTTTTTATTAATTTATTTCCATCTTCTGTACAACAAGATTTCACTTATATTTATAGTACAGAAATGTGTTAAAGGGGCACAACTGGTCCTAGGCACCACAGGAGAAAAATAGTTGTTCTTTTTTCATGTTAACAAAAGAAAATTTTTTTTCTCTTATTATAACATTTAATTTGACATCTGATGCTTTTCAAACAGTATTGCAACATTGATTCAAAGTTGACTTCCAAATAGAGTGGCATTTTGTTTTGAATTTTTCGTTGAATTGGTTTGAGTATCCAAAAAAGGAAAATACTCAGTACCCTAATAATCAATACTTCACCAGCACTAATATCTGGTGCAGACCAAGCAACACTTTTCTTTTCTGCACAAGAAATGTAAATTAGCATGGTTTTTATCAACTTTATTTTTACTTATTCGTACGTATGGCCACCTTTTCTGTTAAACTAAGTCTCGCTTAACTATTAAAACTCGCATTTTAAGAAAAAGTGCAAAATAAATACACACAAGAAATCGGCATTAGTTCAGAATAAATGTTAGTTGGATGGTATCCATTGCTCAATGCATCTGTGTATAACTTATTAAGCGTACGTCAGACAAATAGTCTGACAGCACTTGTATTAAAAATTGATAAGCTATAGAAATTATAATTTCTTTTGACATATATATAGGTATTTTCCACCAGATTGTGAGTATTATGTGTAGCAATTGTTTGCAATATTTGCACTTAATGACACTCTGGTTAATGGCCAATGAACTTCAGTGAACACTATAACAATTGCGACTAATAGTAAAAAAAAAAAAAAACTGAAAGTTGTGTGATAGTTGCAAGTCACAGTGGCGAACTAAAAAAACTTATAAAAGTCTAAAGTAAAATGTATGTGGCTTATGTCTCAAACAAATAGCTTTCGACAGTCTATGTTCCATAGCCAGCGTGGAACGAGAATTGAATTCAACTGATAACAAATAACATTATATTATATTTATATTAAAGAGAACGAGAAAGCGTTAGCTTTAGTTTGCAGCATAACAATTGATATTTTCGATGAAGAAGATTATTAATTTTTGCTCGCCACTGCATATTTGTGTGTTTTTTATATTTATTTGTTAGCTTTCAGTTGTAATTGTTGTCTTGTTAGTGTTGGCATTGTGTGTTTGGTGTGATCGGTCGGTCGGTCGGTCGGTTGGTCTGGTTGGTCTCCGAAGTAAGTATATATTGACAAAATCGTGGTCGCCATTGGCTGTTATTTGAAACTTGTAAAAGTTGCATGTTTGGACATTATGTTGAACCACATAAAATGGCAATAGAAGAAAATAGAAGAAAGCAAAACATACATATTTTGTATGTTGTAGGTTTAAATACATTTTTAACATAGAGAAAACAATTGAGTGAGTTTTTTTTATTTTATAAGTTTTCTACTTTTCAAAACAGATGAGCTGCAAATATGCATTAGAGCGGATTTGCAGTATAAATTATTGAGAATAAAGTTTTCTTGCGAATATTTGCCAAGATTCTAACAACACATACGAATTTATTACATTAAAACAAAATTTTAATTTTGATTACTATTTTCAGTGAAATAAGCGTTAATTTTAACTTTATAGTCGAACTATATGATTTACAATTGTTAAAAATTTCGAATTTATTTCCTAAACAATGAGAAAGATTTTTTTGTGAAAACACCGGAGGGATCAATATTTTTAAAGAGGACAAGAAGAGTAAAGTTGAAGACTTACTGGCTGGGGTACATACCCCAATTGTACGTTGGTGAGGGAATGTACAGTATGTTCCATGCAACAGAAAAAACAGTGATAAAATGGAACGGTGATCAATATGATCAAATATAGGCAGTCAGTAATGAAGAGCTCAGATAGCAGAATGGCTATGCGCTGCTGCTTAAAAATAGCATATAATTAGTCATGGCCTGGTTTCGAATGAAGTGCCTGGCTGCTGATGAGCAACTTTACTTTTCTTTCTGCTTTAAAAAATTTGTAGTAAAAATTAATTTTTTCGTATCGAAAATTTTGAAAAAGCACCAAAGCTAGTGAGGAAAGCACCAAGACAACAGCGCTGGTGTGAACGTAAGAGCAAATTTAAAACACACTTGAATTATTATATTACATAAGGAATAAGGATGTGATTCGCATAAGCACTTCACTGCTGTTTAGCGGTGGCTTGAAAAATGTTGTACTCTGCTATACGCAGTGACCTTCGCCACGAAAACGCAAAACTTGGCAGCAGCCAATTAGAACCTTGAGGTTACGTCACTTTGCAACATGTTTATGCAAACAGGCATATTTTACTATTGGTTGTAAAGTGCGTATTCGTGTTAATGGTTTCAGGGCTCAAAAACATCGGAATTAAGCCCTAAAGGTTACATACACACTTTGCCATATGTTTATGCAACCACGCAAGTTTCGTAGTTGGTTACAAAGTGTGTATTCGTGTTTATGATTTTAGTGAGGAAACTTAAAAACGTTACTTTGTATTTTTTAGCTCACTGTTCTAGAGGTTTGAGAGCTTAAATATAAATTTTTTTCATATCGAAAATATGTTAAGCCTGCCTATAAGATTTGTCAAGTGCTTCGAAAAATGCCCAATTTTAAGATAAAAAAAAAAATAAATGATTCATTCGGCATTCGAGCAAAAAATAGGAGTCAAGTCATCTAGTTCTTCGACAGAATCGTTAAGTTCTAAAGCTAATTTTAGCATTTTCGAACATTAACACCGGTATTCATAAAAAATAAAACATTGTTGAAACACATTTTATAACAAATTTTTCATATAAAATTTTTTCTAAAATGTATTTGAGCAACCTTTTATTTTTTATGAGTACCAGTGTTAAACTTTAAAATATTTTTCTTCCTGACACAAACATATTGTCGAATCAGTATAAAACTCATCCTTCTGTTTAAAGTGTTTCTGCTTTCCCTACTTGCGACTTAATTTTGTTGAAATTAATTATTTTCTTGCATAAACCCCTCTGAGCTTTTATTTCCACATAATTTCATTCACTTGGCCCGTGGCTATTTTCTGTTTAAAATATACATATGGATTTTCACCATATCACACCCCTTTCGCGTGTATAAAATTTCACCACTTGCTTTCATTTGACAGTTGAATTTTGATATTTGCAAAATTATAGAAAGAAAACTATACCTGCTGTCTGTTTGTCTGTCTGTATACTTATCTGTCTAACTAAACTGCCTGCCGGCTTGCTGTTCGTGTTTTGCCACCCCAGTTTGGTATATTTGCTCATTGTTAATGCTTAAAGAATAAAAAATATAATTCTAAAAAAACGAGTGTATATTCTTCCAATTGGAATTTTTCAACAACTTGCCGGCACATAATTTTATATAAACAAAATAAAAATAAAAAAATCTATAAAACTCATACACAAACGACTACGAAAATAAACTGTGAGTTTATAAAATAACTACATACGTGTATGTATGTGTATCAGAGCTGTAAAATAGATGTTTATTTTTGAATAAATGGAACTGAGAGCTGAGACATTTTGAATGCCCAAAATATTGAATGACTTAAACTTTGAATGAATTCATCATAAATTGAAAATTCGGAAATGCAGTAAGAATGCATTTAAAACTTGAATTAATCTATAATGAATTCAATATTATGAAATGCACTCATTTCATTCAAAAAGAATTGACTTAGAATTTTAACGCATTCAACGGGGAGTGAAAGGAACTGTAAATTTTTCCATACACTTTTTTCATTAGGATAAAACTGATTTGATGAAAATATTTTTATCAACGAATACATACATACTCGTAAGTATGAAGCAACGGCAAATGTGGATAAATATGGATCTCTTTTAGATGTAGTTTTTGCTTATTTTTTGTAATTTTTGAAAGCAAACTTTAAGGCCCCAAATGAGCTCATTCAAATTTCAATTAAGTATTTTTTATGACATCAATGCATTTCAGAATATTTAATTCATTTTTTTTAGAAAACAAACAAAACACTACCAAGCTTTTTGCAAAACACACAAAGCCTTTGGCAGAAATGGAACCTGAGATCCCAGGAACTCTTAGTAGATCATTCTACCATTTCATCTATCGAGGCGCTTAAATTTAAATTCAATTCTCTTAAAGCTGCACTTTACGTACTTCCGAAAAATTTTAATTCAATTATTTTTTTTATGAAGTGATTATAAGCTTCTATTTCATTGCAAATTCTTTTATATTATAATTCAATTTATGTTTTTGACCAAATGAAAGCATTATTTTACAGGCCTGATGTAAATGCATAAAAACAAATTGATGATTAAAGCACAAAAATTAAATTGTATTTATGTGCATATTTGAATAGTCGGTAGAAAATCTTAAACAATTCGAGGCAATGGGAATAAGTATCTTGGAGATCAGTAAGAATTTTACGATTCTTTTATCATGGTAGAACAAGATTAAAGAATCGTAAAATCAGCCATCATTTTTTAAAGATTCCTCAGAAATCTTTTTGGATCAATACGGCATTTGAAATTGTGTTCTTGAGTTATGTTAAGGTCAGAGTTGCCCTTTTGGTTACCTTTAATCAAAATTGTTTATCTTTATGTCCCAGTTGATGTCAAAACAGAATCTTTCACTAAAAAGGTACTTGTTTTTTTATATCACTTTCTAGCGTGATAAAATTATTGTAGTTTAATGGCCAGTTCGCTCACATATGTATGTTTGTATATCGAACCTATTCGTTACAGTCCTACACAATTAGCGCTTCAAGAGTATAAATGAACGAACATGTTCGATATCGAGGAACTCGCTGTAAATGTAATTTGTACAGTTCAGCTGCTGCGTAAAGTTTATAAAATTGAATTTCGGAATAAGCTTGATTTTAATACCATCAACTCTTAAGTCTAAAGAGTAGTGTATAAAACGAAACGAATTCCATTCTATACATTTAGTATGACAGGGATGTGTTTCCATTTGAAACATATTGTGTATTTTTTAATTTATCCAGTCAGCAATTGTGGTAATGAACATAATTAACTTTCATTCCGTTTTTAATACTCTTGCCTCACTAAAATATATCTACATACATATGTATATCCTATATTAATCATGAGATGTGCATTTTGTATGTCTGTAATTAAAAATCTCTCTCTTATAGCGAATAAATAATTAAGTTCATTTTTAAAAATCTTATGGTTAAATTTCGAAATATATTTCGCCACCATAATACTATATTTATTTGTAATATATACACAGAATAGCGAACATTTTACTTTACATATTTCAACGATAAAATTAAATTTTGCAGATATTGGACATACGTTTAGATGGGATATATTGAATCAAGTGTTAGATAATTATTTGCGAGTATTGAGCGAATGCGTAATTTTCCAATAAGACTCATTTTTGCCTATACCTACAGGCATTAACAAACAAACTTAATATGCTCGTGTACGAACGAGTATGAACACAAAATATGTATTCAGAAATAAACACAAAGTATAGAAAAACAATCACTGGTCAAAGCTTTAAAAACTCAAACTCAAGGAAAATATAGAAAATACGTACACACATCTATGTGCCAACTGAAAACGATTCTGCACAAAAGTTCACTCGGCAACAATAAACAGTTTACAACAAAGGAAAACAATTTTTTCAAATCAACTTTTCACTGAGAGAATGTACCAATAATGAACGTTTCGGAGTTTAACGAGACCCTTGAATCGGTTGAGGATTGTTGGTAGGTTGATGATGTTAACGATGTAGTGCTGCTGATACAGCATTTGGTGGCATTGCTGTTGAAGGGAAAACGCATGGAGCATATGTACATATTTGTTTTTGTTAATTTTTTCCGTGTTTATTAATGTTTTGGCATATGGATGGACAAATAAGTTTGTCATTAGTTTGCCTCTCTTAACTGCTGCTGTTTTGAGTGTGTGTGCAAGCTACTCAAAAGTTACAAACATACAAATGTATGTACGTATGTAAGTATCTGAGTGCACATATCCGTACAGTCCTCTGGAAATCACAATGAAGCTGACGACATTTATGTACATATGAATTTAGGATCAAGAATCATGGCATGGAATCAATGTAATGTCATGTTTCTAGGGCTGCCAGTCATTAAGACCAGGATCCTTATTGGTCCCGTTGCGCTAAAAGAAATGTTGTGTTCACTTCTTTCGTTGCCTGCTCGTAGACTTTATGAAATTCATTCAATGTAATCACATAAAAATTACAAAGTAACACGACTCAAAATAATAAAAATAGCTTTTGTTGGTTTTAAAAACTTTTGCCAACAATTTGAAACGGATGTCTAAAATAACTTTGGATCTAAATTCGTATCAAGAGAAATTAAATCTTTAATTTTTTTGAAATGTTCGTGAAGTATATATCAGTATATGAAACGAAACGTTTTTACATCGGAGGTGAAAGGTATGTTCTGTAATTTTGTAGAATATACTCTGCCTCTAAACGGTAGGTTTTTAATCCATTATAGAAAATGGTAAAAAACTATTTCAGCGGGAGGGGAATGATTTATTAGCTTTTGCAATTTATGTTAAGCAATATTATGGCCAGCATTTTTGGAGAATATTTGAAACTTTTTAACGATGTTGTTTTTATGGTAAACTAGAATTATTAAAAAAAAAAAAAACAAAAATTGTGTGGCCGTACTAGAGGGTTAATGTACTAGAGGGGTGTGGCGGCCGAAAATGATTATTCTTACGTTTTGAATAAGATTTTTATATCAACTCAAATCAAAAATTTCAGAAATTCACAGCAGTTGGAAGTGAGATGAAAGCATAAAATGCAGCTTCTCCTTTTAAGTATTAAACTATTGTATTGTTAAGAAAATTTAGTAAAATGGTTTGATAAGGGAAATTATGACATTTAGGCCAGATATTAAATAAAATGAGAACAAACATTAGAATAGATGTAGGTACGTATAAGAGAAAATATTTTTGTACATATTAGATTTGCGCAAACCAAAGGAAATCGAGGCTGTTCATTTTATTATAAAGCTGCTCAACATAACCTTAAAATATAGATACATACATATATGCACTTGTTGAATCAAAACAAATTTTATTTTTTTATTTTCGCTGTTGTATCCACGTAAATGTACATACATACATACATATATGCATTTTTAGTTTTTTGTATGCATTTATTTCTCCAAAATAAAAGGTGAACAGAAAAGTTGTGGTCACATTTTTTTTTTTTTTTTTGCTAAAATATGCAAAATATGATTTTGTTAGTTTGTATTTATGTGTCCGTACTTCAAGAATATAAACTTATTGAAACTGGTTGTTTTTTTTTTTTTTTTGGGGTATCGAGCTACATCGTATACCTAATACAAGTTCGTAGTGCGAATCGTCTTTTTTTAACGCTTATTTTGGGGTTATTGAACGAAAAACCTTTGGCGACAACGTCCAGAACTTGTGTATGGAAATCGAAAGTAAATCGTCCACGGTTTTCTTTGCAAATTTTGCTTCTTTCAAAACAAACAAGGCAAATATTGTTGTTAAAACAAACAAACAGAAACAAAATTTATGGCACTTGCAATTAAAAATACACCTACATACATACATACATACGTATGTATGTAATTCAGTTTTCCAATAAAACAAAAAAAAAAACTGTTTACAATAACAAACAATTATGCACAAAAAATAATGTGAAAGAGGGAAAGACACATCAAAACAACAACAAACAAAAAACAATAAGCACAACAACAATAATAAAGGAGCACACGAAAAGGTGGTTGAAAAAACAATGTTAGAATGGGGTGTGATCACAGAGAGGTCGTGGGGGGTTCAGAGAGAATAACGGTGTAACGGTAATACAAATTCTGGTGCCGGTTTCCTTATAGATACTATTTACAAAATGAGAATTAAAAGAGAGTACTTGTCCGGCATATAAGCAGTAAGTAAAAAATGAAAATTTGCACAAGCATATGCGAATTGCAGATAATTTAAACGACGATGAGGTGAATACCAGGAACTTAAAAGAAAAAAGGATTTCTGTAAAAGGTGGATATAAATGTATGTATTGGAAAGTATGCCTGTATTTATCACTGTTGTTGTTGGCATTTAGGAAAGAACTTGCACAAAATTTGGGGTGGTGTTTTATGGGTTTGTTTCTTTTACTGCTGTCAATTTGGGCGAGAGTTGAATGCAAATACATATGTACAAAAGCAAGAAATATATATAAATACATATAAAAAATTTCTTTTTATCCAAGTTATGTTGAAATCAGGGAGCAGAGCAAAGTTTTCGTTAGAGAGAACAAGTATAAAAACAGGAGCAAAAGGAATCACACGAATAACACCAAAAACGAATTTGTATTATTTGAGCGAGCAGAATGAAATTTTGAAATGTGAATATATGCAAGATACATTTATGGGGATAAAAAAAATGACTGGATATATGTGGTCGGATATTTTGTGTGTGTACCTACCGGAGACAAAACTACGATGAAAATGCGTTTTTTTCTTCGTCGTTGTCGATGAAAAAAGCAGCCCCAGCCCCTTTAATGCATTATGAACATAAAGGCTTTAGACCAATTTTTCCAATTTTTATTATAGTTTAAATTCCAAAATGTTATTTATTGTTTCGTTTTAGATGTTGCACCAATATACTGCTATATATTTGCTATTTCACTCACAGTCTTTGATTGTAAAATTTGTAAATTGATGACGCCAATATTTCTGAAAATGCAGTTACAGAAAATATTTCACACATTACAATATTTTAAATTAGATTTACTTAATTTCTTTTAATGAGAGTTGTTTTAATTCACTTTGTATTATTTATTTCTTTCTCTTCAGAAAAAAACACTAGCGAAATTTTTTTCTTCTTTGATTCACTTATAGATTTTTTTAGTGGTCTTTTTTACTTCAAACTCTACAAAAAAAATTAATTAATTTAATCGTATAATGGAATATATTTAAGTTTTCCTTCCTTCTTCCAATTTTTTTTTAATATTTAATTATTATTTTTCAACTTCATAAATTTGTTCCAATACGCGAATCACTCAGACACCTCAAAACGTTAAATTTCTTTTGCATCTGTCTTTCTCTCGTTATTCCATCTTTTGAATAGGGGTTGCCGTGGTGTTAGCAAATGTTGCGGGCAGGGTGTATAAAACTTAGTTGTAAAAAATGTGAGTGTAGAGTTGATATAAAATTATTTGACGTGAGTATTTCTTACCCAATGTAATATGTATTTCGATGTAAAATTTATGAGGGCTCCGTAAATCGATTCGAAGCGGTTTTCTGCTTAACATAGCAGTTCGTAAGCGATTATCTCTAATCTAATTGCAGATTAACCTCCCTGGAAAAACCTTGATATAAAAATAATTCATTGACTTGGGGTATAAATGCCTCCCGATTTTTTTTTTGTTGTATTGTGAATTTTCGACAACACATTGTGTGATATCAGCTACTTGATATTACTTTATATAATTTAAAAACTATATGAGTGCATTATCGTTCACAATATGTAACGGATATGATGTTTGTGTTTGCAATAACACACCCGATATTTTATTTAGGTATAGAAGCGAAACAGAATTTCGCTCATTAATATCAGTATCTGTATCTTTCGGCATGAATATATGTATATGGTATATTTTAAAAGAAATTTATTTTCTTATCACAAAATTTAGACATTGTACATTATTTAAAATTTTTTACATAGTAAAACTTTCAACATAACATTGCTACTCTACCTTACATAAACGGCTTACACATAGCTAATGTGTGATCTACACCAAATGCCACTTTGGTAACTTTGCCATTAACTGCAGTTTTTAGAGGGAAAAACTGATCTTGTTTATGTCCCAGTCCTAAATGGCCACAGCGATTTTTGCCCCACATGAAGAGATCACCATCCGAATTTATAGCACCCATATGAAAAACGCCACAGCCTATAGATGTCACGTATGCCTTATCGCTGAAATCGTTGCGTCCAAATAGTGGCGGCAACAAGTGTTGTGGTTTCGACGTTTGTTCCACATAAGGACCAAAACCTAAAATACCAAAGCCCCAAGTATAAACAAGACCTTCTTCATTAAGAACCATACAAAATGATCCACCAGCTGCGATATCTTTTAGTTTGCCAATGCCTTTGGTCAGCTTTAAATATTGTGGCGAGTTAATTTGTGTAATAGCGTCTTCGGAGTCGTCTAGTTGCCCATATTCGGAATTTCCCCAACCAAAAACTTCTCCCTTATCATTTAGGGCTAGTACACAATCTGATGCACAAGCTAATTTAACAACATGTTCTTTCGATATATCACCCAGTGCTTGTGAGATTTTTCCGCTTGTTTTAAAATTTCCTTGTCCTGTTTGGCCATCTGCTCCCCAGCCACATGTGTACACACGACCCTGCCGGCTTAAAAACATTGTGTGATCTTGACCGCAAACAACTTGAATGATTTCATCTTCTTCGCCGCAAATACTTTTCTGAGAAAAACGATATATAAGAGAACTCCCTCTATATGCCTCATCTTCTATAATTTCTCGGCAACATTGTCCGTAAGCATTATTACCCATTGTAAAAATTGTTCCATTTTGCGTTACAACTACTAAATGAGCTCTACCAGCTGACATACTTTTAATCATCATGTCGTCGTCTGTTTCTCCTTCAACTCGAGGCAGTTTAATAGC
Organism: Sturmia bella; assembly: GCA_963662145.1. Taxonomy (NCBI): domain Eukaryota; kingdom Metazoa; phylum Arthropoda; class Insecta; order Diptera; family Tachinidae; genus Sturmia; species Sturmia bella. Next base: position 5,276,643 of record OY759171.1, on the reverse strand, counting down.
TGTTGGGTATATAATGATGTCTAAATTGCTCGGATCCTTGGGATGTCCTTTCACCTGAAAACCCAATTGCGAGTCAGTATTCAATCCAGTTCCAAATAACGTTTCACCATCTGAACGTTTAACTGCGAACGCTGAAAACCCATAGCCGGCAGTTATATCAATTATTTCATTATTAACAGAAAACTGCAATCTTGTTGGATGATGAACCATTTCAGTGTATCGTTCCTGGGCCTTCTTTACATTCGTTTGTGTACCCAGTGCCCCCGTCTCTTGGTATCCCCAAGCATACACTCTTTCCTTATGGGGATTTGATGGTGTTGTTTCAATGACTATAAGAAAATACTGTGGCTCATACATTTTCAAAAGTACAACTAAAACACTGACCTTTTATTTTTGTCTGATCCTGCTTTAACAGGCTTCTCTTCGCTCTTGTAGTGTAGGCACGGTAAAGTACATTTTTTTGTTTTGCCAAGTTTGCTAGCATTTTTATTTAAAATCTTTTTAATTTTTGGGTGAATCTTTAACTAATTTAATTAACTGCTTGGTATAAACATGGCTTTTTTTGTTGTTGGGCAAATTTTCAAGCACAGCTGTTATTAGTGAAGATAGTTTATAAATAAATTTGTCATCGATATTTATTGACTAGATAACAAAGTTTCATATTTTATCGCGAGTAATTTTTATAGCAATACAATAACTCGCATGATAGAATTTTTTTTTGGATATAAACTATTGTAATTTCTCAACTGACGAAAAATGTCATTAATTCGTTGAATTCCATATCCATATGTAAAAACAGTTTATGCATGCAGTTTGCGGAGTTAAATTTTTAAGACATTAACGGATGCGAACAGATGAATCCGAATGTAATTCTTTTAGCAATTACATATGTATATTTTTCAGATTATGTTTCTCCTAAGCTTATCAACCGGTTTAATACAAACTTATTGCTCTTATTTCTAAAGCCAATCTAACTCCTAGATGCCAGAACGGCTGCAATTACTTTCGGCTTCACCATTTGTACTGCCTTATCATTTTTGGAAATGTTCGAATTTCTACTAAACCGTATTTATAGCGATTTCGTTTTCCGCTAAAAGCGTTGAAATTTAGAAACAAACTATTCTTAAGCTCTATATGTTACAACGACAATATGCAAAAATACAAGAAACGTTCAAGAAGTTCTCAAAGCCCGAGTTGGTTCGTAAAAAAATATCTACACAATTATTTTTATTTTTATATCTTTTATTTGTCTTAAAGTAAATTTTGTTTTATCTTTATTCTAAACACTTCTTTTAGATAACATTTAATAAAATTCTTATTTTTCTTTATTGGTATTACATTCTTTACACGAAGTTTTACAATTTTATGTTGATCATAACAAATATGTGTATGTATGTACGTGGGATTAATTTCTACAATTAAAATTGTTGGAACAAAAATTAACACACTGATAATTAGTAAATTTGATTTAAATAAAGTAGTTAATAATACCTATAGGTAATTATTTTATGTACTGTTTAAACATGATCGAGGGGAATGTATTTGTTGTGTACTGTTGCGATGTTTACTACAATTAAAAATATATGCGTTTTGGGAGAGTTTATTTTATATATGTATGTATGTATGTTAAATAATTAAAATCATTTGTATTTGCACCTAATTAAGTGACAGTTGTAAAATTTAAGCAAAACATTTGATTTCAACAATCACAACAATATTATCTTAAATAAGAATTGTTGTCCAATTTTTTTTAATACAGTTGCTAAATTTAAACTTTATTCACATTGTTTTAATAGCATTTGCTAAATTTAGCGGTAAATATATAATGATTAGTCAATCGAAAAAAACTACATGCTACAAAAAAGTTTTAAAAATGAAACTCGCTGCAGGCGAAATACTGTTTCATTATTTAGTTAAAATTACAAAATATTTTCAGTTTTATTTTTTATGCTGTCTCTCGTAGTCTTCAATTTCAGCTATATTCAAGATATCGAATTCCACAATACCCTTGCCAGAGAATTCTGCAAACTTTCCATGCTCACTCAATGCTATGGCCTCACGTTTTGAAACTAAAAAAAAAAAAAAAAACAAAGAGCTTATATTTTATACGCAGAACAAAACGTATAAGATCTTACCACCAGATACATAATTTTCTAACATGTATACTTTCATATCATAACATTCGTTGGCTATACGCTCAGATATTAGAGTTAAGTCAGAAACTGGAGGCAACACAACCCTCATTCTACGTCGTACTCGTTCGGTATCAATATTGTAATAGCCTGAGCTCATTTTCTCCATTAAGTCGATGAAGCTCTTTGGCGGCAAAGTAGTGTTGCGATCCAATGGCATAATGAAGCATCGATTTGCTGACGAATCAATAATAGCTGATTGGTTTTCCTTAAAATCATGCATAAAACGTCCATGGCGTCCGTCTTTAAAATCAGGTACATCAATTTTTGCAAAACCTTCATTTCCGTCTTCGACACTCTCTATTATTTCCATTTCGATTTCTTCACGGAAGGCATCAACTCCGCGGTTGTCAGGATATTGCTCTTTCATTACTCGTGGAAAAATCATATCGAAATCGTTTAAAAATCCATCTGGTGCTGGATAGGAGCGCGCACCTTCTGTTATATTCCTGAATGATTCGTAAGGTATCTCGCATATTGTGTGATAGTGCATTTCGGTTGGGAAGTTACCTGAGGGGCCAAGGGAGCAGTATATGAAATAGCCACCAAAAATGCCCAACAAAATTGTTAAGAAGATAAGAAGAATGGTAAGCCCATTTTTGATACAATTTAAAGCGGGTGGCTCAGTATAATGCACAGACTCAACATCGCCACCTTTATGCAGGAGAGTTTTTGGCTGAAAGGAAATATTTAAATATGCCATTATAATTAAAACCTATGTAAATACTGCGATACTAGCGCATTCCAATTGTAGTGGTCCAATGCAATGAATTCGAGTAAATGAGTTGCCATTTTATAAAAACCTTGTTGCTCTTGCTATGCAGATCACCTATTCCAATTACATTTAATCAAATGACATTTCGAAATATACATATGTATTTGTTATTCATTTTAAGAAAACAAAATATTTAACAATTCATAGCTAGGATATTAAACGTGGCGATTTGACAATGAATTATGTGATATTATACAATAAATACAATTGTACAATTTACAATCTCCCTTAGCGAACTTTCGCAACTTTTTTTACAAACTGTTTGAGTACATTTTTGCATATTGCCAAATCCAACTATCCATATTATTGCTATTTTTTTAATTGAGGGATGACTGTGAAATTTTTAACGCAGCGTCATATATTAAGAAGTATTTACTATTGCATTGAAATTACTCATTAATTTTGAATTTATTATTAAATCATTACGTCTTATAATTATGTGGTTTACTTTCCCTCGGTAAGTTTAAGGCACAGCACAGACCCTTACTCGAATTATAGACGATTTAGACAAGGTATTTCTATTGGTATATTGAAAGCCAGCGATTATTACATAATCTTTAATTACATAAATCTTTAATTACATAATCATATCTTCATGGCTAAAAAAGATATGATGGGAGTTTGACAGGGTATAAAAAATATTTTTAGCTACAAATTTAATTGTAATTTATAACAGCCTAGAGAGCGAAAAATGTTAAATATAAGTAAGTGTATTCGAATATATATGTATGTATATATTTTTTTACGTTCAACAACTTTTTGAGAAACATATTTAGCAACTTTGTATCAATAATTCGCTCTTGTTTATTAGCAAATCTATTCGAAACTCGAAAAATCGATTTGTGATTAGTTTTGTATTAGTTTCTGCAGACAGTACTTTGTGTACATAAGCAGTAATCACAGTTAGATTAATGTAACAAATTATTCTTAAACAGTCCCTATTGTTCATTTTCATTATTGTAAACAAAGAAAACGAAATGCATATGAAATTTAATAGTTGATACCAGCGGCCAAAGACCCTCGTAAATATGTTGTAATTGAGTAATTTTTGAACTTAATAACTTAATAGGGATTTGCTTGATGGCATAGTTATTGCGGGAAAATCAATATGCACCATGCATACACTTGTATGCATGCATTTATATGGGAGTATGTATGCATGATTGTTTGCATATATTGACATGAATCACAGTTTAATACAATTGTATTCAATTGTTCGTTTAAAAACCAGATAATTAAAAATGAGTACAGTGACGATTAAAGCGGTTTGAAGCTTTTTTATCTTGTAGGCAAATAGTTTCTCTGTAAAAAAAAGGATGATTGATCAGGAGCCGCCGTAGAGATTAGGTTCGCCCCAGATTATAAATACATATGTATGCTGTCATACATATCGCACATCTAGTTCTAAAGTGAATCAACTCAAAACTTAAATTGAAAAAATAAACTGCTCTTCACCATAATAAAAAGAGTTACAAGAAAACTGACGACTTAGTAGAAAATCCGCACAGAAAAGGTTTTTTTTTAGTGAAAATTGATTTTACTAAAAATATTTTTAAACATTTGGCAATATAAATTCGCTTTCTGAAAACATTTGTACACTCATGTTCGCCACTGTATCCATTTTGAAATGACAAAGACTATACAAGAACTAATCCCTACACAATTACAACAAAAACCTGCTTACTTGTGTACATACGATGATAGTACATATGTACGATGAAAACTTAATTTCTTGCAGAAACCTAAAAATATCTATTATTATACCTAAATGTATTATTATTATTAGGTGTATGCACCTAAAATTGCATACGTAATAATTTTGTAAGTTTGAATGAGAAATAATGCAACACTTGCAGTTTTCAGTTCTTGGAGAAAATAAGAATTCACCCACATAGCCATGTTCTTATTTACTGTATATATGTATACTTGGAAGTACAGTATATATGTAGGTATAGTGGGTCATGGTTAAGCAATTCTTCAAAATATGTATGTGAAATGAAAAAAAAATAATTAATTGTCTTTATCAAATACTTATGCATATCTAGCAAATACGCAGCCATTTACGTAGTATATGTACATATTATGCCTGTATATAATTATGTACACACTACATACATATTTAACTACAGGCAGTTATTATAAAAAAAAGATGTGTAACGCTGGAAAAAAATGTATTACATGAAGCAGTAAATACGTATGTTTGTATGTAGGTATAAAAGGAAAAATCAATAATGCACTTGACTGAACCTTTTGCAAGGATAAATGCTGTTCTTGATGAAATCAGCCAATTTTAGTTTGCATCCCTTGTGTAAGATTGTACACTTTTGCAGGACATTTTTTCATGGAACTTACCCCTAGTAAAGACTTTTCCAGATGATCTTTACCAATGCCTCCAAAGCCCAGAGGCAGCGGCAATTTAAATGCCTTTTCGATCGAAGGTTTTGTTATAATTGTCATGTTTTTCTTATTTCAGTGATTTTTCTTATGTACAAAAATGACGCAGTTTTTCCAAATTACTTCTTGCACATTAATGTTAGTATATAATAAAAATACTTCAATTAGTTGGGAAGTTGATTTATACACAATAATTTCACAAGAGGTAATTACTTTATTTGCTTTGTTACAATTATAGTACTTTTATTTTTCTTTCAAAGCAAAATTTCTCTCAAGCACTTATTTGCGTTCGTGTTCTGTTCAATATCTGAAAAAACTTTGGTTTGATAAAATGGAAAAAGCAACATAAACACAAATTTCTGTTTACAGAAAATGTATAAAACAAGTGCTGCCAGATCGATGTATGAAAAAGCGAAAATCTGTTTTCAGGATGACGTACACTCCATGCAAGTTTTTCTTTCACTCAGCGATTCAATATATTGGAAGCAGCAACTTGCTGATGAAAATTGCAGAAACACACACAAAAAATAAGCTTCCCCAAAACTTGGTTCCACCTTTTCTGATTTGAATCAAAAGAAACTATGCGTTATGTGTATTGTTTTTGTTAAAGTTTAGTAAAGACCTTTTATTTTTCGTTTCTACGTAATAAATTTTATATGTAATATATTTATGTACATTCTTGTCTAAGGTAAAAATAATTCCCTGAAGCTGGCAAACAATTTTTTATTAAGTTACAGAAGAATAAAATATAGAGGAAAATATGTATGATTTTTTTTTTAACCCAATGGGACCTTTCTAGGACCCAAGTGAGCCGGTCTCAAGACCGGCAGCCCGCGTAATATACATATGTATGTATGCACTAAGTCGTGATTTCCTACTTCGTGTTCGGAAAATTAGGAATAAAAAAATATTTTTCTTAAATATAGAAGTGTTAATGTTCCAAATTTTGAGCGGATAAAATAAAATGGGATTTTTTAAATAAACTAGTTTATAAAAAATTTTGAGCTTATTTGAAATTCAGCTCAATCAATGATGCTACTGATTTTTATTTTGGTTGATTCAAATTAATAATGTATAATTTTCAATATTAATTTACTTAATGGACTGGTGATGTTGCGTGAAAAAAGAGGTTTCTTTGGAAAGCTCTCTTTTTTGCCTTGACCATTAGTATGTGGATACTTTATGGTAAAATTGAAATCGCGAAGTTTAGTTCGTGATCATACTTATAAATACAAATTGTACGAGTTAAAATATGATAAATTTTTAAGTTATTAAACAATACTCATAGCGTCTACTAGATGAATTTAAATATGTTTTGGACTTGAAGTCAAACCAATGTTAAAGCTGTTCATTATTAAAATACCTACATATATGACCATTTTTTAAAAACGAACTGTTTTTAAGCTAAAGTCCTGTTTGAGTAGATAATTACATTATCTGCTATAAGTACGTTAAATACAGACCATTTTCTCCATCGAAGCATACGTTAACGCCGAAAAAGTCCCAATATGCTGTCATATGATAACCCATGTTGGTAAAGACAACGATATACTCGAATAGCGCGAAAAAGGTGTAAACTGAAAATTGCAGATTTAACAAATTTTGTATTCTTTTTTTTTTATATGAAAACTATGCTTACCCCCTGGTTCACATTTGGCATTGTGGCGCAAGAAGCAATAGCCTGCTAGAGCAAAGGCAACCAAGTTTGTTATAAAGAAGTACAATTTGTATTTAACCGATTTTTCTTCCAGCTCTGTTAGTTGTTGCTTACGTCCATTTTTATGAAGGAAATATGTTATCAACATGTATATTTCGCTGCAAGCAATAAATGTTATAAATGCGTTTCTGTGAATCTCGTAATCATCTGAGGAGGTCCACACCGACAAACAAAGTAAAGCCAAATTTTCTACGATATTTAAGATAACAGCCGTTTGTGCGAAAATTCGCCTATTTTTTCTTATGTTGTCACGATAATATTTCGAATAAATATGAGAAACAGCCAGTCTTATGGGCAAGTGCAATACAATAGCTAATCTCCATATTGTTTTTTGCGGTTCATAGTTTCCTATGGCCGCTGATATGGAAGGTAAGTAATTGCGAACATCACAGTGCGTATAAGTGGCTCGCTCAAAATCGTACAACAACGTCCAAACAATGGTAAAGAGAAAAGCACCTAGAGCTAAACTTATTGCACCTATAGCGAGCTTAGAGAACGCCACCTTCAGAAGTTGTTTTGGTGCATTTAATCGTTCATATGATGGTAGCATTTTCTAGGTCGTTGTTCTATTGATTCGAATGTGAAAATGTGTGTAGTTCAATTTAATTTCAATACATTAATTGAGTAGTTGACCTGAAGTGAGCGAAAGGTTCTGCAAAATATAGAAAAAAAAAAAACATTAAATAATAGCAAAAAGAAAATAAAGTTTTAATTACCTTTGTCACTCATAATTTTATATATTACAATAATTTTATTGCAAATGTTTTACTTTTAGTATTTTCTAGCTGTGTTGCATTTTTTTAATTGCCATATTTATGTTGCCCTTATTGTAATCAATTTATCAAGATATTTATTGGAGTTTGTCGTTGGGTGCTTCATTATTTTGCTCTGTTGTCATTATAATGTACGTAAACAAACAATTCGCTCTTTCTTCCAAGTTGCTACAGTGCGTGGCAAAATGCCAGCAGCGCACAGCAAATACAAATATTTGAAACAAGCTGGCAACTCATTACTTTAAGGTTTTTATCGGAAGAGTTAGACTTGGCAACCTTACGACCTTGGAAAGAATGTAACTACTTTGACATCCTGATTTTAAAATATGTAAAGTTGAATATTAAATTAATGCTAACTTTTAATTATGGAACACTAAAACTGTTGACACTTTTATAAGGCCCGATTAGATAATTTCTTATTTATTGAACACTAAAATTGTTATAAGGCCTGATTAGATAAGTTTTTCATATGCATGTATGTCTGTATATCTTTTGAGTTTTCTGTGCTTTTCAACTTGGCAAAAATGACTGACAAACAATAAATAATAGGTATATGTATATTTTTTCTTAATTACATTTATTTCTTAAAGTAAATTATATTTTTAAATAATAATAACTACATAATGGTATCATTGATCTTTCATTAGTTAAGGGTTTAAATAATCGCCTTTTCGCAATTAGTATATCATTTTGAGCGCATGCATTTAACGATTTATCGTTTTGTTGGCCGCTTTCGCTGGATTGCGATCCCAATTTACCTTTTGCTTTTATTATGACTGGTCGGCAGCCGGCAAACTTAAATCGTATATTGCCAGCGCGATTCAAGTTCATATTGATTGGTTTTAAATTTGGAAACATTTCATTTATCGAAGGTTTAGGTTTTAAAGCTTTATTAGGATCGTCGCCGTGACACATGGCTGCTGCTAAAGTACTCCATTCCAAACGCCTAACACCAGGTTTTGGATTTAGTTTGAATGTAGCTGCTTTTCGTCTTAAATAGCGATAATTTAAGCATTCTTCGTAATATTGGGCATGGTATAACATAAAGGGCTGTAATTTATCACCACCGCACACAAAATCTAACCACTCGTAAAGAAAAATATCGTCACGCCCTTGCAAGAATACGGCTGAAAGCTAATAAAAATACATTTCAATTTATATATTATTTAGGAAAGCAAAGCCAAACTACCGCAAAGTTATTCCACAGAGATTCGGGTATGTCGTTAGCTTTCAGCTTATACAAGAATGGTATAAACTCGCGAAATGCGTATTCTCCTAGAGCTACAAGACCTCTTACCGCTCTGCTTATATAATTATAATCTGTGTGAAGAGTTTTCGGTTAATAGAGAAATAATTATTCATGTTTTTAATATTCCTTGAGTCCAGTAATAATAAGCATATTTTAACCAGCCTTTTAATTAATCTTACTTACCTCTCTCCGTGCTTATAAAACGACCCTCAAAAAATCTTTCTAGTCTTCTTAGAATATGAAACAAACACTCGTTTTGGAAGTACCCATTTAATGCTGACAAGTGCCCCAAAGTTTCACATAAGTCATCTACCAGTTTCGCATCGACTGGAGAAGCAAAATACTGTGAAGTTTGATAATTAACACCAGTACCATCATTTGTCGTACTGCACCCATTTATTTCTTCTTCATCCATGTCTGGTTCCAGTTTGTAAATTTTTTCGGTATTATCAGCGTTGTTATTGGATTCCATGTTTTCTGCTGTCGATTGTGTATGCTCCATGAATTCTGACTCTAGATTATCAATTTCCTCTTTCACGCTTTGGCTGCATGTATTTTCCGTTTTTTCATTCGCAGTTGGCAATGTTTGAACTTTAATACTTTCATAGGGTGCTAAAAGCTGGCATATAAGAATTTCAGCCAAATGGAAATACTCTTCACGACAATCCACATCACGGCATTGGGGATTAGACGTCAACGCTCTCAGCAGTCGCCAGCAACGCTGACATATGTCAGGACATTGTTTGAATGCTATAATTTGTATGATTTTGGTGAGTATAACACGATAGCAATTACCCATTAAGGGACTGAAAGCAGCTTCTGTTAAAACAACATCCAAATCATCAGTTGAAGCATTTAAAGCCACTGTAAAAAATACATACTTTCTTTATTGTTATTTTTTTAACTACCATACTATCTCACCGTATAAAAAGGCAGGTATGTATTTTTTGAGATTTTCCAAATGTTTGTCTTCAATTGGCCAGGAACATTTAAAGTCCGCACCTTGAGGTATGTTAAAGGTTACATCTTTTTGGTATTCATCTCGCAGTTCTATAATTTTATCAGAAAAGAAAAAGTAGCTGCCGTCATAGTCTATACGATCCCAATCGCTTTCCATTGCACCTAAGCAAGGAGGAACATCTGAATCACGCAAAACTTCATTGACCAAGTCATACGTAATTGAGCCGCCCGAATGACGAGCATAAGTTTTAATATTCTAAAATAAAAAATTAAATTTCATTCCTTTTTGCTAAAGTATCTACTGCTAATTTACATTTATCAATTCCCATAATTTGTAGGATGCATCTTCGGCCACACGAGCACAAACATCTCCCGACAATTCAACATCACTTTGATCATGTTGTTCCCAGATGATTTTAATAGATCTTGGCTCTAATCCAGCATAGCTTTTGTGATAACTCTGGAACATACACATATTATTTACTGACTTTATATACCTAATTTTTATTGATTCTACTCTTGAATTAGTGTTAAGTTCATCTCTTCCTCCCACAGCTCCAGATATTCCAAGGCCACCATGTTGGTGGCTTGATGTTTCAAACATATTTCCAGGTCCCCCACCAGCCATTAACGAGGAAGTAGGTGTGGTTGGCGTGGTTACCAAATTCAGTTGATTTGTTTGATTTCCTGCTTGCTGTGAATTCAGTTGTGTCGCAGCAGACGAATTGGCCAAAATGCCAGTTGCATTTTTACTAGAGTTACTACCACCACTGTTTAACTCTAATTTACTTGATTTCACTCTGGATTTTGTTGATTTCTTCGTTGATTTAGATTGTGTTGCCTTCGGTGTATCGTCGCTTTGGTGTGATGTGGAAGTTTTCATAATTCACCCCGGTGTTAACAACAAAAAATTAAACAGTACAACTTAAAATTAATTTATTTAAGAAATAAAATTTTGCAATTAGAAGTGTAAGCAAATAATTATTTATACACAATGCTCTATCGTGGTTGCCACCAGGAGTGTTGGTTATCAGCTGTTCCCCTTTTAACTAAGTGTAGTAACACAGCGATTTTAAATGCACGAAAATTCACCATTTCACCTCAAGCTATGGTTGATCAGTTCTGAATCACAGAGTACATAATAGGTTTGTTCTTGGTAATTCCGGGTAAAGTTCGGTAAAATGAGAGTAAAAGAAAAATACTCTCAAAAAAATAAAAATTTGCCCAATTTACCTCGAACACACAAAACCACTTTTCAAGCCCGAAACTAAGTGTCAAAATAGTATACACAAACAAAAGAGAGCGAAGTCGGTTGGTTAGGTGCGGGCTATTGGCCGCGGCGAACTGTTTTCATAACTTCTTAGTCGCCGTTGCATGCACATGTGCTTGGCGATTGGCTTATTTAATGTTCGCATTTATTAACAAAATATTTAACGTTTTCATTATCATTTTTTTTTTGTTTTTGTAGAAATGCATGGACCTTATTATTTGATCATGGTAGATTTCATTTTGTATGGGTCATGATACAATTAAATATACCTTGGTATGGCCAATCTCGTCAAAGTTACTATATATTTAAGCAAATTTTTGGATTGAAATCCCAGTACTAGATTTTGTGTAGATGCAAATTGGTTATTAATCAAAGCAGTCTGGACACGTTCAAAATGCTTAACAAGCATATCGATAAATAATGTGTTCTTTACCGCCGTGGTAGCACTGTTTTGTGAAGAGGCGGCGAGACTTGTTTTACTAAGCCGCCGTCGATATTAACTTTTTTATGAACACTGTGTTGTAATTTTTAATTTTTGTAAATGATACACAGCTGATTGAATGATTTGACAGTTTTACCACATTTTGCACGGAAAAAAAGTACGGGTAAAGTTCGGTAAAGTGAGAGACACATTTTGCTCTCTCATGAGCGTTCTCATTTACCAAATTTACACAATTTTCAAGACAAAGAACACTTTTCGGGCTAGTTTGGGAACACGCGTGGTCCCGCGGTAAGGTACGTCGAACACACTTAATATGTAGTATAAAAAACCAGTTTAAATCTGTATACACACACACACACATGTACATAGGTAAGTATGTATGTGTTTATAAGAAAAAAAAAACCCTGTTTAAATATGTATTCAAATAGTCGTTAAAAGTAATGAGTAGTATTGAGCCCCCTAATGAACATTTTAGTGATAATTTAATAATAAACAGTAGTAGTAGAATTCACGAACACTAGGAAGAACATGACTATATGCATATACATACATATATAAATACTTACTATATTCTAAATTCAATTTAATTTTTATGAATATACCCATTAGTTTGTTTTACTGAAATTTGGGTGTTTCAACAGTGTTGTGAGCTTGCAGTCAATTTTTATTTCTATAATTATGCTCGTATCTGTGATATATGTCTTATGAAATACACTTTCACTACTCTGTTGGTTGTTTCCGCTTAAAGGATCATCTAAGTTCTTAAAATATGTTGAGATTGAACTCTTTAACGTAGTTACAGAAAGTTTGAATGCCTACAAGCAATGATTTGTGTACATATGAATGTACATATGTATAAAGATTGTGTATGTTATTTACATACACAATCTTATATTTTTGAGATCACATTGTTCCCGATATTTGATATTTCACTGAAAATATCCAACTGGGTTTTTGCGATTCACCAACAAACACATCATAACACGTGACAAAATTCCATCTCAGTATTCAATTCTCGGTAAAAAGAGAGAAGGGTGGGAGGAGTACAAGTTAGAGTGTGGATGCTATTTTCGAAAATTTCTTATTGTAGATTTATACACACACATACATCCCAGCACGTATGTATGTGTATTTTAAATTCTATTTTGTTTTTCGTGGCCGGTGGACTGTTTGTGCCAACAGTTGTGAGCAGGCATGATTTTTTCATGTGGAGTTTTGAGTGGTGCGCTTGTACACTGAAATTTGTTATTATTCCACAAACTACAATCGAAATGCTAACAAAAAAGTAATAATAATAATAAACACACTCTCCCAAATACAAATTTGTGCTCGTTAACTGAAAGTAAGCGAAGAAGCACAGGAAATAACACATAGAATGGCAGAAAAACAGCAGAGAAAGAACGATTCGTCCGTCAGTTTTAGTAAAGTAGCTGCTGATTGAATAAAAAGTTGTTGGGAACCAAATATTACAAACAAATTATAAAAGCATTTTAATTTTTAATTTAGACACGATTTAACAAATCTTTAAAAAAAAAAAAATCAATGTTACTGAAAATAGTTTAATAATTAAAAAGAAATTGTTATTAGATGTACAACCAAGTGGGATAAGTCACTTTTAAATAAAATAATTCCTTTGATAAAAGAATTCAAAACCTAGATACATATTAAAACTTTTCATGGTAAGAAAATATAGCGAAACAATATAATTAAATTCTAACAATAAATTAATAAAAAAAATTGTTTGGTTGCTAAAAATGTTTGCTTTATGAATCTTGTGCCTAATAAAATATTTTTACACTAAAAGTTAAAAAAAAAAACTGAAAAAGTGTCAACCGAACGAGAAAAATCGATGAAGTTTAACAAGAAGCTAAAAATTTCAGTTAACCTGTTTCCTTTTTTGCAGGAAGAGTTAATTAATAAACACAGCTTGTTGAAACAAACAACAATTATTAAAATTACAAAAAATGATATAAAAACTAAGAAGAAAAAATTAATCCTATAAAACGATCAATTTTGGTTAAAAACCTTTTATGAAATCAATTAATTTTGATTTAAAAGGAAACAAAAAAAAAACAATCGTAATGGTTTCTCTTTGGAAAAATGTGTAAATTTATTTATTCGTTGATCAAAATATATGTATGCATGTGTGTATGTATATGAAAATATAAACAAAAATTCATTGTTCTTTATAAATTGAACTTTTTATGTGGAATAAGATACGAATATGACCAACAAATTGAGGTTGTACTCATACATTTTCAAAATGTGTACACAATTGCAAACAAACTACTATTGCTACGTACACACATGAGCACATAAACAACTTGACGTTGAAATAAACAGATTTTGAGTGCTCGTAGTGGAACAAATCAAAACTGCTGGTGTTGATGTTCTTTTTACGTTGTGTAATTTCACCGTTGAAATTTTGCATGAAAATTTCATAAAATACCATTCTTAGTTGTCCCTTTATAATTAATTATACATAAGTATGAAATCCTAATAGCAGAAGCTTAAAGGAATTATTTCATGCACACGCAAACACAACTTTTAAAAATGCTTTTTCTCTTGCTGTTGGGTTGCATTTTGGGAATGGTTTCTTATCACAATTTTTAACGGGCTGTTAACCAAAATCTCACTGGCAGATGATCTCTCTGCGTAATTTAATTTATGTTGAATGATGAAGTAAGTGGACAAGACAATGAAACTTTAAAAACTGGCGCATGCCAAATCGTGGCATTCGATATCGAATAAACTATCGAGTAAAAATAATGTAAAACAAAAACAAAATAAACCGCAAACAAGCAGCATAAGCGACATAATTCATTCGCTCATGAGTGCGACGATTTGGCGCCTGAACTTTAACTCTAATATTATGGTTATGGTGGTGTGATGTATAATTTTAATTCGATATCTTGGTCGTCTGGCCCAGTACGATGCTCTTTGCATTACGACCATTATTTATCCAATGTGGTTACACTGATTTTTATTTTTTTAACAAACCCAAAACTGTTAAGCTTTTTGCTGGTCCTCGAGGACTCTTAGTAGGCCACTCTTGTATTGCGTATAATAGAGCAGGAAAATAAATAAAATTGCAATAAAAATCGAAACCGTTGTCAACCAAATGGGATTATCTGCATCTAATTTTATTTGGAACTTGCATGGCTTTTTGGTGAATTACAATATAACAATTTTTGTTCGCTAATGAATTATTGGGAACATTTTTGAATATCTTTAAAATTATTGAAAATTATTGACAAAAAAAACTATCGCTAAGACGATATAAAAGGATCGCTGGGCCAGGCGATCGTTTTAAATCGTTTTTCTTTTGCATTTTTTTTCTACATTTCAAACATAAGTCATGCATTATAAAAGCTATATGCTGGGTTATTTTATTTGAAATATTGGTCAGTCAAGAACGCAAAACAAGTCTGAGCTCAATAGTAAACATTTCTCGCTTTAAAACTCTAATATTCCATATAGATATATATGTACGATTCTAGCTTTGTTTGTTGCTTGCAGACCAGTGTATTTTCACTAATGCGCATATAGAAATGTTCACCCATGCGTACGCAACCGATGCTCTACATAACTTGCTACCACACATCACTCATACGCCACCTTCATATATACAGTCGAACTGCCCTATAACTAGCTTCGCTAAAACGAATGTTTTTCCTCAACAAACTATTATTGAGAACAATGTATCTTGGCGATGTTTTTCTTACATGTTTGCCTCCCTGCAACGAATTGCGCTACAGCGCATTGTTCCGTGCAACGACTGTTTATCTTAGACATACATAACTACTCATTTATATGCTGGATAGTCTACATAACGAATATTTTTTATCACACAATGTAAATATGCCTATAATACACACACACACACACACATATTTTAA
Source organism: Sturmia bella (assembly GCA_963662145.1). Classification (NCBI taxonomy): domain Eukaryota; kingdom Metazoa; phylum Arthropoda; class Insecta; order Diptera; family Tachinidae; genus Sturmia; species Sturmia bella. Next base: position 5,260,972 of record OY759171.1, on the reverse strand, counting down.
TTGTTGCAAAATCAGAAGAACGTAATTAGAAAAACGTATACTTTTGTTGCGTTTAAGAGATAGTTTTCATAAAAAATTTAAGAATTATTTATTTACATTCAATACTTCGTTAGCATCGTCAGGCAGTTTTAAATAAATGAGTAACTTTGAAAGACGCGATTAGCACCCCACCAAACTCGAAAGAAGTTTATTCTGCCCTGGCCTTGCTTGTTACAAAACAAGTTCCGATTCGGGAAGCAACTAATAAGTCTCGGCTTAAAATTTGTTCTGTGCAGGCTCTTGCTAAAAATACTTAGTTTTAAGTGGAAGTCCCTTTGAGGTAGCTTGATGTGGGATTTTTATGTTCACAAAAAATATTGATTGTTAAAATTCTGTTTAACGTTTTACTCTTCAAGGTGTCTGTAGCTGCTATTTTTATGTTAATTTTTAGTCCTTTGTTCCCAATTGTGCCTATCGTGAATCTCCCTGAAACAGACGGCGGTTCGATTCAGTATAGATTGCAGAGCATCCCAAAACTCATTCCAGCTCTTGTCAATAACATTTTATTGCAATCAGCGTATATTAAACGAAAATTTCTTTCAAAAGATCTGTCTATTCAACAGACACTTGGAAATAAGACAGCAACACACATCATAATATGTAGCGATTTACTAAACACACAAACATGCAAATGTACTTCTAACGTTTTGCGGTTAATTTTTTTTATAATATTTAATGATTTTCAAATGAATGTTTATTTGTTGTTAAATTTGTTTTGCTCCTGTTGCCGTTCGTCCCTTGTGCCCAGAACTGTGAACTGTTGCTTTTATTTCTAGGCATTTGATTGTCGTGGGTGTCCGTGTTGGTGTGTGTTGGATGGATTGTTTGGATTTGAATTGGCTTTTGATGCTGTTGCTAGAAGTGTGTACATAAATAAATTTTAATTATTTTCTACTGAAAAGAAATCAAATTAAATCAAAACAAACTAAAACAATGGCCAACTCATTATTGAACATCATCGACATCATTTATAAAATAATAAAATCTATTCATAATGGCTGGCCATGTACATATGTATGTGTAATTATTTGCTTTTTATGCAGACATAAGTACACACATACACATTTCTGTTTGTAAATGTTTGTATTTCATAATGTGTGTCTGTGTGTTTGCGTGTTCGAAAATATCATTCCATATGAACCAATATTATTTTGCCATATTTGTTGTTCTTTGTTTTGTTTGTTCATTTTAAAACCACAACTTGATATCCTCCTCTTTAAGATTTTTTTTTTTTTGCATTGTTGCTTAAATACATTATAATTTCCATTAAACTTAAACGAGTTGTTTAAAATGCCAAAAAAATTGCTACTGTATGAAATTATCAAGTGAGCACTTTGTTGACGGACATTAAAAATGCATTAAAATTTTCCAACAGCTCATTTAATAATGACGCGGGAGTTTATTGCTTTATTAAAATTATTTGAAAAATAATTTTTCTTGATATTTTAAACAGAGCTTGAGGTCTTTCACGTTACCCTTAGATTTTGGATGATTTGCGGGTGTAATTGAATTTCTGGAAGCGATAAAATGATCTGCCACATCAGGTTATTTCAAAGTTGTATTATTTTTTTCGATTTTAAAACGTTTGCCCATAAGAACGTACATGAGACTGTGACAATTGAGGTACTTCAAAAGAAACTACATACCATTATCGCAATTCAAACTTATCAGCATTTAGTTGTCTGAGCAAGAAGAAACTGTTAATAAAATAATTCAAGATGCCACGAACGGAAAGTGATCGGACAGTTTTGTGCCTTAAACTGCCTATACCCAGTTAAATACACAATTTAATGCTCAAAACTGTCCACTCACTTTCTGTTCGTTTTTCCAATGATTTTGTTCTTGGAAAATAAAATAAGCACATGCACATTAAAAAAAAAAAATCGAAGTTCTGTTACCACATGCTTAATTATCCCCTACTTGTAACAAATTTGTAACAAATGCAAAAAGCGCAGGCTCGCAAATTAAAAATTCAAATGGCTTCACAAAAAAGCGGGTTCTACGAGTACAATAGAAAACAAAAAAAAAAAAAAATCTCTAAAGCAAAAACCGCTAAAAGCATACATTTTTGAATGTTTTAAAATAGTAATAAACCTAAAAATGTAAAGCACGCGAAAACAGCAGGTTTTAATAAAATTTCACCTTCTTCGTTTTATTAGTCTTCTGTTTTGCACACTTCTTTCGGTGTTACAGAGTGTTTAAGTGTAACAAGTTTATTTCTTTATTTCTTTGTTTTTTAATTTTGAGTTCAATAAACCCAATTGAATTGGCCCACACGAAACCATAAAGCACGTGTCTTTGTTTTTATAGCTGTATACTTTTTTTTAGAATATTATCTAACACTATGCTTTCTATTCTTTTACAGCTCTGAGTATTGACTACAAACGCTTTGTTATATTAATTGAATCCAATAGAAAAAAAAAACACAACAAAATTTACAAAAATCACTTTGATTTTGAAGCATTCATTAAACAAGTGCTAAAATTACGCACGCTACAACGCACTGACATACATACATACGTACATATCTAGTTGTGGCAACCGATTAACATGCTTGTGTAGGCGATTGCTTTGATAATGCAACTGCAACAATATCTATTGTTGGCACAATAACAGCAACCATGGCTTTACTAACCAGCTAATAATTTATTGAAGTGTGTGTTTGCGCATCACTCTGTCCATCGTTCAAACAATAAAAACAACAACTACTACAAAACGTTAACCATACAACGCTGTAAACGCTGTTGTTGCAACCAGCTTTTCGATGTCCCTACCACACTAATCTACCACCACCACCTCGACAACATTTATTAATAAACTTTTACAAACCATTTTATCTGTGCATTAACGAAAAAAAAAACTGAAACAAGAAATTATACGCGCAGTAAACCATTAACTCCTTTGAACCGCGTCCTGAAAGGATTTCTAGCCAGCCATCATTTAATTAACATTATTAAAATATTAATTGACAAAAACGTTTCATACTCTTTTGCACACCCGAAAAAAACTCATAAGGTTAGTTATGACCGGGAGCCGGTGGTTCCTTTTTTTTGTTCTTGTTTTTTTGTATTTAGCGCATCATGACTTTCATACCGAAAAAAACATCATACTATTCCCGCTCTCACACAGCTATGAATTTAATTAATATGGACTCGGAAAATCGGGTGGTTCTAAATGTTGGCGGCATCAGGCACGAGACCTACAAAGCGACACTCAAGAAAATACCGGCAACTAGACTGTCAAAATTAACTGAAGCATTGGCCAACTACGATCCGCTACTAAATGAATATTTTTTTGATCGACATCCGGGAGTTTTTGCCCAGGTGTTAAATTATTACAGGTGAGCAGTTTGAATTGAACTTATTCATAAAATTTATTGCGTTACTGTCGATTTTACTAAAACGTACATAAATTTTGTTTCATGTATTTGTGTTGAAAACAAAAACAAACTATTATGCTTTGTTATTGTTTTGGATATAAATTCAAGAAGGAAGATCTGTGTGTGTAAAAAAAAAAAAAATTGCAGTTAATGCGTAATATTCACAAATTATGTGGGACAGAGAGAAATAAAAATCAGCTGATAAAAATTAGCAGTGAAAGAGACGGCTACATTTGTTATGAACGGGTAGCAGAATGCAATGAAGACCAGAAATAATACAAGAAATTGAATGAGTACAAACAATTTTATTTATTTTTTTTTGGAATTTCGATCCTCAGTAGTTCGAGGCTGTTGAACTTTTTTTTTTTTTTCAATTTGGACCGGTACTCAGGGAACAACCCCTACATAAGCAGTGCATTGTGCTTAGGAAACATTATTGGAGGTGAGAAGAAAGAGTGCTTGGGTAGAGATGATTTGAACCCTCTCACATTATAAGTGGCTGGAAATACGTCTGCAGGCAATTTGTTCCACAGACAGATCGCACGGCTGAAGAGGGAGATTTTTGTGTAATGTGTTGTGTGATTTACTGATCAATCATCGATCACGATTGGATGAGCCCTGGACGAGGCACGTGGTGCACCTGTGTTACATAAAAAGATGCAGATTTCGGAACAAGATCCCTGACCTCTTCAGAGGAAAGTCCATTGAAGTACGGATAAAACAGTGTGATACACTCGTCACTGTGACGATGCTCCAGTGAGTCAATAGAGTTGGATACCCTACTGTCACCGATGAGCTTCTTCGCCCTCTCCTGCACACGATAGAGTAACGCCAAAACAGACTTTGAGGCACTGCCCTCAAGAGTTGTATTCCATTTTCGGCTGCATATAGGTGGTATAGATATGAAGGAGATTGGATTGGTGTGTAATAAATCCTACACCGTTTCCAAAACGGAGACATTTAAATGCTTCTGTTGCGACAGTCAAGCGAACATCACACTGAATTTTCATGCCAAGAATACTAAGAGCATTCGTCCATGGGTTAGTAAACAACCTTGGGTCTATCGTGCATTGAAATCGACCCTGATATTACTATCCCAATCGGAGATTATACGTAGATAATGACTGAGTGTAACGTTCATGTTTTGCCTTTTGCAACAATCTCTGACTGGCCGGGTCTATGGTCGAATGAACACGAACTGCGAATGCTGCTGTCATCTACAAAATAATGGATAGGATTGGAAGTAATAGGCAGAAGACATTAAGACAGACACAATATAGAGTAGGAGAAAGAACAGGTTTTTGCGGTACCCCTTAATTCATCTTCAATTCGCGTTATGTTAAAATTTAGGGCACTTATATAAAATATATCGTTGATCTCATATAGAAAAGCCCCAAATCGCATTGTGTCTAGTTTGCGGTTTGTTTTTTGCAACTTATATTGAATCATGCAAAAAACCCGAGATTGAAAAAATGTGAGCTAAGGCCTTTCTACATGACAACAACGATATAAGCATAACTTACGAATGATTTGGCCAATCTAGTGAAAAAATAAATTCGAAACTCGATGACCTAGTAGTTTCGAAAAACTACTGGTAATTTATTAAATATTTTTTCGTTTCTGGTTTCTAAGAACTCACAAAAAATAGAAAAACAACAAATATCCCATTTTGTATCTGCCATCATTCGATTTAGAAATTTTAAAATAGAACAAGTAAAATTGCTACATGAGGCAGACTCGAATCTTAAATACCCTTCAGAACAGAAACGTCATACATGTTTAGTAGGCTATATTTTTGACACCAATCGTTGATTTCAATCGTTTTAGATCGCTTTGGTGGTTCTCTCGTAAGAGTTAACCTTAATTCTGAAACGTACTCGTGTGCACTTAAAGTTTATACAAAAAATAAAATCACTCTTCTGTTTTCAGAACTGGTAAACTTCATTATCCTACGGATGTTTGTGGACCATTGTTTGAAGAAGAACTAGAATTTTGGGGCTTAGATTCAAATCAAGTTGAGCCATGTTGTTGGATGACCTACACCCAGGTAAATTCACATCACGCTTGCCTTGACAAAATAATAAAAAAAAGAAAAACACGCATCTTTGTTTTCATTTTGAAATCAGCATCGCGATACTCAAGAAACTTTAGCAGTACTAGATCGCTTAGATTTAGACACAGAAAAACCGTCCGAAGAGGAATTAGCTCGAAAATTTGGTTTCGAAGAAGACTATTACAAGGGAACATTATCGTGGTGGCAGGAGATCAAACCACGAATATGGTCACTATTTGATGAACCATACAGTTCGAATGCAGCCAAGGTAAGAAAGAACTATGTATACGAGTATACGTAATTGAGTGCCAATTAATGTGCAATTTTCTTTCCACAAAACCATAGATTATTGGCGTGGTATCGGTGTTCTTTATATGCATTTCAATATTATCATTCTGTTTGAAAACCCACCCGGATATGAGAGTGCCGTACATAGTAAACAAAACGGTGATCACATCAAATGGAAGTTCCGCCTGGTATTTGGACAAGACACAGACAAATGCCCACATAGCTTTTTTCTACATTGAATGTGTTTGTAATGCCTGGTTTACATTTGAAATATTAGTAAGTAACTATCTTAATTATTTATGGTCATTAGCTTCAAAGAGCCTGAAGCGTGTGAATTTTTGATGCGAATTATCATTGCATTATTGAATTGACAAGCAATGGAATTTTTCTCTATCTAAACTTTTTCAAAGGCGGTGTCTATCGGTTTCAAAATTCAATGAATGAGTCGAAATCCTAATACTTTGACATTTACTAACGAAAAAAAGTTTGAAACAATCTTATTAAACTATTATGGCTGAACTATTTATGATCATCAGAGCTGGAATAATTTCTTATGAATAATTACTACAGTAGAGCAGGTATATACATTTGAAGCCCTCCATTTCTTCATGATACACTTTCAAGCATACAAATCCTAGTAACCAACGGTAACACGTTGTTTGAAGGTTATTAAGAAAAGTAAGAGTGATGTGAAACGATAAAACCGTTTTCTATATTCAAGATTTGTTTGAACATTTGTGATTCTCATTGTGTTCATGGCAATAATAAGATATGTATATAACAAAGTTTCAAACATTCTTTTAAGTTCTCGCGAATCGACGAGTTGCGTAGCATCTATGAAATGCCGGCGGCAGAAAACAATTAAAAAGGTATACCATAAAATGATTCATTTAATTGGCTTCTATAGCAACAAAATATTTAGGTTTATTTTTGAATAAAACAACAAAACAAATAAAAAAAAGTTTTGAGCTACAGACAGTTGAACGATTTAATCTGCTGTTGCAATAATTGCCACGATGGCAGCATCCATGAAAAATTTTGCTGTTACACAAGAATTTAATAATAGTTAGTGCAACCACCAAAAATTCGCTTGCCAACAAATTTGGTTGTCACAATGCATCAGTCAATCGTCATTTTTTGTCAACGACAACCATAAAAGCAAGAGTTGTTTAATTGATTTGACTGCGGTAATGGGTGGGATTAGAATAACATCTTTTTCTATGCCCGATTTGACATGGGATATCCCACATAAGCCTGAAATAATCTTTAGGAAAATAAGAGTGCATACAAATTAAAATTTTTATTTTCTCCTCAACTTAAAATTGTTTTGCAGGTCCGTTTTATATCATCACCGAACAAGTGTGACTTTATTAAATCATCCGTTAATATAATCGATTATATAGCAACACTAAGTTTTTACATAGATTTAGTACTGCAACGTTTTGCTTCACATCTAGAGAATGCCGACATTTTGGAGTTCTTTTCGATAATACGTATCATGCGTTTGTTTAAGCTGACGCGACATTCGTCGGGCTTGAAAATTCTCATACAAACTTTTAGAGCCTCAGCCAAGGAGTTGACGTTACTGGTGTTTTTCCTCGTCTTGGGCATTGTGATTTTTGCCAGTTTAGTGTATTATGCGGAACGAATACAAACGAATCCTCACAATGATTTCAACAGCATACCGCTGGGTCTATGGTGGGCTCTGGTAACAATGACTACTGTGGGCTATGGCGATATGGTGCCAAAAACCTACATTGGCATGTTTGTGGGTGCGCTGTGTGCTCTAGCCGGTGTGCTAACTATTGCACTGCCAGTTCCCGTTATTGTTAGCAATTTTGCCATGTACTATTCCCATACACAGGCACGAGCTAAACTGCCAAAGAAACGTAGACGTGTGCTTCCGGTTGAACAGCCCCGTCCGCCCAGGCTGCCTGGTGAGTTTTTACAAAAGTTAAGCAGCTAAAAATTTTTAATAAATTATTGTTGTGTTATTGCTCAGGTCAATCAGGAGGTGTAAGTGGTTGTGGAACACCCGGTTCTGGACCCAATTCAGGCCCAATGGGCTCTGGCACCGGGCCTAGACGTATGAATAATAAAACCAAAGACTTAGTTAGTCCAAAATCGGGTAAGTGTTTTGTAGTCTACGGATGAGGAATGAAGAGCGCGGGAATTCGATTGTCAAATGTAATTTAGGTTTTTTTTTCAAATCGTAAATAGTTCAACGAAGGAACATGAAACTGAACGCACATTATTTTGAGAAATGTGCAAAAGTGTTAGTGAAAGGGAAAATGTACAAAAATTTACATTAAAATAAACATTTTAACATGGTCGTATTTTAAAATAAAAAATTTGAGAAAATCGTACTTTAGTCTTTCCATGAAAAGTGTTATGGCAAGCGTGCGATTTGAAAGAAATTGAAAAATTTTTTTTATGTTTATGCCGACGTTTTAATACAAGTACTTTTTGAAAAGAACTGCACTTATGTTTTTTAAAACGAACTACATATTTCTGTACCTCTCGTAAACTGCCTTCTGAAAAACATTCTGTTCTCCCAATTAACGATTCGAACACTAAACAGGTTTTAAGATCGTATGATCGTATTGATATGTTGCCCTAATGTATAAAGAGTGTAAATACTATTTTTTTTTTTTTTTTTTAATTTGAATGGATACGCGTTATGTAAATCCTCTAATATTTTTGCCTTTTTTGTTGTGCGCTCATAACTTTCTTTTCGTATTTTAAATAAAATTTCTTTATCAATAACTATTTTACAATACAGATGATGATGCAGCTTTTAACCATTTAACACACGTTACAATGACTTTATGTTGAACAGAATACACGACTTGCAATATTACCAACACAAGTAAAACTACAGAGCTGTTTTTAAATCTATTATTTGACTTGAAGTGAATGAGAGAAGCGAATTTTAAAAGCTTACAGAACAATCACTAAAACACTGCAAATTGTAAAATTTAAAAATATGTATATACAAACATATATTTCTATATACGCATTGCATCCTGAGCCGGCTGATTTGCACATAAAGTCACTTGTAATTTAATTGCTTACGAAAAACTCCTTATAAATATTAAGCATTTCAGTAACATTATTATGCCATGACCATGAATACGTGTGTACCAACCAGCTCGATACATGTGCCTGTACAAATGATCCACCTGTGTGTACACCCGTATGCCAGCCTTTTACTCATTCCCATAAAAATGTATTTGCATACAATTTTCAATTCAATTCTTTTGTTGTTTCAATTAATTTTCGTTTTGTTTTGTTTTGTTTTGAAGTAAAATTCCAAAAATTCCAGTCAAATAAAAAACATAAAACCATTTATTTTTATTTAAATTATTCAAAAACCGAAACAAAATTTAGATGAATATACCGTGCTTAGCAAAACTCGTGAAGGTAAAATGGGAAGACTGCTCTGAAATCCACCTCAGTTGAGGCAAAAATCTGCTACAAAAACATAAACAAAACCAATGCAATCTAACAACACACGCCATCCAGAAACGCACTTAAGTAGTAAAAAGAAGCTTACAATTAACATCGCATTTCAGCAGCACCCGTTTGCAGGGGACACACACAAACGTGAATGCAAAACCTTCTATTCACTTTTTGTCTCATTTCCCCTTCATCTTCATTGTGCTTTCATCATCTCTAACCGCCACTAAGCGATACAAAGAAAATCATTTGTGCATTTTCCCGACTTTCATCAAGGACGGAATCGGAGAGTACTGAGAACGCATTAAAATGAAATCACTGATTATTCGAAACAGAAACAGAAAAAGAAACAAAAAGACTGCAGCTGCGGTATGTGATTTTCTACGCTGGATAAACTATTTGATATTAATTCGAAAAATAATACTAAACCTTAAAATTCTTTACTTCATTTTTTCCTTCGAATGTGTGTCTGTCTGTTGTGTTTGTCACTTCTATATTTTTGGTTTGAGTATTGTTTTTTTTTTTTTTTTGTTTGGCCTGAAAATAAAATTCACTTGTAAAATGTTGAGCGCACTAAATTAAATCCTCTTGAGACCATGTAGTTTTCAAAAAGGTTTAAACTTTTAAGAAGGGTTTTTTTAAAGCACTTCAACACAGTACCGTGCAAAAGCTAAGTTTTGAAAAAGTAAATTGCAGAAATCTATTTCGTTAAAATACATGTTCCAAAATAATATACCTTGTGAAAAATAAGCTAATCATAAACTTGCATGTAAAACAACTAAAAGATTCTATTTAGTCCCAAAATTATACATTTTACTTGGCTCTTATAACAAATATTAAACTCATTTCTTGGATAATTAAATCGTGCTTGAAATATTAAAAAGTGCTTTTAAAAATTACCTTTGAAGGGACTAGTTTTGAACAGCATCATTACAAATTACTTTTATTAATTTAAAAAGTAGTCTATTAAATTAATACCCCCTTCATCTTCAAAACAAGAAAATTGCAGTGATTTCAAAATCCAACTAGAGTCCGATTTAGATACTAGAGAGTGGTTTTTCAAGAAAGAAAAAAAAAAAAAAATCAAAAAGAAAAAAACTTAGTGAAATAAATCAAAAATAAATTTAATATTTGCTTTTAAAGCCAATGAAAATTAGTATTTTGGGTCTAAAAGACCAGTTCAAATGTGTTCTGTCTAGCTTTTTGACCCTTATCGACGCGTCGTTGAGTTGAGCAGCATTCGGCGGCTGAAAAGTTGGAGAGAAAATAACTAAAGAAGCCTCTTAGATCTAAGATGGTGAGCAAAAATATTTTACTAGTGAAATTTTATATAAAACTTTTCAAATATTTAATTCGTTCTGAATACTTTTCTTTCTACCTGTTTGTTTATAACTTTTGTATCTTTCTGTGAGTATGTGTATGTGAGTGTGAGTGCGTGTTTAAATAATTCATATTGAAATTAATAACAAAATATCTAATTAAGGTAAAAATAAAATCTACTAACAAAACGATGGTTTAAATACGTATTTTGTTAAATGTAGTCTAGTACAGCTTCAGTTGAATACTAAGGAAAATTGTTTAAATTGAAACTTTTAAGCATAAAATATACCTACATTTGTAGGAAAAGTCTAATATCGAGAGCTTATATGCAAAAGGGCAAATTCACAATTTGTAAGATAAATTTACAGAAAAAATTAATTGAATGAAATACGTTTTGCTGTAAGAACAAATTCGAATATATTCTTTTGGGTCTAAACATATATTAGTAACTTTGTTCTGTCTTTTTCAGTCACTTTTATATACCGCCGACATTTCGTCAATACACTGCAAAAAATTTTAAAAGAACGTTTGAAACTTTGTTATATGTATATCCTCTTGTTGCCATAAACACAATGAGGATCACGAGTGTTTAAACAAACCCATAATACAGGAAATAATGTAATCGTTTTGCAAAACGACTAAAGTCCTTATTTCAAGGTATCTTCATACCAGGTAGCCGACTACTTCTTCTAGCCGTGGAACTGTCAAATGGTAGAGTAATTCTACCAACAAAATACAAGAAGTGTTTGTTGGTGTTGTGTGTGATGTAGTTATGCGTCTACCTGGTATTAAGGTACCTTGGTTTGTTTGAACATTTGTGATTTTCATTGTGTTCATGGGAATAATAGAAGATATAGTAAAGTTTCAAATATTCTATTGAGTTCTTTTGAGTCTACTTACGAGTTGAGTAGCATCAACGGAATGTCGGCGACATATTGACTCAAAACATATGATAAAGTATATTTTGACCTAAAACAATACACAACTGATAGAGCTTTGGTGCCTTTTATGAATCAGATTATTTTATAAAATTCCTTGAATAGGATTCTTCAGTTATTCTAAAAAGTTGTTATTATGCTAAGCACTCTTTTTGAATATAAATCCTCGATATTTGAAGTGCAGTTTCCCTCTGTCTAGACCTCCAATAAATATATCTAACATTTGTTGCAGCAAACGTCAACTCATATAAGCGGCAAGAAATGTTAACGAATTTTCGTTAACAATTATTGCAGCTTATGTACATGAGTTTGACAGTTGCTGTAATCAATGTTAAATATATTTATTGCTAGTCTAGGCGGAGCCCTAATATACATAAACATTTTTGCTGTAAAAATTATAAATCGTAAATCATTACAAATGTTTCCATATTTTATATCTTACAGATGTGGCCTTTGGTTTTGACTAAAATCATAACAAAACAAATAATAATCCTTTAATAAAGTTTCAAACTGACAACGTTCATTGAAAAACTAAACGAAAATTTTATATCATTTAAAAAGTAAAACACAAAATGACACATTATCAAATGCTCAAATTAACACTTCTGCCTCATATACGGAAGCAAATGGGAGGGTGTGTGATCAAATTAAAAAAAAAAAATCTATTTTCTTCAATATTCTTTTTTAAACAGTAGACCACCCTTTTTAATCCCTTTATAAAAAAAAATGAAAACTTAAGTTATCCCTTGTAGTTTTATACAGCAAGTGGCAAACATTTAGCTCAGTGTAATTTTTCAAATAACTGTTTAAAAATAAGCATTAGTTTAACTTTATAGTCGACAACTGTGTAACAACTATTGAAAATTTTTAATTTATATTGAAAACAAGAATGAAGATTTGTTTGTGTTGTTCATGTCTTTTTTAAACTGTTGTATTCTTTAGACTATAAAAAACGAGAGGTCAAACAATAAATAAAAACTTTAGCTTTTTTCTGCCTATAGGTGGACAAAGTTTGTGGTTATGTTTAGTTTATTTGGCTTCAAATTAAATTTTGATTTCATATTTATTAAATATGGTAAACAAGTAAAACTAAACAAGCTGGGGATCAACTTCGAAGTAGAAACACTTCTCATCAGCACCATCCTGTCTTAATTTTATTTTAATTTCTTATGTAATAAATATGAAGCATGAACAACAATTTAAATTGAATTTGATTTCAAATAATAAAAAATGAGAGCTTTAGCAGCTCTAACACAGCTCTCTGTGTTTAATTTTTCATTTCATTAATGATAGATAACCAACTCGTCAGCAGACTTGAAAACACTTATGATGAAATGAGCAAACATTCCTCCACATATTCTACTATTTTTAAACAGTTAATGAGAATTCAAGAATTCACAGAAAACCAGAATACATCTCAGTCGTATTCTAATAGTTTTTTTTTTATTATTTGCTATTAAAGGCAAAGTAAATTTTCACAAAATTAAAAAGTTTAGAGGTGTTGTCTGTGTTTAAATTTCCAGCTTGTCTATGTGCCGCCGTATTCCGTTATGCTGTGAAATTGTGTTCTTACATTTCTGAAATTCTCATTAACTGTTCACAAATAATACAATTGCCCAATTCACAAGCTGGTCGTATCGTTATTAAGTTGTATCGTGAGAGAAAATTTCAAACACAATTCTTAAAGAGAAACATAAATTGTTTGAATATTTGAATTTAAAAATTTGTGTTTGACATTGCCTCTCCAGATACGACTTAACAACAATACGACCAGCTTGTGAATTGGGCAAATGTATAGCAGAACGAGTTTGAACAACGAGTTGGTTGGCAGTAATAAGACATCGGCGGCATATAAACATGCTAAAAATTTGAAGACAGAAACCGGCTCTAAGCGTTTTGAATTTTTGAAATTTTATTATTCAAATAAGACTTTCTTATTCGCCATTAAAAATAATAAATCTTTTCCTGAACAATAAGTAAATAATTAAATTGACATTTATGTTCAAGAATTTTGAAACTGAAAATATGATACCAAACTTGTTCTAGTTTTCTTGGGCGGGGCTTTTGAGCTCTCAGTGAAATTAGGTTTAGCTAAACTGTAAAAATATATGTATGAGCAGCCGTTACGGTGAAATGATATTATTTTTATCATTTCATTAAAGAAGAATATTTTAAAAATTTTATATTAAATTTGTAAAAACGGCATGTATTTTTTTTTTGGTTTAACTAAACCTAGTTTAACTCAGAACCTAAAAATCCGGCCTCAATGTCACTTGCTGTAATAAAAATAAATATTACAATGTAGTATGAAAATCCCCTACAAAAAAAAAAAAAAACAAGAGCCTAAAAAAAATATTTTTGAAAAAATAAACTTAAACTCTCTTTTTTAGACAAATTATAAGTTCAACTGATTAGTTTAAATAAAAACCGGAAAAATAAAAAAATGAATATATAAATAAACTTAAGAACTAATACAAATCTATAAAAATCCGCATGTAAATATATTGCTTTACAACTATCTCCTTCCCTCCTTACTGAAACTAGAGCATGCCTTCTTTTTTCAACTAAAATTGCTGTTTTCATTTCTGTACATACATAATGAAAATTTTGTTTATTATTTAACTTAATGCGCATTTTATTGCTTAAAAGCTTGATTTTAAATGGCTTAATTTGTGTATATAATATTTTTATTTTATACTTTACAATACACACACACACATTTCTCTAATCGTATTTGAGAGCATAACCTAATAAATTTTTGTTTTTGTGGTCTTATATTCAAATCTCTTTAGGTCCAATTGGGGCCAGCATTGTAGCCATGAGTCCACGTACTATGCTCGACTTAAATCCTGCTTTGGCGATGGGCAAACCAACATTTGAATCTCGCGGACCACCCATAACATCGAAGGATTTCAAACACATAGATAAACACACAACGGATGCAACAAAGAAAAACTTTTTATAGAGTTTTTAAGGTGAACAATAATAAACTGCAAACAAGTTCAGTTGTGAAAACAAAACTCCACTTTAATGAAATACTGCTTACAGTTTTGCTTTTATGGAATGCAAAAAAATATAAGGGGCAAAATCTTTTTCTGTCTAAAGCGTAATTTGTTTAATGTTTAAAAAGTTCCATTCATTTAACTTTTACAGTCGAACTATTCGATTTACAATCGTTGATTACTTCTATCATCAGGCCTTAGTTCGATTTTACTTGCTCAGCATTAAGAACGATTTGTTTTGTGATCTTTTAAAAGCAGGAAAGAACTGTAGCTATAATTTTTGTTGACTCCTACATAAGAAAATACCATTAAATTTACCGAAAATTGTGTCTGCCTGCGCTCAAAAATTTGTCGGTGTTGAGTAGGCTTAAAGTCATACTATACATTATTTAGCATAGACCATGGTTTCAAATTTATCGCCCTCGTTGGGAATTATTAAGCTTTAGTTAATTTTGTCATGTTAATGGTAGTCGTGGCTGATATTTTCTAACCTGAGTCTTAGAAACATTTCTTTCTCATTTTTCTAGAAACAATTGAATAGTTTGCTTCACCAGTTTTTGACAAGTTGTAGAATACCACCACTGAATTACAATGGTATCTACTCAGCTGCCAATGCACGTCGATTCCATGTTTTTGTTGGGACGCTTGTTTCCCAAAACACGTGCAATAATTGTTCTAAAAGTAAATCAAGTGGAAACTAAAGGGTACTCTTTTACAAGATATCTATTCTTTGGATAATATCTTGCTGTTTCATATGTCATATATAAAAACTACTGATGCCAATCGTCCCTCGACAAGAGCGGCTGAAACGTTTATCTGTAAATCACCAAGCCGCGAAAGTTTCTTAAACGTTTTATTCGCCCACCATTCACAGAAGCAAAATTGTATTCTAAAAATTTTGCAGTCGCCTCCTGTTTCTAAAAGAATTTTAAACTGTATCTTTTTCTTTTGACCAACACGGCAGTAAATAAGCAAAATAAAATACAAAACTTTCTCTTTTATACGAAATAGAAACTAGAATACTCGTACACTGCAAAAATAAACCCTTAAGCCTAAATATCTTTCTATATTTTTTGAAAAAACTAATTTATTCAGCTTCAGATCGCTTTTTTTTAATATACAATTTATTAACAATATTATTCAATATTTTGCTAACAGTTCGTTAGCATCTTCAGCATAATATTGTCCTGTTAGCAAAATGTTGAATAATATTGTTAATAAATTGTATATTAAAAAAACAATCATAAATTAGTTTTTTCAAGAACTAAAAAAGATCAAATAAAAATGATATCTATCTTTCTATATATTTAACAGAATGTCTTTAGTATCATATATTTGTGTGTGTGTAAATGTATTATTTTATTAAGATCACTATACTCTATAAGCCAACAGTCAGGAACTATAAACAACATACAGTGGCCAGCAAAAGTATAGATTTCAATACTCAGATACATCTAAAAGCAAATAAAAAAGATATTTTTTTCATTATTGCTGTGGTCTAGCAAATGCGAAATATACTTAGTTTGAATTTGTTGTGACAGAACAAACGACGTGAATTTCTTTTTGAATACTTTTTTATGTGTTACGAATATAAGCAATAATATGACAAGAACAGATCACAGAATAGTAATTAATTGAACTAAAAAACTTTATTCAAAAAGTGATATAATACTCATACTCTGCATTATCTACGCTGATTGCAAGATCTAAACAAATCTTAATCCCGACTTAAAATCAATCATTTAAGTTTAAAGTAATCTTCACACAAATGAGATGGGAAATTTCTTTAAACTTTTTATGTACCCAAATGTATGTTTTTTTTTTGTCAGGATTTTATAGTATAAACGAAAACAATTTTTTCTTATTATGTTGTGGTTTTCAATAAAGAGTAAGAAAGGGTGACTTCGAATCTGCTTTGAATAATTTGAACTATATGTTTCCCTTATAGTGAAAAGATGGAATTTCCTTCAGAATTTGTTTTCGGATTTTGTCCAAAAATTCTATATAACGCCCTCACCTTTTGTCTGCCACTGTACGTTGTTGCTTTTAAAGAAATTTAATTCACCTTTCTCCAGTCATATCATTCCAATTATACTGTATGGCAATTTTATTTACATATTAATTATTCTAAATGTATTGTTGTTTTCAAAGTGACATTCTGTACTGTGAGATAATAAAAATATATAAATCGGAATTATCAAGGATTTTCTAAAACGGAATTGAAATCTAAATGAAATCCTTAACCACAATATATATCCTTAACATATCAAAAAAAAAAAAAAATTATTTTGCAATATTTATACTTTCGTTTCTTTGAAATTTTGTAGAAGAAATAAAAATACATATCCTCCGAATTGCAGATCACAGACCAGCGACCTGCAGCATTTTCATGAAAAGCATTCAGAGATATGAAACGTTTTCAGATAAATGTTCTAGACGAGTCACTCGTCTGTGTTCTACAGTTTGGTGGTAAGTTAAATAAAAGTTTTAGTTTAAATAAAAATGGTCTCAATATGAACTCTTTTTATTGCCATGTCTGTAGGAGATACCTGGCTGCTTTTTGATGTAGCCCATAAGATCGTATTAAAATAAAATAAAACTCATAATAGAAAAAGAACTATTACAGATTTCTGATCTAGATCGATATTGAAAACGGTGACTAGAGAACAGATTCGGTAATTTGTAATAGTGTAGAAACTGAAATTGAAAGCCTAATACCGAAATTTTGTGCATATCGTGAGTTCCTTGAGAAAACAAAATCCCCAAAAGAATATCTCTGTTTGCCACTAAAGTGCTTAGGACACGCGCAATAAACTCCTCACACAGTTTGATTGTGAATTTGACGCAGACATACCACAACTAACGTCAAACGCCAGCGGTTTTATTATGCTGTTGGGTGGTGAGTTACAATTTTCCCAGTGCTTAATGAATACAAATTCAAGATCACGTGGCAAATGCTTCAGGCAGATTTTATATTCCTAGTTTAGCAAAACTCGATTGTAGATCATTTTGAAAAATAATTCACGGTTCGTACTAAAATCTGTTCCAGCCCGCAAAGCATTTCTCATTTGAAAAGCTAAACGCTACTGTTGCTAGATTTTCTCTATCAGCTCGACCTCAATTGATGAACAGATTTTTGTTTTTGCCCTAGACCCGCAATCATCCTTTGAAACTTTCATTGAAATTCATTTTGAGAACATTCGAAACAAATCTCTTATTAATTTAATCTGTTACTTAAGGCTCTGGGTTGTATATCATGATTATCAATGTTTTTTTTTTGATTCATTATTAGTTTTAAGAAAATTTTTGAAACATCTTAACAAATACATATGCATAAAATATTAACGTTTGAAACCTCAGGAAATAATTAAACAAAAAAGCATTCACATACACAAAAGCATAATAATACAAAAAAATTGAGCAGTTTGAAGTATTGGAAAAAAAATGGAAATAAAATTATGACAGGCGTTAAAGAACGGGGGAAATCAATATGCAAAGAATGAAAAACAAAAAGATCTTAAAGAAAATAAAGTTCAAAATGTCTCTTTCGACATTTATTTGTATTTCTAAAATATTGAATAGAACATTTCCAAATTAATTTTTGTTGTTTGTTTTGTTCGTAAACTGCAGTAAAAAAAATTCGATTTGAAAACATTCTTCGCTTGCGGTAAATTAAATAAGAAAATACAATAATATTTAATTTAAAAAGAAAAAATATCAAAATTTATTATAAAAAAAAAACAAAAGTTAACTAAAATTATTTTTGTTATAAATAAACTATTATTATTATTACATATTAAACAATTTTAAATTTAATTTATTGATTGATTTTAAATAGTTTAAGCTTTACAACTATTTGTTAATTTTTAACTATAAAATTAGTTATTTTATAACAATTTTTCTTAAAAACTTAATATATGAAAATTGTTCTCTAGTCTAAATATTTCTTATAAAAATTATATAAAATGGAAAAAAAAATTTATGACGATGATATACATACATACATACATGAAAAAAAGAAAAACATTCGAAAAATAAAATGAAATGTATACTATTGAAAACAAAATTGAAGATTTAAATTAAAATAACAAACATTTGTTTTAATAATGACAAACAATAACATTTAATAAACATTTTATGACAACACCAATAAATCAAAAACAAAAATATATATACATATATGTATATTTTATTTCAGGCACAATTCGCAAACATTATTTAAAATCAAGGTTTGTATAAGGACAAAATTTCATTTCCAAATTAAATAAAAAGGCAATGCTTTTGAAGTACTTTTAAAGAAGTACCTTTTTCAAAAAAGTGCCTTCTACAAAAACGCACCATCAAATATAGAAGGTGGTAAAAAATGTCATTTGATGCACCTTTCAAAAAAAGTATCTGTCAAAAAAGTATCTTATAAAAGAAGTGCCCGTTAACAAGAAATACCTTTAGAAAAGTACTTTTACTGACTGTCTACATTTAATGTTATCGATAGACTTTGAATTTTATCACTGTGTTTTTCTGTTGATTGGAATATATTTCATATTCTCCTTATAACTTTTGTGTTGGTACTAAAACCAATAAAACTTTTTTTTGCCTTCTTTCACAATGTTGATTACTATATTTTTATCATTCTCAATTCTCAGGAAGTAAAAATCAAACTCGGGGCCGAAAAAGTAATTAAAAATTGAAAATCATATAGTTCGACTATAAAGTTGAATTGATGCTTAAAAACTTACTTAAAAAAAAAAATTAGTTCAAAGAACTTTTCAAAGGGACATAATTACTAAAAACGTACCTTCTTCAACCGCCCTTCAAAAACCTTTCGGCCATAAATTCAAACTTTCTCTTTCTGTTTCTAATTTGAAATTTACTTTTGAAACACTTTATACGAAATTGCTATTCGTTAACAACAGCTAAAAAATAACTTTCCCTTCATCTAATTCAAAGTTTGTGTAACTCTGACCAAAAACTAGCAATCGCTTTAACATTCGAACTCTGTTTAACAAACGAAAGAAAACGTCAAATCATTCACATTCATCCAGCCAATGCTTTTGCATGCCAAATAATGGAAGTTCATAGATACTTTTATGAGCAGAACCAATTTTATTTTCTTACGTCTTGCACTTCAACAATAAAATGTTTTCAATGTACTCGTACACAGTA
This sequence comes from Sturmia bella, assembly GCA_963662145.1. Classification (NCBI taxonomy): domain Eukaryota; kingdom Metazoa; phylum Arthropoda; class Insecta; order Diptera; family Tachinidae; genus Sturmia; species Sturmia bella. Next base: position 5,241,331 of record OY759171.1, on the reverse strand, counting down.
CTTGAAATACTTTCTGAATAAAAATAGCAAAAAAAAAAAGCTTTCAGCCTCTCACAGGGCATGTGTTCAAAATGGCAAAGAAAGGTTTTACTTTTGATTTGTTTTAGTGTTGTGAAATGGCAACTCAATGCTGGGTAACTAAATCATAAACACGTTGTAGCGTTCAGCTGAATTCAGAGATTGAGAGTCTAGAGGAAATATTACAAATTGTTTCTATATTTCAGCAAACAAATTTCTGCATTTGCTACTACCAACATACATACGTGGCGAAAAGGAAGTTTTTCTTGTCTCTTGTATTTGAGCGACTCTGGAAAAACAACTTACTACATTCCTGATTGTAAAATGTGTTCATGGGTTCAAACGACAAGGATGCCAAGTTTTAGTGGTGTTATCGAGAACAGGGATAAAGATGTATGCTATGAGTATGTACGTTTATAAAATCTAACATAGGAATCACACGGGCAATCTGCCTGTTACGTCCTCATGCAAGCAATAACGTCGGCAGAATGACGTCACGAAAATATTTATGAAATTTTTATATGTAAACTTGTCATACATTCTTAACTTGAGCTATTGGATTTCGAGGTAAACAACACCACAAAGCCTTTGCAAAAATACAAAAATATTTCAAATTTCTTTTATTTTACACATTTATATGTTGTTGGAATGTGATTTGTTGTCTAATTTAATTTTGGAAAATAAAAAGCCATATCAAATTTATATTTAATTTGACAGCTTGTGTTAAAAGATTATTGCTCGGCAATATCTTCTAGCAATAATTGCTGAACATGTATTCAAATACATATTGGTAAAGGACACATGTTAGTTTATTGCTTTGGCGAATTTGACAGTTGCAACGGCAGTAATTGCCAATAATATTGGGACCCTACGTAATGAAAAATAAAAATTTTTTGTTTTAAATGATGTGTAGTTATGTAGTAAAGTTTTTTGAAAAAATATTAAAGGGGTCGGTCCTGCATTTAACTTCCTCAAACCAGTCTGGGCTTAGCTAGGACTATCAGAGGGAGAGAGGGAATTTATACGAAAAAATTTTGTATGGAAGCTTCTCTAAAAGAGGGCTGTAGAAGATGGATGTTTTTAAAGAAATGCTCTGAACTTCTCCAGGGCATTTCTCTATTGAGGTAACGATATGTATGTTTATGATTGTTTGAACAAAATCTTATTCGAAGCAATTTGGCTGCTGATGACCATTTTAAAGAGTGTACAACAGCCAGGGTTGTACCCTAGCTAATACATTTTCATTTAAAATGTTGATCACTACAGTTTACCTGAAAAAAATTTAACTCAATATTGAGGATGCAAAACCAAGCTTAAGCCCATTTAATCTGTAGAAAAAATAAAAAAATTTCTTCCAACAAAATGTTTGTACTCTATTTGTCACTGATGTTAACACAAGGCCCAATTGTGGCTCATTTTCCTTCGAATGTTGATTTTATTTAATAACACTACCTGTAAGAAAAGTACCACCAATACTTCACATAAAATACTAGGCTAGCTGGACCTAGAGCAGATCAAAAGTATAGAACAACAAATTTAACGAACAAGACAGAAACAACTGCACATTGCGCAAGATTGATTGGTCCCTTCAGTTTTGAAAATAGCAAAAAGGTGGCAGGCAGCAAAATCTTGTGATGAAATGTGATTGAGGTGCGACAAGGGTGTTATTATAGTCCTAAAATTCACACCTGAGCGATGCTAGTGCGACCTCTACTTTTGCTCAAAATGTATCAATTCAATTAGAACAAACTTCGCTGCCACGCGTTTCATGCCTAAAACGTTCAATAAAACTGCATGACATGAGCTGATCGATATGCCAACGTTTTCTGCAACTTCCCCAATAGTGATTCGGCGATTTTGCGAAACAATTTCAGTGTTTTGTTCACTTGTGTCAGTGTTTTCTTCACTTGTGGGCGTGATTGTAATACTGATTTGTGCAAGGCGCTGGTACCCCTTTAATAAGCACTTTTTTCAGACGAAGTGGACAGCAACATTTCAAAAGCCTTAGAGCACTTTATTTAATTTTTAACGCAAAATTCAATACATATGTTTTGATTCACTGTTTCTCAAAAGTTAAGAATCGAAGCGGGACTAAGCTTTTCAGTTGTCAACGACGTGCTGCTAACTCAAATTGGCTGTTAATGCCAACATATGACGGACACATGTGTAAGCAACATAAAAAAAAATTTGATAATCGAATGGTACGTACAATCAGTCAAAAATTCAAAATTTGCCTTTTCTTTTGAACAAATCTCATATCTGTAGTTCCTGTTCCCGTTAATATGCAAAAAAGAGATTCTTAGCAACCTCTGAACAAATGAGAACTAGCAAAAACAGAAGGAAAAGCGGCAAAAAAATGTATAGCAACAGTGTGTTTTGTTAGAAAGAAAAAAGCCAGAGTGCGAGCATACAAAATCGCAAACTCAGAGAGCAGACTCTGGCAGTTTGCTTTTTCTTTGGGTACTCCAGCAAGGGAGAGAGAAAAACCGCCAAATTTTGTTTAACGGAAAAGTAAAACAATAAAAAAAAATAGAGAAATGAAAACTGGGAAAAGTGAATGGATGGATGGTTGGATGGTTTTAACGGTTGCATGGATGTCGTGTGGCTGTTGGCTTTTAAATACAGCAATATGAGTACAAACATTGTTTATTTGCACGTATTGTTGTTTTGCAGCATTGTATGATTTTCAGAGGCTGTTGTATTGTTACATACATATTTCTGATTATGATATTTTTTTGCAGCAATCAAGCAACATATGAATTCAACGTGTGGCCTGAGTGTGTGTTTAGTGGATGTTATTGGATAGCGAAGGAAAAACTTTGCGTTTGAAAGTAAAGTTTGTTGTTTCTTGTTTAACTTTTAACTTGCGTCCATGCTCTTGAAGTTACTTTGTGCTTTATTTTTTGCTGCTTGTCAGGGCACAGTTGGTGCTGGAGGTGTATAATTTTGCTTCTTTGGTGTTTTTACAATATCTGAGAGCTAAAACGCTTGAGTCTTGAACGAGCGAGCGAACAAACGAACGAACGAACGAACGAGCGAATGGCACGAGCAATTATTTTACGACCAAACGAACACAAAACAAACGTTTTGTGAGTGCCGTTTCTGTTATAGTTTTTTCCCCACTGAATTTCATTTAATTTTCTCGTATTCGCGTACGGAGTGTATGGATGGATGCTGTGTTGTAAGACAAGACTTTTAGTTTGCTGCTGGACGCTTTTTAAAGAAGATAAACCGAACGAATGAATTGCAAAATCTAACAAATATTTATACAAAAAGATATTAAATATATGTATATGTATTCAATAAACGGTGTCTTTCTTTGAGCTTTCCGCATTTGAAAATTAATACCTACCAGTCAGTAGGTATTAGGAAAAATAATTAAAGAAAAATAATTAAAAAATTTGAGAGCCTGAAGAAAAAGTTATTTAATTAATAAAATGCAAATGTGCAACTGAATTTAAGAAATGAAGGTAAATGTTTTGTAGTGAAATTTTGTGAGAAAAATGTATAACTACTTTCTATTAAAAAATATCTACATACCTGCATATAAATTTATTAAAAGCAACAAAAAATACAAAGAAGTAATTTCGAGCGTTAAAAGTTTAACACCTAATTAATGGGTAAATATATGTATGTACACATACGCTTACTTACAAACGCTTACATACCTGCATACATACTTACATTAATATGTATGTGTGTGACAAAAGGAATGAACATATCCATTATACCAGAAATGAAACAGCATGAGCAAGCAAACAAATTTGTGAAATTCTAGTAACACAAATAAATCTAAGTGTGTTAAAAATTGATTTTGTTTCAAAAGTCTCATAAAAAGGCTGATTTGAGACCTAAAAAGTCATTCAAATACTTTTAATGATGCCTTTTTATTTCTTTTCTTATTATGAATTTGTTTTTTGCCTCTTTTACTATGCTTTTATTAATATTTTTCTCTACTTTTTTATGCTTTTTCTCTTGCCACTTAACAACCAGCCTGCCAGTCAACCAGCCCGTCAACCAGCCAGTTAGCCAGCCCGTACTGTGCTTTATTTTGCTTGGTTGGCTCTGTGTATGTTTAATGCTGACACTTCATTAAATCTTTCACCCAGTGGGTGAAAGAAGATGACGACAATGTGTTTGGAGTGTGTTTGCATGTGGCTGGCTCTTCGCTGTAAAGCCTTTACATCCAACCACCATTCATTCCATACTGTTCCACATCGCCCAACCAAGCACAACATCCATACACTTATCAATCCATCCATCCATCCATTCTATTCTATTCTATTTGTTTTTCTTCAGTGTGCGTGTGCGAGTGCGTGTTCACGTTGTTGTTGTTGGTGTTATTGTTTGCTTAAAATTATCCCAAGTATGATGGCTGGGTTATAGATGATTGCATGGTTGATTGGAGAGCGGAATGTATGGCTTGGAGGTGGTGGACATGGCATGTCTTAGCGACGTGTTATTGTGCAAATGGGATGTTGATTTTCAGTTTTATTTTTATATTTTTTGTTTAAGCAACTTTGTTTCTTATAAATTTGCACATTTTCTTTCTATTGTTTCATTCTGCATAATGCACGAACAAAGTGACTTTAGCAACAAATTTGCAATACATTTAGCTAAAATGTATTGTTGTTTGCTTAGAGTGAAAGAAAAAAAAATGGATTTGATCTAAATAATATTAATGCATTTTATAGAAGACGTGGAAGAGTTGAATGCAGAAAGAATAAATGAATTTTTAATATGAAGTCAAGGATTAAGAGAGAAATGATTTTTTTTTTAATTATTACAATAGAACAAACAATTTTAATATTTGCAGATAGAAAAATAGGGTCACTTACAATGCAAGCAGCTATAGTCTACATTTTGATTACAATTGCATATGGCGTGGTTTGTGTAGAAATTCGAAATTTAAGTCAATTGCAAAAAACACTAGGTCTAAGATAAAATGCTTAATTTGCTTTATCTACTACTTTTTTTTTTTTTGATGATTTTGAGTTCAAACTACTTTTTTTGTGCAGATTTATCTTGAAATTCTTAATCAGGCTCAATTTTGATTTCTAAATAATTTTAATGACTAGTAATAATTGAAGACGACGAAATTAAAATTTCAGCTGGGGCACAGCTAGCTGTTTCGAAGTCATCCCGCTAGTCACTGGCACCCATTTTAGGTTAAATTTCATTTCTGATAGCTGCCGCTTAAGCAACTTGATTGCAGTTTGGTCTTGATTCTAGTTCCTGATTGCCCAAACTCCCATTTCGATACAAATGGGAGTTTGGGGAAAGCTTCATTTATGCAGCGCTCTTACGATTTTTCATGGGTGAAGACCATTTACGTTTGTGAGTGGAGTTTCTTTTCGGCAATATGTTTATAGCTCCGGCACAATGCTCTGCCCGATCCAAATTCAAAAATTTCGGCCTACTTGAAAGCGGACTTACAAAGCGAGAGATGAACCAAGCTGCTTTGGCATCACATGCTTTTCATTCATAATATCCCGCTGGTTAGATCCTTTGCTAAGCTAATTATTAGCTTGTATTGTATTGTATTGTATTATTACTAGGTTGGTCGAGGATGGCCCTTTGCACTGCGACCATATTGCTTTTGTATTTGTCCCTCACGAGTTTAATACATCAAGACACAGTATTAGCTCCTTCTGTGGAAGCCCTTGCAAGTCCTGTGAACCCAATGTATAGGCCTGCAACAGCCTGTGTCTTCTGCGGCCTAGTGCCACGCATTCGATAATCAAGTGTTCCATTGTCTGCGCTTCTTCTCCTCAAAACCTGCAGCTTGCCGTATTATTAGCTTACTTCAAACCTTCTGAGAAACACAAATATCATATATTTATTACATCAGTCCCTCTGCTTACGCGAATGCAATTGTCTCAGCAAGTGCAAAATTAGTTTTTGCTAGAAAAACTCACTACCTGAAACAATTGTACCATGTAAGCTAGAAAAGATGCATCACTGTCTAGCTTATCTGAAATTGATTTGAAAGGCATAAAAGATTTGCATGAGTAGTATCCAGGCGTGAAATTTTCTTACTGCTCGCCAATGTAAAATGTATTTTTGCTGGGCAAGCAGAAAGTTAAAAGGTATTTTCATGCACTAAGCGCATACGTTTTTGGTTTTGATTGTTGAACCAATAAAATAATACTTTTTGGGAAGGTTTCAGTTGTATCATGATTTCTGTTAAGAATCGTTAGAAAGTGCTCACAACAAATAGCCATTGCATTTAAAGAACAGTTGAATTGCATAGACGTAGTAATTGTTCATATGTATATTTGAAATGCACAGACATGCAGATGGAAATAAATACAACTGCTTGCTGATGAGACCGAAAAATCCATCCAAAGATAAACTTGAGGAGTGAATGTGTTAGATATGACTAAATATGCACAGAAAGTAAAAATAAGTTAATGATAAAAATGGGTACTGGTTGCACCCCAGCTCTAGGCACTACTTTGCTTTATTTGTATCCTTCATTTAGCCACTGCAATCATTTCAACTTTATTTACACAGCTAGAAACGATTGAAGTATAAGAGCTGGAGAACTGAAGGTCTCATGGTCTAAGAAAAATTGTGATGAAAACTATGAGAACATTTGATTTCAGATGGAGTAATAATACAAACACTTTTAAGCGTTTTTAAATTTAAGCACAATTTTGTTGGCTCAGCCTACGAGGAAGAAATTATAGCGATGTGCACAGAATGGGTATGGGTAGGAATCATGGAGGCTTCGTAACAGCTAGTTGTACCCCAGTTCAAGTAATAAATTTGCTTTATTTGTAGCCTTCAATTAGATTGAGTCACAGCAATCATTTGAACTTGATTTGTTCAAGTATAGCCCATAATTGAAGAAAAGTAGTTCGTTGAACAAACAAAGTGATAAGATTATACTATCTGTTAGCCATAAGAGCTAACATGTCAGTCGACTGCATTAATCAATTAATTCCTTTCATTGGCCCAGCACAAGAAGAAGAATAATGAAGAAATTACAGCGTTACACTCTTTCTTGCCTCTAACTTTCAAAGTACTAAAACAAGTTTTTACATGGTTGACTTAATTTTGGCACAGTTTAGAAAATTCCAACAGGGATGCTCTGCATCCCTGCATTAGTTTGGTTGCATGTGAGTTTAGCAAAAAAGTAATCAAAGTGCTTGTAATTTGCAATATTTCGTTAAGTTTTTTGTACATGCTGTTGTTTTATTTTTGGAACGATGCTGCCGTTAATTTCTGAAATGACAACGGACTGAAAAAACCACTGAAAATTAAAAAAGAAATGTGCATGGTATATTGAACGGGAACAACGAAAAAAAAAATCTCTATATTTAGCCGGGTTAAAATGAAACAAATATGTTGTTGGTATAATAAACTCGTAAATAAGAGCACACACATGCCGCCACCGAAAGTTTCTGATTCGACAGTCAACCTCATTTTCGAAATATTCAACAACACAAAATTTAAAATTTTGCATACACGTATGAAAGTAAGTAAGTAAGTACATGTTACGTATAGACAATTCTGTTGTACTCGTCACCAACATCCACAACAACAACAACAACGACAACAGCTAAAAATATGCCGCATGCCATGCAACTACATACAATAAGTACTTCAGTAAACTTTCATGTTAATAATGTCTTTAGCAAACAACTGGGAAGAAGGTGATGATAATGATGATTATTATGACTCTGAGCCGATGCTGGCTGCTCTTGCTAAACAATTGGGCTGACGTTGTTTTCCGCCAGTGAACAAAGTAGAATAAATGGCAAGAAAAAGGCAAAACTTAAACGAAAATATTTTCAAACAAATAAAATTAATAATTTTCACAACGTAAAAAAAGAACTCAACAGCTCATTATGATGCTAAAAAGTTAGTAAAAATATTGCCGTAATAGTTGTTGTTTGTCAAACTGTTTCTTGCGGCTGCTGTGCAGCCGTTTGAAAGAAAAACCGTCACGACATCACCAGTAAGCCAGCAAAGGCTGGCTGTTAAGTAAAATTAAATAAATAAAAAAAAAAAAATGCTAAACAGTGGAGGAAACCAGCAGTTTGTTAAAAAAATGTCTATAAGCAGATTGTTGCTGATTACTTATCGTCTTCATCTGCAATTTTGTTGGTTTTATTGTATTACTTTTTATTGTTATTTCACTTTTTGCTTGCTGTTGCTGTTGACGCTCACTTTGTCATACTTTAATGTCTTTACTTATATTTGTAGAGTATTTTTCTTCTTCTTCTTTTCACTTATAATGTTTAAAGTACAAGTTGCACACAAAACCCTGACAGAAAAAAAAACAGCAAGAAAAAGTTCTTAATTTTCCCCGAAAAAAAGAAAACTTTCTCAAGAGGCATTCAACCGTAATATTTTAACTAAAACTCGCAAAAACTGTCATCTCCTTTTCTACAACGGAAATGGAAAACATGAAGAAAATATAATCAAACACACATTTTAAAAATGAAAACATTTGCACACACACACACACACACACTCACAAATGAGCACACTGATAAGTAAATAAATTAAAAAGAGCTGCTTTAATAGAAATCAAAAATGCTCACACGCACACACTCGTATAAGCTGGTACATCCTCTCAGAAAAACTGGAAAAAAAACTTGAAGAAATAAATACACAACCACAACTACACACATTAGACGGCGATGAAGATGTTTTAAAGCATTCATTCATACAGTGTTGGCTAAAACTGGTGCACTAGTTTAACTAATACCAGCTATTAACTTATGTACCCAAAGAAAGTGGGCACATTAAAAAAAAAAAAAAAAAATCGGGGACAGATTTCATATTTCATCCCACTAGGCACCTTTTGTGTCATATTTTCTCATTTTCTAGCAATTTGGCGTTGGTAAAACACCTTCTTTGAATACAATCAAATTTCACATTTTTGCAAATAAGGTGCACTATAGTTATGTATGTAATATTTCGAGATTAGGGAACAAAAAAAATATTAATCATAGAAAATCACTTTGTTGTTTTTCAAAATATTCCCCATGAGTTCGAACCACTGATAGACGCACTTTTGCAACTCTGATTGCGGTATCTCCAAAACATGCATTCTGAATGCAGCAAACACTGATTCAGCTGTCGAAAAACGTTGACCTCTCAGTCTGTTTCTTACGTACGGGCATAAAAAGAAGTCATTCGGTGCCAAGTCAAGACTATTCGGCGCATGACTGATCAAATCGATGTCTTGGGTGCTGCAGTTGTTGCACTTGCTGGCAAACAAATCGTTATGTACCACTCATAGTTTGCTGCTACCACTAGAACAGTACGGTACAGTTAAAAAAAACAGTCGACCATTTGCTTGAAAGTGATTCGTGCGCAAACAACTTTTAGTGGATTTTGCTCATCTTGAAACACTAATAAAGTCGACTGCTGTTTACTTTCGGACTCATACGAGTAAATTCAGAATTCATCACCTGTCACAATGTCCCAGAGATGTTTCGAAGCCCAGTGATCGTATTTTTTGAGCGATTGACAAATTATGTGGTATCTAACACGAACACATTTTTACGACAGCCAATTGCTAATGCAATATTGAATGTATGCAGCTATCACTAATGCCGCAGGTGGTCTCAATCTCACGATAAGTCACAGCACGATTTGGCAATATCAGTTGGCACACAGCATCAATGGTTTTCGGAACAACAACTGATTTTGGACGATCTTCGTGAAATTCGTCTTGGAGTGAAATTCTTTTGGGTGCTCAAAAATGTAGCTATTTGATCCGATGTGGGAGAGCTCGTCTTGGAGTGAGCTACAACCACGATTGAATTCACCATACCATCGATTAACACTGGTCTTTGAGGGAGCTTAGTCGCCAAAAATTGAATTAATCGTTTTGACTACGTATCACCTTAAAAAACTTTGCGAAACATAAAAGGCAACACTCGTAATATATAGAGGTATTATGGTCAGAACTCCAAACAACGGTTTTATATGTACATATGTATATATGTATCTGTGCCTGCCAACCTTCTTTATTTTTTACCTTTCTTAACTATTTTAACCCTCACTGTCAATAGCAAGAGGCAAAATAAAACGTTTTAAATTTTGTTTGTTTTCTAATGTGTGCTTGTTTATGTTTTTAAGAGTGTTGTATGTATGTGTGTGCACGAAGAAGTGCTCGTTTGTTTATTTGTTTATGGTATAAAACAAGAGCTTAATGATTTTTTGGCATTAAGGAATAACCAACAGAATAAATAATAAAAAATAAAACTTTTCCCTAACAAACGCACAGACACACATGCTGCCAAAGAAACACAAGCATTAATTTTAGCTTAAAGATATTTTTATTTAATTAGTTCTAATTTGCATAAAGTAGTTTTATAACATTAAATTTTAAACAGACGCAAACCAGCCAAACAGTTCTTAACTAAATTAGCAGCTAATTGACAAATATCAATTAAAGAGAAAGAGTGAGACGAGTTGCGTTTACACAGGATTTGAGCTTAACAAAAAAAAAAAAAAAGGCAAATAAATTTGTTATAATTATAAAAAGAGAATTGAAGGCGAAAATTGTATTTTGCAGTTCCGGGAAACTTTTTCTTTATGTAATATTCATTAGAGAAGAAGGAGACTTATTTAAACAAGGTAAATATTTTCCTAATTTCTGCCATTGAGAGCGTTCAACCAATGTGTTTTGTTAAATTACATTTTTCATTGAATTTGAGCATAGAGTATTTGAAATGTAAATTACTTAAGCACTTGAGAAAATGGTAGTTAAAAATGTAGTGTGTGCTTTCGTTTATCTTACACCCAAATTTTTTTTGCCAACTGGTCGTCTGTATTCCGTAACAATTGCCCCTCCACGTTTTTCCATTTTGGGCTAAGACAGGTCGCTGGTCTTTGTTGGTAGTGTGAGAGACGCTGGTTGTAATGAAATGGAGCTGAATGTTAGAAATTGTGTAACTTTTGTCAATCATAATGAAATTGTTTGACAGTTTATAGAAAAATTAACTCCACAGCAATAGCAGCTTTAGGCAGTTAAGGCAACGGCAAATGTGCGATGCTGCTTTGTTGCGAGTTTGTGAAATGGTTGGTAAAGAGCCATCCAAAATAAGAAATCATATAATTTATTGGTGAATTCTATGGATATATGTATATCTGTATGCTTACAGTCTATATTTGTATAAAAGTAAGCTTGAATATAAAATTAAAGAAGAATATTACATTACATTATTAAAATTAATCATTCAAATGTAGCAGCGTATTGCGTTTAATAGCCACTATGCTTGTAAAAGAATCTATGCAATTGGAAAACTGTTTGAAACAGCAACGTAGTTTCCTCATTGGATCATCCATAGTGCCATGCTGTAACTTGCTTCCGTTAATCGAGCTCATCAAAGGAGTTATATTAAAAATTGCTCTCCTCCTCCTCCGCCTCCTCATTGGATCAGCTGAGTTTTTACATATAGCAAATCACAAGAACGTTGCTTTCATTAATTAAGTTCATCAAAATAGCGATATTAAGTTGGTAGACAATCTTGTTGAGTGTGATGGAAGATAAATAAATGTTCGATAGGTATTTCTTAAACAAAAATTGCTGTTGAACAGATTCATTGCGGTGCGGTCACTATAGACACTGTAGAGCGGGTTCCATACAGTCATATTCTAGAATAGAATAAATATACGTTTGGTAATATTGGGACTTTTTATTTATTTATCTATTTAGATATTTATTTTATTACTATGTCCATATCATACAGACAGCTATTCAAAACCGTATTGAAATATGTAAATTTATGCCAAAAAAACATTGAAAAATGAAAGAGTGATCTGTCATGAGTCCCATTATTATACTTAATTCGGGCTTGCTAAGTCTTAGCAGTCCCCCTGTTTTTTCAACGGCTGGATCCCTTCACAGAATTCTTGCCTTGATTTCCATGGTTTCGTTATTCCACAGAATTAAGTGCCCAATTCTTTTACTCAGATTTAATTGCACCGAAAGGTTTCACATATACCAAGCTAACGTAACTCTCTTGACTCTCTCTCCTTTCCAGCTATTCCCTCCTACTCTGTCACCCATACAATGCCTAGTTCACCGTGAGTGGAGTAACTGTTAAGAACAATTTTGCAATCCCAAACTGTTTATGATTTGGTTCGCCCAGCTGAGATCGCTCTACTGACCATTTGTCCTTCCCATTTCATTGCGATCCCTAACCATACCAAGTCCTGTTTTTCTTCTCTTATTTCATTTTATTTTAATACATATCATTTTGATTTTTATTTTATACTATTTTATTTCTATTCGTTTTGTTGGATTTAAGTTTATTTTAGTTGAATTATTATTAAAGTTGGATTATGTAGTCTAACTGTCTATTTCATAAAAATTATAACAGGTTTATAAAGCTCTTATTTGACAGATTTTCCATACAAATATGTCAAATAACAGTCTTATAAGCATGTTATAGTTTTTATGAGTTAGGGGGTAATTGTTTATTACAAATTATTTTTCTATGGAATTCAATAAGTTATTGAATTTTTGCTTGTGAAAAGTAGAATATGTGCATAATAACAGAAAATATTTGGAATACAAATTTCCCATCGTTTAATTAATACACATATGTATGTAGTTTATTAGAATTTTTTTAAAGCTTTACTCTAAATGAAAAATTTGGCCTGTTAAAATGTTGAACCCTACAATCATCACATCACTTTGCCACATTTTTTACTGGTTTATTATTTAAGAACTAATGTGAAACTCATATTGGCTTTCAATAAAAAGTACAAGCTAATTTGCTGCTGAGTTATGAATTTGCATTTGTAATATGAACAAATATTATTCTTATATGTATTCACTTTTTAGTTAATTGGTTAAATGGCACATTTAAAGTGCCTTAAAAGTTTTTGCTAAAAACTACTTTGAAATCTAAACTTCTTCTTAAATTGAAACTTTTGAATTGAAAGTATTAAATGAAAAGCTCAAATTTTAACTTTTGAATATTTTCCAGCATACAAATTATGAACAGAAACGAAAGTTTCTAGTTGTTTGTGCTTGCCTGCACTTAAACCTTCTTAGACCCCTGCAGTCCACCGCTGCGTTTTCTGTCAACAATATATTTTAATTTAAATCTAGGTGTTGTTTCATCCAACAAAGGAGCAATACTTTTTTCAGCTCTTCTAGGCTCGTTACACTTTGCCTTTGGCTTTGCCACTACTGCAACGACGAGAAAACAAATATACAAAAAAAAAAAAAAAAAAATAAAAAAAATGAAAAAAAAAAACACAAGCAGGAAGAAGAATGAAAACGCCAAAGGACATAATTTATACATGCTGGTTGTCATTCGAAGATGTGGTTGATAACATACAAATCCGAACAACCCATCAAACAGACACATTTGCATGCCATCCTAAAAGTGTCTCCCTCTCTCTCTCTCTCTCTGTCACCCTCTTCACCATGCTAGGAAAGGGTTAACCAAAAGTTAGGAAATATATTTTGGCCACGAAACGAAAAGTATTGGAAACTCTGCTTTCAATACATCAAACACATAAAAATGAGTTATTGGTTGCAGTCAAGTATTTGCCAGTGTTTGTAGTAAAGATTTAAAATTTAAAGACGAAAGAGATAGAAATAAAGTACAGCTCCTCACCCTGTGACATGTGTCAATTTATGGACACATGCTCATGCAAGCAATTATACTTACGAGTATAAGTAGATGCACATGTGCTTACAAACGTTTATTCAATGCCTTCATTCATGTGGCATGTGTGCAAGTGTGTGGGTCTGCTCACACAAAGCACTTGCAACAAAGATGAGTGAGTATTTTATTGCAATTGCATTTTGCTTGAAATTTCATGGCTGATCATGTAATTTATGCTGTTATTGTTGTTTGCTGAATTAATTTTGTTCCATCAAGTGCTTCATGTAGCGTTTGATGTTTGAGTACATAATGAAATCATTATCACCACTGCTGATTGTTTCATTTTCCTTTCGTTCTGACGAAAATAGAAGGCACATTTAAAATTTAAGAACTTAAATAAAACCTTTTAATTTGAAGTGAAAAAGGACTTAACAATTGCAACATGTTTGTTTTGCAAAAGACTGAAACAATAACAAACAAAAAAAAAAAAAACGAGGAAAAAAATAACTCAAGTCGAGTAAACACCGGCCATGGACGCACGAAATGCACTTAAATATTAAATACGCAAGTATGCGCTTGTAAATTACATACACATGTGTGTGTACATATATAGTTGTTGTTAAATATTATCACGTTTAGGTATGTAAGCGCGCGAGCGTGTGTTTGTGTGTGTGTATGTGCCAGTGTAAAAAATGTGTTTAACGAAACTGGGGGAAATGTTGCAGCGCGAAAACAACAACAGCAACTACCATTACGATAAAAATAATAAAATATTGCCTTCAACTCTTTCCTCTTGAAATGTATTCATTCATTCATTCACTGGCACGCCAGCACACACGCTCACTCACTCACTCACTCACTCATCCACCCACTCATTCACTCTGTTGTGCTATAAATATACATATGTAGACTATTTTTCGGCATGTGCCTGTGTGCCGCATGGACAATGTGCCGCTGCTGCAATTGCCATAGAAATAAAATATTTTAAGTTTAATTTTTAAATGTTTCTGTTTAGTTTTTTGTTTGCATTTTGATGTATTTGACTATTTTTGGTGATTTTTTTTATTCTTCTGCTAAACGATGCCTTTTAGCGACGAAGTAAAGCGTGCAGCACATTATTGCCGATCAGTCACTAAAAGAATTGATTATTTTCTTTATTAATAAGTTTGCATAGAGAAAGTCAGCTTCCGGCGAATTGCAATAAGACTTTTTCAAAACCTTGTGACATATTGAAGTCAATGTTTACAATTACTAGCAAATTATCAATGATTTTTTTTTTGCTAAACGTTTACAGAGCCAAAACTACGTAGTAGCACCAATAAGATTATCACCTTGAAACATTTTTAGACTGATGGGCAGAAAGAAACAAAGATTTTTCTATATACACATATACTTTATTTCTTTTATAGGAAAAAGAGAGTGTTTGTGAGCGTTTGATTAAAAAAAAAAAAAAAAAATAGAATAATAATAATAATTAATCTAGGTTCAAAAATGAACCTTTTTTAAAAATATTTGCTGTCTTTTTCAGCTGTCTATATGCCGACGACATTTTGTTGGTGCTAATCAACTCATCAGTAGACTTGAAAAATTCTTAAAAGTTTGTTTTTTAAAAAGGTTCATTTTTGGACCTGAATTAATACATTTCAATTGGCTCTTAAAGCAAATAAATAATTAAGTTCATATTTTAATAATAATAAAGTTAATTAATTTTTATTATTCGAACTTTTTCGTATATAATTATTTCTGTTTCAAGTTTATCAGGCTCAAGGTTTTTCTATATTATCCTTGTGATTGATATTAATTAAATTAGACAAAGAAGACAACAAAGACATTTAGCAGCAGTTTCCTTTTTGATTTCAGCAATAAAAGTTTCCTCATTCAAATAATAAGAATTTTTTAATTCAAAAGCCATTATTTTGCAAGGTTACAACAATTACACAAAAATAGTTATTCCACTTACCGTATAGATTCCTTTACACCAATAATCACTCGTCTTAAGAATATTTTCAACTTTAACGCATGGCTGCCTTCCAAGAGTTAACTCTTCACTTTCTCTGTTCCACACTCCTTAAACATTAAGAATTTTGTATATTTATCCGTGTGCCTGGAAGCAATTGCATTTGTTTAAATAAAAGAAGAATAACAAGCAAAAGTCTCTTCGCTACTACATGCATACATACATACATACATACATACATACATATGTATATACTTCTTTATGTAGAACACTAAGCAAAGCGAGTCCAAGTATGATGCATAAATAGTACGAAAATATGCATTACGTACGGATGAGTGTGCAACAGCGATTGTAAGTGAATTTATGAAAAGAAATGTTTGCCAGAACGAATGTGGGCGTTTGTTTAACTGGCTGGCTGTTGGGCTGACAGTTATTTTGGTTTCGTCGTCCCCGTGCTAAAGTCCTTTTGGAAAGCGTATACGAAAATAATAGTTACCTGCTGCTTTTGAATGGCGCAAGGTGTGCACTATAGTACGAGTATTTATGTAGTGCAAGAGTCGAGCAAATTATTGTTGGTTTGTTTCATAAGATTTTTTTGTTTTGTTTTTGTTGCTATTTATTACCCCCTATTTTTTGTCTAAGAGCGTGAGACACATAATAGTATTATTCGTTGTCGTTAGCTAGTTATTTGCACTTTTCCGCTTTTTATTGTCGTTCGGTGGAAATAGTGCTGCTAAGCAGAGCAAAGTAGCAGCATCCAGCTTAAATGCATATTGTGTGTAGTATATGCCACAAAAAGGGGAAGCCAAACACCTTAATGGGTTGAGCATGGCAAGCAAACGCACACAACAGCTGGAAAAAGCTGAAAAAAAAACGCCAACATAATTTGCGTGAACTTTTGTGGATTACTAATTAACTCGTTTATTGTGCGTACCTTTGTTTGTATCCATTCCGAGCAACTGCTCATAAAAACATTATCTTTCGAGCTGAAACTGCTGCAGGTTGACATCCCCACACAGTTTTGAGTAGCAGCATTTTTATTAAAAGAAAAAAGAAAACAAAAATTGCTTTG
This sequence comes from Sturmia bella, assembly GCA_963662145.1. Classification (NCBI taxonomy): domain Eukaryota; kingdom Metazoa; phylum Arthropoda; class Insecta; order Diptera; family Tachinidae; genus Sturmia; species Sturmia bella. Next base: position 5,224,689 of record OY759171.1, on the reverse strand, counting down.
TTTTTTATTGTGGCTTAACCCAAAGCTTTTAAATGTTTTATTCAATAAGGAAAAATAGAACAGTTAAGAATAGGAAATAATTAAAATTTAATTGCACATTTTTTTGCCTCAGCCACAGCTGCTGCCACAATCAAAAGTTGGCTCTTTCGGATGTGTAATAAATCTTGACAAAGATTTTGATCAAAGCAGCCAGTCACTATAAGTATGGACACAAACTTAAGCACTTCTGGTTAACAGATAAAATTTGCATAAATGGCTAAAGTAGAGGCGAACGTGCAAATGCAAAGCAGGTGGTTGTAACCCAGCAAAGAAAGCAACAGTGTGGATACCAAGATTTTTGGCAAAATTCGGTCTGTTCCACCGGATTTTCGACTAGTTCGGATGAATGAGATTAAGACGAAAACTATTCCCAAAGTAGCTGAAATGCTGCAAATCACAATGATATATTTTGAAACAACTTTTTAAACTAAACCTTGGCATCATTGGCAACAGCTGTAAAGTAAGAGAAGAGCATATGTAAATTGATTGCTCACTGAGCCCCAAAATTATATTTTTCATAGTACGGAGAGGCAGAAATATCCATAAATGTGTTTACAACTTCAAGTTTTCAGGAAAAATTTTCCACATTGGTTTTTACGGAGCTTTTCAATAAAATGCTTTACTTTTTTTCATGAAAACATTCAGTTGACTTATTCAGTTTTGCATGTTAACAAAAAGCAGCTGATTTTTTTTTAATGTTGTCTGAACTTACCTTAGAAAAAGTTTGAGCAAATTTGTACAGAACATGAAAAATGTTCCTCTCTCGTTTGTTTTGCACAAAAATTGTTGCAGGGAACGCTTTTGGGTAACTTCGAATTAGTTTGGGATGTTTCGGTCTGCAAATGGAACACACCTATTATATTGCTAGCATTACGAACTGAGTACACTTTTCTTAAAATGGCTTTCAGTGTGAGCACCAACCACCTCACATTTTTTGTCACAGTACTTATCATATGCGAAAAAGTTCAGTACGTAGTATTTGGGCTCATAACATGTGCAATTAAGCTCATAAACCTGTTTTCCGAGGTGAAAGTCTAACTCACTTAACAAACCAGTATAGTAGACCAAGTCTTACAATTCGGAGCTATGGACAAATATTTAATTAGCTCCTTAATGAAATCACGCATTTGAGATTTATATGGGCATAACATTTTTTATTTCCATATTTGTTATTCAAAGAAATTTATATTAGATGCTAAAATTATAGCAATAATATTTTTTTGTCATAGAAACCTTAAAAATAGGTCTTAAATTTTTAGCCATCTGCTTCTGAACTTTTTAATGGCTTAAATTTGTTTTGCTTTAAATTTGTTTAAACCAAAACAAATTTATGTATTTTGCGTAAATTTAATATTGCAACAAATTTAAAGCTGAACAGCACTCAAAGTAGAAATAATTTAAACGTAGTGGCAGGAGGAAAATGTAAAAAAACAAAATGCTAAAAATCGCTTTTGTGGCAATAAAACTGCTCTTTTGTTTCAAAAGCTTATTACAAGTTTTACATTAAAGGTGCACGTGTGCGTGTAAATTATATCTACTGCAATGGACGTGGTCACATAATAATGCACTTAAATCATGGTAAATGCCAATAAATTAAGATTATTTCTGATTAATTGCAGCAAAGCGAGCAACTTGCTTTTAGCATAATATTTTTAGAGAACACATTTTAGCTTAAAAAAAAACAAAGGAACTACAGAGAGTAAACTTATGTTTGGTTTATTAAAATTAGCCTAAAAAAATATGAAAAATTGCTAGTTACATTTTAACTCAATTTTAGTTCGATTGAGCACAACAAGTATTTTTATGTAATAGTGGAATGGCCTTATCTCTAATATTATTATTACAATTTTATTTCGTTACACTTATCATGTTAATCTAATATGAATCCGTATTGAAATAAATCATTCGATTAACAGATTTAGTATACAATTAAAATTATAGTGAAACAAAACCACTATAAAAACAATTTGTTTGTGAATTGAACTTGCCTTTCGAAATACAATTTTAAGCAATATAACTAGGCTGGTGAATTGACTTACTAGCCTGTTCCCTTGAGTTTAATTTTAATTTGAATTCTTCAATTTCACTTTAACAGACTATTTTGCATAACACTAATTCATTTCAGCTTCTGTGCCACACTTTAGCACATTTTGTAAATTACGGAATGTAAAATTTATTAAATACATACATACACACACTTGGTACATACATACATTCATACATGTTATGTTATGTTCAGAAGAATGAGATTATTGTTCAATTACTGGCAGCTCATCGATATCGAAACTGGTCATTCTCATGAAACAAAAACAAATTTCAACATGATTTTAAGTGTACTTATACCAATCAACGAACATGTTCAATGTCGACGAATTGGCGTGTAGTTTCCTTGGACCATTTTTCAAAAACTCTTGCATTAGATTACATTAATGTAATAACAAAGAGGCTTAATCAAAATTATCTAAAAATTCGTTGCCTAAAATGATAGGAGAGCTTCTGTGTTACGCCTCTGTATATTTAGAGATTGTAAGTTCTCTCTCCAAACACATTGATAAGTGATATTTACTCACATTTCCCTAAAAATACCATTAAAATATCGTGCACTTTAGAAGCTGTGGGAGCTAAAAATTTTACTATTTAACAAATTCCATTTCCAATGTATCCCAGAAGATCCATGTATCATATCTGAACAAATTTATATCTGACTTGAAGCACGTGCTTTCAAATGATGCTGAGTGGACGTACTGAGTGCTTTGTCTGGTTTATAGAATAAAAAGAAACACAGTGATCTATTTTTAGTTGCTTTATATTTTTTATGGGGGCTCAATTGCCAAGATATGCTCAATTTGTTTATAGGAGAGTAAAGATGGGATCTCCCAAGCTCAGTTTTTTTTTGAACGAAGCTTTTGGCTTGTCTGCAGAAACACCCAAAGACTCTTAGTAGGACTCGCTACCAATTCATCCGTCGAGACGCTTGTAATGAAACCGAGCGAAATTGCGAGAAAATACGGACGAACATATGGTAGTCATATGGCTCTCTTCAAGTTTTGAACGTTTTCGAAAAACAATCACACACTATTAGATGATCAAGGATGCATTTTTATGTATTCATTCTTCTTTGTTTTTTCTATTACGATTCGCAAGTTACAAAACGTGTAAACTTAACAAAATATGTAGCATTGGTTTTACTCTCATGTGTCGAATTATTTATATAATTTTTAAATAATATCCTTCAAAATTGTTCAGAACTCGCTCAATAACTCAATATGGAGGGCTCAGATGGCAAAATTTTTACATACGACGAGCAAAATTCTTTTGTAGAAGAGAACGCATGGGACCGTTTAAGCTCGGTATGTATTTGTTTTTTTTTTTTACTCTCATCATTTGAAATACGGATGGAATTTCATATTATTTTCTGTATGATTTCACATACGTGAAGTATTACCGTCTAAGCCGCTTATTAGTGATATCTGAAGGGTATGTAATCTAAAGGTGGAGTGACAGAGCACGCGTCTCGCTCTTCAATGCGTTTCATGTGACTCTCAGAAAAATAGAATCAGTGCAACTGTATGTGACAAGTTTCGTAGCACAACGCATAGAATGCGTAGAACGCGGGGAGCAGATCTTTTGCCAGCGTTACAAGCGTCGCGAGTAGAGAGAGCTATTTTTGATTGTTAAAGATGAGTCTACTCTCAATGTTATCGATAAATACTTTTGTGTCGCGGAATAGTTTTTGACATGTTTTGTAACAAAAAACATTTCTAAAATAAAAAAACAAATATTGTGATAAGTTTAAGATTACTGTTAATACATTTTTTAGTACACATTTTTCATCAATAAAACTTACTCTTACCTCATGAGTATCATAGTTTTCATGTTTCATAATGTTTTATGCGTATTAAACATATGTTATACCGCAAAAAGCAATGTTGGAGCAGAAATTTGTTTTGTGAGTTGAAAATGTTAACACAACTTGGCGCGTAGAAAGCGCTGCAGGTAGCTAGAGGTTTGAAGAGCGTACTACGCTCAGAACGTATGAAAAGCAAGAGTGTCATAACTACATATAACTCCAGCTTGATTTTGTGAACACGCGTTCATGTATCAAAACTCTAAAATATGTTTTTACATCCACCGAGAATAACTATGGCAACCTAATTTCAATAATATACATATATAACTGGGAAGTGTTTTGATGTAAATTTCATTCTGTAGGGGAACAGGGATAAAATATTGCGTATTTCACTTATATGCTTTTGAACACAGCTGTATGCATGCACATTTTCATTTAGCACTAAAATACACAATAGCGGTAAAAATTAAGGTTAAAAAAATCATAAATTTGGCAAAGCTTAAAAGCTTACAAAATAATAACTTATTCACAGAGGCGGAATGGAAACTTTTTCATGATGATGCTTGTTGAACTTGTTTTGTTATTAAAATTGTTTTGGGTATTAAATTTTATTTCATTAATTTTTTTCTGCATTTAAAAAAAAAAACTCATTTCATTTAAGTGCAACTTGAGGGATTAATCTGAAAGATTTGTATTTGTCCATGACATGACCGACCATATTGCAACAATAAGATGAATTTAATATCTTAAACGTTGAGGAAAATGCAAGACCATCAAAGTAAAAAACTCTCTATGGGAGGTAGGGTTGTGAAAGTGACAACAATCTGGCTGGCTTAAATGGATTTCGAAAGAAATTTATATTTTAGTATAGCTGACGCATGACAAACATACAATGCAAAGAAGAAGAGCACAGTCATGCCTTTGAACCAGTGACTAGAAAGCTAAAGTTTCGCTTTTTCACATTTCCAGAAGTTTTACCAATATTTGACTGTAACCAAACCAAATAATTGTAAATTTTATTAAAAGAAAAATCCTGCAAGTATTCAATTGAAAAATAAAGTCCAATTTTATTGGGGATTAGTACACAGACAAGTAGACAAACAGAAGGACGGACAAAAGGATGGACTGCCTGCCACACAAATGGACTGAATGTTAAAATGCACTGGGATTCTAATAAAATAAATATAAATAAATGCTGGCAAATGGAAATTATTACTTTGGCTTTAAAATATTTGTCATACGGATTAAGGCTCTTTGCCTTCGTCACAGATTGGAATGGTGGGCTGAGGGAGAAACGAAAAGAAAAGTTGAAATGGCTGCTGATGTACGTACTTGTAAATGAAGCAAAATAAGCAAATTCAGTATTCATTTGTTAATTCTAACAATAATTGTTCTGTTCAGTTGTGTGTTTCTTTTTTTTTTTTTTAAATTTTTATTCTACTGGTTCTATTTCTATTTTCAACAATTACAGGCTCTTGTGGCACAGAAAGTTGATACACTTATAAAATTTGTACAGAGATTGAAATATTTTCTGCTTAGCCAGAAAATGATTCTAAATGTGTGGCATGAATGTGTTGTATCTCAAGCACTTGGAATGCAACTCTTTCGTGCTGGCACTACATTTGTGTCCTGTTTTCATTCTGAATATATTCTTTTTTCTTTATTTTTCATGATACCTCAACAATAAATGTACTCGTACTGGAAACTACAGTCGTTATTCATTTTCAATCGCAGAAAAAGTTTTTCCTTTTAGTTGCTTAATAGAAAACGTAGAAAAAAAAAATGGAAAAACAAAATACAATAACAATACAAAAATCCCTACTCCAACAACAGCAACTGCAGCAGCAGCAGCAGCAGCAACAAAGAACGAACGAGCTTTAAAATAGATTGGTATTGTTTAAAAATTTTGTCTGTCTGTGTCATTTATTTGCAAGTGTTTGTACGATGTTGGAGCCAATAGTTAAGCTAACCCAGCAAATATTTAGGTTTGGTTAGCACAATATTAAAACAATTGGAGCCGCTTTAGTAGTATTGTTGGAAATTTTTATGAAAGCGGCTACTTTATTCATATTACTGATTGATTGCTTCCATGCAAAATAAAATCACTCTTAATTTGTTTTTGTGTACTTTGTAAATGTTGTAACTTGCAGACTAACATAAGATTAGTTACGTTTTAACGCAGTCCTGCTACGAGTTGAGACGCTATAGCAAAACTGATAGATGTGTACTCAATGGTAAAGGCAAAGGATTCCCCCCCCCCACATGGGGTACCTATTAGTTTTAGCTTCTTATTGTTTTTAGTATTTGTTGTTGTGGAGGCCAGCTGACTACATGCATATACCATGTAAATTTCACGCCTTTATCACCCATGACTGAAAAGTTGCAGCTATTTTTAAGTAATTTTCCTAGTTTCTTGTATGGGGACGCCTTTTAGTTTTCAAATTTTTGTTATTTTTAGTATATTTTGTTGTAGTGGCTATATGTCGCAGACAGACGGACAGCAAAGTCTCAGTAAAAGGGTTCCGTTTTCACTATACAAGTACTAAAAACAAATACCGGTATTCATAAAAAATAAAACGTTGCTCAAATACATTTTAGAAAAAATTTTATATGAAAAATTTTGTAATAAAATGTGTTTCAACAATGTTTTATTTTTTATGAATACCGGTGAAAGTCTTTAACTCATAACTGTTATCTTGTGTAAAAAGTATATAAGTATTTACTTCTGCGAATGTTTATTTTTTTAAATCATTGATTGATTCAACTGCTCCAGAAGCAAATACTGAGTTCGTATAATGGTCACTCAGCGTTCGTAAGGTTCCAGGCTCAAATTTCGACAAAAACGAAAATCTGTACTATAAAAAAAAAAAAGAATTAAGAAATTATATAAAAAAGGAAACATTTTAATTTGCTCTCACGTACAGAGCACAAGTATGTAACTATATAATCAAAGCGCACTAGATTATATGACAAGCTAATGTTAAAATCTATAGTTCGACACATGCAAAAACCCAGATGTACAGCCATTTTCGATGTGAAACACATGACAAAGCTCTAATATATATGTATACCATCATTTTTTTAGACTTGAAGCAGTACTAAGGTGATTATCTCTACATATGTTATGCACTGGAACTAGGTAAATAGTAAACAGAAACTGGTAAGAGAAAGGAAACAAATTGGCTGTAACATAAGCACAGAACATGAATGAAAGCTGTGTAAGTCTGCTATTAATTTGCTTGTTTAGTGTCCAGTGTATATAACTTCGCCACAATTCAGTCAACAGCATTTAATGGAACCTCTTCAAAATTGCAAAACTACGACCATACAGAAAAAAAATGGAGACGACACGATAACCACGAAAATATCTTTTAGCGGTCTTATTTTTAAAAATATTTAATTTTGATAAGTTTTAATTTGTCAAATCTCCATGCATAATTTGCCAAATAATCGTTTAATAACGTGAAAAATATTTTTTAAATATTCCACGCCTTCCAGTATTACGACCCTTCACCTCAAACAACGGATCACAAAAAATACGTCCGCTCTCATTAAACACTCACAAACAATTTGAATTATTTTCAGCAAATAATATGGCTTACTGTGTCGTCTTAAAACAAAAATAAATCGTGCAATTTTTCTGCGTAAGTCAATTTCATTTAGTGCCATACGTGACAAATACAGGGATGTGAATTTTTTTTATTTTATTCTTCAGACAAAAATTGAGAATGTGTCATGCCATTCAATTTATCCTTAGAATAGAAGATCTTTAAATAAATTTTCAACAATTTCATCTCGAGGTCCTTTCAAAAAATTTTGAAAATTCTGTCTTAACATTTGCCATTTTAAAATAATATTATTTGCTTAAAATTATGAATAAAGCAAAATGTTTAAACATTTCTCAAGTCTTGTGATGAGTGAGTAGCGTGACACCAGTATAATGTCGGCATTAATACACTTTCACGGAAAAAGTAATTTGAAATTATTTTTTTTCAGAAGGAACACCAAAGAACAGCAAGTGAAAGTAAAAAATTAAGGGTCTCAACTCATTTTTTTTTGCAATCAATTTTACCATTCCTTTGATTTTTGAAAGCATTTCAATTTAACAGTAGCACTAATACAACTTGTTTCAATTGTTTCATGACTCTTTAAAACCCCACTTAATACCTTTACACACATTCTTATTCTATTTGACCAGATCATTTTTATCTTTAAATAAAAAAAAAAAAAAAATAGACCAACACTATAAAACATTGAGTTTTATTTCCATTGCCCATAAATACCAAGTGGCCGCAACTCCTCTCTACTTTATCGACTATAAAACTTCAAAAAATTGACTTGACCACAAAAAAAAGAAGAAAAAATTGTCACTGGCAAATTCACTTAATTGGTTTAAAATCTGACCGATTGTGGTTAGAGAATGTTAACTGGGTTAATTCTATGATGTGAGTGTGATTGAGTGTTGTAAGTGTATGATGCTCCTATTTTGTTTCCATTAAACATTCAAACATACAAACATTTATAGACCACTCACTACTGCATGAAAGTCTGAAACATTTGTATGTTCTGTTTTTGGACAATCGAAAAAGTCACTCAACTTTAAACATGCACATATTTTTTAATTAACAACAATATAAAGTTCAATTTGAAGAGGAAAAAAATCCGTTGGAACATTTTCATTGCAAAATTTATGGAGAAAAATTTATTTATAATTTGAGTTATTTCTCTGAATTTAAACAACTATTTTTGTTGCTGTCTCGATAATCATTGTGATATTTAGTTTTATTTTTCGGTTATCGGTTATTTGTTGATAAAATTGGTTATTGCTTCCGGACCACCACCCGCGAGCCTGTTTTTTGTTAGCTATTCTGATTGCTGCAAATTCTGATTATAAGTCCTCTATTTTATTTTTGTTTACATTTTCTACAAGCTAAGGAAGTACTTTCAGTATCTGCTTTTTCTCTATGAGTTTGTAATAAATAGTTCACTAATAAAATGCATGATTGACTAACCCAATCTATGTGTTGCCTTTTGTATTCATTTTATCCATGTTGGGATGTATTTATATTTTTTATGATTATTTAATAATGCAAATGGCAATTTAAGACACTGCCACTTAATTTATAAGATTCTCTTCATTCTTGTGATGGCTATTAAGCGATAAATAAATAAATGAATAACTGAATAAACAATAAAAAAAAATTAAAACGAAAGCAATTTGCTGATGAATCGATTCCATTCGCTTGAGTAAGAATTTCTCTTAAAAGGAGTACGTGTAATGAACAGTTTGGCTTATGTGAACTCATCACTTTTGACTTTCTGTGCAAGACCATATTGTAGGGCAGCTTGAAATAAAATAACAGAACATCAATTTTTTTTTCAGTTCTAAAAAACAAACTAAAAACACTTTGCATACTTTCTGGTATATTTGCAATTAAAAAGTAATTCCTTACAATACATTAGATATTTCACTGCAGGTACGGTACGTTGACAGTCGTTGTTGTATGCGGTGGTTGTTTTATATAAAACAGCCATTTTTTCTTTTTCTTATCAAACAAAATGTCTTCCACTCGAACAGATTTCCGTTAAAATGGATTTTCTTTTAAGCAAACGGAAGCACTAAGCAAATGTTGGGGACAATTTCAAAGCAGTTTCTTATTTTCGGTTTTTGTTTTTGAAAAAAAAAAAACCAATCCAAAAATGTTTCAATATTATAGTTCTGACGAAACTCATTCGAAAAATATTCGAATAAATGCAAAACATATACATATGTTTATACATATATAAAAAAAAAGACCTCCAGCTCAAGAATATAATAATATTAGGTGAAAAGATGGGTCCAATAAAACCAAATATTAAATTAATTAAGCGACTTTTTCGGCTAAAAGGCGTACATTTGCTTGAATTCGATGGTATTGAGAACAAAAATGTGCTGACAGGCATAAATATCTAATTATAAAATAAAAGTGAGCTGAAGATATCAAAGCAAAACCATTTTTTCAAGTCTATTGATGGCAACTGATTGACGGCCCATAGACTGCTGAAAACTGCACCAGGAAGACGGTATAAGTATGATATAAATCTGACTTCAAACATTTTGACCGCTTAAGTTGTTTTTAATCGGTGGTGCCACAAATTGAAAAACTTCTATATTTCTGATATTGGACGAATTTGTAAATCCTTCAATTACTGGCCTCGTTTTAATGTGTCTTTACCCCGTTATGGGATATTTTTGTAAATTGAAGGAGATGACAAATTAAACAAATTGTTGTTATTTAAACAATGGAGAAAATGGGTATTTGCATATAAAGCTGTGTAAGTGTTTGTTCGGGTGTTTCTGAGTTTTAATCCTTGCATAACCATGTGTGTGTGTGTGTTTATGTGGTTGAAAAAAATGACAAAATTGTATATGCGTGAGTGTGCAGGAATGGTTTGTCCTAAAGTGTGTTTGTAGTGCCGCAGATTCGTGCCAGAATAATGGTATGAAAAAAATAATAAAGTAGAAAATTGAAAAAATGTATTACAAATATTGTGTGTTATGTGGGAATGCACACACACACACACATACGCACACACGCACACACACATGCACATATGAATGCAATTTTATTTTGGTAAAAGTTTTTGCTGCAGTTGCACCATAGATGCTGGTGTTGTTGTTGTTGTAAACTTTCACAATATTTTTAACAATATTGTTTATGCACTTTACAAAGTCTGAATGGCAGGGAAACTGTAAACGGAAGTACAATGATGTCTAGGAAATATAGATAACAAACAACCAGTGCATCAGTGCACCAGTCAGTTGTTATTGTTTTGATTTAAAAAAAAAAAAAAAATTCGCACACACACCCCCACGCACCCACCCACACACTTGCCAACATACAAACAACTTAAGTAAACAAGTATGCATGTCTTACACATACCTACTCACTCGCATTTAGTGCAAGTCAGTCAGTCAGTCAGTTAGTCAGTGAGTCGTCACCGTTGCAGCAGAGAGTGATGAGTTGTAATTTTCTAGGACAGTAGATAAAAATCGTTTACTTGTCTGTCTCATTGTTTGTGCGTTTGTTTTTCAGTTTGTTTGCCTTTTGCCCATAAAATGTAGCAGCACGTGTGTGCGAGTTTGAGTCAGTCCACACATTTGATTGTTTGTCTTCTCCCATTCGTGTAAGTTGTAAAAAACCAATTTATTATTCAAACTGAATTTTTAATTGAGTATGGGGTTGAACATGTGTAGTATAGTGATAAAAACGCTTATTTTTCTTTTGCTGCTACACTCAAGGCAAAAAAATCCTGTTATAAATACACATACATATGTATGTAAGTAAAGGCATGCATTTATATCTGTGCTTGTGTGTGTGTGAGTGTGTGTGTGTAGGTATATTTTAAAAGAGAAAGGGTTTTAATAGTTAAAAAGGATTTTCGAAAATTACTTTGACCCATTTGTCGTCTCTCTATGCTCACTAGAAGCTGTGATCGTATTTACAGCAAAAGGACACAGAAAAAATACACCAACAACAACTTTACTTAAAATGTGAGTTAACAAAATGGCAGGAACAATAGTTCTATTTGCTTTTTATCATGAATTGACAATTTTTCGATTACTGAAAGTACAGGCTTTTTTTCTTTGTTTTTATAACAAAGTTCTTTTTCAATTAAAGAAGCCTAAATTAAAAAAAAAAAAAAATTATGAACATTATTTTGACAAAAGAAAATACTTTAATGTGAAACTGGTATAAAATGGTAGACATGAAAACACAGAACAGGATACAATATTATATTGATAACTTAAGACTTTTATTGAAGAGTAAAATGTTGAAATTTATATTTAGGCGTCCAAAGTAATTTGGAAATAATATTGTGTTTCTAGTTTTTTGTTGTTGTTGCTAGATATATAAATATGCATTAACATCTGCCAGTTGCATAATTTTGTCTAAGCACTTTGATTCTAAGAACCTATGGGTTACTAAGACAAAGCTGTGTTTAAAGTACTTATCAGGGGGATAGCTGGACCGATCTCGCCCACTCTGAAGAAGAATGATGTGAAAGAATAAGTTGAGAAAAATGCGTGAAACATAATTAAATTTAAAAAAATGTTTTGTTCAGCAATACGGGCAGGATTACTATCGTTTCTTTACATAGTAAAACTTATTCAAATACGTGTAACAGAATCAAGATTTTTAAATTGCAAAACAGCAAGTCTTCCCAAAAGCTTATCTTCTACATATTTGCTAGCATTCAACTGAGAAAAAAAGAAGGCAGCTGTGAAACTAACCTCAATGCGGATAACCATAAGATCAGTAACGTTGAGTTATTAAAATTTACTATTACTTTTAATTAATATTATTGCACAATATTAAAAGGTAATTGCAATAAAATTAATTTTGTTATTGAAAAGAAACTTATTAATAGTTTTCTCATCTTCTTGGTTTCTCTTCACTCTTCCCAAACTGTAATTTATTCATGAGTAAATTATAATTGGAAATGCTTGAAGAGCATGAGAGTTGTCAAGGAGTTTTTAATTTAACAAAATTGCAGTCCCAGCAATTTGTTCACTAGACATTTCTATAGACTAAAAACATTACATCCCCGGAATCCATTTTCAAAATTGGTTTAATGAGCCGAAAATCTCTATACTATAATTTTATTAAGGGTGAATTAATTCTGTATTAAGTTTATCAGGCTCAAGTTCTTTCTATGTATATTATTAATGTGATTGATATTAATTAAATTAGACAAAGAAGACATCAAAGACATTTAGCAGGGTGGACAACTAGTTGTTTCGAAGCCGCCACACTTTCTCGTCAGCAGCCGTCTGAGTTCAAAGACGAACTAAGAAATAATTGTATAAGAAAAAGTTCGAATAGAAATTAATTAAGGGTTAATTAATTTACGTCACTACCTGCCATTGTGGGCTTACCTGGAGGAGTAAAACTCCACTTAGGTTAGGGTGATTGGAGGGGTTTGTTTGGGCAAACTTTCGTAGAATTAGTTGTAGATTACGATTTTGACATTTGCCCGGGTGTTTTTTATACACATGAAATTGACCCACTCCAATGTACATTTAAGTTACGCAGTTATTGACTACTGAAGGTCATGTATCAATTTTGGCAGACGAAACGGAAATTGAGACGAGTCACTGAGAATTTTGTGAAGTCCAAAAGGCGCTTAACCTTTATGCGAAATTGGAAAGAAACATTTGTGATGTATGTAAAGTATTGATTCATACTTTCTCGAAACCTACCATTCAATCTGACAACAATAACTTGTGCTGGCTTTGTCATAATTCGAAAAAAAAGTCTGTTTGGTAATTATGCTACATTTTGCTTGCTAAAACTCCCTCTTTTATTTGATGTTATATCCTTTTTTTTTTTGCAAATCAGCTTAAATTTCAACCTTTCTTGTTTAATAACTGATATTGTTTTATTTATTTCGAATTGCTTTGTACATTGTTAAACGGCAAAAAAAAAAATCGTTTTCACAGCAAGGATTATATAAATTTAATAAAACCATCGTATTGTTTCAGAGTTTCTTTTCTTTTGATTGAATTAAATTTGAAAAACTGCAATTACTATTACAAGATAAAGCAATGAAAAGATTTAATAACTCACACAAAGGAATGACTTATAATTTTGAAAGTGAATGCTTTGAAGGGCTCAAGAGGGAATGACAATATTTTGTGAAATAATTTGTATTGAAGTAGGAAAACATAGAAGTTGAGTTAGTGTGACATTTTGTGGTTGTCAAGTGCTTTAGTTTGAATGTTTGTACAAATTTTCTATGATACTTGTGAATAGCATTTCTTGTTGTATGCCAAACGGCAACATGAAGTTGAATGGAATTTACAACCATGTTATCACACAGATTGTGACGAGACAATTCAGAGGCATTTTTGGCTGGTTGGTAAATTTTAGTTTAAGCAAATATTTCGATAGCTTTTGGCTTTTATTTTAATGGTGCATGTTTTTCATAAAAAAAAGTTACTTTAAAAATTGCTGATTGAAAGACTTTTGCAAAAATTTTCTTTCGAAAGAGTTTGAGCTTTTTATATGGCATTTATTCCAATAATGAATGTTTAATCCTTTGCACTAGATGGCTTCATTGTTCTGCTTTTCGTTAGCATCCATTTCGGTAATAAAATTATTGGTTTTTTCTATATAAGAGTGTAATGTTTGCTGATTGGAAGCGTAGCGGCTGCGCAACAGTTGGTCGACTCCAACTCATAATTTTGCTTTATTTGTAGTTTTTTAATTCAATTTAACTAAAGGCCATCCAGCAAAACAATAAAACATGTTTGTAAAACATATCTGTACATTTTTTTTTGTAAATAACTTAAATTATTCTTGCAATACTTTTATCTGCAAGCCACATACTCACTCGAGTGAAGTTATTAAAAGTTGAATTATATAAATTAAGATTAATTAGCTCAACGAAAGCATTCCATAAATATATTATTTCTGATTTTTGTTTATTAATATCTGCTAAAAATTTGTTTTCCTATTAATTTTTGTATTACAGATCGTTTAGTCATGTCTCATCAGATGAGTGCGGTCTTCAGCAAATGATAAAGTTCTCTAGCGCTGCTAGAGAGAAATTTATCATTCATCATTTTCGTTTGAAGTTTCCAACGTTTCTTTCTTTCTCTAACTATTTTCGTGCACTTTTCCGCCACCAATTGCAACATCCATACAGCTACATACCAATTAATTTCTAAGAAATTTCAAGCGATCGTCAAATAAACAATGAAATTGTATGCCACATGCCAATATAAATGTGGTAAACAGATCGGCTGTAATTACAATTGTCGTTTAGGTCATGATAATATGGCCACTGGTAGTGGTGACTACCAAGACAATACAACGAACTCACCATCACCATCATCCCTTTACAGTAGTTGTCCACAATTGACGACGCAGTATCGTAGTTTGCCCCGAAATCTTTTTAGTACCTTAAGAAGACAGCAGCAACAGCAGTTGCAACAACTGCAATCACAGCAATATCAGCATCCTAATTGTAGCTACTCAAATCCAAAAACGAATTCGGATCAGGAACTAAGAAGATCAGCTTTAATCAAAAGCACAAATAGTAAAAATAAAAATTTAATTTTATGTAGCAAATGTGCGGTGTGACGAAGGTATAATCTCAGTTGTGAACATCCCCCACACATACCCAGCAGATGTATTAAGCCAGCAACAACAAAATATTATCCCAATATACACAATACCCTAAGCGAACAAATTGCAGAAGATATAACACTACCAGTGCCACCTGCATTTCAAGATATTTCTATTGCCACGCCTGCCGCTCGTACTACGCAAAGAGTTTTGTGTGAAAACTGTCGTTACGACGATCAGCCGGTGGTTTGGTGGGTATCGTGCCCCCGTTTAGCCTATCAACAGGGTTCCACACAAAGTCTCAAGGAATATAGCACAACAACCTCAACAGCTGTGACAGCCGGCCAACAAAGAGATTTAAGCAACATAAGCGAATTGGCCAAACCTGCCGGCTCATCTGAAACGGCAGCATCCTCAAACATGTTAAAAAAGCCCATCATAAAATCAAATATACCCTTAAGAGCAATTGCATCAAGTGGCGTAGCGACGGCAACGACACAAACAGCTTTGCCTAATCCAACCTTTAAGTGTGGCAGTACAACTGTGACAAATGCAACACCATCGCCACCACCACCACCCCTGTTAAGAGCACACCACCATCGTTCCATTACTGCATTGCCATCATTAGATTTGTATGATAATTATGGTGCATCAACACATGTTCCTTCTAACAATTTTAATACAGTGGCAACATGCAGGCGTCATGCCAAACAGCACCACCAGCAGCAGCAGCAGCAGCAGCAGCAACAACAACAACAACAGAAGCCACAAACAGTTCAACATCATAGCCAGGCACACTCACACCAACAGCCACCAGCACAAGCTCATCATGCCCATCAGCATGTCCATGCACAACAACAACAGCAACAATATTCCTCCTGTTGTAGTTCCTACAATATAGACCATCACAAAATGCAAATACCTGCTGCCTGTATGTGCGGCAATCTCTACCATCAACAGGTGCGACCTCAAGAAGCTGTGGCGTCCACTCTGGCACCACCACCACCACCACTACCACCAGCCACCCTACACACCGGCAATCGTGCTTGTAACTATGGGTGCAACTACAGTGAGTGTTTTCTCTTAAAAAAAAAAAAAAGAAAAAGTGAAATCTTTAAATCAACTTGAGCAATTTTCAGCTACCGATTCTTGCATTCATCAGTTTGAAGACCAGGACTCAGGATTTCCCGGCTTACGTGACCAAGAGTTCTATTTATTACATCGTAATATTCCCGCTCTCAGACGCACCGGAGTGGATACGATTGGCATAAGGCAGCACTTTTATCCGGATGGCGGTTGGGGTTGGATAATTTGTGGCATGTCATTCTTGGTGCACATATTAACGACTGGCCTGCAGTTGTCCTACGGTTTGACACTGTTCTATGCCATTCAGCACATACAAAATGCAAGCGGAAATGGTAAATTTTCTTTTACATTAGAACATATTCTAAATATCCAATACTTTCTGTATTAAGTTTATCAGGCTCAAGTTCTTTCTATATTATGCTTGTGATTGATATTAATTAAATTGGACAAAGAAGACATCAATGACATTTAGCAGGGTGGACAACTAGTTGTTTCGAAGCCACCACACTTTCTAGTCAGCACCCGTCTTCGGTGGCTGAGTGGGATGGTTGTTGCTTTAGAAACATGAGCCCCTGAGTTCAAAGACGGGTGCTGACGAGAAAGTGTGGCGGCTTCGAAACAACTAGTTGTCCACCCTGCTAAATGTCATTGATGTCTTCTTTGTCCAATTTAATTAATATCAATCACAAGGATGTTATAGAAAGAACTAATAATTATATAAGAAAAATTTCGAATAATAGAAATTAATTATTCAATACTTTATTTGATTGCTTTCACAGCTTTAACTTGAGAAAACTTAAACAAAATTAAATATATCTTAAATTTTTTTTTAATGATAGTTCCTTAATTGAGCTTTCCAAACTTGTCTACAAACTATATAAGCCACACTTAATGTGATCAGTCTGATCTCTAATTTCTTTTCTCATTCCCCACAGAATGGTTGGGGGCCTTGAGTTGGACCATTTCAATGTTAATTTCACCATTTGTGGAAACGATATGTCGCCGAAAATCGACAAGACTAATGGCTGTGGTTGGTGGCTTAATATTATCCCTAGGAGTTCTATTTA
Source organism: Sturmia bella (assembly GCA_963662145.1). Taxonomy (NCBI): domain Eukaryota; kingdom Metazoa; phylum Arthropoda; class Insecta; order Diptera; family Tachinidae; genus Sturmia; species Sturmia bella. The sequence continues at coordinate 5,207,533 of OY759171.1, read as the reverse complement.
CATCATTCGCTACCGAAGCCGATCAGGTTATTTTCAGTTACGGTAAGTTTTTTGGGGATGGGGGATTTTCCTTTAAGTACAAAATAAAACTAAAGAAATTTTTTAAGGGTTTGTTTTTGGAATTGGTGTGGCCATGGTACGCGAAACCTCAACCATTATGCTGGGAAACTATTTCAAGAAAAGAAGACTTTTTGTGGAAATGGTGGCCATGTCCGGAGAAGGAGTGGGTATAGCTTTATTTTCAGTTTTATTGAAAGAAGGAGTAGGGTAAGTCGATTTGGGTGCAAAAATTGTGATTTGCATTACACGCACTTGTTTTCCGTTTAGAAAAATGGGTTGGCGTTGTGGTTTACAAATTGTGGCGGCCTTAACTTCCATAAGTTTTTTTGTGGGTCTTTTGTATAGACCGGCCTCGTTGTATCATCCTCAGAGAAGAGCCATACAACACTTGAAAAATCAAAGAAAAAAGGTACATTTCTGTTCTTTTCCTAATTAAAAGACTGAAAATTCTTAATTTATATCCCACTTTAGCTACGCGATCATAAAAATAACAATCCACCAGCGGAGCCAAATATATTAAAGAAATTAGTACAAGACATATCAAATTTGAAATCTGGCACCGCGAAAATCTTACTTTTGACGTCTGCAGTGGCGGCTCTGGGAATTTACACGCCCATGTTTACTATGGTAAGAAATAAAAGCTCCGAAGCAGCTGTTCGTTCACAGAGCAGAGACAAAACAAAAAACTTTAAAGCCAGAGCCAAAGCCAAAGCAATCAAAATTAAACCTCTTTTATTTTCCCACAGTCCCTTAATGCCGCTAAAGAAGGTTCGGATGTGCAAGAGCTGGTGCTGTTACAAACCATGCTGGGCATGTCCACCACTTTGGGAGTGGTTCTAGCGGGCGTTCTGATAAGAAGGCCATTTGTCATACATAATTTTGTTTTATCCACACCCATTGTATCGCAGGTAGTTTCTCACTTACATTTGTATCTAATGTATCTCTGTTTTACTTCAATCTTGTTTTTCTGTTCTTTATTGCAGTTCTTCCTGTCCACTGTTGCCATTTCCATACTGTTCATGTCCTTCATAATGGGCTACAAGGGCTTATGCATTTTATCGGGTATTTATGGAGTGGGCTTTGGTGGTTTTCGCTTTTCTTTGAAAATGTTGGCGTTGGAAAGAGTTAAAGTGAAATTTTCGAAAACTTGGTCTTTCGTTAGAGGAATTGAAGCCATACCGGTGTTGATCAGTGTACCTTTGACAATATTTTTAAATGACTATTCCTTGAAATATGGCAGAGCTGGCTATTATATATGCTCAGCTGCGGCAGCCATTGCTGCCATTATAATATTTTTTATAGGTTATTCCACTTACCCACACAATCTCTCAGAGCGTTCGAACATGAACGGTGCAGTGGTTCCCGTGACGCCACGCATGCGTTCCATGTCAACGCAATACATTAGACACAAATATCAACCCGCTTTTACTGTGGACTACAGTAAAACAAATGGCTGTGATTATCCGGCCCCAGATCTAATAAATCGTAGTTGTATTAGTTTAAATCAGCTGGGTGCAAGTTCTTCCTGTATGTGTGAGCCCATGAGACCCATGTGTAGTTGTCATCATCAACATCATCATTCCACACCCTCGCAGGCCAGGCGGCATTTTATGGCTGGCATGTCCCGGAGCGGTGGGGCAGGGGCATCCCAAGCTGCCGAAGTGGGGCACGAGCAACGTTATCCATACCTGTATGACAATGGTGCGGGCAATTGTTTAAGACGTAGTCTTTCATTCATACAGAACGCAAATTGCTGTGGTTCCAATCAATTCCAGCTGCAGTGTCAGGCTAATGTTCAATGGTCGAACAGGGACTTAAGGTGAAATTTTCAGATAACAGAAGATTTAGTATAAGCATATAGAACTGTTTTTTGTAGGGCTCCAAGAATTTTTTTCTAATTGCTTTGAATTTATTTATATTTAAAGGACTTTTGCAACGGCATTCATAAGAAATAAAATATTGTTGAAATACCGTTTAGAGCGAATTTTTCGTATATAATTTGACCCAAGTGTTTAATATTTTTTTTTACAAAATTTTATGATAGATAACAGAAATTTTTACTTACACACAACAAAAACTTCTTAATAATTCATTTTTGTAAATAGTTTTAAAGCAAAATTTTCTTTCTACAAAATCTGGTTACCATCTATAGAAATCTTTTTATGATCATTTTGGAATTTACCATCGTACAAAAAATATTTTTTACAAAATTCTCCACAAAAGTTTTTCTTTTGAATAGCAAAATTTTTCTAAGTGTAACACATTTTTATTGATAACAAAATGTAAATACTTTTGTTTTACATTTATAGGGCTTCAGTTTGCTCTATGGTATTATTCTTGTTAATTAAAAATGGCAAAAAAAAACATTAAAAACCTTTAGCTAGGGGACAACTTGCTATTTCGAAGCTTGCTTCCTGTGTCCTGTTTAATTGATATCAATCACAACTATAAGATTGTAGAACAACCTTCAGCACGATACACATAAAACGGTAGAAACAAAACAAAAAAAATTATTAAATCTTTTTTCCACAAAATTTTTTTTTCAATTTAATTGAAGTAATTTGTTTTTATCAGTAATATGAAATATTGTGGATAATTTTACTGTCGAGGACAAAAGCAGTAAAAAATGTTTCATAAGTTTTTACCATCGATAAATATTTGATAGCTGTGAACTATTACCATCGCTACTGTATACATTTCTATGCAATTTTTGTTGATAGCGATGGTCGTCTCTTAAGCTCAAGAATTTTCATCTGTTGTTGTGTTTTATAGTCTACTACTCCAACTACTGGCTCACTTAGGTTCTTATTGATCCCGTTAGTAAATTTGGCCACAAAACTTTCCTATATCTATAAAAAATTGTAATCGAAAGCTTACATTTTTTTTACGATATTGTAATTTTAGTCTTTAAAGGAAGCCTCTTGTAATTTGCTTAGAAAATATGTTAATCTATTATTATTATTATTATTACTATTATTTTCTCTCAACAGAATGGACACCACACAACCTTTACTGTGCACTTGCAGTCCGTCAGTCTATTTTCCAAATTGTAAAAGTCAGAGTGTTCCCGAAGGTCTATCTTCCATGGCGCAACAGTGCAAATGTAAACCTCAACCATCACGTGAATACATTTACGTGCCGCGCCAGTTGGCTCAACAGCAAATTCAATTACACAATTGTTCCTGTCACAATTTCGATAAGTCTTTAGCAATAGCCACAACCACTACAACACTAGCAGCCTCCAATCAGTCGAGAAATGTTTTTAAAGATACTGGACCCTCACATTCTACTGCTACCATACCTAAATGTAAACTTAAGCGTTCACAATCCCTATCGCGACCTATAACTTATGTTGAACAAATGACCACTTCAGTGTAGTTTTATTTAATGTAAACTACATATTGCTTCACCACTACCAAGCTACTAAGTAGAAATAATTAGAGATTAACTCACATTTTCTAGTCCTTTATTTTTTACTCGGAACTTTGCATATTTAGCAGATAAAGAAAAACAAGTATTGAAATAAAACTGAAAGAATTTTTTTTGTACAACATTAATTCCCTTTTAATACAACACATGCAATTCAAACTCAACACATTGTTAAGAGCACATTTCTTATAAACACCCCACCCAACCCTCTTCACACTTTCTCACCCCCACCCACCTTTTATAACATTTTTCTATTTTTTGGATAACAAAACTTTTTCTAAAAATTAAAATCTAGAACTTACAAAATTTTACATCACAAAATTTCTACAATTACATTGCTTTTCCCACACAAACACCCACACCTTCAGCCTTAGGCAATGGAATGTTTTTAACATCAAATATTATTAAAAAAAAAAAAATAATAATAATAAATCAATAAATTTAGTCCAGGTTCTTAAATCCACCGATTATATGAAGAAAACAAAAAATTCAAGTAACACGACGATTGATAGACATTTTTAGAATTATTGAAAATTAAAAAACATACAAAAAACCAAATCTCCAATTTTTTAGACGATTTTGAGTAAAAATACTAACAAACAAACAAACAAACAAACAAACAAACAAACAAACAAACAAACAAAAAAAAAATTTGTAGATTGATTAGATCACAAACAAAGTGAAATTAAGATCTTCGTGTAGAAGATCCTTAGTGAAATGTAAACAAACAAAAAAATTAGTTACAAAAATTTATATTGAATTTTTCTCAATGTTTAAAAAATATGAAATTTTACTACTACAAATTAAATAAAAATTTATTAAAAAAAAAAACACTAAATCGTTATGGAATATTTGACTTATGTTTAACTTTTATTGCTTTTACACTTTGTTAAACTATTATTTCCCGAAATCCTTCATACTCGAAATTCTCCAGCGTTTCAACTGCAGTTAAATATTATAAATAAATAAAAACTAATTTTGCTATTCCAATAAGAACATTATTATTTATTTGCTTTTGCTTTTTGATACTTTCAAATGTACAAATCGTAGTGACCGTAGAATGCTTGATGCTAATTTTCCCACCTTTGTGGTTTAATATTTCAACTCAATATTTCGATAACTGAAGAAGATACCCATTGAGGTATCGAAATATTGAATTAAATAAGAATTTAAAAAAAAAGAAAAATAAGTGACCTCAAACTCGAACTATTGAGTTGAAATAGTAGTAACCGAGAGTAACTCGTTTTATAGAGGGTTGCAAAGAAAAGTAGAAGAGTTGAAAAACGAAAAAAATTTTTACTGTGTAAAAGGATTGTTTGAACATTTCTGATTCTCATTTTGTTTATGGGAATTATGGAATAAGCAGTTAAGTTTCAAACATTCTTTTAAGGTTATTCGAGTCTACTGATGAGTTGATTAGCATCAACGAAATCTTGGTGGCATATAGAGGGCTTAAAAAGACAAGGTATATTTTTAGACTTGAAGTAATTAATTAATTAATTAATTTATTTACTATAAAAATCAACTAAAATATATTATCTTAGGCCCAAAAATAGACTTTATTATTTGAGTTCTGTGTTTTTTAGCCCCCTATACGCCGCCGACATTTTCCTAATGCTACTCAACTCGTCAGCTGACTCGAATGAATTTAAGAGCTTGCTTGAAACCTTAATAAATATTTCATTATTTCCATGCTCTCAAAGAGAACCACAAATGTTTAAACCAGACTTTAATGCAGAAAACAATTTAATCGTCTTGCAACACTTTTATTTCTGCTAAAAACCTTCGTACAGCGAATCACCTTTGCTTACAACGATTTGTGTTCTTAAAAGTATTGTGAAATACTTTTGAAAGTATCATAGAGTATTCGAGTCTACTCACAAGTTAAGTAGCATCATCGAAATGTCGGTGGCTGAAAAAGACAGTAAACAATTTCAATTGGCTCTTATAGCAAATGAATAATTAAATTAATTTTTCCATATTATGTGTAACTAAATTATAGCACACATTTTCCCCACCCTGTGTCAAGTAATCATATGCCGGTGGAACAAGTCTAAATCATTTCATTCTTATAGAACTGTTTTTGCAATTTTTTTTGTTATTGCTAAGCCTAAACTCTTTTGAACATACAAAAAAAAATTTTGTATTGAAAGTTTATTATAGAGAAAAGAACTTTTTATACATTTTGTATACCATTATTTTAATTGCAAAATATTTCTTGATTTCTAGACAAATGAGCTTGTTATTTGGTATTATGTTATTACAAGTCAGATGAAACAACTGAGGCTGCTGTCTCTGTTTGTTTTCTAGCTTATCTGTAAGCCGACACTCGTTTGGTGTTACCCAAATAGTCAGTAGATTAAAAAAAAGTGATCATACCACCACTTCAGTGTTTGTTTTAGCAATTTTGTTGAAAAATTTCGCTTTTATAAATTCTCATTAGATGTTTAGAAATAAAGTATATATTAAAGAAAAATTTTCTGTTGAATATTTATACGAAGATTCAATTCAGATTCATTTTAATTTTTATAAATGTAACCAAAATTATTTGAAAATATTTTAAAGTCTACTTACGGGTTGTGTAGCACCACCACCACCACCACATCGGCATTCAGATAAGCCTGGAAAAGAAGCACAAATATAGTATAGATATGTTGTAAATGTTTTCATGGAGAATTTATTCATATTGCTCTCACATGAGAGTTAATTTAATTATTATTTTATTAATGAAAAAAATTACCTCTAACCTTAAATTATTTTCGAATACAAAACAGTTTAATTTTTCACTTATAACATAATAAAAGAAATAAAGAAAATAAAATAGATTATCTTAAACCATTAAAAACATATATTAATGTGTTCATACAATAAATTTAAAAGAAAAACTCCAAAGAACTGCAAGAAAAAAACATTTTAAGCCATATCACCTTGAAAAACTCCTCCTCACCTATTCCGTTTTTCCTTAGAACAAATCCGAATAAGACGGCCAAAAATGAAATATTCAACTTTTTTATAAACAAAAAAAAAAAAAAAAAATACGTCTCGTGAAATAAAATGAGTAAAGAAATATAAAACAAATAAAAACAATTAATCATAATTAAATTCCTAATATAGTTAATTGAATTGATAAATTAAAAAACAAAGAATGAAGTGAAAAATTCAAAATAAGACGCTTTAAACTTTTATAGTAATTATTAGATTTTAATGTTAAAAACTTAAAAAAATAAAATCAGACAGATTTACATAAAACTTTCACAATGATTTGAGTTTTATTAGTTTGTTGGGAACTAATAGGGGAAAATGGACTTGTTGCGGTTTTGTTGCTACTAATGATTGGAGAGGAGGGGATGATATGAATGTTGATAATAATGAGCTTTCATGCAAAAGGAATAAATTCTTGGGAGCACGCACGATCATAATCCTAGAAGTAGATCCATAATTTTGTTATCGATATTTTACTTACTTTCACTTTTTTGAAAATTCTGCTGTGCCCAGCTATTGTTGAATTAATTAATTAATTTAATTCGAAATTTTCTTCTATAGCTATTTTATAATACGATTATCGCGGCTAAGTTCATTCTATACTATTATTATTGTGGCTAATATTATTTGAGCGAGACAACGAAAAGGGGACAATGGCCTTTTCAAACTTGCCACTCTTCTGTGAGGACGAGTACTGAGTATTTGAACTCAGAGGCTCATATTTCTAGAAAGACACTCGTGCCACACAAAGCAACAAAACAGTATTATACATATATGTATCTCGGCTTATATGTTTTCTAGTATTCAATAATATTAGTATTTTCTTGATATAAAAGTATTTTTATAATGTATATTTCTTATATCTCTTATTATATTTTTGTCGGTATTTTGCTCTCCTTCGGATGGCTTCTTCAGAACAATAATATTGAATAAAAATACATTTCTCTTAAGAAAATATTAATATTGAATAAAAAGCGGTCGAACTGAAAAAAATATTAGCACTGATAATTTAATTTTTATTTTCCAGCTGTGCCCTAGCTAAAGGTCTTTGATGTTATCTGCGTCTTACACAGATACAAAGTAACATTGCTAAATGCTGCTTAAAAAAAGTACGCTATTTGTTATGATCTGGACTTGGAGCAATTTGGGAGCCCAGCGAATAAGTCTTCAACCTTTTCTCGTTTCTTTAAAAGTGGTTATTTATCAGAATTTTTTTTCTGAATCTGAGGAAATAAAATCAATTTAAGAACTGATCAAATGTAAACTACCATACAGTTCGGCTATAAAGCTAAAAAAAATGTTGAGTAATTACAGAAGAAGAAAAGTTCAAATAACAAAAATTAACTAGGTTACGTCTATAAAATTTAATTTTAGGTATAAAATTCTTATTTGATCCTCTTAATTATTGAAAAAACTAATTTATACAGCTTCAGATCGTTTTTATATAAACATTTTTATTAACAATATTATTCAATATTTCGCTAACAGTTTGTTAGCATCTTCTGGATTACAAATATTATCCTGAAGATGCTAACAAACTGTTAGCGAAATATTGAATAATATTGTTAATAGAAATTTGTATATAAAAACGATCTGAAGCTGTATAAATTATTTTTTTCAATTTAATTTTAAGAAATTTTTTAATCAAAAATACGTATATAGTATACAATTTACAGTTTCTGTTGGAACTCGAGCTCAAAAATGTTTCCATTGTCATGACATTTAAGCCAAGCCGTAATCATTCCAAACGAAGGAAATGATCTCCAAATTTTCGCTGAGTGTACACTGTGAAAGCTGTCATTGGTAATAATAAAGAAAAAAAAAATGTTTTTTCTATTTGAATAGATGAATGACAACAAATGTTTGACAGTTTGTTTGCCTCTTTGTCAGATCATGCGCAGATGTAATACAGTCCAAAGCCGTATAAACATCCTGTTAAATGCCAACAAACACACAGCTTACTACAGTGGCTCTCTTGTAACACAAAAAGAATAATAAAATGTAACGCGTAAAATTCGTTCATTTAGTGTAAGACAACAAAGCATGCGGTGGTTTAAATGGAATTTCCTTGCAAGTGTTTTTGTTTGCGTTAAAAACAAAGGAAAAATAGGAAGTTTGTTTAATTGTTGATTTATGCAATAAAAATGATGTGAATTTTAATAAATAAATTAATACTGATCCAAATTATTAAGGCTCTACGTCACTAAAATGTGTTTTATGGTTCTTTTAGGCTGCTAAAAAAAGATTTTTGTTTTTATATACATTTCTGTCTTGCATTTTTGCTCTTGTTATGGGAAGCTGTGCGAGAAATGTATTATCTTCATGTGTGTGTGTGTGTGTGTGTATGTGTGTGAGTATGCGTCAGAGTGTGAGTATGTGTGCTCTTTAGTCTGGTTTTATTTTGATTTTGTTTATGTTCAAAGTTTCGTTTGGTTTTATTTGCCTGCAAGTTACATGTTCACATCAGAAAGGATTTTCCCTTCCTTGAAGGGTATAGTTTCATTTATAGTGGCGTATCGTTTTGCTTTCTGGCTCATGTCTTAAAATACTTTTATTTCCTGTACGCTCTTTCTCTCACGCACTCCAAACTACTCACTGGACTTCTCTGCTCTGCTCTGTCGTTTGCTTATAATGAAAACTTTCATGACTTTAAGAAAGGAAACGAAATCGACACACTCTGCTTTTGAATCAGCCAACCAACCGACCACACGCACACACAAACTCACTTGTGTGAAGTGTATATTGATTTCATGAATTGAAAGAAGATAATTTTTCATCCAAAATTTTCATCTGTCTTGCGAAAATGTATAAAGTTTAGTTGAAACAAAATTTAATAACGCGTGAAAAACGAAGAAGATTTACTTTATTTTAGTTTTTAAATTCAAGTATAAAAAATGTTTAAATGAAAATTATGAAAATTTATACAAAAACAGTGCATACATTTAAGAACAAAAGAAGAAAAAATTAATTATTTAAATTGCCAAAAAGAAAATAAGTGAGAAAGATGAATTTTTTTGGCAGTGTTCTTGCATAAGTGGCCCAGAGACAAACATTGCTAAATAAATATATTTTTGCTTCGCAAGGAAAACTTTTGTATATATAGAAATTAAAGAAAATTTCAAACGCATACACACCAAAAAGTAATAAAACAAAAAAGAAGGATCCTTAAAAATACGGGTATTTTGTGAAAAAATCTAAAATTAATATTATTAAGCTAAATATAAAAAATATTAATAAGCCAACAATATAAAAAAAATATACTAAATTAAAAAAAATCCAAAAAAAAAAAAACCAAAAACAAAAAAAAACTTAAAACAAAGCTTTAACACAAAACATGTTGTAAAGATGTTTCAAATATGAAAATAAGAACAAAGAAAAGATAAAAGCCTGCTACAATATTATCCCATTAAGGATATTAAGAAGGATTTACGTTAAGCAATCTGAAAAAATATCCATCAAGCAGGCTGTTTGAAAGACAACAGGCCAATCTGCTGATTAGCCTTTGTAACAAGCATTAACACCCACAATCTTTGAAAAATATTTCCAAAGGGCGGAAGTTTTAATAAGAAGAAAATCCAAATAGGCGACAAAACAAAGGACAACAACAGATTTGACAATGGTTAGATGTAATTTTCTTCGCCATGAGAAAATTCTTCATTCACTGAGTTTGTTGTAAAAAGCCAAGAACTAATGACATGCAAATTGCTGTATTTTGCACTTCTGAATGTTAAAGATTCCCCATTTAAGATCCTGCAATAAACAGCGAAAGTACCCGGGGAACAGTCGGCATCATTCCAAAGCTGCTGCTGTGCCGTCTCTACGATGAGTGTGGCGATGCGTATGAATAATGGTGAGTAATGGATTGATTGTTCTATGGTGACCTTTGGTAACTATTTCTGAAATTGTCAAACTTACATTTTTTTTAAATCCAACACTTTGTGTGCACCAGCTTAACATCGTTTTGTATTGTAAAACAATAAAACAGTTGTGGCAATTTTTCGTAAACTGAAAGTGAGTAACGGTGTTGCAAGACGTAAAATGTTTTCTGTACAAAAAGTTTGTTTGAGCATTTCTGATTCTCATTTTGTTCATGAGAATTTTGGAATAAGTAGTTGGGCTTCAAACATTCTTTTTAGATTTTTCAAGTCTACTGATGAGTTGTTTAGCAGCAACGAAATGTCGGCGGCATTAAGGTATATTTTTTAGACCAAAAGTAAGAACGTGATCTGTTTAACCATTTGACTTTGAAAATAATTCGGCACATACAGAATATTGATTGCAATTATAGCCGAAATAGATTTTCAATTTAAAAACGTTCAAGTTTCAGCTACCGATTGTTATGAATAAAAAGGTGCTGTTAACTCAATTACCTCAACTAGATACGTTTTGCCAAAATAATTTATATTTGTCACCAGCAGCAGAAACTATTTAGTCAAACTGGTTTGCATTTGTGCCGTCTGCAACTGTCGTCACTGAATGCGGTTCATCAAATCAAACATTTTCCGTCTTTTTTTTAGTTTCAAATTTAATATCAAAACATGGTTACGTTGTGTGAGTTGCAGCATCCCGTTGAAAAACTTCTCAAGTGCAGATGAAGAGAATCCGTTTCTTTTGAGGCCAATGATTTAGATGTAATACATGGTAAATAAACATATTTTCAGCAATAAAATGGAATTTAACATATAAATAGTAATCAAGACCCAATTTTTATTCCACTACTTTGCCCATCATCTTCCATGAAACGCAGTGATAAAATTGAGAGTTGATTATTTAACATTAAATATAAACAGATCTCAAGTGGTGGGATGGGCAAGCACTGCTTAGCTGCAGTATGCAATTATGACCTGAAACAGTCACGGTCTGATCGCCAGCCAATGAGATTTCGACTGTTACCACAAAAAATTGTTCTCAATTCTGAGGAAGTAAAATTGAACTAAAAGCCCAACAAAATAATTCACAAAATAATTCGACTATAAAGTTAAAGTAAAGTATAGTTAGTTTTGCCACTTTCCATGTCATCTGCTTTGAGAGTTTCAACTCCACGAAGGTGATGTTTTTGTTGTGAACTAAATTTAGAGAAGCTATCGATAAAAAGCTAAGCAGGATCACAAAATTAGCTTAGTAGGTATAATTCACAGCTAATAATGTATTATCAGGTCATTATTCTCATTTGTCATGTATAGTTTTTATCTTGAAGTTAGGAAAGAAAACCATTGATTAGTTCAACAGAAGCGCATTTGAAGTCCTTATGCTGTTAATATTTTTTGAAACCAATTTCGCTGTTGTGAGAATTGCAGTTTGTGTGCCGATACTTTTTGTGGTAAACACCATATCATTTGAATCAACTACTTTTTATTTGCGAAAAGTAAACAATTTTCTAATTGCCAACACTATATGTCATAACCAGGGTAAGTTAAAAATGGCACGAAAAATGCTTCAGGATGGTTGCAAAAGTGTAATGATACGAAAAATGGCAAGTGCGAAAAAAGAAAACATGCTGTGTAGCAACATTTTTATTGCGAAATTTTTATTGCACAATATAATGAGAGCCGATTTATACTGCACCACTATTGGCTATGCGGTTTCGTAAATTTTTCTTTAAACATGCATTTGCGTTTACATTACGAAATTTTCGTCGCAACAATTTCCTGTTTATATCCGTGCATAGAAGGCGACTGTAATATTGAAAACAGCCATAGTGTTCCAGGCGTATGTCCACGCCATAGAACTTTATGCAAGGGAACGATTACGTAGAAATTTATATCGAGTTTGTTTGGGCTCACTCTTTGAGGAACAGAGAACTATCTCATATGGATGCCGCGCCTCGAATCCCATGAGTTCAACAAAAGGGGGGACAGCTTAGCCAAAAGGGTCACAGTAAGGTCCTGAACCGTTTTAGGTACTTAACAACAGTTTTAAGAACAACATTCAACGTTAATGGTAGAAGAAAAGCCTTGCTGGCGACTATTGGTGAGCCCTAAAAGCACGAGGCATTTAAAAAGGCTCCTAGATCCCAGCAAAGTGAAGTCTGAACATTTTGTAAACTTCGGCAGAAAGATTATTAGAGTAAATGCAGGGCAGTGTAAGCTAAATTACCATTTAAAAAACAGACTTCGTAAAGAGGAGAAGAAATTGTCGGAACACATCTTTTGCCAATATCCCGCTGCGTACAAACTCAAAATCTCAAGAAAGTAAAAAAAAAAAAATGGTTCGAAATATTTTTCTGTCTAGTCTAAAGTTTATTTTTTCTACTAAATGTGGACTATCACTATTTTGAGTCCCACTGTGCGCTAATGCAGTTAAGTAGTTGCACAAAGAACAACTTGTATTTTTAAGTTGATCTCTGTTCACATAAATTGTATGTGTTTGCAGTTGAAAATGTGTGTGCGAGCGTGCGTGTGTGTGCATGTGCAAGGTTTTTGTGTACTTGTGATTTTGTATAAAATATAAAACGGAAACCCATTTGTAGTGTTTTGTTTCCTTTTTAGCTGTGCTGTTGCATTTGAGCATGTTTCTTTAAATTTTATTTTGTTGCTGTAGCAGCAAGAAATAATTCTGTTTCGTTGAAATAGATTTTGTTGCTGTTGCTGCTGTTCTTGTGCTTTCGTTTTTAAGTTTATAAATTTATAATTTTAGCATAAATACTTGTGCGAGTACGTTAAGTAGAGGCATGGAATTTTAAGTAATTGTAAATAATTGCACAGCACTGACATACTTTGTTATCCTGTGACGCTTGCCTTCCCTTCTGCGAAGCATTCGAAATTTCGGTGCACATTTGTGTGTGTGTGTGTGTGTATGCGTTTGCATAAGTGTTAATGTTGGGTTGACATTTTTTTTAAAGGACATAAGCAGGATATGAACATGGAAATGGGATATTTATTGAGTTGGCATTTCACAAAAGGAGATGTGTCGGTTTCGGTGTGTATCAACACAACCAGCAAATGCATGCAGGCATTTTAATTTCAATATTTAATGTTTTCCCTTAAAAATACGAGTTTTTACTATTTATGAGCAGGAAAATCAGCAGCATTGCTAGGGCAAATAGAAAAACAATTAAAAAAAAAAAAAAATGGCGCAGCAAAATATTTGCAATGCAAAAGTTCTTTCTTAATGAGTGTGCTTAATAGAATTTCAACTGAAATTTAATTCCAAGGGGAGAATTTGTGCCGTCAGTCCCTCAAATCTACCAGCAGATTTTTTGTGTGTGACAAATTGTGTATATTACTGACATTTATTTCTTTTCTTGTATCAGGTCTGCACCATGCGGTTTCAATGGGTACCATAGACACACATGCCAAACCCACATACACCAGCCACACTGATCGTAATTATGATTCAGAAGACGAAAATACTCATCGTAGAAGACTTAGACACACTTCATCAACCGAACTTTACCCCAAACCGTCACAGTACTCCAAAGGAGACATCCGAGAGCAGGTATTTGCCGTGAATTTTAATCAGAAACAAAAAAACCATGCAATAATCGATTTTAATTTACAGTATTGTCTAACTGATCGCCAGGTCAATACAATTGAACGTTCGAGACGTGAAAAGTTTTTTGGCTGCTTGTCGCGCCGTAGTACACCTCAATCGCTTTTGGGCGGTTGCGTGGGAAGACGTGTACCATCAGATGAAAACCTGGCCCCGTATACACCATTTTATAAATACACACGCTATAATCAACAATATCAACCTGGTGCTGCTGGTGCTGCTAATAATATAGATATGGATAGTTCCTATTTTCGACGACAGCCAGCCTCAATATTAAGCTCATCCAAAATGGTTGAGGCCTCCACCGATAGTCGTCAACCTGCTTGGATGGAACAGCAGCCACCGCACAACCAACACGCTTACAATAACTATGATAGTATTGGTTATATGAACGATAAAGGGTAGGTAGCTTTATTGCTCTGTACAGGTTCTAAGCTGCACATAAGTTCCATTTGCCAGTGAATAAACACTGATTGCGATACTACTTTTTAAGATCGCAGGTTGCCATTATTTAATCTGAGCGCTTTTGAATTGAATTTCTTTCAAAGCAGAGACACATTTTAGTGATAGATTTTGATCATAATTTTTAAAGAAGCTGATAAAAGCTCTGCCTCGAGTTCACCACAATGATCATTTTCTTTGAATTCAAGCCGCATATAAATCACACACTGTGTTTTTAAGCGTAACGTAGAGCCATTATAATTTATTGTAACCATTTTGTCGGTTTTGGAATGTCACAAATTGACGCGTAGACCCACAATGCAAGCCATTGCTGGAGAGTCTCTAAAAAATCGGACCTTTTTAAGATACTAAGCCGGTCCTTTGAATTTATACATTATTTTTATTTTATCCACTTTTTCAGTGAAATATTTTCTTTTTCAATCTATCATACAGGTCTTAATTCATCTTTAGCAACTTTTTTAAATAGTTTAAATTCTTGAAAATAATGTTAATTTATATGTATTTTAAACATTCCTTGCAGCTCCTATCACTGCCCCCCTCAACTTGGAGTTAATACGGGCTTGCATCAGCATTCAGGACCACCCACTACTCCCAGGTTTGTGCAATTGTGTTCTTCTCTACTCTCTTCTACACTACACATTTTTCGCTTTCCAATTTGTTTGCTTGAACATTTTTAGTAGAACCAAACATGTGAGTTTTGCCCGCTCTCACACGCTGACCTCTTTTGATGACTTCAATGTGGGCTTCCGATCATCGGGTCGCATGAAAGCTGCTCAATCGCAAGAACGTTTAATTGGTGGAAAAAAAGCACTGGCACCAAGTAGTTCATATTATGAGGCCTTGCCCATATGTGGACCTCCAATCACTGCCATTATGGGTTCAACTTCAACTATACATATGCTGCCTCAGGCTACAGTTCCTGTTCATCAGATTGGGCATGCCCACCAGCATCACATGGGACACCTGCAACCCACCTATGTGCCCACGTATGTTACCGAACAGCATGTTCAAACCCAACAACCCACAACAACACTTATGGCTGCCATACCCTTAATGGACGACTTGCCAACGATAAATGTGGGGCCGGTGATAACAGCTGGTTTACCATCACTGGCGCCACCCAGTCCTGAAGTTATAGTAATGGAAAAGAAATTTCGCAATGCCATGAAAACTCAAGCCACGCAAACAGATGTGCGTAAAAGTGAGTTTGAACAGAACCTGGCACTGAGTCCCAGAACCATACACCGCGTAAAGGTGGTATCACAGGGTGCGCAGACAAACGGCATACAGAATGGCAACAAGGCCTTGGCGAAAAGTTTGTCACAAATACCATACGATGATCGACAAAAAGAGGCTGGTAGTGAAGCCACTTTGGCCGAGCACGATGCCTTGCACCGCACCCAATCTGAAGAACCGCCAAAATCTCCTTTGGAGAGTAATTTCACTTACTACCAACCACCTCCGCCTCTGGAATATAATACTAACCACGAGCTATACTATCAACCCCAGAAGAAGGAGCAGGCCGTTATGCAAAAAGAGGATTCATTCTCATATGAGAGCAACAGCTTGCCGCGCAGGACTTGTGGTTTTCGCCTGGACACTGACTTTCACAGTCTGCCGCGACGCGATATGCACAATGTGCAGGATGTTTGTAAGCATATCACTGAATGCTCTGAGCTAATGGCAGATGGGTCTTCGGATTTCACCTCAGATCTGTTACCGCCGCCACAGGAATATTGCCACAATGATGACGAAGACTCTTTGGATACAACGCAAACATTTCCTAAGGAATATAATGAAGTAAATCGCCGCAAGTCTTTGCTGGCAACAATGGAACCAGCTGGCGATTCTCCTTTTCGGCGGGATGATATTCGACGCCAGTCCATGCCAGTGTATGTTAAAACTGAAAAACTCATAGACTTAGACTACGCTCCTGCAAAGGGTTCGCGTAGACTGGGACGCAAGTCCTTTAGGGATGATATGTCGGACGAGAAGGAGATAATAATTGATTTTAAGCCATATATAAAAAACGAATTTCAAATGAGACCTTACGGAAAGAAATTTGCCAAGAAGATAGACAACTTAGGAGGCACAGAGGCCCTAGACCCTTTGGATTCTCTTTCGGTGGAGAGTGATCACAGCTTAGAGCCGCAAGCAGATCCTGTTTATGAAAATATACAATCTTGTATGTGCCACATAGGCGATGTACAGGAAGCTGAGTGTAGCGAACAGGAGGAGAAAGAAGGCAAGGGCTCGGGTATTTCGGCACCAGCAAGTCCTCTTAGAGAGGAGCCTATAGGTCATAACTCTACCTATCCGTCTTCAGATTCATTGGCCAATGATGTTACAAGAGATCACTCAGATGGTCATTGGAATGAATCTGAGGTGACAGTGCTAATGGCAGAGCAACGATCCGAGGCTTCCTACAATTCAAATCTACTACTGACACCCTCTACTAAACGAAAACATCTGCTCTTGCAGCATCAGCAAAGAAGCTCTGTAGACACGGATGCCTTGGACTTGGAGGAACAATTTACCGATCAAAGTCCTACATTTAGCCAAACGTCGTTGAGTATGAAGTCACGCTCACCCGTGACACCGCAAAGTGAAAGAGAACCAAAACTAAATACGGGCACGCAACTGAAAATTGTGTCCCCCTCCATTGAAATAACACCCTCCTTTGACAAAACTGCCACTCTAAGCAGACCAGCAGCCAAGACACTGCAGGCTTCGCCAAGAAGAAATGTCATGGCTACACCTCCAAAGGAGCAAAGAAGGTATAGTATTTTTGAGTTGATGGCATCTTAAAATAAAATGAAATTCAGTCCTTGGCTGTAGGCAAAGACAGTAAACTCTTACATCTGGTAAAGGCCAAATCGTGGGCACATTTGGCTTTGAAAGTCTTGCTTATAGTTTATCGGTGCCACCTCAGGAAGAGGAGACTTACTGAAATTTCACCCTTTGCCAGATGCCAGATGCTTTTTATATTATTTTAGAGACTTGTAAACATGTTTATATGTATGATATTGTGTAACTCTAGATTATCGGATATTTCCTTGGGTTTGTCTTCAATGGCAGACTTGCCGAAAATTTTCACGGGCAATGCCGACAATTCCGAATGCAGCACCAATACAAATACTGAAGACTATGGCACATGTACTGACACGTCCAGGCGAACGCCAGGTATGAGGACAACCTTAACCACAACCACTACCATTACAAGCTCATCATCAACAACACAAGTACCAGGTTTGAATACAAAGCCATCCCTTAACTAAATAACTAGCTACTGCAATACGTAAATAAATGTCCAATTTAACGTCTATTTAGAGCACGATAGTCCCATTACAGATTAAACAAATAAGATATTACTCGTAGTTGCATCAAATTTGTTGTGTACGTGTTGTTTCAGTTGTTGTGTGTTTCCGGCAAGAATAATCCTTCAAGTGATCTCACCGTTTTGATTGATATTTGTTACTGTCCAGGAAATAAATGTTTTATTTAATTAGTTTTTTTGGTTCCTTTTTTGTCAAAATCAAGTTAAGCTTGAATGTGAATGTCCTTTTTAAGTTCATTTTCGATTTTGATTTTTAACGGCCATAATAGATGGTAATTGATGTTGTTGCTTGTTGTAAGATGACGCTTTCAGTGTTGGCAAGAAAAAGCTTAGCTTGGAATGTTCCCACAATATACGTTATGAAATAAATGTTTTAACTCTGTTTTGTATTTAACAACTGAATGACAACGACCTTTTTGTTCCTCTTTTATAAAGCTTCCACACAAAGTTCTCAAATGGACAAAAGTCATGGTGAGTCCTCATTTGAAAGTGCTTCCTCATTATACTCCTCCAAAGCGGAAATGTTATCTGAAGAAATGCTGCAAATAGAAGAGGCTCGCCGTGACTCGAAATCAAGACTGGAATTGAATCTCTGTTTGCCGCTCCTGCCAGGCGATGTTCCTAAGAAATCTCCCACACACTCAGTAAGCAGTACTTCTTCTGGCAGCTACAATGTGGGAGTAGACGGCAAGACACCTGATAAAGAAAAAATGTCACCATTGGCCAAGCAAAAGACACCATCTCCTTCGGCCCACAGATCTGAGCAGGTGCGTATTAAAATGGAGTCCATTTCCGATGACGAGAAGAGTGAGGTGCGCTATTCCTCATCTGGTTACTATGAGAGTCCACATGATGATGACTACCAAAAGATTAAATCGCGCCGGCTGCGCCAGGAAGAAGAGCGCAAAAGGAGAAAAACATCCATGAAAATCGACATAGAAAAGGAAAATATGCGCGCCTTAACCAGTCCGATTAAAAGGGATCACATGAGAAAATCTCCGGAACGGCAAGTGAAATCTGGTACTCTGACCGAGTCGACTAGTCCCATTAAAATTAAACGCTTCCGTCCTAAAGTGAGGCGTCAACTGCGGCGCTCTTCACGTGATGAAGGTATAACCAAACAACGTAAAACAAATGCGTCTAGTCTATCTCCGCAAAGGAGTAACGAAATGCTTTTAGATGTAAGCTTGTCTTCAGTAATTTCATCCAAAACCCCACCACCCTGCCACAAGTCAGAGCTGGAAAACTTTTGCAGTGGCAAAACAAAAGAAACGCCGGTCAAGATCGTCACCTCTTTGGCTTCTTCATATGTTAAATCAGCCTCGGAGACTTGCCAATTAAAAGCAAAATCTATTGAGTCTCTCAATCGCTCAGTGTCGCCTGGTTCTGATTCGGTATTTTACAGTGAGGCTGATGGCAATCAAGGTGAACAGCACAGTGGCCACTGTTCGCATTGTGGCAAAGAGGTCGAGGAGGCCAGTGCAGTTTGTGGCGATTCGGTAGAATCACTACCTTATATAGACAACGAACCGGATATTGTTAAGCCACCGTCCGATTTTGCCGATTCGCCTGTAACCAGCAAGACTCCCCAACGGCTTTACAAGAAGATGGACAAACGTTTCAGATCGGAGGAAAGATATCATAATGAAAGGGGGCGTCATTACAAGAGTAAAAAAGACAATGTCAGAGCGAAGGTAAGAATAAATTTAAAGTGATTCAAATCTAAGTCAAAATGGGTAAAAGAATGTCAAATATGGGCTTACAACTGTAAAAGAGTTTTAGGAATTTTGTTTTATAAAAAATTGAGGGCCAATAGTTCTTCTCCAATAATTTATTTGCCATTTGAAAACTGCTTTAATAATCGTATTGAGATATTAAGGTGCGCTCACATTAAATAAAGATTTGTTGAGATGAACGTGACCAACGACTGTGATGGCTCAACATCACAGTCTACATGATCCCTGTCATATTGAGCCAATTAAAAATTATACAAGAAAAAACAGGTATTACAATGTAGTTCAATACATTTTAAATACACACAAATGTAAATACAAGGTTTGCTTAGAAGCACTTGTGCAATTTCTTGCATTTAGGAACTTCTTATTCGTTCCGAAAAATGCAAATGAAAATCTCTAAAATATACCCAGACAACATCAAATTGATTTATTGTACAAAAACATTTTTTGATAAGCCAGCATTTATTATGAACTGAAAGAAATGAATATAAATTTAGATTGCAGTCCATAGGGGAAATGAACAAATGAATATTTTTGATAAATCTCTTTTTAGAGCGAAGAGCGCAATCAGGAGTGCAACAAAAGAAACAAGCCAAGTTTGCGTCCAGCTGGTTCAAGTCCTTGTATACTGCCAGAAATAACCAATGAAAGTAAGCAGCAAACCATCTACATTGGCCACTACGATAGTGCGCGTTACACACGCTTAACCGATTCCGATATATGGGCCCAACTAGATCATCAAACACTGGGTATGTTCTTTAATGCTTGGATTTACTCGTTTAAGTAATGTACATACATAATTTTAAATTTTGCAGAAAGAAATCGTGGTAGACGTTTGTCTACAGACTCGGAAAGAAGTTTCTACTCCAAATATCAAGTTATACTACATCGTTTGGTGCAGCGACGTTGTACACTGGAAATGTATCATCGCCAAAAGAATGAAACATTCGGTAAGATTTGCATACCACACTGAGAGAATTTTCGTTCATATGTGTTGTCATTAAGCCAATGAGAATTCTCGCTGCGGCAGTGAATTTTTGAACTCTTCATTAGTTTCCAACATTTTCATAAAAATATCAGTGAATGGATGAACAAATTTATCATTATCTCAATGAAATCGCTCATTGGCTTTTAAATTATCATTTGATTCTTTTTTAATCCAAATGGATATGTGGTAAAGTATTTTAACATTTCGCTGGTGGTTTGAAGCCGATCTGCGGTTAGTACCTTAAAAGTCACAGAATGCTATAAGCAGTGACACCAGTTTGCCACACTACAAAAGTCAACACTTTCTTTTTTCATCAAATTGGGCAGAATTTTTGGCGATTCTCGGCGAAAGAAGGATTTGCCGATAGACCCCACATTTGTTTACATTTCATTTTCAGTTGGAAAAATTCAGTGCAAGTCTAGCGTAAATAAATCAGTTTTGCAAGCAAATAAATCGTAATCGTTTGTTTTTGATATTTCATTTGCGTTGGGTACATCACTAGCGTTACATGAAGTATTATCGCGGCGTCATGCGTATTTGTGCCGTCTATGGCATCCATTTTGTATGGAAATGAGTGGTGTAGACAACAAAAATACGTTTGACGGTTGCACTGTTTTTCTGAGCTTTTCCTTCATGTTGTCTACTTATTTTAATTAAAAGAAATATTCTAAACACTTTCATTGTTTATGTTTATTCTCATACACTCGCGGGTTTTTTTGGGGTTGCCACAATTGCTGCCCGCCACCAAACATATGATATTACCGTTTTATTAGCTTAATGACAAAAATTCATATATAATGAAACGATAATTTTTATAATTTTAATCAGAAAATTGGTTCACAATCAATGCTGTGAATTCATTGGATTTATGAGCAAAATTCTGTCAGTGCAGTTGAAAGGGAAATATTAGTTTGTAGCCAAATGAGCTCACTAGCCAGCTCTTTCAATTATTTTTCTTTGTGTGCCTACTCAAAAGCCCTAACGAAGAAAAAATATCTTGTAACACAATCAGACGACAAATATTCTTGCACCCTGTATTTTGGCGCGTCTTTCTAATTTTGGAACATTATGTTAATGAAACACTGACTGAGCGAGTAAATTGCGTGACCGCCATTCAAAGCAAGAGAATCTTATCAAATCGTATCGCACAACTGCTGCAAAAGTTTATAAACTTTTCTATTTTCAAATGCTGTCTAAATTTAGTTGTTGTTGGCCAAACAAAAATGTGCGTTTCAGATAGAGAAGAATTGGCCGCTGCTCGAGAGGTCTGAAACACATTATCGGTACAAACAGAATGTAGTCATCGGTTTGCTTACGCATGATACAGGCCGCAGACACATTGTTACAGTTTACAAATCAAAAACAAGAGTGCAATTTGTTTTATGCTAAATAAAAGATAAAATAAACAAACAAAAATCAATTGATTAAAATAAATATGTACCTCTTTTAAAATACTGGCCACAGACAGACTCACTAAAACATTACCTAATTACGCCAGTTTTACAGCAGCGCGCACAGCTGAAGTAACTAGATCAACACACACCAAAAAGGAAAGAAAATGTTGGGTGCGTAATTTGAAAATACGAATGTCAAAAAGCAGACATTTAATTGGGACTAAATCTGGCGATTTGCTTCTTCTATATAAATAAAAATCTTGACCTACGTTTTTGTTTTTATTTTAGAATTGATTACCTCGAACTCGGCACAAAGTTCGCTCAGGCGAAGGTTAGAGGAAGTTTTAAAGTTAATGCTTTTAGTATGGGCCAGAGAAGGCCACGTACTGTCGAAATTAACACAAGGAGAATATGGTATATTGTAGATTTGTGCTAAATTCATAAATAAAAATGAAAAAAAAAAAAAAAAGAATTCTGTGTGTCTGCTTTTCTTTGCAAATAAATTAAAGTCAAACGAATTGTGCTTCTTTTCAGGCGTTGACAAAACCGTTGTGGTGA
This sequence comes from Sturmia bella, assembly GCA_963662145.1. Classification (NCBI taxonomy): domain Eukaryota; kingdom Metazoa; phylum Arthropoda; class Insecta; order Diptera; family Tachinidae; genus Sturmia; species Sturmia bella. The sequence goes on along the minus strand of OY759171.1, from coordinate 5,185,096 downwards.
AGAGTGATTCTGGCGAATTCGGCTTTCGCATACATGGCTCAAAACCAGTAGTGGTTGCAGCCATAGAGCCAGACACTCCTGCCGAAAGTTCTGGCCTTGAAGTTGGTGATATTATTATTTCGGTAAATGGCGTCAAAGTGTTGGACAAACATCATACAGAAGTAGTGAAAATAGCCCACGATGGTTGTGAAAAATTGGAGCTGGAAGTGGCTCGTACTTTGGGCGTCCTCATGAGTGAACAGCAAGAGCCACCAATACAAGTCATATACAGTGGTTATTTGTGGCGTCAAAGTGGCCAGGCCAAAGGATCTCCAAATGCCAAAAAATGGGTACAAAGATGGTTCGTTTTGCGTTCGGACAACTGTTTATACTACTACAAGACTGAAGAGGTAGGTTGTGTGAAAATTTTAGTAAATTGATTTAAAATAATGATCAAATCTAATACTGTCTGTCACTCACAAGGCGTTAACATTTTAGTTATTTTTCAAATTATTTTAATATGCATGAAGTAAATGGAAAACCAATATTCGCCTCACTCTTTTTGGTGCAAAAGAACTCGAACATTTCTGTTTGCCTGAATAAAAATTTTCCGGTTGTGAGTTCCATGTAAATTATTTTTCACTTCGATGAATACATATTTGTTTTTTTTTCGAAATTCAACAGCAAATTTTAAATACGCTAAGAATTCTGTTCCCCGTTCCATGCAAATATTTTGTACTATCGTATCAAAAATGTTATGCGAAATAACTACGAAACAATGTTGACGTGTATTTCATTTGCATATTGAATACTTGCAGCTCTTCTCTGGCATCCTTCATCTAAACGCGAAAAATATAAACGTTAGTTATTGCGTGTGAAATTATGCCAACAGCTGATCAGTGTTGCATACTTGAAAGCTAACTGCCAATTTTTTAAAACGTGTAAATATTTTATTTATAAAGGTCTTAATGGGTTCGTGTTCAATCCCTGGGTGAAAGAGACCTTCCATATTAATCATGTAAAAAAAAGTAAAATTTTATAGCTTAGAGGGCATCCGGCTGTTTCAAGGTAGCAACACCTCTCATCAGCACCGCTAAGATATTTGGACATACTAAATTTCACAATTTTATATATATTGTGAAATTTATATATAAAAGTAAAAAAAAGTCTTTCGATTTTCTTGTTATTTTCAACATAAATTGAAGAATAAAAAATTTTGTACGTTGTATTGCAAACACAAACCTCTTCGGACGAAATAAGTGAATCTATTAAAATAAATTTTGAAGGTCAACCTTTTGCATTTCTCTGGGCTTTCTTCAAAAAGCTTCGTGTTATTTTATGTGTTGAGAATTAAAGGAAAATATTTTGCCTGTTTTATTCGAATAACAAGCATTTTGTATAAATTGGGTACCGAGCTTTTTTTCGACTCGCATTCCCAACTTGAAGTTTTTCACCTCCGAAAATTCTCATTGAAAATTATTATGCATCCAATTACGAATATGTTATTATATTCGCACTGCACTTCACTTTAATTGCACACATATGGGAGTATACTGGCTCAAAAATGTATGGCTTTTGCATTCACAAGAATGCCTATACTCTATTTAACCAAATAACTACGCCTACCAGAAATAGAAACCATCAGACCGCATTTTGAGGTCACTACGAGTTTTTTTCAAAGTGTTGTTTTGGTTTGATTCTTTGATTTATAGAAAAATTATTAATTTCTAGCGACTTCTATTAGTCTTATAATTAGATCACACACAGGCGATATGGTGGAGCAGAACATTTTAAGGTTTTTGCATTTGAGCCAGTCTTATATGTTGTATATTTGACTATATACCATGAAGTCCATATCGTGCAAGAAATTGTAGCTGATTTCATAAAGAAATCTTTGTATGCATTCAAACTTATTACTTAAATTCGAACTGCAAATGTTCTTCAACGTATTCTGAAGAATTTTTTCTTTTTTTCACCACCTTAGAAGTAAAAAATTTCAAAATTTCTGGTTTCCGGCAATTTACACTGCATTCTACTTTAGTTTTGGTGATCCGGTTTCTACTCAATATGAATAAATTTCTGTCCATCCTATTTGTACATCAAATGTATATCAAATGATATGTATATTGAAATGGAAACAATCCTCGACAACAAAAACATATATAATGTTAAATGAAAGTCCCCTGAAAATGGGCTTAGTTGCTTGGAGTAAAAAAATAAGACCTATTCTCCCTTTCGAAGAATCGATTCGAAGTTGTCAATTTGGAGGTGATCCCTCTAATCTAAAGAGATGTCTGTGTACAATAATTTTACCGACAGCAAAAGCTTAAACGGGAAACAAAAATTTTTCATCGCTTTCTGAAATTAATTCGAGGTTTATATATGTATGTTGGCTTTTGCAGGATACTCAACCGGTGGGTGCCATGATAATGGCTAAACATGCAGTGGAACCATGTCCGCCTAAGATTGGCAGAACGCATGCCTTCAAAGTTGATTCGGGCGAGGGCATACCAATGTATGTGGCAGCCGATAACGAGGAATTAGCCAGCCGTTGGATTAACATACTGAAGAAAGCAGCCAATCAAGACAACCAGTGGCTGGAAAAAAGGCAAGCTCTATCTAGCCAATTGTAATCAAGGCAAATGTAAATTTGAACTCTGTTTGCTTTACAGCGCACGCAATCTGTACAAACAGCCCTGCAGCATTTCAAGGCCGGACTGTTTTGGTTATCTGATGAAGTTGGGTTCAAAGTGGTGTGGCTGGTCGAAACGTTATTGTGTGCTAAAAGATGCCTCTCTTTATTTCTTTCAAGATGTGAATTCAAAATCAGCTTTGGGTAAGCAAATTCATTGTGTTGCATTGGAAAACTTATTGGAAAACTTTTCTCAAGGTATGGTGTGTTTGCATGGCTACAAAGTGTCTTCAATGTCGACAGCTGCTTCGGGCAAAAAGAACTCTTTCGAAATTATACCACCAGAACCAAAGTTAAGACACTACTATTTCTACACCGATTCCGAAATGGAGAAGAAGAGGTAAAACTAACTAATAAGGTTTTTGTTTGCTTTGTCAACATTGTTTAGGTAAAACTTGTTTCTTATAATGTTCATGGCAGGTGGGTGTCCGCTCTGGAGTACTCGATCGATCGTTGGATCAAATCTGGGTAACTAAGGTTGAAAACTATGCCCAAATCAATACACAACACTAAAAGGAAACGACGTAGTTTTAGTTATTTTATGGAATAAATAATTATTTACAGTCACCGATATTGAAAATAAGCCACATCTGTAAACAAAAACAAGATACAAGCAGCCACAGCCGCGGCCGCGGCCAAATAAACTGGATGTAAAAAGTGGGTTTAATCCTTCACCAGCTCCTTCAGTAGAAATCTATAGAAGAAATCCTTAACTCAAAAACTAAATAATATTATACATATTCCATATACCATATACAATAAACAATACAGTGGAACCAGTATATGTCTAAAGGAAAAGAAAAAAGTTATACATAAGAAAACATAAATTTGCAGTTCAAAAACAAAAATTTCAAAAACTTTAGCATTTAGCACAACAAACTACAGAGAATAGAATAAAATAATTTCTTTTAATTTACGCGAAATATTCCAGAGCAGGGGTAAAAGAATGTTTTCTCTTTGTTTGCCACTGTTTGAGCTTAAAACATTTTAAGGATATGAACAAAAAAAATCACATCTTATTTCCATAAGTTATCGTTTGGTTCAATGAGTTATCATCATACTTTGTGGTAAAGGTGGTAAAGCTGTAACGCCGATTACAATTGTTTTCATTCCCAACGAAGTTCCAATTTGTTCTTTAGATTTCGTTAATTTTGAATATATCTTAATGATTGACACTGGTGCAATCGGAAGTTTATTCTACAGACGTTTCGAAAAAGGTACTTTTTACAAAAAAAAGTACATTTTCCTAATACAGTACTAGCTTACTAAAACGGTACCCACAAAAGTGACATTTTCCATACAACCTATCTTTTTAGATCTTATCTTATATGAAAGAGGAGAGATTAAAAAAAATCTTTTCGAGAAACAGTGTACAAAGGAATTTCTTTCCAAACGAGTAGTTTTTCATAAAACAATACTTTCTCTTAAGAATATGATTTCTGGCTTAAAAATAACATTTTCGAAAAATATACTTCAAACTTTATCACTCACTAATGGTGAAGTGAAAATTAAGCAGATTCTTCAGCCCATAAAAGCGGATCAGACCCAATACAAGAAGTTACCAAAATATTATGCAAGACGAGGCCAGACTTCGATTCATCGCAAAAATTAACTAAATTCGGTAAAAAACTTGGGCAAACTATTTCCCCGAAAGGTATTTCCCCGAAAAAGATGAATTTTTTAAGGCCTCTGGCAATCCAGCATTTCTCAAGGTGGCTCTGGAACATTCGCACAGTGAAAATACAAATTAAGTATACAATATATGGAATAAAAAATCAGCAGCAACCACAACTATTTAAAATATTTAGATAAAAATTTTAAACTACAAAAAGAAAATAACTACAGATAACGAAACTTTAATTGAATTATAAAATTAATATGATAAACCAAATGTATATGTGTATTAAAATTATTAATATAATAAAACAAAAAAAAAAAAAAACAAAAAAACGCAAACCATGCGCTCGGACAGTGATTGTACGCCTGTGTGAGTTACGAAATATTTAGTTAATTTTTTCAAATTAATTTATTATTAAAATTAATAATTTGGTTTGAAACAAGAACGATGGTTTAAACGCAACATAACACCTGAGTTGAACGCATATTTGTGAAAGTAAATTTAATTTTTTATACAAAAACAACAAATGTACTGCTATTTACTTTTTGTTAATTTACATACATATATAGTTAAACAATTATTAAAGTGTATTAAACAGATACTTATTTACACAGATCAACTGATAGAAAATGCATACATATATTATTTACATATAAAAATATTTTGTTATGATTGTCGTTTGATAATGTTTAAAATTCTTTTGTTTAATTATTTGTTATTGATTTTAATTGATTTCTTAGTTTGTTTGTTATAAACTTTATTAGAAATAAGAAGAAGAAAAAATGTGAAAAAATTGTTTGTTTATAATAAACAGAAAACAACCAATAAACGTGGAGTTTTAAATTAAATAAATAATTCAAGAAAAGGAAAACAATTCGTAGTGGACAAGAAAAAATTTCCAAGAAAGTAACATGTTAATTTTTTTAGTTGCTATAAACAAGGTTTGTTCAGAAAAAAATGCTATCTTAGAAGCTTGTGGAAAAGTGTTTGTTTATTTATCAATATGAATGTTGTCCCCTCAGATATAAGGTACTTGTGCCAGCGCTGCTTCAAATCCTCGAATCACTTCTTAAAAACACCTTTCGGTGCGGCCTTCAGCTCGTCTTTCGATTTTGACTTTATCTCATCAATTGTGGCAACATTTTATCAGTTTTTTTGCTTTCTTCACTTGGCTTTGGAGCACTTTATACCGTTTTTAACGCAGAAAACTTTACAATTGTTAATAATTTTATTGGGCTTCAGTTCCATTTTTACTTCCTCAAAGCTGATTGATCAATAATATTAAATGTAGACAGTCAGGAATGACCAGCGGCGGTCATGCTACTTAAAAACATTACACAATTAGTCATGGTCTGGGTTAGCAGCACCTTTGGATGCTGATGAGTGACGTGGTAGTAACTTTTCAACTTTACTTTTCTTGTCTTCTTTAAAAATGATGATCACTACAATTTGATGGAAAAAAATCGTTCTCGATTTTGAGGAAGTAAAAATTAACTCAAGCTCAATAAAATTAAATAATTGTAAAGCATATTGTTCGACTATATAGAAAAAATAAAAGGAAGAAGTATATTGAACCTTGATCCATTTTATTCAAAAAGTCAAAGAAGAGACTAATTTTCTCAGTTGCCAACAACAAGCTACTAATGGGAATTGGCTGATAACGCCAACATGTTTGCCAAACTTATAAAAAAAATTTTAGATAACAAAATGTACGCAGCCCGCGAAGTTTAAAAACTCACCAACTTTTTTTTTTTTTTGCATATAAATAGTTTTTTTAATAATTATTTTTTCTTTATACAAAAATGTACTTGTTGCATTAAGAACCATTGTTTTTTTTTTGGGAAAGTCACTAATTTAAAATCGTATCTTTATTCTAAAATAGACTTAGATACCAAAAAATTTTCTGAAATGTATAAACAGCAAAAATATTGTGTTGTTAACTATGTTTTTTTCTGCAATAATTTATTATAATTTAATTATATGATTTATAATTGTTAATAATTTTATTGGGCATGAGTTCGCTTTTACTCTGTCAGAATTGAGAATGATTTGTTCTCATATAATTATTTTTCAAAACGACTATATTCCCAAACTGTTGTAATATTTGGTTTCGTTTGATCCCTTTTTATTTAATATTAGTATTTTCTTAAGCTGAAGGAGGTTTTTTTAGACCCAGAAACTAATTGCACTAAATTGTTGTCGCATGTTATACATACATATGTATGGTTTTTTCTTTTAAAGTCAAATATTTTGTCAACAAATTGTATTTTCTATACTTGCAAACAAGTGTGATTTCTCCAAATCGTTTATATAATTTCTCAACTGCTTTACTTTTGTGTACTTCTTTAAAAAAAGAAAAAAAAATAGCGTTTCTCATTTTCCTTGCAAAGCTTCATATTTGTAAAAAGTGCTTGCCGCATTCAAAATCATTGTAGCGGAAATTTGCACATCTTTTTCGTTAGCAAACAAATCGTGTTCATTTTTGACAGCTTAAAACTTACCTTTTTGGCAAAGATACCTCTTATTGTTCTCATTAATTAATTCTAAATACAGGTAGTTTTATGGCAACAAAGCAAAAAAAAAAAAAGTTTGCTTTTAAACAGTAGTAATTAAAACGTTTGTAAAAGTTAAATGTTGGCAAAACCGAGATAAAAAAAAACGACGACATACAAAACATTCACAAAGACCAGATTTACTTTTTTTGATGGCTGCTCTTAAAATGACATTTTTTTCAATTTCACACACAACTGAATCAGTAAAGCAGAAACAAAAAGGTTTCAAAACTGCATGCAAAATATTTTAAAACACTCTACGGTATTTCAATCGGCGGCATTAGTAACACCTAAGAGTTTGCAACGACTATGAAGGGGCACAGTTGAGTCTCTATAAAACGAACTATCACAGGTCCGATAAAAAATTAGTTTTCAGGAAATTATGGGTGGTCGATTTTTGTGGGAAAAACAAGTGAGATGAGTTATAAGACTATACTGCAAAAAATATTCTTACTTCTATTTCTCATGACGTATAATCACGTGTATTGCTTTCTAATTGGCTCTAAGTTTATTAATATATAACGTTTTTTTTCCTAACAACCCAACAGGTATGTAACCCAGCCAATAAGTCTTCATCTCCATTTTTCTTGTCTTTTTTCATAACGTTGATCAGCACAATTTCATCACAAAAAAATTATTTTCTCAATTCCGGGGTAGTAAAATCAAACCCAATAAAATAATTAATAATTCTAAATCATATAGGATGATTTGGGCTCTACGAAAAGCATGAAAGCGTTGTCATTACTGATACAATTGCAACTTACACATAAATCAATTAAAAATCGATATGATATTGGTGAGAGAATACAAAAATATATTCCAATCAGCAGAAAAACATAGTGATAAATAAAATTGAAATATAAATACAGTCAGTAATGAAGAGCTTAGATAATAGAATGGCTAAGTGCTTCTGACTTCGAAACAGTTTGGGTACTGCTGATCAGCCTTGTTATGTATCCCAGCTAATTCAACTTTACTTTTCTTGTCTTCTTTGATCCTTATAATTTTATTACGAAATTTATTCTTTCCCAATCTGAGGTACTTCCCAAATAGCGAATGTAAATCATATAGTTCGATTTCGAAGTTATATTCATCTAAAAGGAAATAGTCTGAGCTGTCAAGTCCGGTGAAAGTGGAGGCCCATTAAAGTCGCTGGTGTGCCAGCTTTCTGGCAAAAATAATCAAGTGTGACTCTTAAATCTTTTGTATTTTTCAGCTCAAAAGAGAATTTGTTAATTCAATGCGGAACATTACTCAATTGAATAATAAGTTCAAAATATTTAAGTTTATTTCTCGAAGAAAATTATGATTCTATTCAGAATTTAATTAAGCGATCCAGACCATTTGAATTAAATGGGTTCGTTAATAGACAAAATTGCAGGTTATGAGCGACGAAAATGAATCTTTTGAAAATGAATACAGCTGCCATATCCCCAGTTAAGTATCGAAAGTTGTTCAAAAATTTGGTGGCATCCAGCCATCCATGCAACATACGTTCCCGCTTCATATACATACATATTTATATTTATATGTTTACACAAATATTGTTTCACATTGATGTTCCATTAACAAAAATATACGCTTTTATAACCTATTGCCATACGAAATAAAATTGAAAGCATATTTTTGATCCATTTGCCAGTTTCAGCATTAGTTTGGAACAAAGTTCCTAATATCTGAGGAGTAAAATTAAAAAGTACATAAACTCAACAAAAGTCACGCACGTGTGGCAGCAAATAATTTTTCACTTTTCGTTTTATTTTGTTTTGTTATCGCTTGCTCTATAGCCATTGCATAATGTCTGCTAGATCTAGGTAGTTTGGTTTTTATCTCTCTTCTTTAGATAAAACCTGTAGCATAACAATTTTTAATTAAAACATCTAAGAAAAGAAAAAAATAAACGAAGAACATTCGCGGGCGGCTTGTGTGTGAAGTAAGTAACAAACGAATTTCACTTTTTTTTTTTTTTTTTTTTTTTGTTATTCTGTGCACCAGAGCCGTTGCATAATACGTGTTTAGAGTTATCTTTGTGAATGATCGAAAGGCTTGTAGAATATATCGAAAAATTTTTCAATGAGTTTTCAATTGTATGAAAAGGCCAATTTTTATTTGAGCAGCTTTTCCTGAACATTAATTTCACTTTGTAGTTGAGAGGTAGGACTTACAATTGTTAATTATTACTTTATCGAGATTTAGTTTGACTTTACTGCTTCAGAATTAAGAAAAGTTTTTCGTAGTGCTTAACATTTTTAAAGAAGACAAGAAAGTAAAACTGATGGCCTATTGGCTTGTCTTCCTTAAAAATGTTGATCACTACAATTTGATCAGAAGAGATAATTTTTTCAAATGCTGAGGAAGTAATAATTTTCAGGAGTTCAAATATTGTGCCTTCGATTTTTCTATAGCTTCTGGCATGAGGAAAATAAGTTCCACCGCGTCTTATCAAAAATATAATTTTCCATGAGTCTGATTCTAAGCCATCGTGGTACAGGATGGGTGAGCTTAAAAACATAGTAGGGGTTGGTCGTATATTTTACTCCTCTACAGGCATCCTGGATCAAGTCAGTGTGAGGGAGGAAAAATTTCAATTTCAAAGTCCCCAGGTGGCCAGGAAATCAAATCAAATTTATTATCGCATACATTAATTTTTTATTATTGTAAGGGCTTCCACACAAAAAAAATCAAAGAAAAAATAAACAAAACAAAATTAACACTACCCAACAGCGAAGAAAAAACCATGGGTGACCACTATGTTTTTTTGCTCTGTTATGCATATCTAAGTACAAAAATCATAAAAATTTCAAATTCTATGGATAAGTATTCTTTTCGAATTTTTTTCTCTCTCAAAAATATAAGATTTTCGTGAAGGTTTATCCAGACTTCTAGTCATAACTTAAAAACGGCGTGCCCGATTTTATCATTTAATACGTCAAAAAATTATAAACTATGGCAGCTTAAATTTTTGCTGAAATCATTTTTGGCGTCGTTAATAATTTTAGAGTTATTAGGAAAATAAAAATAAAATATATAGTTTTTTTTTTTAAATATGCAAAATTTTTGAGTTTAGAAAATTTTTAAAATACATATGTATGTATATAAACAAATATTTTCTACCTTTTTGGAACGAAGTTCCTTAACGCGGCTTACTGGTAGTGAAAATTAGTAGAAATCGTCACGAAAGCGTGTGAGCTGTTTATATGTATTGGTGTATCTGTCGATGTCTCCGCTGACAGACACCTACACAATAAATATTAATTAGTTGTGAAAACGGACACTATCAGTTGATAGATGTCGCTAAAGTAAAGTATGTCACAACAAAAAATAGCAATATTGACAAATTTTCTTCGTTTTGCAGCAGATTGACAAGAAAAATACTGCGTGTATCAAAAGTAAAAAAATAAAACGTTCCAAAAATTTTAAGAAGCATACATATAAAATTTAAAAAATTCAGAAACAACACAAAATAAAACATACAGATTTCACCTTGTATTACATTCGAAGATGAAGAAAAAACGTAAGGAACTTCGTTCCTAACGGGGTCCCCCGACCGCATTTCTTTTTTTGAAGTTATATAGCTGCATGTAATGGCAATAAAATGAGCCCCCATTTGTTGTAATCCGTGCGTTAATGTTTATTTTATTCCCGAAAAAGCAAAAATAGCCATTTTGGCAAAAATAAAAACTCTTTCGCTGTCATTGCCCAAAACTGAAGCGATTGCTCATATCAGTGGTATGCAATAGATATATGTATGTATATCAAAAAATAATCAAATTGTTATATTTGTTATAAACTACAATAGCAAGTAGACTTCGTATTTTTGCTACCTGCCACCTGCATACTCCTGCAAAACTACACACCAAACAGAAAAGATGAGTTTTGAATTTTTAGGTGTCTGCGCAGATTCGCCCATTTGAATCAGTAGTGTGTTGTTGACAACTGAAAATATACATCCAGTTTGTGTGTATATTCTTCAGTTTTTGACTTTTTGAAAAAAAAAATGGATTAAAGAATATATTTTGAGTCGAGTCCACTTTGTCTCAAAAAAGTATTTATAAGTGGTACAAGTGCTTTAGAGAAGGCAGAGAAAATGTGGACGACGGTGAGCGTCTTGGAGATGAAATCACATCAACCAGTGAAGAAAACATTAAAAAAAAAATATTGTTGGAAAATTGCAGAATCTCTATTACGGTAGGCATAAAAATTGGCTCATGTCATACAATTTTCTTTTCAATATTTTGGGTAGGAAATGTGTGGCAGCGAAGTTTGTTCCGCAATTGTTACATTTTCAGCAAAAGCAACGTCGCTTTAATATGGCTCAAGTATGATTGTTGGGCCAAAAACAAGACACTAATCATGTCTTAACCATTTTATTCACTAGACAAGGGAGCAGCTGCTTCCTTTCCAAAACTGAGGAGACCAGTGAAAAGAAAACGTTTTGCCGCAATTGATGAGATAAAGTCAGCATCGAACAACGAGCCGATGGCTCGTTTTGAGAAACCGAAGAAGCGCTGGCATAGTTGCATTTTATATGTGGGTATAGTGGAATAAATAAATGCTTTTCAAAGAAGTTCACAATTAAGTTCAATTTTTGTTTTGAACACTCCTCTTATGTAAGTATTCGGGTTTTAATTCTAACTTTTGATTTTCCATATCATCATAAGTTTTTTCTTAGCTGCTTAAGAGTGTTATCGGGTCATTTATATATGAATGATGCTTATCACGCAAGGCCCGATAAAACTCGATATAAAAATTCAAAAAAAAAAAAAAAAGAAACTCAAAAAAACTCGTGTATTTTGTATCGACTTTCAAAACGAGATTTTGGTCCTTTTGAAAATTTGTTTCGACAAATATTAATTAAAACATTTGCATCTATTGACTGAAAGCACCAAACTGTATTGCGCCAATACAAGTTTCAACCATTTAAATAAACTTAATCTGACATTAAAAATTTATCTTCTTTTTTTTCTTAAAATATCATTTAAGACCGTTATAGAAACACAAATTCATTTTATTTAATTTTTAATTTTTTGCCACCGTATAAAAAAGACATTCATTTATTCGGATGGATCATTAGCAAGCAAATATCTTCTTTTTTTTTGTGTTGCTCCATAACAGCAACAACAATAAAAACTTGAGCTTATGAAAAGACACATTAATATTTAAAAGCTGCAAAATATCGCGAAGGCAAAAAATTAAAATAAGAAAAAATACAAATGAGAATCAAGTCAGATGGACGATTTGCATTTGATGGTGGGTTTGGTTGAATGCTTTTGACTGGTTGATGTTTTGCTGTTGTTTCTGTTGTTGCCAGCCAACTTGTGCATACGATTAAATTAAGCAGCAGCAGCAACAACAACAACATTTAAGCGCTAAAAATTATATGCAAAAAAAAGGTAGTAGCCGTATGTAGTAAGTAGTTAGTTGTTTGGTAGTTGAAAGTTGAAATAAAAGCTGGTAGTTGATAAGTAAGTTGTACGACGAGTAGCAAAAGGCATCATCCGCATCATCAGCGTCGGCATCGTGAAAAGCCATAATAAATGTGTGCATACCAATACCAATGAAAATATGATGGGTTTGGCTGCCGGTAGTGAGAGCTCTGTGACTATTCATATGTTTGTTAGCTGGTAGTTACAGCTTTTTGCAATTCATGTGCACACAGCAAAGCAACAACATAGAAATGTGAGCAAGTGTATAAAATATCATCGCTGGCATACAAAACAAAAATATGTTTAAGCGTCATTCAGACATTCGGTCAAAAACACTGCTGCTCAGCATAAACTACTTTATACATACCATTTTTCCTCAAAGTGTTGGTTTGTTAGCAAATAGTTTATGTCGCTGTTGTTCAACAAACATCTTCAACTGCACACAGTTACACATGAAAGTTTTTTCTTTTATTTTTTTTTTTTTTTTGTTTGTTAAGATACGTTTTCAACAGTTGCAGTAAAATGGTAGCAAGATTACAGTTTGATGTGCCTACTGACTGCTAAATCATACAGAAAAGATGTAAGTTCAAGAAACGAAAAAAAAACTTTTACATAAAGTTGGCAAAAAAATAAAAATCCAAAAAGATATATAAGAAGTGGAAAGAGCGAAAGATGATGTTCAGCCTGGAATCAAGAAGTTAAAAAAAAAAAAAAAAAAGTTAAAACAAAACATAGCAACAGCAAGCTGCTAGTTTTTCTGCCAACAGATAATTGCAATAGACACGGCTAATTTGGTTCTTGAACACCCTACAGTAAGAAAAAAAAATTTCTTTAATGTAAAATTAGCTGCACCAAATATTGATTGGAACTCATATTAAATTTGTACAAAAATAACGACCTATTATAAAATTAACTCTCTATTTAAACTACAGGAATGCACAGTTTCTTGCACTTGTTGCGATGGCGGAGTGAGTATGGTGGCAGCGCTATAATAGTACAGCAAATAAATAAACGAAATATGAAAATTAAATAAGAAGAAATAAAAATGAACTTAATTATATATTTGCTTTAAGAGCCAATTGAAATGTATTAAGCCAGGTCCAAATGTTTTCTGTCTTTTTCAGCAGTCCATATGCCGCCGACATTTTTCCGTTGATGCTAATCAACTCAACTTTTACTTTTTGATACTTTCAAAAATACAAATCGTAGTAAACAATGGTAACTCGTTGTACAGAAGGTTGTAAGGAAAAGTAAAAGAGATGTAAGAGGGAAAAAACATTATTTTTACTGTGTTAAAGGTTTGTTTGAACATTTCTGATTCTCATTTTGTTCATGGGAATTATGGAATAAGAGGTGATTAGCATCAGTAAAATGTCAGCGGCATATAGACGGCTGAAAAAGACAGAAAACCTTTGAAAGGTCTATTTTTAGACCTAAATTAATTAAATAAGAGAGAAATACAACCATATTTTAGAAAAGAATTAAAAGAGTGAAAAATTTTGCTATTAATTTTGATTCTAGGCTGTATTGACAAATTAAATCGACAGCCATCAAAATTGTTTAAATAGCAAATAATTTCGCTTGGTGCTTAATACAAAATCAGGCGGCAAACTGTTATGTTTGATATCGAATGAGCTATTGTAACAAGTAACTTGTAGCGTTACTACACATTCGTTGGTGACCTACTATTAAAATATTTATTTATTTGTGTTATTCTATATTTCTATGAACATAAATCTTTTTACAGACATACACCATAAAACGCAGATCATACTTACAAATATATAAAAAAATCCATAGAGAAGTAAAGTAAAAAAATTATTAATAAAAAAAAAAATTCATCTAGCGAACAGTTAATGCTCGTACAAATAGAAGTACGAGCGGTTAAAACACAAGGCAATCATCATCACGGAGAAATCTAATAGTGACATCATTGGGGTACAATAAGCGACATTATGAAATAGTGCACTTTTTTCCATGAGTAAAGGAGAACAAAAACTATTAATGTTGTGTAAGTCATAAGAATATATTCATACGATCTCCTTAATATCTATACCACTTATATCCGACCGGAAATGGAATACAGCTTTTATGTTTGGGAACGAGACTCATAGTGTACTTTGGGGCTATTCAGTCGCGTGCAGGAGGGAGCGAAAAAGCTCATCGGTGCACATGGAGTATCCGGTGTTGGTGTTTCATCGTTACTTCAATGGGTTTTGCTCTGGGACCAGCAATCTTGTTCTCGATCCTAATACTTTCGCACGCAATACTCGAGCATCATTCATGGCTTGTCCATTCATGGTGGAATGGCCGGCAAATGGTACAAATCGTTATAGAGGAAATTCAATCCTCAGCTGCATGCTGCGCCTGTGCAACAAATTGCCTGCAGACCTATTTCCTTCCAGTTACAATGTAAGTAGATTCCAATCAAATGTTATTGTTTGCACACTTTCTCTTTCCTCTTCCCAAAACCGAATTTCCAAGTTCCGGTAAAATTCGGTGCATATGTAGGGCTTGTCCCCCGAGTGCTTGTCCAAAAAAAAAAAAAAAAGAAAGAAATGTATAGAAAACTCGTTCTTCAGCCGTATTCTGCGTGTGTGGAAAAAATTGCCTGCATTGTAACTGATTATTTCCTTCCAGTTACAATATAGGAAGATTCCAATAAACTTTAGGTTTTGTAGACTACTCCCTCTTTTCTTCTTCCCAAAACCTAATTTCCTCATTCAGGTATTATTCGCTGCATATGGACTAGTCCAAATAGTTATACGCATTGGGGATATACTCCACGTTTCTTTCTTCCGCCTCAAAATGTTTGAACATTATGTACTGAAATAATTTTTTGCCTTCCCTATTCTTGGATAATGCTCCTTAGTATTTTTCATTGGTTTGAAATTTATCTATTATCGACATTATAGACAAGTCCTAAAAAGGTTGCAAACTTAAAAAGTAAAGAAAACGTATTGTGTCCTAATATCTTGTAAATCTCTACTGCTTTTTATTAGTCACTAGAAATGGTAATTGAGATATTCGGCACAATAAAAAAATACTTTTAGCTAACGCTAACCTTATGGCAAAGTCGTAATAATGGCCGTTAGAAAGTTTAATATTTTACAATTATGCTCGGAAAGTGTTGTAATTTTATTGGTGACATTTCACCAGAAAAGGAGGACAATTCTGCGGTAAATTGATTACCCCGACATTCAGGAAATATGAAATCTTTTTGATCTGCTGGAAAATGCGCTGACATTTGATTTTTTGAATTTTCACGACAGGGTTCTAAGGTGCTTATTAAGTTTTGTATGCAACATTCGCAAAAAAAATTTTTTTTTGAATATGACCCTTAAGCTCTAAGAGCAATTTCAAAGATGTCAAATTTCAATAATACGAAATACAATTCTGCATAACAGAAGTCCTGAATAATTGAAACTCTGCACCTCTGAAGTTTTGCACCAGTTGCTTTAAGCAGTTTGTTTGCATTTTAAATAGATCTATATAGATTTTCAGCAAAAAAGGGGGAGAAAATTAAAATAATCGAAAAGTACCAAAAAAAAAAAAAACACAAAAGGTTTTTTACAATTTACAATTCCAACCCTGTTGCATAAACAACGACGTTTTATTCTGTATGAATGATGCAAAGACAGTCGGAGAGACGACGAGACAGACACGTACACGTACACGCATACTCTGGATAGAAGAAACCAGTTCAAAGCCAGTAAAATACCTTACGGCCAACAAAACAGGTATAATAAAGTAAAAGAAAAAAAAAAAACACATAAAAAACTTATTGGAGACGAAAACAAAAAATGATCGTTAGTGGAGTAAAGAAGAGCACAAAATGGTACTTGCAAGATAGAGAGAGAGAGAGAGAGAGCAGTTAATATCGAAACGAGTAGAAATGAGTGGATAATTGTATCTAGATAAATGAGTATCTTGAAGGTTCCATTAAGCGGCAGTGAGGCTTGTGGCCCCCCCATACACAAATACTCACGGATTAGTCTTAAAGAGTTGATCGTTGGTAGCGCACCTGTAAATATAGAAAGACGGAATAACTGCGGATACATTTTTTGTTCATGTGTAAAAAAGAAGCACCACCACCACTAAATGGGGGTGTACGAGTGTGAGTGTGTGTATAAATGATAGTGATGTTTAGTAGAAAGATGATAATATGAATTTAATATGAAAATTAAATTTCACACTGAAGAAATAAAGCCATAAAAAATACAAACGCAAAATATCTATTTTCGCATAAAAAAGAAAATAATTATTGAAATACTTATGTATGTAAATGCATGATCTCCGAAAATTTCAATAGAAAGAAAAGAAGCAAAAAATAAAAAAGAAACAAACACACACACACATGCAAGTAAGTTTGTATTAGAAAATGTATCTGTACGACGGATTTCGCTCAAGTGTGTATGTGTGTAAGTGTGCAAGCAAGTGTGAGAGTGTATGCGTGTATGGCTGGGAAGTGTGTGTGTGTGTGTGTGCATGTTGGTGTGTCTAGTAACGTTGAAAATATAACGTAGTCTACAATTTTTATACTGTGGCGTGTGGGAAGACATTGGGACTACTTGAGGAGCGTTTTGGTAGCTGCACTGGCTTCAGCTCCTATTTCAAAACAAAATGTAGAAAAACACATTTTAACTGCCGTGTGTATGCGAACGACAAAAAAAAAAAATAAATAAAAAAAACAATATTACAACAAAAATTGTAATGAAAAAATGAGAAAAAAGTTGAATTGGAATAAATGTTGGTTAGATGGATGAAACCTGGTCGTTGGGTAGGTTGGCCTGCTGGCTGGTTGAATGAATAGAGAGACGATGGTTGGTTGGATGTGTCGTTGCTTGTGTGCTCAAACCAAGGTTCGTTGTTCTCTAGGCCTGGCATGAACAAACGTTAATAACACGTTTGCATGAACTGACAGACAATTGATCAGTTGTTCTGTGTATCTGTCGTTCTGTCTGTCGTTTGGTTTGACTTGACTTGTGTGTGTGTGTGTGTGTGTGTGTGTTGGCCTGTTTGTGTGCTGGCTGTTTATTATCTGCATATGTATGTTTGTTTAGTCATTTGCTTTTGTTTGTCTGCTGGCTGAAAGCATTTATGTTGTGCCTTTTCCAGAAAATGTTTTCTCGTTGTCTTTGCTTTATGCTCAATATCGTTAAGATCTTTTCTTGTTTTTTTCTCATTTTTTTATATTTTTTTGTTCGTCCAATAGCAGTGATATGTTTTCTTCTTTCCTTTTTTTCGTGCATGAAAAAACGATGCATCTTTTGAAATTCCAAACGTGTAAATAAATGAACAGGTTTTTTTATTCTAAAAAATTTATCTCTTTTTTTTTTTGAAGCTTTTGGTTCAAGTTGTAAGATAAAATGAAGAAAAAGTTTTTAATTAAACAAACGTTATGCGCATTTTTAATTATTTCTTTACTAATTTTAAAAAGAAGAAATATAACAGTTATATTTTCTAACTCTATAAAATTTCGAAGATTAAAAACTAAGATAACAATTTTGGAATGAATTGAAGCAAATTATCTTGCGTCCAGATAAAATGGTTACTGTTTTATTTTATGTCAAAATATTGTTGTGGACAATTTTTTCGTTATGAAAAGAAAATATACTTAAAAAGTGTTTTAATTATATTTTGCTGCAATTTCTATTGAAGTATAAAAAAGAATTATAAAAAAATTGTTACCCGGCGTGCCAATTTATTGTAAAAATGTTTGATAAGCATTTTTGACTAATGTTTTAAGGCTGAAGCTTGTGTTGTTGTTCCTTTTTTTATTCTGCAACTTGGAAACATATTCTTCTAAGCTGCAAGCAGTAAAATGCTTGTAATTTAGGTGCGAGATACCTTTGAGATGGAAGTACATGACACGCATGCGGACAATTTACATACAAAACTTTCTGAAGCGTCTGGTTCAGAAAGTTGTTGGGCTCTGAAAAAAAAAATTAAATACATTTTTGAATAATGGCTAAAACACTTATTGATGAAGCTAAAAATTATATAAAATATAAACTGTTCAACACCTGAACACAGATGACAGTACAAGCTAAACACTTTTCACACGCTAAAGTTTATAAACGCACAGAATTCGTGGACGAAGTAACGCGTTTCATGTACTTCTTGTTTTTCTTTACTTTTATTCTAAAATATTGTAGAGTTATTTTGTAGAAATTGAATGCTTTTCCAACTTCTTACAACTTGTTTATTATTGTCTGAATGAGTTTGAGTTTTTTTATTTAACAAAATGTTTGTAACAAATTTGCAGAAATACAAGATTTATTAGAGAAGACGAAAAATTTTACTATTGAAGACCTATTAGCAGGTGAAAAACTAAATATTTCGTTTCCGCAACGAAAGACGGCTAAAAAAGACAGAAGGCAATTGATGAGGTAAATTTTTAGACCCAAAATAATGAGATAAATTTACAATACACCCCAGCGGCACAACGGTTTCCAATTTCAATTCCTTAATACTGAACAGTAATATTTTATATTCATTCATTTTAACTTTATAGTCGAGTTACAATATGAATTAAAATTCTTAATAATTTTATCGGGTTTGAGTTTGATATTGGTGAGAGAATATAAAATATATTGTAGTCAACAGAAAAGAACACAAAATAAAATAGAAAGTTGGTCAATAAGATTATAAATAGACAGTCTGTTATGCAGACGTCAGGTACTAGGATGACTCTGCGATGCTGCTTCAAAACAGTGCACAATTAGTTATGATCTGATGAGAGTTGTGGTGGACGTGAAACAGGCATATTTTGTACCCTGGCCAATAAGTCTTCAACTTTACTTTTTTTGTCTTCTTTAAAAAAATTTTATCACAAGGAAAATCCTTCCCAATTTTTTTAGATGACATTTTTTTACATAAACAACTTGAGTTGTTGGCATTCAATAACATTTTTGTGAATATTATCAATTCGTTATTATGAAATTATTATGAAATTATAACTAAATTATGATAAAAATTAGTTCTTGTGAATAAAATTATCTTGAAAAGCATCCTTCTTTCATCGGTTAAATTTTCCTTGCCTGCTATTTTAAATTGTCCAAGAAGACAATTGATGAAAATTTTGACCACATTTTGATTGTTAAAACATTTATTTCTAGAATATTTTAGTCAATTAATTACTTCAATTTAATAAAAATATCTTCGTAATATCATATTGTATATTTTAGTTTTTTGGTTTTAGTTCAAATTGAAAACAAGCTCAATTCGAATTTCTTATATTCAAATAGTTTTAAACTCAATATTATTTAAATTTTCATAGTTTAAAGTACCTGTTTCACATTCACGTTTAATTTTGTTTTGAATGAGAAAAAATTAATGTTGAATGTGATGAATTCATTCAATATGTAAAATAGCTCTTGCAAATAATTAAAATATTAAAATCTTTCCCAATCATTTCTCCGACTAAGCAGTGCGGAGATTAAAACAATATTTTCTGAGTTAAAAATGCGATTAGATCTTAAGCAGATACATTTGCAGTGGCAGCGGCTGTAAAAAATAATGTCTTGGTCGGCTTAGCCGACTTCAGCCTTCAAGGGTAATTTGTCTTCACCAAGACAAATTACCCTTTTTCCAACTGCAGTTTTGAGTAATTATTTATGCTCAGTTTTAGGTAATTTTCAACAAATAATTATAACCCAAAATTTTTGGAATCAAAGAAGCCAGTTCCACTCATAGTTTTTTTTATTTGTGTCCTTTAAATAATATTATTCGTTAAAGGATTCATTTAAACTAAAAACTATCTAGTAATTTGTAGTATGTTGAAATTTCGCAAAGTAAAATCAATAGCAAAACTATGCTTTTTTTGGACCCAATTTTTAGTTTTGGGGTTCCATTACCATATTCTGTATGAGGTAAAAAATATTGACTTAATCCTGATTCGTAAACTCGTTTTGGCTGGAGGAAAGATATTTCCTTCTCTTTCTGCGAAGTATGTACCAGTTTCGCTCATTAAGCAGTAAGATTTCGTCTTTTTCAAATATAAATAAAACATAAATAAATATAGACAAACATAATGATAAATATAGACAAATAAAAATGAATGGTGTTTGATATAATTAAAAATTTATACAGAAAATATACAACAACTTGGGTGGCTGAGTGGCATGGTTGTCGCTTTAGAAACATGAGCCTCTGAGTTCAAAGACGGGTGCTGACGAGAAAGTGTGGCGGCTTCGAAACAGCTAGTTGCCTACAGTGCTAAATGTCTTTGATGTTTTCTTTGTCTAATTTAATTAATGTCAATCACAAAGATAATATAGAAAGAACTTGAGCCTGATAAACTTAATACAGAAATAATTATATAAGAAAAAGTTCAAATAATAGAAATTAATTAACTATAAATAAAACTCTCAAAATTTTCGATTTGCAATCCCATCGAGCACAACAATTACATTTGTTTTTTACAAAGTCAAGAGAGTTTCGTTCTGCAATGCGGGCGTAATTGGTTTCTGTACTTCATAAAACAAATATTAAATTTCTCCTGGCGGACTCTGATAGAGAGAAGAAAAAGCACGACATATTCGAGGTTTAGGTATCTAACACTTTTTATTACTTAACAAATTTTCTTTCTCGAAGCTGAAAACAACTTGTTAAAAAACAACTTTGTTAAAAAAAATACAAATTTGTCATAAAATTTTAAGAATAGAAGAAGCTTGAGGATTGAAGAGAAAGAGCATTAAGAAGACTGTTTGAAAACATGTCTGCCATATACATAATTTAGTTAAAAGAATGACAACAATTCACTAACCCCTAGTCTAGATTAGCAATAAATATGTATTTTGGCAATAACATGACATGCACGTTCAAGTTCGGCTGGAAAGCTGCCTTTGAGAGCGCGGATATTGAAATTAGCACATTTTCATAAGTTTTCAGGAGACTTCCCAAGTGTTTTTTTTAGCCAAGGCAGTACGCTATGGAACAGTTTGAATATAAACATCAACCTCTTCAAAATTTACTAAGAAAATATTTTTCCATGAAAGACAAAAAAGAAAAAGAAGAAATACCGATATAAACACATTCCATTATTGATGAAAATTTATTGATGACATTTTCGAATCTCTTTGAATCAATAATTCAATCAGTTTATTTATTTATTTATATAACCATTGCTAGTGTGTGTGTGAGGCATTTTGCTCTTGCGCCTGTGTGTGTTAAGCTGTTGTAAGAGTGTGCGTAAGCGCATGTTTGTTGTCTTTAAACGAACTGTATGTATGAATGTCTGTATATTCTCTACGTTGGCGGCTTACAGAGCAATCCACCGCACACACGTTTACCATACAACTGTAGCTGCCACTGTCATTGCCACCGAACACAGTGTGGTGCCGTAACCAGTAAGCAAAAAGCAACAACAATAAGGTAAAAACAGCAACAACCACAAGAAAATATCTATGGCTAAAAACTAAAACTCAGCCTCAATGAAAGAAGTTGAAAAAAAACCTTAAAATCAAGAAGAAAACGTTGATGTATCTACCAACAATAATGAAAAGGTACAAAATAAAAAAAACCTGACAAACCTCTTAACGAGTACAATGTAGTGGTTTAATCTCCTCTTCTGGTACCACTGTTTCAGTTCAAAAGAAACTCTTTTATGCTCTTCAACATCTTCTGGCATGTTAACTCTTTTTTATTTTTATATTTTATTTTCAATACTTTTTTCTTTCTCATCTGCCATTTTTTGGTTCTCGTATATTTTATCTGGGAGTCTGTGTCCAAGACTAATTAAAATCGTTTTTAGTTGTTGTTATTTTTTTAAGTTTTAAATAAACAAAAAACCACGCCGACTCTACGTCACCATTTAAGCTTCACGCTCTTTTACATGCAGCTTTAGATCCACCCTTCCTCCCCACTGCCCAACTTACTCCTCTCAGCCAGGCTGGCTCTTCAAAGAAGCTTCATTGGCCGAACAAATTCCCTACGGCATCACTTTTTTGTTGTTTTTTTTTTTGCTTAATTTTTGTTTTTCAAAAAAAATTTTATCTTTCGTCCAGTTTTTTCCTGCGTTTTCGATCTTGATCTCATCTTTAATGCTGGTTCTGTTTTTACTCGTTTTTACCTCCAGTTGCCAGTCATGCATGCAACATGCATGTTTCTCATTATTTTTTCTTCTTCTTTATTTTGGCGAATAAATTTTCTTTAATGTTCGCATGTAAAGAAAAAGTTAAATGTTGCTGTTTTTAAAAGTCCCCCTTCAGGTGGGTTTCATTTTTTTCCACTGTTTTGCGAAATTTCCAGTTTACTTTCCGTTGGAAGATGAATAGTTGATAATTTTAATAATTGTTCTTCTAGTGGGTCTGCACTGTCGAGTCTTTTGCCAGTTTATTTGTTTTTTTTTTCTTTATTTCATTTTATTTCTTCTTTTAGATCACATTGCAGAGCCTGAGTGTAGTATGTGTGTGTTTTTTTCAACTTGATGGTCAGTAATTATCGCCCAAAAGAAACAAACAGAAACAAATTATAATTAGCGAAATTTATGTAATTTACAGTGGCAAGAAAAGTTTAAGCAGCTACATAAAATTACCGCATTAAAAACTACACAAGAAGCCATTTAAGTTCATAAATAATATTAAAAACAAAAAAAAAAAAAACAAAATATAATAATAATTAAAACAAAACGAGTAGCAATGTGAGCCGACTTGCATTTCTTTGGGGGGAGTGAGTTTTAAGGAATACTGCAGCAAACATTTTTATGGAACTGATTCTAAAGAGAATTCTGTAATTTCCCATATGTGGTCTCTAGTAAATTAACAGCTAAAGGATTTAATGCTATACAACTAAAATAAAATTCCTAATTTTTTACTTTTACTTATGAGTAAATAACAGACAGACTTTATTTTTGAGATCTTAATTGAGAGGTCCACCCATCAAAATGTTTTTCAGATACAGCGTACAGCAGTAATTGGCCATAACAAATTTATTGTTACCATAAACTATTCAAAGTGCGCGGAACAAAATAATTAATATCACGCTGCTTTTCTGAAGTCTTAATTAGAAATAGATGGAAAAAAGTGTTCAGATTGAATTTATTTTAAATATAATCATTCATTCAATGTGATGGAAATCAATTTTAAGAACTTATCTATTTTGAATGTCGTTTTCCATATACTTGCAATCCTGTTTCCATAATTTTGCTCAACAAACTCTTCTTAATAATTCATCAATATTAATGGCCGAAAATGTGAGAAATGGCGGTTAAAATTGAGAAAAACTCAACAAAGCAAGGAAAGTAAGTTTTAAGTGATTGACAAGCCTCAAAAAATCAGTTGGTTGAGCGAAGCATCAGCGCATACGAATAATTGGTGTATATTTAACATGGAATTCTAAGTGGAACATGGAGCAAAATATAGGGCTTAGTCCACAATTTAAACCTGTTATTTAAACAACACAACACAAAATTAATTAATTAAAGATCAGGATCATACAAGGCTACTTTAGTTGGGCAATTCATAAGCTTCTTAAAGTATTCGCAGAGTAAGCGGAGTATGAAGGTCTAAATAAATGCCTGCACTAGACGATTTTGTTTTGATCTACTATTCGCTATATTTTCCATTAGGTAATATATTGAATTTATTTTTATTCTCTGTTGCAGTTCGTGGTATACACACAGCTGTACTATTAATGATAAAAAAATACAGCAAAAAGGTGTTTATGTGAAATAAAATTTATATGTATTGTTGTTTTTCTTAAAGTAAAATAAAAACAAACTTAAAAATGTATTAAAATAAAAGCCAGAGGAAACATAAGAATTGCCATAAAAATGGCTACAAAAATTGTCCTGTGTAAAAACGAAAGCGAGTTTAAAAGAGAATCGACCGGGAATTGCTTAACTAAAGTCGCTTTTTTGGGATCTGGGACAAACTTTTTGATCGATTGAACTAAAATTTAATTGAGGCATTCAAAATTTTATTTAGCTCAACAAAAAATTAATTAGAAAAGTTGATTAGTTCAAATTCAAACATATTTTATTAAAACAAAAAAAAAAAAAAAAAAGAATTTTATGTTATATAATTTTATTTTCGAAAGAATGAAATAAAATTAATAGAAACCATACATTCTTCTGTTAAAGAATTATTTAAATTATTAAAATCGGTAATTTGGTGAAAGTAGTGGGAAAATGCTAAGCCGGCAACACTGGTCCAAAGTAGCTACGTGTTTTTTCTGAAAGTATATGGGTACACACACGTTATGACTTGTCATTGTTTTGGTAGGGGTCGTTTTGTTAAGCCAGGACTTAAACAAAACAGTAAAAGATTTGAAATGTGAAGCAAATATCCAACTCTCAAGATTTGAAAAAGAAAACAAACAATTGTTTTTGTAACTAAAGACTTATGAGATACATTTTTCTGAGCGACTACACATTGTGTGTGCGAGTAGAGCAAACTCAATATTATATTGATTTTTCTGGAGTTTGTTTTCTTTTTATTTCTTTTTCTTCTTGGCGTTCCAACCGCGATCGTTTGTAGTTTTAGTTAACATGTGCTTGTTTAAGCCGATTAAAAGTGTTAAGTTGGTGATGTCCAAGAGAAGTTGGTACTTTGACTTAAAAGTAAAGTACTTTCAATGGAAAAATAGTTTGCATAGAAATCACTAAAAAAAATTGAGTACTTTTCATATAACACTTTCAGACAAGTCGCTTAACAGAACATTAGTGTTCTCTTTAAGTAGGAAAACTGCTCAATAGTCCTTTAAATATTTTTACAGGTTTTTACTTTGGAATATTGCTGTGGCATTAGCATCTTGGGTATACATACATACCTATCTACAAAGTTAATGAGTACCATGTGTGTATGGATGTGTGTAAAGTCTTACAAACTGATTTTATGAGATTTTCTGTCAGTATATGGGACCATAACCGTCATTCATTCAAGCCAGCAAACAGTGAAAAGGGCCATAATGATGACCATTATTTATTTAACAAAAAAAGACTGTGGCTGCCGTCTGGCACACTGGCTTGCTGGCTGACGATGGTGATGGTGATGAGCATGAAGCCTCTGTTCATTTGTTTGTTTGTTCGTTAGCTGCATCGTTGTTTTTGTTTGCGTTTCTTATTTTTTATTTTCATTTTTGTTTGTTTCTTTAATTTAACAAAAAGTGCCGATTCCACACATTTTTTTTATAATGGGCAAACGTTTCTTTAGTAGTGACTTGGTCTTCTTAAGCCGTAGTTTCAGTTGAAGGTTTCTTATCATCATCAGCGACAGCAACAGCAGCAGCAGCAACTGGGCCAGAGGAGAAACCCTTTAATTTCGTTTTGTGTTTTAATCATTTTTTTTATCTAATGATGTAAATGCTGGCTGTGTAAGAAGGTTTAAAAAAAGGAAAATTTCCAATTGCTTGCCCCCAGAGCGAAAGCTAATTGCAGGGTTATTCTTTCATAAATGCCCGTTCTTCATTTGGTTATGTGTAAAGTCAATTAAAAGAAATAACTAGATTGAAAACATTTAAACCACAGCTCATTAAAAAACGAGTATGTTCAATAAAATGTGGGGAAAACAAGAAACTATGGGAAAATATTAAAATGGTATTGAAGCCAATCATGTGAACGTATGCAAGTAAATTAGTCTAGTTTTTTTTGCTTCATTTTTTAATAAATTAATTCGAAAAAAGTCATTAAGGAATATATATTTTTTCGGGCCTTAACATACCAGTAGCAGAGAGCTGCGCGGGTGGACTGAATTCATAAATACAGCACACTGTGCAATTGTCTGAGCAATCAGAGCTTCCTCAGAAATATTTCATGATGACTACAAGACCCCTCACAATCGAAACGCAGGGGCCATAGCACAAACATACATACATACTTGTTTACGTACATACACATTCTAATTCTTCTGCAAATTATTTCTTTTGACACATGTGAAGAAACACCTATTTTTATGGCACTCAAACTTAACAAGTCAGATGAAAAATCATTTAATGTGTTTGTTGGTGGCCTTAACAAACAAAATGAGCGGAAATATTGAGCATCAAAGTGCTTCGCCACGTTTCTACAGAAAAGTGTAATTCACATTGTCAATATTTGTTTTAACAAGCAAATGCTCTGAACGACGAGGTATATTGATATTTTAAAGCAGAACAAAACCTTTTTACAGTTAAAGAATATGCGTTCTTAAGAATCAACAAAATTATAGCTATTTGAGGGAGTCTAGAAACAAAAATTAGGAGAACAAATTTTAATTTATTTTAATCATTCATTTCATATCTGTAACTGCTAGGTGGCATAATTGTTAATGAGGCTGAGGAAATCTAATCATAACCTCAAATTTCAGACGAAATCAGCTTCGTATGTGGCTTAGAGGCAAACTAAATTATTTTGCTTATTATATTTTTTTTTACTTAATATGCAGTAGTATTCTAGTTTGAAATTTTTATTATAATAAAGATCGTATTAAGCCCAAAGTATTTTCAGCTAAAGTCTTTCTAGTGAAATTTAAAAATTTTATTTTTAAATAATCATAAAGTTTTTACAATTATTAGCTAATCTATCGGGCTTTGGTTCGATTTTACATCCCTAGCATTGAGAAACATTTTTTGGTGTAAGGTTTTAGTTCGTTAAATTATTGTTTTTAAATCGCTGGGCCCAGTGCAAAACTTTTAAAGCGTGTTGCCATCACTAGCACAATAGCAACAAACACAAACATCAACAAACATCAATAGAAAATCAATTGGATGTTGATGAAAGAAAAATAAAAAAAATAATTTCTATTATTTGAACTTTTTCTTATATAATTATTTCTGTATTAAGTTTATCAGAAATAATTACATAAGAAAAAGTTCAAATAATAGAAATTAATTAACTTTACAGTCGCTGGGCACAGCAGAACATTTGAAAAATAAAATACATATGCGAGACATCAGAAAATGCAGTGATAAAATTGAATATTGATCAAAATGTTATATAAAGAGCTCAGCTAGTAGAATGGCTAAGTGATGCTACTTCAAAACCGTATGCAATTAGTTACGACCTGATGCCGCTAATGGAGCAATCTTCTTGTTGTAGCCTGAATTTATTAGTTATTATGTAGACAAACTTTATTTCCTTTAATTGCAGTCTTTGATTTAAGCAATTTTAAGTATAGAGCATATATTTCATTGTTGGTGGTGCTCTAATATGTTATTCTTCAAGAGAGCAATATTGAAATTTTTTTTTTTTTTTATCAAAAACCAAATCAACAAAATTTGTTGGCTTTTACTTTTATTTTCGGAAAACACCAATCAACAGAATTCTACTTTTGTCTTGAAAAATCTATAGGAATTATAGCGAAATATCGACATAAAATGAGAAGAAATGTAAAAAATGTATACAACAAAATACCTTTATCTCAAGAAAATACTAATCTTGGTCGATTGCTTTTTAATCTTTTACTCTGAAGATTTTGTTGTGTTTTATATACATACATATTTCATCTATATTTTTTATATTTTACAACAAACATCTTAACCTAAAGACTCTGCACATTTTATTTATTGTGGTACGAAACGACAGCCTTAAATACTGCATTATTTACAAAAAACTCAAAAACAAATGCAAAAATAAATAAACATAAATGAAAGTAGACGAATTGTATTCAATTTTCGTTCCCACGAAATAATAGAGTTTTCAAAGAAAACGGTTTAAGTTTTTTTGTTTTTAAACGCATCTCAGCAAGTTGTTTGTCATTGTCAGTGACTTTTCTATTGTCAAAATTATTGTCGAATAAATCATTGTCGCATAAATTAATATAACTTTTTTGGATATATTCATAAAATAATATACATACACGCATATATGTATATGAAATAAATCTAAGAAAATTCATCAATTTAAATATTTGTGAATGTACCCTACAAATAATAAATAATTTTCAAATCCAAAAAATTTAAAACACGATAAACTCAAATATTTATTGAAACATTTGTGGCATGAGTTACACAGATTTGTCATTCATTCGTTACTTCGCTATTTACCCCAAAAAATTAGTATTGTAGTAATTTGATTCGTAAATAAACAGCTGATCAATAAGACCAATTGCTTGATTTAAAAAAACAAAATACAAATTTATTAGCTTTCCATATGAATCTTTAACCTTTCGCTTTTTGATGGTATTAATAACGATTTGCTGAGCTTGAGATCACTTTGTATTCTTTATTTTTGGCGCTATTTTCAACTGCCGGTGTACAATTTTCGTCAGGAAAATTGTTTTCGTTTATGTTTTATCAATTTGAGAAAAACAAATCGTATTGAAAAAATAATTCAAGATATAAATTGTAATTTGTGAGCTCCTTATTTCCACGGTAGTAGTATGGCATTTTATATAAGTATATGGCTTTTATTTAAATCAGTTCTGACCAATAACACCATGATTGAATATCTTGCTGACTGCTCAGCTAAAAGTTAGATAACGAATGACAAATATTGCAGGCTATAATATGATCAAGCGAATGCGGTAATACAGATCTTAAGCTGAAATTAACTTTCTAAAAAGTGTTTAACCATCAATACGTATTTAGGACTTGTTGTAGTTTACCCTTCGCTTTAATATATGCAAGCAATATATATATGTACGCAGATTTAACATTTTTGATATTATTAGTTTTATCAAGGAATAAAAGCAACCTATTCACTAAATTTTTCTCGAATAAAACTTTTTGTTAAGTACAAAATCTTTAGATGCCCTGCTGTTTTTTTTAGCCGAAATCTTTTCTCATCAAGTTTATATGAAAAAATGTGTGCAAATTTTAACACCGGAATTCATGAAAATTTAAATGCTGTTGAAATATGTTTTAGAACAAAATTTGTTCTAAAATGAATCTCAGCAACAAGGTTCTATTTATCTTTAAAAAAAACCCCCCCCGGATTAACATGTTTGAAATTTAATTTTAAAGGTTGGTTTAAATTAAAATGTTGATAGCAAATAAAAATAAATGGAAAATTAATGCAGCAAACTTTTATCCCAAAATGTTGCTGACAAATATTTACAATTGTTTTCTGATAGTGTAATATTTATGCTTCGCTGTGGGTCTGTCTGTGTGTGCATTGACTGCCTGTCTGTCTTAAAATGTTTGCGTTGGCTGTCAGCGCTGCCAGTTGACTTTAACTACTGTTTACCATTCCATTACCACCAAAGCAAACTGGTACATAAAGTACAAACCAAGCTGCCATTATAATTTTGCATACACTTAAAAGAACTAGATAATAAAACCGAAATAAAAATTTAATGCATGAACATACTGCCGACGAAAATTTAACGGAGCATTGGTTATAAATCGACCTAAAATTCATAGGATATTTTGTTTTTTTTTTTAAATTAGCTGCTGGAATTTAGAGTTTCAATTAACAATCCACGTTCAAAGGCAAAGGTTTCCTAGTTAGTAAATTTATTATATGCTTAAGCTAGGGTCTTTCACTATCGGCATGTGTGCTGGGGTGTACTAAAAGTGGATTTTTTCTATACGATCAGAGTTTTATTTGCAAAGTTGATGAAAAAAATTAGCAAAAGTGTTATAGTGAGTCACCAAGAATACCATTTTACTGCGAAAACAATTCAATAATGTCAAATAACAACCCTTCGAAATCGGCTTTTGTGCCCGCCGTGCTGTCGCACCGTTGTTCATCTATGCCGGTATGATGGAAGCCGACAGCTCCAAGGAACCCAACAAAAGTGGCTGTACGACTTTGTAGGATAGTGAATGTTAGCCCTAAGTCATTGTCGGGTGAACCAGGTTACAAAGTTTTTTTTTTATCCTCTTGTTGTTTATTGCGCACCCAGAGCTGCTATCAGGACAAACGTTTTTCCACATTTTGGTAGTTCTCTAAAATCCCCAAAAATATTTCAAAAACTGGTTTTTCACTTTAAAACTTTGGTTAACAAATAAATAAAAAGAGTTAACAAGCAGAACTTTTGCATTAAGCTATAAATTCTTTAATATATTTGCTGTATACCACATATTCGTGTTTGCCTGATGGAAATTTCACTCATTTACTGCTGTTCACAAAGAGAGAATATAGTATTGCTGGTTTCTAGTATAAGTAGTAACAACGGCAGCCCCAAATAAGGCAATCAAAGATAAGAAACATTAAATTTGTCTCAGCAATTAATTCGATTTCAACAACGCAGGAGTGTTGCGGATATTTTTATTTTGTTAGTGTTGTTGTGCTTATTTATTCTCTGCAATAAAGGGCTCTCTCTCTCTCAACACTGCTCTAATCTTTTGTATATTTTTTGGCTACCGTTGATGTAGAAGCCCGTTAAAAGCTTTTTTTTTACAGGATTACAGTTATATATTTAATAATAGGTGTTCAGAAGTTCTTGCCAATGACATACAAATTAGTTATCTTCCAAAGTGAGTTGTAATCCGATTATTTAGTATGAATTTTCTCTGGCTGGCAGTATTCCTGTCCTCAACAGCTGGTGTGGTTTGAGTTGTGTTTATCATTCAATTGCGCCAACACAGAAATTAGGAATTCATACCTTCAATAACCTGTGCAGCATTGGTGTTATCAGACATTGAGTCTCTGTGCCATTTTACAACAAAAAATACCAAATTACAACAAAAGCAAAAGAAACTTAAAAGAACCTTATCATGTTTATTGTTTACTTTGTTGATTTTTTTTTTTTGTTTTAACTAAATTCGAAAATTTCTTTACGAAGCAAAGACACAACGACACAACATTTTACGACATTACAATAATATGAGGTATTTTAAGAAGTGGGGAAAAAAATATAGAGATAAAATTTTTTTAATTAACAATTTTGTACTCACAACGAACGACAGAGAAGGTTTATTGAATAAAAAATATCTGAGCGAATAATAAAATATTTTATGGCACAAATAAATGTCAGCAGAAATAGAACGGTATTAATTTAGAATGAATATTAAAAATTCAAATTCATACAGCAAATACTAGTTTTTAATAAAATATAATTTTTTTATATCTTGCAGATACACAACGATTTTAAATTATGTGAACTTAAATATGACAAACAGAGTAGAGAATCACCCATTGCTGTACACAACTTAATGGCAACTTAACAGCGGAATCTCGTTTGCGTTGTTCAACAAGCGTTTGCTAAAAAACACAGCTCAGTTATCAATTCAGGAAAGACTACTAATTAACTAATTCAATATTTATGTGAAAACAACCCAATAATGTCAAATAATAACCCTTCGAATTCGGCTTTTGTGCCCGTCTTGCCGTCCCACCGCAGTTCATTGAGAGGTCCCGGCTCTCTCTATGCCGGTATGATGGAAGCCGACAGCTCCAAGGACCCCAACAAAAGGGGCTCAAATTTTGAGATCATGGCCATGATGGCCGACAAACGCAAAGAGCTGGCTCTACGTGAAGCAGCTGTAGCGGCTGCCATGCTAATGCCCCGTCCCGGTCAAGTACCACCTCCCGGAGTGCCCGGCTCTGTTATGTATCCACCGCCTTATCTTGGCGGTCCAGCACCTTCACCTACCGGCGCTGGCAGCTTTACATTTCCATCGGCAACAGCAGCTGCTTTATTTTCACCCGGCATGCCGCCCACAATGCATGCAGGTCTTGACAGACGCCTGTTACGCGCTCCTGGTCGAGCGTCCAGACCTAAAAAGCAATTCATTTGCAAATTCTGTAATCGTCAGTTCACCAAATCCTATAATCTACTAATACACGAAAGAACCCACACGGATGAAAGGCCTTATTCGTGTGATATTTGTGGCAAAGCATTTCGACGTCAAGATCATTTGCGAGATCACAGGTAAATTAAAAGATCTGCTTTGTTTGTGTATAGAAATATTTTTGATAATTTGCTGGTTAACTCTGTAAGCGCTTTATGTAGAAGAAAAAAACCTCAGAGTAAAATATGCAAATATATGTATGTATCGCCCCTTATCTTATGATTTTATTGCTTAGCGGCCAGGAGGGGGAGTTGTGGATAATTTATTGTAATTTATTATACATAATTATAAAAACGGAAAACAAATCAAATATTCAAAGGTAATAATTTATATAATTTGTATAAAAGCTGAAAGAAAATATAGTACAAGAAAGCAAAAACTTTCTTTTAAAAGTTTCAGACAAACATCACCTGGCATTAAAAAATATCATTGAACTTTGCCAAAAGATTGCTTGCATAATGGTCAGGATGGAAAAATATTAGTTAAATTTTCTATTCGTCCAAAAACAAACAAAAAAACAACCATTTCATATTCACTGAGCATAAGAGCTAATTAAAGTTCATGTAAAATTCTTCTAATTCTTGAATTGATATGATCAATCGATCGCTCAACCGATTTCAATACGATACTTTAGTTTTTCCTTGCAGGGGTTTTCGATCAGTATTCCGGTAGGTTCAGTATTCTTCTCTTTACAACGCAAAATAATGAAATTAATAACATTGAAAACAGATATTAGAAATTACCAGAACAAAATTCATACAAATGTATTGCACAAGTCACGAATTACCATATTTGTGTTGCCTTATTCGTAATAAAATAACTGCCTTCTTTGAAATACAGAGTTATGAAACTCAAACACAATTTGTTCTTTTTCCCACAAAATATTTCAATTTATTAGGTTTTCTCCTAAATTTTTATATGAACGATACGGGTACAAAAACATGCGTGAAATGATAAAAAAATTTAACCAAGCAGTTTATTAACAATTTGTATTCTTTTGCAGGTATATTCATTCCAAGGAAAAACCTTTCAAGTGCACCGAGTGCGGCAAAGGCTTCTGCCAATCACGTACTTTGGCCGTTCATAAGATTTTGCACATGGAAGAGTCACCCCATAAATGTCCCGTTTGTAGTCGTAGTTTTAATCAGCGTTCAAACTTAAAAACTCATCTTCTCACACACACCGATCACAAGCCTTACGAGTGTAACTCTTGCGGCAAAGTGTTTCGCCGCAACTGCGATTTAAGGCGTCACACTTTAACGCACGCTGTTGGTGATGTACCAGGCGAATATGTGGATGTGGTAGAGGAGGAGGACGATTCTCGCAACTTAAGTGGGGACGAAGAAGATTCCTTGTTGGAAGTTGACTCACCACGTCACTCACCGGTACATAGACATTTGTCTGGTTCACCCAGTCATGAATTAGAGGGTGAACATGAGCCCGACGAGGAGCTGGAGGGAGATCAGCGCATTTCCGTAGCCGAACGCTTATCGCTTAAACGTAAAGCACAATTTGATCGTGAGATTTTGGATGATGTGTCTGATGATGAGTTGGTTGATGAAAACGAGGACGATGAAGAAGATCAGCCAGAAACTGAAGAAACTTCGAGTGTTAAAGAAGAAATAATGGTGAAGAGTTATCGCAAAATTAAAAGTGAGGTAGTTGATGGTCCAGTGCGCAATCAAAATCAAGGTGTTACTCACTGCCATCATGAAGGTGGCGAACAATATACCATGAGACCTACACAGGATCAACAAAGAGACGCAGATGAATTGGCTTTGCAAGCTGCTGGACTTGTGAGTACTTCAACCTGCTTAAATCCACAACAGGCGCCTGACTACACTGGCCCTAGTACCAGCACGGGTATAACAAATTATATAGCAGCAATGGGTGGCCATGCTGCAAGCGAAACAAATGATCCCTACATTCCTATGTTACATGTTCGTCGAGATCTCCACACTAAAAATCTATTACAAATTCCTACCGATTTAAAAGTTCAAACTCAAACAGGTACCCTACAACCTGCAGCTTCCATGCCCGTCATTATAGATGCTACCAGAATACAAGCCCCACCGCCACCAGCTGCCTTAAACTCGCCCCATGAGCCGGTGCCCAGTTTTTTGGGCTCTATACCCATACGCAAACGCTCTTTAGGCATAGAATTTGAACATATGCATACTTTAAATCACAGAACAGCCACATTTAACTCCAACCCAAACTTGTATGCTCTCAATATGTCGAGACCACATTTGCATGCTTTACAAACGGCAGCAGTAGCGGCATCTGTCATCAAGCTAGAGGCTTCAGTACCACCTTCACATTTGGGACCGCCACCAACCAACTTGACCACCAAGCCGGGACCATACTTGCCCACCAACTATCATTTAAATCAGCCACCGCCGCCACTACCGTCCCCCTCCATCAAAGCCAGCAACATAAATGAATCCTATTTGCAGCTTACCAATCGAAATTCTCAACCCGAATCTGCCACCCCTACACCACCCTTGCCCTCAGCAGCCAGCACATCAGCCTCAGCTTCAAGTTCAACATCTGCAATCGCGGCTCCAAGCCATAGCCAGCCGCCCACCAATCCGCCACCACCAAAGCGCACCGGCTTTAGTATAGAAGACATCATGAGACGCTGATCTGCACGCTTACAAATACACATGTATATTTTTTGAGTGTTAGCTTAAGATGAAGTTATTGGCCACTTTCGATTCAGAATTATTCCTGCCTGCAGGCTAGATAGCTTTTAATTAATTATTTTCTTTTATGCACACATCATAGTTAACAGCATCTAAAATGGTGCCAATAAATCTGCTGAAAAAAAGTCCTTAAAATATAAAATCGCATTTAGTTTGTAGGCGTAAGAACTTAACTATTTTTTTTTGTCTCTCGTTTGTATTTGGAAATTTCAACAAAACTGTTTATTTAATCTTATTTCAATTACTGTGTGAACGTGTCAACTGAATCGCAAACAAGTGCTACAGTCGCTATGCCGCCAAGTCGAGAGTTTGGAGGTCACGCAGATTTTAAGTCACCACGTTTGGCGAAAAATCGCCACATCTGACAATCCTGGTCCGTGTTCAGGTGACGTGCCTTCATTAATACAAGATTGCTTACATACATACTATGTACATTCGTTTTAAATTCAGTTTTTGCTTCACGCAATGAAGCCTTTATGTCTTACACTTACTGAAGCACGTCAGTAGAGGGACAAGAGCCTGTTTTTTTTTGTTGTATTATACACAGAAGTACTATTGCTGGAAATTCAGTGATAAATTTAAGCTCTAATAAATGGAATGATTTGACTATAAGCACCGCAATCGCCGTTTCTATATGACGTTGTTTGTGCGGGTGGACACATTTGCAGCTGTCTCTCTTTCTCTTTTGTGGAATATCTCTTGAACTAATTTAAAATTACTTTGCATCTAGTAAAAGCCCATTTTTAGCTTAAGTCAACTTGCCTGGACACTTAGTGTCCGCAGTAACCAATACATTTTTGCAATTAAATATTAATTTTGTTTAAGTTATTTCTTAGCATCTTAGATCGTTAAGACATTTTGTTGTAAAATATTTTATACAACTTAGCATTTTTAACTATAGTAAGCATTATGGTCAACTTAAGGTTTTACTTTACGAATGATTTTATTAAATAGTGAATATTATAATATTGTCATTTCTATTACATTGCAGATCTTTGAAAAATATAATTATTCCTTATGTCTTCCCCTGTTGCAAGAAACTTATTTTTAATATACTATATGCGAGTACTATATATTTTTAAGTGATAACTTGAAAGACAAATAAATATTTACATATGTACGTACAAAACACAAATATTAAAAGTCTTCTCCAAGTATAAAGACATTTGAAAGATAGAATGAATGTTTAACAACTAAAAATTCTACAAAATAATGTTCCAACTTTTGAAGGCAAAAAGAAAAAAACAAAAAATTATATTATTAAAGTTTTTTATATTGCAATATTAGTCACTGCCATGATCCCTTGAAATGTTAAGGTTTTTCAGGTTGTGTGAAGCAAAACAGGTATGTATGTATGTTTGTTTCTTTTTTTATTTCAATCAAACACGTTCGAGTGTTTTTTGTTTCTTCTCCGTAATGTTCGTTCAATGGCACGTAAATTTTGTTCATCATTTTCATAGAAATAATTGTCATGTACGTTTTTTGATTTTCAGTTTTATATAAAGTCATTTTATTCAGTTGAGATTGACTTAAAAACCGCTTACATTTACATACATGCATAAGCACTTACCAGGGATTCGCGAGGTTTTTTTTTGGCACTTTTAGGAACATGGTATGTATGTTGGTTTTTTTCATATGTCTATCTTCAATTAAAGCTTCAAACATAAAATTACCTCCAGTTTATTTTGTGGAAAAAATTTATGTTGCAAAATATCACCTCAACACCTAAGCCGTTAAGCTTAGTGGTTCGAATCTAGCAAGAGGTCAACAAAAGAACTTGGCAGTACAAAAACTAAATAAAGAAAATAGAAAAAAGGGAATTTGATGGAAATAAAGCCTTGGCCTTTACGTTTTTTTTTTTGTGTGTGCACTAACTTTTAAGAAGCTAGTTTTAAGTTAGTGGATATGTAGTGCAGTGCCGGACAGCTGACTACTGTCTATTATGTCGCCGTGTGAAAATAGTTATTGCAGCCATACGAAAGTAATCCAAGCATCAAACAATGCCTATTACGAAACTGTTGAAGTCAGTTTAAAGTTAACTTGGTCTCCGGCAGGGTACATTCTCGGCATATAAAACTCTATATATGTACATATGTGTGTGTATGTTGCTTATATTTAACTGAATACTGTAAATTTACTCTGTTTACTCAAACTCTCATGCATATGGTAAATATGCAGTTACAACTCAGAGTTTGGAAGACGTTAGATTGCCGTATTAAGAAAAAAATATTTTCGAAAAAAAGTTGAACTAACAATAAGCTTAATAGTTTTATGGGTATGCTGATTATTTAAGAAGTGTTTCTTCTACAATAAGTGCAGTTTTACTTGGTAATAACAAGGAGAAGAACACTGCTTTCTTAATTTTTTTCACTTGTTTATAGTTTTTACGACGGTTTCTACGTCTACAATGCGCTTGATGCGCTAATTTAGGCTAAACTGTTACGAACATTCGTT
This sequence comes from Sturmia bella, assembly GCA_963662145.1. Taxonomy (NCBI): domain Eukaryota; kingdom Metazoa; phylum Arthropoda; class Insecta; order Diptera; family Tachinidae; genus Sturmia; species Sturmia bella. Next base: position 5,148,011 of record OY759171.1, on the reverse strand, counting down.
TCAAGATAAGAAATTCATTGCAGTTCTCTAGTACATACACCTAACCACATATTAACATGACCACATTCGATGGAAATCAAAAAATTAATAAATTTTTCCATAATACAAATGAAGAAATATAAAAAAAGTCGCGTAAGCTTAACAAAAAAAAAAAAAAAAAAAGAAAGAAAAAACCACAAGATGTTTATCATTCCATCAAGTTTTAAAATTTTTTATGTTGTTATTTTTATGATTGTTTTGTTTTATTAATTTTGTTGCTGCTGTTGTTGTTGCTGTCATGGTTCGTTTTTAATATAAAGTACGTGCATTGCATACTGAATGCGTTAAAATTTAACGTTCATAACCAAAAATGACAAGATGTTCACAGTTTTCTAAGGAGACTTTCTTTTGTGTCTCAGTGTAGATATGTATTTAAATTTCTACTGCCACATCTAAAATTCTATTTAATCTTAAGCCGAAAAATTATGATTAATTACTTGATCAAAAAAAATTGTTGGTAATAAATTTTTTGTCGGAAAATTTCTAATTTTATTCTCGGCTTAAAACACATTGCGTAACATTTATTCACAATTTTTATGATTCATAAAAGTAACGCAGTTTGAATTTGAATTGTCGAAAAGAGACAAATCATATTTGAAAAAAAAAATACATCATTTAATTGTACACACACTAATAAAGTGCCAGATTAGGAGATTAGCGAAGGCAACTGTTAAATTGGATTTATGTGAGTACTCATCCCATCCGTGTGGCGCGAAGCCGACCATGTACATTGGTGCCAATAAGAAAAGAGGGTGATATGTCGATATATTCGAAACTTGGGAGGAATATCGAAAAATCAGAGCGTAGGAGAATCTGGGGCTTAAGAATTTTGAAAGTTGTACAAATTTGAAAGTATAGCTTAGTTCATAAAAAAGTATATGAACTATAACCATGTTTTCAGTTTTTCTCTGTCATGTTGAACACATATTTCAATGAACGTGGCAAATTTTGCCTCCTGAATGAAAAAATGTAGCTTACAAATTTTACTACAACTTGATGCCGACCTACGATTTTTATAAGTGGTATGCTAAAACTTTGTTGGAAAGATTTAAGCACATTTTTTTTAGTTCTTACTGCTTCCAAGTTATTTGAAAGTCAATTCCGAAAAATTTTTCATGATAAAGCTCTGAGACCATTTAAGTGCAATAAAAAGAAGGTAAAATATACGACAGTCTCAGATTGTAAGCATTTTAATAAAAACTACATATCTCAGCAAAAAAAAAAAAACTACATAAATCATACAAATCGAATAATAAATGTTACTTTTATACCCAATTTAATGCGGGTACTTCATATGGAAAAGAAAAAATTTTGTAGTGCGGCATACATTTATCGATACTCGATAACAAGACAAAAATAAAAGCAAGCGTAATAAATTATGTTTCTATAGAAACGCTGATATCCTGAAGTGAGGTAACGAATGACAAATTTATAAGGAAAAAATGTGGCAAAATAAAAACAAAAAGTACAGCACTTTTATGCAGCTAAAATCGTGTTTTTGCAAATAAAATATGCTCTCAAAATCAAATAATATGCACGTGAAAAAGTTTTTCTTAACATTTATTAATAATAAAATAGGTATATAAAAATAAAAAAACAACAAAAACCAAACAAAAACGTAAAAATTCAGTCACCGAACGTCAAAAAGTACATTTAACACAAAATGCTTAATGGGACTCGTTTACATTTTATAATGATAAAGTTCATATTTAAATTTGTTTTTGTGTGTTTTCAAGATACTAAATGTATGGTTTTTGAGCTCCTTCAAATTTATAACATATTTTTGTTGTATTATTTTCTTAGGTCGATTTTTTAAAATCCAAAAATAAAGTAAATAACATGTAAAATAATTCACGGAATAATAAAAGATTTTTGTCAGTGTTACGTTGTTACAAGGTTGCCAGTTTTTACTTGCTGGTATAATATGGCAACAGAGATAACCGTATATGTTAACCAAACACAGCATCTTGTTTTTCTGTTATGGGTTTTTTTCAAACAGCAACTCTTTGACAGTTAACAACTACTTGCGCACTTTGGTGTAAACAAAACAACATTCGCCCAACAATACAAAACAAATACTTGTACACCAGCAACATTTACTTTAAAGCTCTCTCTCTCTCTCTCTCTCAAAAAATACTCACACTCTGGAAGATGTGTATGTGTGTGCGTGAGTTTTTTAGCATACGTGTGTATTTTTAAGAGTTTGTGACGGACAAATTGTTGCTTTGGCTTTTGTGGTGACAGTTGAGAGCAGCTTTTCTTAGAAGCAAAACGCATTGTAAGCTTGAGCGGTTGGAAAACAAACGGTTTTGTAAAGAATTTGTTGACATGGTCGGAATACACTATTAACTTGTTGAATATTGTTGAGTTGAGTGTCAATACTGGTGCTGCGGGTACTAATAGTTTTTTTTTTTCTAAAAGAGCGTATACGTGTGTAAATAAAAGTGAGCTGACCGCGCCTAAGTTTTAAGAAAATGATTGTTTTATTTAGAAATATTTAAACCTTTCAGTAAATTTCATATAAATATTAAAGTTTCTAAAGAGAGGCATGGAAATAAATAAAAATCTCAAAGATATATTGAAAATATTTGGCAGAATATCTTCTTGAAAATAAAATAAAATTTTATCAAATTGAAACCAAGTGTTGTGGTAGTGGTAAAAAATTTGTGTTTGTATGTGGTTTCTACTGTCACTGGAAATTGCCATTTAAATTGAATTTTACAAGAAGTTATGCAAAAAAAAGTCTAATTAAAAGTTGATAACAAAATAATTTAAAAAAAAATTATTTCATTAGTGCAAAAAGAAGTTGTAACAAAAAGAAAAGGAAACAATACGAGTACATATAAAGTTTTTCTATTCTTCTTCCATGTATGAGTGCAAAACCTGTTGTTGGCAGCCCATTATTTTTTTACACTTGAAAACAATAAAGCCAACAACAAAAGAACTACTACACACGCCTCACCTACACTTTTCTGTTGATAACTTTAAATTATAAAGAAACTGCACAAAAGTAATAATAAAAAAAATGATCGTAATTAAAAACTGCTTTCTATGATTTAAAAAAAAAAACGTGTAAAATCCCGTACAATAATTTTTGGGAACGCTTAGTTGCACATTAAGAACATTGCGCTTTTTAATTGCAAGTTTATTGGTTGGAACTGAGTGCCATAAAGCGGTTGCTCGGTTGGTTGGTTGGCTGGTTCGTTGACTAAAACTAAATTTATAACTTGGATGAACACGTTAAATACAGAAATGTAAAAATTGTTTGAATAAGTTTTTTTATTTACGTTTTTTTCTGTTCGTGTTGACATTTTTTACTTTTATCTATTTTTTTTTCAAAAATAATTAGCCACTTTTATTGAATAGAAAAAGCAAACAAAGAAGTGTTAAAAAAGAGAGTCTGCAAGTTGCAACACACATACCAGTATACAAAGTTAACCATTTTACCAGCGTGACCATTTTCGAAAAAAAAACGCCAGGAACTTTGAAAAAGTTTAAAAAGAAAAGTTTAAAAAGTAATATATGTAGCACAAGCAATATAAAGAGGAATTTCGTTGGAAATATTGCAGACATTATTACAGATTTGGAACTTCAGTGATAAAGTATAAGTTTATACGAATGGGCAGGCAGAGAAGCGACTATATTCTTTTGGAATAATCAATCGTTTAAGTGATAATCCAAAGCAGGGAATAACAAAATTATTTATTTATAAATTTGTAGTTTGCTTTCCGAAAACTACTGTCATTTAAATCAGGCTGCCGATCGATATTAGTTGTGTAAAAGTTGTTATAGCACCTTTCCCACATAAAAATTTTATTTTCTCCCCCTGATAATATCATATGGCATTTAGTGTAACCGTTTTGGATATTTGCTCTTTTTAATTTTAATGTTAATTTATTGTTCAGCTTGCAATGTCTTCTCCTTTTTCATTATTTATATCAATGCTGATATTTCACTTTACTTCGACTAACTCCTTCAAAGCAACAATTTGTAGATTTTTCGAGTGTTCATAGACAACTAAACAAAAAACAAAATATTCACCAACTAATTTTTAAAAAATATTGTATTGAGGCTTAAATTTTTATATTCAAGAAACAGTTTCATATAAAAAAAATTTTGTTGTGTCAAAATGATACAATAAAATAGGATTTAATATAGCTAAAATTTTTTGCGGGATCTGGTCACACTGTTCACGTTTACCACACAGACACAACGTTTTCAAAGCTTGAGAACCTGCTGTTGCTCTTAATTCTTTAAACATTTTTTGCGGTTAATTTTGAGTTGTAAATAAAACCGCACTCAAACAATTTTAAATTGGGACGTATTTTGGTTAAAAGAATAAACCTGTATTTAACTATTAAATTATTTGAGAAATACATATTTTAAAAACATATAAATTTACATATGTGTACAGATCTGCTATAAGTAATGTATATGTGATGATGAAAGAATAAATTCAAAGGACAATCAATAATTTCTATATAAAAGCAAATTAATTCGTTTAACAATTGTCTAATTTTTTCTAAATATAACCCGAAAAAATACAAGAGAGTTGATAACATTCTCCATTTTGTAAGTTGACTAATAATTTCCAATATAATGTCAGGCAAATAAAGTGTTTGTTAATGATAACAATTAAAGCCTTAAGCAAACTTTAATAGCAGCATGCTTACAATTTTCTTTTTATCTAATTCTTACCCATTTGATTCATTCATAAAAAGTTGTTTTTGTAGCTGTTGTAGTAACGTTTAGTGACTAATACTTAGCAAATGACTTGAGAATTAAATAATTTAAACTTTGTCAAACGATATTGGCTTTTAAGTTGTTGTTGCGTCTGTAGTCAATAGCTTTTGTTTTGGACGTGCAATTATCAATTAACCTTGACAATTCGTATCAATACAAGGTTATACTTTAATTCTATGAGACTGGAGAAAATTAAATAAAGAGACAACTACTGTTTTTGGGCAAAAGATCAAAGTTTATGGAGTAAATTTATTAGTGTTTTGAAAAAATGTGTCATCCATTCATGTACATAAGCAGATATGTCTGTAAGTAGATTAAAACAAATTCTGGTTGTCAACAAACATAGAATTAGTAAAATGGAACGTCATTGTAATGTCTAGGCTTGGATGTATGTAAACACGCAGGTATCTACAGAGGCAGGCAGACATACATACATAAATTTTTAAAATTTACATACGTACATACATACATATCCATGTATGTATGTCTGTAGGTACATTCAAACATTCATACCAGCATGTGTATACATTTTTTTTATTTTCATAGACAGTTATCACCTCAGAGTTCAAAAACCCAATAAATTCAATAACTTTAAGTTTTAACAATAATGGATGGGTAACAAACCTTATTTTTTTTTTTCTTATGCATTTGTCCAAAACGATGTTGACTAGTAAAAAAAAATATACACATTTGTGAGAGCACTTCAAGCACATACACACATACATACATATGTAAATATAAAAACCAATGCCTCTTCTCATTGTTATTCAATAATTTACTGTTATATTTAACATAAAATTAAGATGACTCTTTAACACAAAACGAGCAGAGTAGTTATAGGCCTCTCTGTCTTTCTCTCTTTTATTGGCTGTGCACTTTAATTGAATTTTCATTGCACAATAAATAAAAGAAACTCATTTCCATTCGTGTGTTTTGAATGCGTAATATTATTATATCTACTGTATGTTTGTACATATGTACGTACATACTTTGATGGTTAAAGTTTGCTTCACACAAACCCAATTAAAAATGTATGTATTAGGGGGCGCCCAATTTGTTTTTGTTAAAAAGGGCAAGCAAAAATGGAATGCAGGAAAATGCCTTAATACGAGAACAATTGCACTCATAAAAAATATATACACACAAAAAAAAAATAATTCAATCTCTCCATACTTAAATTATTTGCAAGCACTTGACAATACTTTGCGTACGTAAAACCACAGAAACAATATCATGAAACTTCACCTCCATTTCAAAACATGAGAGTAAAAATTATACGACGTATTTTTAGAGTTTCTATGATTCGCAAGAGCATAAAGAGTTCTTTGAAAATGTTTTCTTCTAGAAAGAAATTAAAATCTTACTGTCTAAGTCCCTCATAAGTACGGATATATTCAATTCAAATACGGACAGGCTTGTTTCAAATACAACTTGTACTAAATTTATGGCAAAAATATTTTTATAATTTCGTACCTTTCAGTGATTGCATTTTCTTTTTAAATTTTTTCTTACTTATTTTTTTTTTTCTTTCTAATTTTGCTCTTTTATTGGAATCTATAAATTTTATTTTTGCCAAGCTTCGAACCTCAAACATTACTAGTCTTAAGTCCGCCATTATGCCAATTAAACCATCCGCAAGAGGTAAAAATATTACAATAACAAGCCATATAAGTAGCACATACTTCAAGAGTTTTCTACTTATTTTAAGTCGTTGAGAACTAAGTTATTTTTGGCTTGTACACTCACAGAAATATGTATCTTTTGCTGATGACAGGGTATCAGCAGAATCTTGCCTTCAATATTTTTAAAACGCCATCAACGATTTATCAACTAATCTAATCTGATCACAAATTATAAATTAAGTGTCATCAATGGTAAGACTGCGGTAGCGTCAATTCTATGGTACGTAACATTAAGAATTTTTGGATGTTATTAAATTAGTTTGATTTTCTGCTTGTGTTGTTTTTTAATGTTGATTAGCATCAACTCATTTGAAATGTCGGCGGCATATAGACGGCTGAAAAAGGCAGAAAACATTAACGTCTAATTTTAGAACTAAAATAGTAATTTCTAAATTCTGAGGAAATAAAATCCAAATTAAGCCCATTATATTAATTAAATATAGTAACAATTAATTAAGCAACATTTTAAACCTACAATCCGCGAATCGTCAACGTTTCAGTTTTAAACGTTTAAATTGTCTAAAATCACATAAAATCGTCATGTATTGCAGCAATATTTCTCATGAATTATTTCACTCTAGTTTAAATAGTTATACTGTTATCGTTGTGATAAAAGAGAGGCCAACATATACATACATACACACACATGTATGTGCGAGTATGTTTTTTTGAGAGAGAAAAAAATGTTTAAAATTGGAGTAAAACTAAAAGTTCTGAAAAGTAAACAAGCGTGCGCCAAGTTAGTATTTTATAACGGTTGTTTGCGTATTGACGTGTTTTGGCTAACGAAATTTCAAAAAAAGCGCAAAGGTAAAAAGGTCATGAAGTTTTTTTTTTGGGTGAGAGTGTGTGTGTGTGTCCAAGTGTGTTTGTTAACTTGGCCTGCAGGTAGACCAAAAAAGAAGAAATACATTGTAATACATAGCAGGGGTAAACAAATATTAACGTAAGCATACATAGATGTGCACGCGTTTCTTCTGTTTTTGTTATACATAAATAAATAAATTCAATACTGACTGACGACACAATAGAAACTCCGTTACTCAATTAAATAACATGAAAATAAAAAAACAAATTTTAAAGTGTTAAGACGATTATGGTTGGTTGAAGTCTGGAAAATTTTAAAGTTTACCTTTTTAATTATCATTTCAGTTTGATTATTTCCCCATAAAAAATCTCTAAAGAAACCAAACATATAAAAAAATTTTTTCAAGAAAATGGAAAAAAAGCAATGTGAAACATGAGGCCTTTAAAAAGTGCTCTTAAGAGTTGGACTTAAAAACAGTTTTTATTATTTAAAAGAAAGAAATTGTGCCTTAAAGAAGAAAACAAAAAAAAAATAGATAAATAAATTATTTACCAAAGTGCCCGACAATATGACGACGTCTAGACGTCTTTCATGGAATGAAGTTGCAGCAACGTTTTTTATTTTGTTATGTTCAATCAATGAAAGTAAATCACAAAACAGTGAATTATTTGAATCTGCTGAGTTTCCTAACAGCCAGTATGACGTCGACCCAGATTTACAAACAAATACTCAACTACAATTTACACTGCCATTGTCAACAACGAAAATACCACCACCCCTGTTGGGACCTGATGACAACACGCTGATGTCATCGTCGTCGGCTTCCACCACATACACAGAATTGAAGGGCGGCAGCATAACAAATGAACGTGTGCTGCGCTCCAGCGAAAGTCCTTACAGTGTACGTGAACACATAACAGTGGAAAGAAACGCCAAATTAATCATTGAGCCGGGCGTACGCATTGAATTTGCAGCAACAGTGGGCATAACAGTTAAGGGAATTTTACATGCCGTGGTGAGTACATGAAAAAATGTTTTTAATCTTGAACTATTTGAAATGAATCATGAATAGTTAATGCTTGTGCTGCGCTGTTGCCAGAACAAGTGCTTTTGACACACTTTTTCATTTCATTTCGTATTTGTTTTTGGTTACAGTTTCTTTGCTTAAACTTCCACCTCTCGTGAAATCAAATGTCAGTGATTCATGAGGTTTTCAATAGACATACAATTTTTTCTGCTACTTTCATTTGTATGTAGTTAATTAAAGCACTTTTTTATAAATAAAGAAATTCACCTGTTGCTAGAACAGGTTCTTTTGATGTTATCAGAGCTAAAAGCTTTTTATCTAAGGCCCTTATCAGTGTCATTGTAATGCTTCTAGATAACAGTGTTGCGGAATTTTATGCTCTGCTTGAGGTTGACGTAGGCCCAAATGAGTAAACGTTTAATTCTCATTTTGTTGTAATTTCGGCAGGTCCGCTGATAAGATAAAAAGGAAATCAGTAATTAAAATAAAACTGGGGTACTTGAAAAAAACAAATAGGAAGTGTTTACGTTCATACAAAACTTAAAAGCTTATCCAAAAAATATGATTTATTCAATAGTTCATACTATTACTGTTTCTTTAATAAATATTAACAAGCAAAGTTTTGCAAAAAAAAAAAAATATTTTAATTGATTTGAGATTTTTAAGATTAGAAGCTTAGGTATGAGGTGTAGCAAAGCTCATTTGGACCGTTTAAAATTAACGAAATGGCTGATACATTTTAACTATTAAGTTTTTAACTTAATAGTCGAGCTATATGATATGCCATTGTCGATAATTTTAGCGGGCTTGAGTTCAATTCTACTTTCTCGAAATTGAGAAAGATTGTGATAGTGATCAACATTTGTAAAGAAGACAAGAAAAGTAAAGTTGAAGGCTTACTGGCTGGGCCATGGCTGCTTCACGACTACCACGTCGCTCATCAGTACTCAACTTTGCTTCGAACCCAGGCCATAACTAATTGTATACTGGTTTTTTTTGAGCAGCAGCGCATAGCCATCTTACCACATTATCTCTGCTTTACTGACCTCCAAAATGTTGATGATCACTTCAATTTTGTTACAAAAATATTTCCGAATATTGTGAAAGTAAAAATCAAACTCTTAAAATTATTAAAATTGCATTTTAAAAATTGAAACATTTTAGAAATTTCAACCGGTTTTGAAATTATTTTTCAAGAAATAGTTATCACACTTGTTTCATTATTTAATTAATTTTTTGTTCAAATAATAAAAAGCTTAATTGCCTCAATTACATATTCATTTCAACCAAATCAAAAGCTTAAATCAAACACTGTTGTGGAAATAACTTGAACGTGACGGACAAACTTCCTAAAGTGTTTCAAAAGCTTGCAGTTCGAACACCTTAACCAAGAAACTTTTTCATAGTAGCTGGGAGCAGGAACGAAATACTCAATTATACATTAATTACCTGTGTACGGAAGCCTGTACAACATACATATGTGTGAATTATGCACAGCCACTTCCGTTTTGGTCACTCAATCTGGGAGGCTTTTTTTTTCTTTACTATTTCTATGGGAAAAAAAAACTGAAAAACTTCTTGAGGTATGAACTGAAAGCAGAACCAAGTAAACTGATAAATAAGATTGGCCATTTCCTCCCCTTGGCAGCATAAACTTAAAAATAAAATTCTTGTCTGGTTTCCCTGTCAATGAACGAATGCACTTCTTTCTGTCAGTCTGTTTTTCTGTATTCTCATGAATAACAATGAAAAATATCCATTCGAAGAACATGAACATGAAGTGACTAATACAAGCTGTTATCAGTATGTAAGAAATGCATGCATAAATAGGCACACTTGCTTGCATAAATATGTATGTATGAATGTGCGCACTTGAACACACATGTACATACATATGGATGCATGTATGTATGTTTTCTTGTGGACAAGATATTTTGCGGAAGCTGAGGTCAATGTATGCATAAGAAATCACACATGAACATGACACATCTCGTTCATCTGTAAGAAGCTTTTAATCAACTAATAAATAAATAATTTTATATTCATAATTAAAACACATTGAATTTTCTTTACGGCAGCAGTGAGTGTCCATATGTCTGTCTGTCTGTCTGTCTGTCCGTCCAACATGTTTGTGTTAAGATGCTTGTTACTTGAAAGATCAAACATAATGAATGAATCTAATTGAGGAAAGTGTCTTTGAAGTTTGTAGCACATAATAAAAAGAGTAATAAAAATACTTATAACTTCCTATTATGCATGTTGCATGATTATGTGTGTAGCATAATAATGTGGCACTAGTTTTCTTAAGAAAATTTTAAGCAAAGCTTAATGATATTTTCCAATTGCTTTTATATGAGAATAATCTTCATACATAGAAAAAAAGAAACTGCATTAAAGGCAACGAAATAAAATGTTGGCTTGCATATGGAATTTGACCGGGTGTTTACTTCTTAACTAATGGCGTTTTCTTTTCCAAAAATATGTGAGGTTATGATAAAATAAAAAAAAATATAAGAAAACAATGCTCTGCTGCATTTTGTTGCTTTTTTTGGCAGAGTAATACATATTTCTTTTCGTTTCTAATACACAAGATGTGACATACTTTTGACGTGCAAGCCTGATCAAATAATTCACAATTATTAATAAACACAAGTCATATACATCTTGTGATGCAGAATAAATAAAAAGTAAAAGAAAGGCTTATGCCCAAAAAACAATCAGTTATCCACAAGAAATCATTTTTTGCAAAGTTACCACATTTCTATTTCTAAATGATCCACTGATTTACTAAAGTTAAACTTAAGCTGCAATGAAATTGCAAAAAGGTTTTGTTTATCTACAGTTTTAACTTTAACTGATCTTTTAGGGGCTAGAGTTAAGGCTATAGTTTAACAAAACTTTTCTTAGGTTTACCTGTAGTTTAAACTTAACTTAACTCTTGCCTGTTTTTGTTTTTTTAAATTTTCATTTAAAATGTTTTAGGCATTTTGAAGTAGTAAAATGCGGCTAACGACTCTATCAAGGAAATATTGAATGTCCTTTAAAAAATGTTCAATGACTTTTTTTTTTCAAAAAATATTATGCTCAAAAGGCACTAACTATTTGCAAAAAAAAAACGTAAATTGTGGTGCTTTGTGTTTGACATTTACTTGGAAGATTAAATCTCTACATTCTCATTATTTGCTTAAAAACCATAATATATAAAATCTGCGAATATGCTTTCAAAGGGTTTGAAATAAACTGACTTCGGTGGTATCAATGAAGTCTCGACATATTGATATGCTAGAAAACAAATAGTCAAACCAACCTCACGTTTCTTGATGTGATTTTCGAGAAAGTAGTGCAAAATTTATTTGAAAAATATCAAGATTTTGTGATATTTCCCTAATTTCCCTTTTTATGAGCTGATACTAATATACTTATGTATATGTATAGCTTAAAAGATAATTTCTTAATTCAGAATTTTCTAATTGAAGCCATAACAATTTAATTAATATTTGTGAGAAGCGTTACTCGACGGAATCAGATACCAACCTAATAAATAGCCAGCCTCCCATTATGCAAAACGCAAGCACTTATTAGGAAATTTCATAAAATCATGTTGTGGCGTACTTGAGACAGTAATTGTAGACGACTTCATTGTCTCGTTAACACTACATTGGGTCAGAAGGTCACTTGAAATTAATTTTATTATTCAAATGTTTGTCCAAGCAATTATCGACTCACTCTCTTGCTAATTAAATTATTAACTTTTTTCTTTTAATTTATTGCAGGGTACACCAACGGCACGTATTACTTTGACAGCACAAGGTCACAATGTGGAGCTGCCAGATGTAGAAGAGCGTGGCATACGCTTGGTTGATGGCCCTACACCCTTAGAGGGCAGGTTAGAGATCTTTCACAAGGGGTCATGGCGGGCTGTTTGTACTAATTCCAGAAAGTATGTCACGTTTTTAATTTGTTTTTATTGTTGCTTAATTCGAGTTGTTTTCAGCTGGACTATGGTGGATTATGAAGTGGCTTGCCGGCAGCTGGGCTTCAAAGGTGGCCGCTTTTGGAATTGGGTGGACCGTCGAGCGGGCCATAAGCCTCGTTTACTTTATGAATTTCCCCGTTGCAAAGGTTCGGAAAACTCTCTCTTGGACTGTCAATGGTCAACGAGACAGCTGGGCTCAGGAGTTTGTGATTATCATAGTGATATTGGCATACAATGCAAGGCTATACATAATTTGCAACTAAACCATTGGGGCGGCTTGTTCTTCGATAATGCTCCCACCAGCAAAACTTTGGCCCAGGATAACACTGTTTATTATACCAAATCTAAGTCCTTGTTGAAGTATGTAGACATAATAAGAGCAGGAAATGGCTTAAGACAAGCTGTCAAATCTGCGGTGGAAAGTATAGGAATACCACCGGTGCTACAGCATGTGGTAATTACCCACTCCGCTTTTACGGGTTTCAATGCAACTCGTCCTTACGGTGGATTCCAATTGCAAAATGTTACTGTTAGAAAAAGCAATGGCATTGGTGTGTTTGTTAATTCCAGCCAGGGATTTGCCCAGCTTAATGGCTGTAATATACAAGATAATTTTGCTGATGGTGTCAAATATGTTGGCCACGATTCGAGAGTGGACGAGAGACCCGACAGATCTTCCATTTACGATTTTTGCACCTTACCCACCACCTCTGGACAAACCTATCCCATACACTTGTCCTTTAGTCAAAAGTTTTATGCGGGCTCTGCCAAAGAATGTGCCAAGTATTTCTTTACCAAGCCGGGTTACGTGCTGACGGTGCAGTTTGAACAATTTGTGCTGAAAAATAATGAAACCGTTTCACTGGAAATATTTGATGGTGCTTCCAGCAACGATCGCTTGCTATTTGTTTGGAAGGCACGCAATTTTACCAGGCCCCAGAGTGTAACCTCTACACGGGAGAAACTTTTTGTGAGAATAAAAGCCGATATGCGTGAGGAGATTAATGGTTTTATACGCATTACTACAGGAGAGTCGAGTGCATTTGATTTAAAGGTTTTGGACTCAGTAGTGCAGGATAACAGTGGCCGTGGCATAGCAGTTGATAGTCTTAGGTCTAGACTACATGTGCACACCTCGTCGGTGTCCGGCAATGGTCATATAGCTGGGGTACATGTAACCAGTGGCGCCGGAGATGTTAATATAACGGAAACTAATATCAGCTACAATCTGGGAGCTGGTATAAATATCACTTATGCGGGCGGAAATCGTAATGTTTCACGCAGCTATTTGAACTTCAATAAGGGTTTTGGCCTGGCAGTGTGGCTAAATGAAACTAACGACCCCAACAGGGTGGAATATATACCCTTCAATCAGACCACAGCGGTGGAGTATTCGCACTTAAACTCGAATTTAGAAAATGGTATACTGCACGGCAACTTCTGCCAACCTTTGTGGGTTAACATAACTGGCAATTATTTCAACGGCAGCCTGGGGAATGACATACGCTTGGAGACTTGCTGGAAGGCCTTACAGCCCAATGAGCCCAACTTGCAGCTGCAAATTGGCCATAACTCCTTCGAAAATAGTGAACAAAATGGCATATTTATAAGTCCTGCTCTCAATATTAAAGGAAGAATTGAGTTTAATCAGTTTCGCTATGGCCAATATGGCTGCATCTTCATACGCAATGACTTTATATTTCAAGAATTCAACTTTATGCCTATTAGACTTTTGATACAAAGCAACTACTTCATAAAAAACCAGGGAGTTTACGTGGTTTCTTTAGGTATGTCGCCCTACAGTCGCAAAGAGGTGCAACACCTTTTATTTACGCGAAATTTTGTGCGGGAAAATCGAATCACTGAATTCTTTGGGCCGCCTGTTGAGGGCAGCGAAGGTTCGGATGGGGCGGGACGTTTAAATCCTCGTTCACGTGTAGCCGCTGCCGTTGTGGTTGGCTCTGACAATGTGGATATATATCGCAATATATTACATAATTTGGACTCCACCTACGAAATCGGCTCGCAACTTACTGATCAAAGTAAAATTATTAATGCCACCTATAACTGGCTGGGACATACAGATGAGACGAAAATATATGCCCGCCTCTTTCATCGCAATGATCGCTATAATCTGGCCAAGATAGAATATATACCATACTTGCTGCACAGTTCCAACCCCGGCTCAACAACTGTTATAGCCATTTCGACTTTTGTGCCCCGGTTTTTTAGGGAAGGCTCCGAGTATATTGGGGGAGAAGTGGATGGCCAAGAAATGATTCCGCCAGGTACTTATACGGTTAACAAGGACATTAACATCAGACCGGGAGGCAAATTAATTTTACAACCTGGTGTCACACTACAATTTGAGCCAAGTGTAGGCATGATGGTAGCTGGAAAATTAGAAGCTCGTGGCCGAAGACCCGATGACATATTTTTAACTCTCAAAAGGAACACCATAATGCCGGTGGAAATAGATTCTTCCACCAATCATGAAATGATGGATGTGGAAAATTTGGATATGGACACAGAAACTATAGTGGATGTTGATGAGATTCCCCAGACAAACGTGAGACTACTGGGTGGTTCTGGTCCTTATGAGGGACGTTTGCAGTTGTATCTCAATGGGCGTTGGGGTACTGTTTGTGATTATGGCTGGACTGAAATGAATGCGGCCTTGGTATGCCATCATCTGGGTTATACATTAAATCCGAAGGACTGGCGTTTACTGAGATCGCAATTGCCGAATGTGGGCATAACCGAAGACGTTATTGTTTCTAATGTACGCTGCACTGCCCACGATCGGGATATAACTAAATGTAAGGCCGAACACTTAAATCTGGGAGACTTTGAAAATTCGTGCTCTCACGAAAATGATGTGGGCATGCGCTGCTATGAAGGTGCTTGGTCTGGTGTTCGCTTCAGCATGTTGGCAGAGAGGGCAGACTTGCAGTATGTCACCATCGAAAAGGCAGGTTTATTTGATTATACCACTAGTACCCTTAAGCCGGCCTTACAAATGGATTTTGCTCGTCACAATTTGGATAATGTAAGGATTGTGGATAATTTGGATGATGGCTTGGGAGTGATATATGCCGACATTTACGGCGGCAAGTCGTTGAATAATATTCGTAACTCAGAGTTCATGGGAAATCGTGGTAGCGGCATAAGTCTGAAACAATTGGATTTCCGCATACAGGGATCCATTATCAAGAATAATAGAGCCAGTGGAATTAATCATGATCCAGTAATAGCAGCTAGTGATCAATTGGAAATCGCAGGTTGGTTTAGAATGGCCAAAGATTTCAATACTTTTGAGACCAACTATGAGCCTTATAATATGCCCAGAGACATGGGTGATATTGAGTTGGGTACCTGGGAGAGCAAATACATACGAACTGATGAGATAATTGGGGAAACGATATCCAGAAAAATATTTATTAGATGCCCGGCAGGCTATGTTTTGGGTATACAATTGCTGAACCCCATTAACAACCAGTCGTCGGAAAGTTTGATTATCTTGAATGCCCAAAGTGAAAACCAAAGATCCCAATTATGGGATGTAAAACGAGACTTTAGTGTTTTTCCCACCACCAGCAGCAGCTATGGCATTGTTTTGTACTACGAAAGTGGCTTGAATGCTTTGGGCGGAGCTGTCTTAATGCTGACCACGGTCATTGCTCCTGTGCAGAATATACGCAACAAGGTAGTGGGAGGCCCAGTGCCATCTCTTCACATTAGATCTACAAAAATCCAAAAGAATCTTAGGGGTATTTCTGCTATTTATTATAACAGATATCGGGGCAATGAGGGTGAATATTATTTAAGAAAAGCCAATGAGTCTATAAAAATAGTAAATTGTGAAATCAGCAACAATGACCTGGAGGCAGTGCTGATAAGTTCTCCTTTCTGGGATGTTATAAGCAGCAATCTTTCGGAAGTCACCCTGCACTTGAACAGTTCTTTGATTACCCAAAATGGCTATGGCATTAGACAGCTGTCCAAGGACTTAAGATCTTCCAACAACCTTTTCCATTATGTCATTCAAGATTCCACGTTGGAGGATAATAAAAATGGCGGTTTCCAGGTTTCATTGCCATATGTTTGGCAATATAATGAAAACTTTACGCACAGCATTCATTTTGGCAACACCACTTGGCAGCGCAATCGTAATTTCTGCATAGAAGTTTCGGGGCATTATGCTGATTTCAATATAACTTCCAATGCTTTTTTGAACAATCAATGCCCCTCAAGTTTGATTTCGGTAACAGGTATGGAAAAACGTTTGAAATTCGACTATAATCGCATAGAGCAGAACATGGCTAAATACATAATGGAATTTAAGGCTGACAGTTTGAGCGAAAAATTGGGAGAAGTCAAAGCTGTTGTTATTTATAATACCATAAAGAGAAATACAAATTTTGGAAACTTGCGACACTTGCCAGCTTTAGTTTATGCCAGTAAATTGGCTGCCCAAAATATCCTGCCCACAGCAGTTGTACGTCTGGATGGTATACAAAATGTAAAGTTATATCGCAATCTTGTTGCTGAAAACTCCTTGAGATATAATCTATTGGCGGGCTTGAGGTCGGCCAGGCTTGACAACTTTCTCTATGCCACAGAAAATTGGTGGGGCTCCAGCGATATTGATTTTATTGTTAGTAAGATTTTCGATTTCGATAACTGGAACGATCATGCAGATGTTGTGTTCCAGCCCTATCTCATTGAAGATTCTTTCGATGCCAGTGTGTCTTTGGTCAAGGAAAATAAGGGTTCAGTGGATTTGAATACCTGGCAGGGTGGTCGTATCTACAGTGACCTGTTCCTAAGAAAACGCGATGAGCCTTATATAATAAGAAACGATATAACGGTTATGCCAGAAGCCCATCTCACCATTCAACACGGTGTTAAAATGGAATTTGAGCCCAATATAGGCATGTTGGTTTTGGGCTCTTTAACGGCCATAGGTTATCCGGAATCACCCATTACAATGAAACCCTTCAAAAACGCCAGCCATGAGACATACTCCTTGCTCAATAGAAGGGCCCTAGAAGATCTGTCTCAAATGCAGGCTTTTGATTCCATTCGGCTTTGTACAAGTGCACAAAACTGCAGTTCGTTCAACACGAACGATCTTAACCAGGGTTTTCTGGAATACTTCAATCACACCACTCTGCAGTGGGTTCCAATATGCGACAGCCGTTTCACTGAGCACAATGCCCAAGTGGTATGTCGCGAGCTGGGCTACGATCCCCTTAACGTTTATTACTCCCACGATCGTAGAATAGAATTCCACACCAACTCCCTAACTCGCATATGGACTTGGGTTCAGCCTTTGGAATGTCGGGGTGATGAAGCACGCTTGGCTGAGTGTGAAGAACGTCTGAATGGTCAAGTTTATGGTCACCGGCATGAGTGTCGTTGGGACGACGTGTTTGTTTTTGTTAGCTGTCAAGCCGCCACCGAGGATGAAGTCTTCTGGGGCGGCATACGTTTCAGTAACTCTCAATTTGAGGATAATCAATATGAACATCGATACCATGACACTTTAACTCACAGTTTGCACAAGAACAAAAACAGCAAGTTGGAATTTGTCATACTAGAAAATGCTGGCATTTTGCATCATCAAAAGTCTGCAGCCATACAGGCCATTCATAAATCGCCTTCCATAAAGGCAGTAACAATCAAGAACTCCGCTAATCATGGTGTGAATTTCGTAGCGCCTAGTGGTCCCATTAACTTAAATCTTCTCAACATCAACCAAGCGTTGGGCAGTGGGATTAATATTGTTTCTCTAACCGGCGAAGGCAGGGAGAGTGAAGAATCTAGTTTCACGCCTTTAAGAAATTTGGATCTACCCTATAAACTCTTCTCTATGATTGACATCTGTGATCCCCAGAAATCAATAACAATCGAAGAACGTCTCTTGGTGTACTACAAATATGGCAGCAACCCAGTGAATTGTGTGAAAATGTTTACTGCAGCCTACAGAGCCAAGCCCATTGGCTTCCGCCTGCTGCAGTCCAATCTATTCAATCATTCCAAATTATACGGCCGTATGGACTCAATACGTTTGTACGATGGTGATGTGTACAATGTCACCTCTGTGTTCATAGATCAAATAGAGTCTGACACACCCAATCAGAAGTCTTTCTTTAAGACAAAAGGTCCAACTTTGAGTGTACATCTAATGGCCAGTGGTGCTCCCGAATACCATGGATTTATTGCGGAAGTGGTAACGGTGCCCATATCTACTATCGGACAATGTAAGTTTTGATTACGAGATATTGGGTTTTGAAAAATACGTTTTCCAGAGAAGTAGCATGTAAGCATCTTTAGAGAAAAATGTCGTTTTTAAAAAAGTACCTTTCGAAAAATGTAAATCTTAAGAAAGTAGCTGATCAAAGAGGTACTTGTAAACAAAAGAGCCTGAATAAAACGTTTTTTTCAAAAGGTGTAGCATTTAAAATGTAGTACATTTGAACACAAATGCTTGTTAAGAAAAATACTTTTTATACAAAGTTACTACCTACTAAAAACTTGCCTTTCAATGAAAGTCCCCTTTAAGAATCATTCTGTAAGAGCGACTGTTTCAGGGAGCAACTATTTAAAAAAGTATCTGCTAAGAAAAGATTTTAAAAATCTACCTTTTAGGAAAATTACCTTTAAAGAATAACAGCTTTCAGGAAAACTACTTAAAAGAGGTATAATTTAAAGAAGAATCTTTTGAGAAAATCATCTTTTTGTGAAAAAACATTTTAGGAAAATCATGTATTAAGAAAATCATCTTTTAAAAATTATGAATTAAACAGCTCTCTCCCCATTTTTTCCTCTTGATGTGCGTTATAACATCTAGATCGCGATTCTTTACACAATATCACCTATACTCACATAACGGGTGCCACAAAGGGTGCTATAACTTATTCATCGGCAGGCGAAGTGACTCCGACATTAACCTTAACCTTCAATCGGCTGCAAAACAATTGTGTGCAACTGTATGGCAATTTTTCAACTTGTCCGTCTGCCATCAGCCTGGATGTACAAAATATGAACTCTTTTTATTTTATGGTGAGTAAAAATGTTATTGTTATAGAAAATCTCAAATAACTTCTCTCGTCTCCTGCAGAATAACTTAATTTTAGAAAACCAAGGCGGTCTCAAATTGCGCGCCGATTCCCGGGGCTCTGCAACTTCGTTGAGAGGTTTTATACATCATAATCTGTTCCTGAAAAATCGTAATCGCCCAGCTCTATTTGTGGAGGGCAGGCAATCGTCACCCTATCAAGAAATTGAATTATATCGCAACTATTTCGCCCAGAATCAAGCGGGTTTCGAAGATGTCATACGTTTAAGACAAGTTGTGTCCAACTTTAGTTATAATTATGTGCACAGCAATATGGGCGGTCGGATAGTGGAAGTGTCGGGCTTTGAAAAGGTTCGTTTGCCCATTTATCAAAGCACTTCACACAATGGGTTTTATAGGTGAGTTGTGGTTGAAACCGGTGCTGAGGATATTATTGTAACTTTCATTATTGTAATTTTAGAAATGTGGCAACCAGTTGGATGGGAAGAGCCACCATTGTGGCTGGCACCGCTGGCCAACAGTATGTGGATAATATTTTCGAAAATCCCGAAAACGATTACGAAATCATAACAGTCAACAGCACCATGTAAATATGATTTAAATGTTGGATTTCATTGAAAATCATTGCAAACATTTTATGCATTTTAATCACTCATTTTCCGTAAAAATTCGTTAAGTTTATTGTTTCCGCCTCGTTAATTTTTTTTTTCTTGGGTCTTAAAATTTAGTAAAGTATTTCATTCTAAAACAGACGCATGCAAATTTATAGTGTTCTTACGCATCTGAACTACAAGATTTGTTCTTAATACACTTACACCTATAATCATAAAAACTATTGAAAGTTTATTACACGTTTATTTGACAAATACTCCGTAGAAATACGTCAAATAAGAGCTTAATAAACTTACAATAATTATTATGAATATGACCTTTATAGTACAATCCCTAAATATGTTCATGTTAATAACAGTTTTCAAAGTGTCTTATTTTTTTTTTTTTGCTTAGCTTTTTCTAAGAAATCTAATGTAAAGGATTTCTACTTACTAGTAGAAAGCTGCACTTAAACAAACTTATTGCGACTTTAATAATAGCCGCAGTGCGTGTAGCAAAGCAATATTCTTGACATAGCTGGGTAACAGACAACCGTATAAACCAAAATTCGCAAATTACTTTTCTGTGAAAACCCGTTTTTAATTGTTGTTTTCAATTGATACTTATTTATTGAGCGTTTAAGTTCGGTTTTCTTTGCTCCGAATCGAAAGAGACTTTTTGAGGCTAGCTTGTAGTGATCAACATTATTAACGCAGACCAGAAGAGTAAAGTTGAAAACTTATATGCTCATCAACATCCAAATTGCTTCGAAATTAGGTCATACATATTGCATACAGGTTTTAAGTAGCATCACTTAGATTTTTCTTCTTAATATCCTTAATATTCTTAGCCTACAATCATTTTAGTAATATTTTTCAAAATGTGTCTTGTTTTCTTCTTTAACTTTTAATATCTACTATCAAAACCTTCTACCTACTAGTAAAAATTTAGAAAATAACACCCGTACCTAACAAAAGCGGTAAGCATTGAGTCTTGTTGCACTTTTCGTTAAATCTGTCTAAACAATAGTTGCATCGCTTATTTCAAAACAATATTCCCGATTTAAATGCGTAGCAGACCCCTACAAATCAAATTAAACCTTTGAGAAAAAAAAAATAGTTGATGTTTATTAAACTATTATTATATAAATTTTGTATGTATTTGTCAAATTATCATTTGATATACATTAAATTAAATATAAGTGGAAATGCCTGGAAAAGTGTCAAGAGCAATAGGAGCTTTCGCAGCCAACTTCACTTTCTTGGACACCGGCCAAGTTGCATTTTCAATCACTAAGTGGTGGTATTGTGTTTAGCATTCCAAGCGGAATGTTGTCAAAATGCATACACAAAACATTTATGTGAAAAGTTCATGGCAAAATGTTGCTGGTTTGTTTTTCATGGAAAAATGTCTGAAATGTATATTTGGTCATGTCAAGTGGAAGCCGTTAAATAAAGCAATTTGGCTTTCTTTCGTAAGGAATTTTGCAGAGCACGTAGTTTCTGTTTACATTTCGAATGTCATATTTCTTCAAGTATGGTAGTACCAAGCTTGAAGCGCCATCGCTGCCTCTTTGCTTCGATTTTGATTCATACCAGTTGTGTTAATATTAAAATTTTTGATAACTGAATAAATGCTTGCCGCTTTTGTTTAAGCATGGCAGTCAGTCCTGGCTGCAGCTGTTAAGCTGGCTACTGCTTTAACGTACCTAAAGAAAAAAATGTTTCATTTTCATTCATAACTTTCACTTAATTTCATATTTCCTCTGTTTTGAGCTCAACTAATGTTTATCATAAAATTTTCTTTCCTTTTTATTAAAATAAAATCTATTTTCTGCATGATCTTAATTGTAGTTCGAGTCTTGACTATCGAAACAGGTAAAATTTTATAAAAGCTTTAAATGATATACAAAGAAATAAGTACAAATGCATGAGTAATTTAATTTGATTTTACAGCACTATTGAACTCTGGCGCTCAAGAATAGATGCCCGGCACAACTACTGGAGTTACAACAACAGCATATCAGTGCAATCACGCATAAGAGATAAATCTGGTAAATTAGAAAATGATTTAATTTATTACGAAAAGTTTATGATTAAAAGCACTTGACGATTTCGAGCCTGAATATGGAAATATTGAAGGGCTAAGGTGGACTAAAAATATAAAATTGTAAAAACATATAATTTGAAAACTTAAATTAACTGCCAGTTCATTGTTCGTTCGCTCACATGATCACTAATTGTTTGAAACGAAGATCTACTTCAAAAACTTGTTTTTGTTTTTAAAGTTTTGATAAGCTTTCCTCTGATAAACTTTCCTTTAAAGAAATTATTCAAATTTTACATAATTGTAATAAAAAACAAAACTCAAATTATTTTCCAGATGATCCGTTATTGCTCGAAGTTCAGGCGGTACCGTTCCAAATGAATAATCTAACGATTTTAGATGGCAAATGTCCACCGGGCTGGGCCCAAGTCCAGGATACCTGTTTCATGTATGTGGGTGTGCCCATGGCTTTTCACGAAGCTAAAGAATTTTGCAGATCTGAAAACTCGTCCATGCCGTTTATAAAAACAGACAGCGCCACCTTGTGGGCATATTTGCAAACACAAATGACACATTTGAAGTAAGACTGTTTGTTGTTTTATTTAGTTTTTCGTGAAATCTATGATTAAAATTGCATTGTAAATTTAACAGATTTCCGGAAAAAGTTTGGATACAGGATTTCAATCACATCGATCGCTGCACTAGCTTTGCCTACACCGAAGTGAGCATAGAAGAGTGCAGCAAAGAAATTGGTTTTATATGCGAAATCGATCCCAAGGTATCTGTTATTTTTATACGCTATTAAGTCTATTCGACTCATTTTTAGGTTAATATTATTTTATTATTCGAGCTAATGGTCTTTTTATTTATTTGCTTGCCAATATCTTGCTCTCTTTCCGATAGCTTCTTCAAGGAATTATTATATTATTGCCCTGGGGACCTGTCCAAGGGAGAGCAAAACATCGGCAAATAAATAACTAAAAAGAAAGAACTCTAGCTCGAATAATAAAATAATGCTATTTTTATATTTAAAAAAAAAAATAATTGCTGTTAAATTCCTGCTTTGTTTTTCAGGTGGTTATTGATCCCTTGTCTTGGAGGGCAGACATTTTTGCCATCAGCATTATTTCCGCTTTTATCTTAGCCATTATCTTATTACTCTTGGTGGCCATTTGCTGGTATGCCAAGTCCAAACATCGCCATGTTCAACGTCTGCAAAGACGCAACAGCATTCGCCAGAGCTTGCGCAGCTTAAACAGTATTGATCCTCAAGGCTCCTTGAGAAGAAGAAACTTTGTATGATTTTTTTATTTCAGTTTTTATGATTTCACTTTAATTTTGTTGCTTTTCTTGCATTTTTATCTGTTACTTTTTTATTTTCATTTAAATTCTTTAGCACATGTCCACTTCGACGGGCACTTTAACCAAAGCCATGACCCAAGACTACAAAATGATGGGCAACGGCTCCTTTGAGTCGATCGATAAAAGTGTTCTAAGCTCTGAAGCCAGCTTTGAGCCTTATGAAAATCATCATAATGGTGAAAAAGCTGAATATCAGACACCCAAAAAATCACAAAATGAATACGTTACTACAACAATAAGATCGGGGTCATCACAAGGACCCACCAGAGTGGCCACGATAGGCTCGGCTTCCAAGGCCAGTGCCAGTCGTGGACGAGCAGCTGTGGCTGCCTGGTCCGAACAAAAACCTGCCGACTTTGAACTTTCCTATCGCAATGAAGGTTTTCGTGATAACTCCACTTATTCGGGTACACGCAACAATTCCATAAGTACCAGTATAGCCGAGGACACACCGATTATACACCAGACGGATGCGGAAGAGACAGGCTCTGATTACTACGGCAATGCCAGTACGCTGCCTTTGAGGCATGACCCCAATGAAAATTTAGCTTTCCTGTCAGAGCTCAAAAAAAACCTACCTGAACAACGTTCTAGCACTTTATCCGACAGGCCGCCCAGCTCATTTTTGCCACCCAATCGTAAAACCCCTTCCCCGAATACGACTCAAACACCTTTCGGTAACAGCTCTCATGCCGATAGTTTGACTTACGAACAAAAAATCGATAATCTGAACTTTAGTTCTTTAGCCGAATTACGTAGTCATAATAATAGTAAAATAAGTAGTGCTACTTCTAACGCTCCGCCAGATATAAGGCGGCCGGACTCCTATATGACAGCCGTAGGCACAAACAGACTATCAAGACCTGTATCTTCTTTGGTTACTGCACCGAAGTATGACACACCCACTGCACTAGTGGGCCACAGAAGACCCAAAACAGTTTACGAAAGCGATGACACTGCCACTACTTCAATACCCTCATCGCTGCGCACCGACGAGCGAAAGTCAGCCTATCAGCAGCGCTCGCGCTCTGAGGCTTTGCTAGAGACTGACCTTGATCTTGACAATACACCCACAATGGATGCCAATGGACGGTCGTATAGTCAGCCGTTAGAAACCTCAATGTAAAAGAGTGACATCAATGTTCAATTAGATTTTAATACATACCACACAAATATTGGTGATCTCTTACATTAGGGACATATACATACATACATACATACTTTTTTTATACATACATACATACATACATACATACATACATACATATATGTAATTGTTTAACCTAAACATCATTTAAAAGCTTAATTTGTACCGAGCAATATTTAGCAGCACCTTAGTTTTATTTCACATATTTTATTTGTTTTAAAAATTTGTTAATTTTGTTTTTTTAGCTTTTAAAAACGAGATTTTCTGCTTTTCGTATTAAATATTACTAAACAAGCATATATTTTTATTAACTTAAATATACAAAACAACATTCCCTCCATTATTTCTTTAAGTTGTATTTTATTTTTAGTTTAAATTACAATTGTTTTATTAAGCAATAATTAGTGAATAATAAGACAGACATAAACAAATAATTTTAATGTTTACTTTTTTTTTTTTATAATAACTTAAAAAGATTTCCAGTTGTATGCAAAAAAAAGTCGTAATTTTGGTTTAATATGAAAATTTGTTAATAAGCTCATTAAGCCTAATAACCTGTGTTAAAAATTTTGTATGCAAAAAACGCGTATTAGCTAATAAATGATTTAAAGAAATTTCAATCTTGAAACTGGCAATACTGTTTCATAAACCGTATTCATAAACCGTATTCATACACACATACATATGTATATGTATGTACGGACATGATTACATTCGCCCGGGTTCTCAAATTTACTTTTCTTCAATCAAGACTAAAATTTATGTTTCGTGTTATTGCAAGAAAAAAACCTGAAGTATATAATTGTTTTGTTTTATTATTTCATATCTGACTGAATTATTTGCTTTATTTTTATTATTCCTTTTTTGAATTACTTTGTTTTATTATTATTATTTTTTATTATTCATTTTTGTTTTATTATTAATATATTTAAATTTTGTATGAACATTGTATGTACAAACATATGTATGTATGCACGCAAAACCCCTTCCTGTTAATGTAATATTGTTCTAGTTCACCATCAGTGTTTTTTCAATTTTATGTGAGTTCCGTCAGTAGCCCAAATAATACCAGGAAAATTGTGAATTTCTTTAAAACTTGATGAAATTTAGCATTCTTCTGCAGCGGGAGCAGGCATTCTTATTTGTCTTTGGCCAGTTTGGCTAGTGCACGCGCTACTTTTGAGCAAATTCGGCTAATCGCTGATTGAGACAGTCCGTGAATATCGCCTGTATCATCCTGTACCTAAACGTTTTACTATGTCTTATAAGAATACCACGAAGAGCAAATGTGCTGGTGAACCACGTCCTCTTCATATCATCTTGTATCAAATTTGCAATTTCTTTTATGTTTCCTTGTTAAAACTATATTTTTGTTTAAGGTCGGTTTCAGGAATATATAACGGGTCGGCTCTCTTCTTATACATACATACATATATTCTTGGTCGACTGGTTGACGATATTTGTTCATAATATTCTATTAAAATGGCACAATTGAAACAAATTAAATCAAATCCCGATATTTCTTACCAATTCGACTTATTAAGACAGCCAGTCGGTACTCAGGGCCCTGGATGGCTATTCGTTCAAATCCAGGACAATACTGGAATGTCACGATAGGCTAAATGAACTGGCCACTCACAATCAGATTACTCTGATATGGGTGCCAGGTCATGAGGGGCACAAGGGTAACGAGTTGGATGATACCTACGCGAAAAGGGGAGCCAATGGGGCTTTTATTGGACCCACTCCATAATATGGCTTTAACAATCTACTCCTCAGGGGGGAGTTCAGAAAATGGACAACATCCATCACAGAGAAACTGTGGAATGACACTAGGGGTCTAGAACACTCGAGGAAATTTCTTAGCTTTGATGCCAAGCGAGCGGATCTCGCTCTAAAATTAAATAGGAAGAATCTTAGGACACTGTGTGGGGCGCTAACAGGACACTATACCTGCAGGAAACATCTACACAGAATGGGACTATCCAGCACGGCAATATGCAGATTTTGCGGAGAAGAAGAGGAGTCAATGGAACACTTGATTACTGAATGTGTGGCACTTGGCCACAGAAGATACAGGCTGTTGCAGACCTATACATTGGGTTCACAGGACTTGCAAGGGCTCCCACTGAAGGAGCTAGTACTGTTTCTTGATGTATTGAACTCGTGAGGGAAAGGGGTTGCACAATAGGTCATTACTGGTCGCAGTGCAAAGGGCCATCCTGGACCAACCTAGCGTAAATAATAATAATAATAATAATAATAATAACAATAATAATAATAATAATAATAATAATAATAATAATATTAAATTTAATGCTTTCATTTTTTCACAAAAAATTTCTTTATTATTTTTCACAATTTTTACCACAAAATGTAAACAAATCAATAACTACAATTGAAATGTCATTTTAATTTATATTTAAAGTAGGGGCGAACGTGTATTAAATTTTCTACTTTTAACACTGTGTTAAAGCAAGCAAATTAAGCAAATATTTTTTTTTGCATAATACTTTAAGCATTTTTGATTATTAGTGGCTAATAACAGTTTATTAAATTTTTTTGCATACAACTGTTCGTCTTTAAGAAATATATTGTGTTATAAAATTAAATTTTATGTATAAAAACCAAACAATAATTAAATTTATCAAAAGTACGGTTTGATGGTTTTTACTCAGAGCAACATGAACTGGTCAGTGGTGGGACTCTGTTGTAAGTACGTTTAACAAGTGAATTGGCAATTTAGATATTCTGTAACCAGCTGTTCTTGGTGCCAACTGATCAACTCAAATTGCTGACTGCTGTTAATTTTATCCATAAAATATTTGTCACTCTAGTCTGATTATAAACCAGATTTTGATATTCTAGTCTAATCAGAAACCATTTTATATGACGGGACTAGGAGGCGGCTGCTTAACCTGAAATTATTTGTCGTGAATTTGTTTTGGCATTTCATTTGATCAGCATTATAGACAAGCTGTAACCAATTGATTGCGAAATATCATAAGCGTTACTGTAAACAACAAAACTGGTGAACAAATTAAACATTTTTTTTTTTATTCTCCAAAGTTACAGAGTCTACAGTTGTGCAAACATATGGTGTGAATGGTGTGCTGCTTGGAGATCCATAACGTTGAACGCTACAAAAGTTTGGAAAACTTTTTAAATAGATTTTTCCTAATTTGTGAATCCGATCAGTCTTTTATCACTGAAATCAATTCCGATCCAAATCATTGCGAAAAAGCTTTTTGCGAAAATTCACCATTAATTACAAATTTAATTTCAATTTTTTCAACCATTTTTTTCTTTTTGATTAGCTTATATAATTTCGCCAAGATTTTATTGGAATCTGTGGGAAAACTTGAAAAGATATCTACAAAATATTGGCGAAATATTAAAAAATAATTTCATAAGGAAGAAGAAAGAAATCTGTAGCTGGAAAAATAAAATCAGTTGTAATACTACACCGTTAACGTTTTCCGAAAAATGTGATGCTGAATATTGTAATGTGAAACAAAGGCCATAATTTTATAATTCAAAACGCAAATCCAAAATTTTAACCAAAATAAAACAAAAAATTTGAAAAATTTCCAAAAAATTATTGTTGTTTCTTGTACAGAAAGTTAAAAATTCTTAACGCCACAATAAATTAGTTGTATACTTGTGTGCACATCAACACCAATTTTGAAAAATATGTACAATTTTGAATTGTGTTCTTGTTTTTCATATAAGCTCTGAGATTGCGTTTCGGACTCAAAAATTATGCCGGAAAATGGAATTCCAAGAGCACGAACAAGTTGTTTTTTTGTGTCTTATACAAAGTGTACCGCTTATTAGTTAAATCGATACGAGTGTGCAAATGTCGTGTTAACTTTTCTGGCAATGTATGGAAACCACAAACGATTCAACACCTTTTGTGTCTGCTTAACAAACAAAATTTCACTTCTACGTTAGTTTTTTCAGAATAGCCTACACTAAATATCAGTCAATTTCCCTGGGAGAAACTCCCTTAATTTTATGATGAAGTTAGTAATTTTTAGGATTTTTGTTTTTAACAATAGATTTAAAACAACTTTACTACAACTTTTTGTACTCCTCATTTCCAACTTAAAGCTTTGGCTCGAGATTGGCCATATTTAGCTCAAAGATAGCAAACTGGACATGTGTTGGGATGGATTAAATCGATCAAAGTCTGAAGGTGGTACCGAAAACCGATCGAAATGTCACAGCTCTCAGTATTTACATTTGCGGTCATAAAAATAGCACCACCTATAACTTTTTGAAACCGTCCATAAGATCGAAAGCAAAATTTGACGTACTTATTTTACTTATAAGCACAGATTCAATAAAATTGGTGGAATGTTTTATTTTTGCAAAAAATTACTATAAAAGTGAAGAAACTGTGTAACTTTCACTATGGCCATCAATTACCATGTCTGTGGAGTTAAACACTCTTCAGTGCAGTAACAAAATGAATTTAATTTAGTTTTACCCCATCAATAACCCAATGGTTGTTAATTTGTTTGCAAAAACTCTACGTTTTCCCCAATCATTTCTGTTCACGCATTCGCAACTAATTACGATGTTTCAGGCTGATTGTTTTTAAGGTGTTGTAGCATACAATTAGAGATAAAACAATTTATCCCAACATTAGCTCCGTAATTAGAAGCTGATATTGATGGTCTGATTGTGAACAAAATAATTTACATATCAAATATTTCCCAAAATTATGTTACTCATAGTTTTCGCAAATATTTGTGTACATATTTTTAAGCATAATAAATATTTGTGTTGAAATGCGTTGAATGATTGCAAACAAATAAATAAAACTAAAAACGTTCACCAATTCTGCGAAACAACAACAACAACACCTACACAAACATGCTCCAACAGGAGGCTGAATAAAAAGCAGCTCAATTAGTCCATTAGAGTTCATTGCAATGGCAATATTTTTTAAATGCATGCAAATGAATTATTTAACGATACAAAATTAATATTGAAAAATGTACAAAGTTATTTATTGCAGCCACTATTTGCTTAAACCAGCAAGAAAAACAAAAAAGAAAAGAAACCAAAAAAATAAATATATCGCAGCCCTACCATGGAAAGGTCTTAAGCGGAATTTTTTTTTCGCCAATACACAAAGAAAAAACATAATTAAATCTGATAACAAAATAAAAAGTTGACGCCAACAATTGGTGGTATTGGTGGTTATTGGAAAAAACGTACTAGGGGAAGTGAATCAATACATAGAAAACAAGAACAAAATCTGAAGAATATTAAAAAAACTGTTTACGTGGTTCAGACCAAATTTTCCGTTTACTGGTGAAAGCGATACCCAGCTTTCGCCAAGGAAAGTTTTGTCTCTTCGCCGCGTTTTTCAAAGATTCTGAAACTTATTATTTGCTCTTATGCTATAAGAGCAAATAATAGTGTAATACTTTAGCTCTAGATAAGATTAATCAATTGTTTTCTGTCTTTTCAAGCCGTCTCTATTTCACCAAAACTTTGTTGATGCTTCCCAACTCGTCAGAGGACTCGAAAAACCCTTAAGGAATGTGTTAAATTTTATCATTTATTCTATTTTGCCTTTAAGAATATTAGAATATAAAATAACTCAATATCCATGATTAAAAATGTAATTCGTTGTAATATCTATACGATAAAATCTCGAAAAATGTATTCATGTAGTTTACTAATAATTTAATAAAGATGAAATGAATGAATGAATGAGCGCAAAGAGAGTTACAGGTTTTCAAATATTTTTTTATTTTGAGGATTTAATTGATCATACAAAAATTTTACAACCGCAACCACAAATTTGCGGTTAAAAATGTATTTGGTATTTGTGTACAGGCTGCTAGTTCAAATGCTTACTATAATAGACATCAGTAATATATAATAAGAAATATTAAAAAATTCTACTGTGACTTTCGCTGGGGAATAGGTAGCTGTTTCGAAACCGCTACGTTTCTCATCAGCACCCATTTTGGTCATAGGCTTTTTATTTATTTTTTATTACGCCAAATATATAAACTTATTTTTGTATGTTTCTTTTCATCTATATCACCTATTTATTCAGTAAGCTCATAGATATTTTTTTTTTGAGGAGCAAACATGGCCTGGAAATACTCTCTTGTGATATTTTATGTTTGTACCGTTTTTCTGTTTTTCCTCTCCGTTGTTGTTCGATGCAAATGTATATACATACATGCATACAGTATTTATCTAAAATAATGTATTGTAATGTACTGCCTGGGCTACGTCCCCAGGCAGCCATTTAGACTGCGACCAATGTTTGATCTAGTGCACATATGTACCTCATTTGCAAGTGCGCTTGCTTCTTCAATGGAAGGTTTAACAAAGCCTGTTCGTCCAGTATATAGGCGTTTAGTAGCCTTTATCTTTTATTTCCCAATGTCATGCAGTTAGTGATTTAGCGTTCCATTGGCTCATCCTGCGAACGACAACATCTGCAATTACCTGTGCTAGATAAGTCCATTCTGTATGGGAGCCTATTGCAGGTATAATGACCTGTGAGTGGCCTAAGAAATACTGAACAACAAAGTAGTGGTCACGTTTTTTATCAAATGCTGGTTCATCTCAAGTACACAAATACATTTTCTTTTAATATTTTATATGTTTTAAGTATACAAGTATGCTTACATAAACTCTGAGGAAGTCGAGTTTGAGCCTTTCTATATTAAGGCAACGATATGTACATATGTACATATATAAAACGAAAACAAAACTTTATTGAATGTTCTGCTATGATTGCAGAATGTCGAATACATTAATTGACATTCCATAGAATTTTGCAGACAAGCCGAATATTTTTTAACAAGCACCATTTTCACAGAATATTGATTTAATTTAGAGAAAATGGAGTACTTGATGCACTTAAAGCAGAACCAAATTCTAATAATTTTTCATTTGCATGCATGGTACATTTATAAACAAATACACATGTTTTATAGTCGTTAGTTTAAGCATAAAGCGCACAGAAAAATGCAAATCCCAAAAATTCCATTAAATTTTTATAATCGCTCAATAAAATTTGAGCAGAAATTATATGCGATAAATAAATAAAATTGGGGAAAGTAAAAGCCTCGAATAGGTTCGATATTGTGAAACTGGCAGTAAATGTTACCCGAAGTCACATACAGTTCTTGGAGATTGCTCCGCAACCATGCAAATAATTCACCTTTAGGCATATTTATTCTTACAAAAAAATTCAATTACTCGATATGTGCGTGTGTATAGGTAAGCATTTTCATTTCCGTTGTTGAAATAAAATGCTTTTAATTTTATGTTACTCAATTGAACCGCATATATTTGATTTTATTTGAAAATACACAATATAAATAAAGTGAAATCAATAAAATATTTGAAATTGTACTGAGACAACGGTTCCACTATTAATACCATTTAAAAATCAAACGAGAACACATACATACAATATAAAAGTGTTTTTTTTTCGTGCAGTAATTTTATTTCTTTTATTAAATTTTATATTGAAAAGCATTCCTAGAAAAGTGTAAATGAGCGTGAAATATTTTAATAAAACACAGAAAAACTTGGCCCCATGCATCAACACACATACATGCATGTATACATACACACGTGCAAATATGTATATGTGCATATGCCCAGCAGAATGTGAACGAGAAATTCTTACAAAATATGCATTGCCTAAAAGTACGTCTACACCAAACAAGTATTTTGCGAAGAAGGCGTGACCACTACATATGAGCTGGCGGCTGCTTTGGATGAGTTTGTGCGGCCCAAGCATATAAACATGCACACACATGTGACCTCCAGTAACAACGAATAAAAACATATTACAACAAAAATTATAAAAACATGTTATAAAAGCATATAAATGAAATTATTAAACTTAAAAGCCTGTATAAAGATTTAAAAATATGAAAAACTGATACTTTTTCTGCAAATCTAGGTTGTTTTTGTTAACAATTCAGGTGCCACTGCAGTGCTAAGAAATGTTATAAATCGGAAGCTTTTTATAGTTAAGTGTCACAGAACTCGGAGTAGTGTTGTAAAGTTTTGAAAGCTCGACAAACTTAATTTAAGGCTTTTTTTCAACAAAATCTATTTAACTTCTAAGAAAAAGACTATCAAATATTACCCGTTAAATAACGGGACCGCAATTCTCTTGTTTTGGCCAAGCACATGGATACAAACTACTAAAAATGCACATAAATACATATGTATGGACACATTAGCAGTCAAGAACGAAAACAAAAGTCGGTGATAATAGAGTAACAACATTAAATTGCACAGGGGTATATTTTACGGATTTGCTTGATCGAGGAACAAAAACAATTATTTACGTGTTTTGTTCCAATTATTTGGTTTTATAAAAACTTTGCAAAAGCAAACACAAGCAAACATAAATTTATTCCAAATTTTATTTGTACTCGTTAAGCAAATAAAACAATGAAATATGTATGTTTTTGTGGCATTTAATATTTATACGTTAATTTTTTTTTTGCCTTTTTTTGTTCCTCGCTCATTGTTAATGTGTCTGTGGCTGTGTGTATGGGTATGGGTATGCATATTTACCCACCAAACCTCAACATTTGCGAATAATATCGTTTTCGACGTTATGCGAACATTTTGCGGACAAAACTATCATAAATGGCTATCGTAAACGAAAGTAAAACGAGCTAATAGAGCTCACTCGTCGCTCAGTTTGTGGCAGCAAAACACTCGTAAGCGATGGCTCGGAAACGATACTTTTGCGGACCTCTTGCGATATTAATTAAAGTCGGAGATTTAGCTGACTAGCAAATGATCCATTTTTAATATCGTGAAAGATTCACTCAAGATACCAAGAGTGGGCATTAGTTGTTCGTTACAGATATCATAAATGATCCGTTTCGAATATCGAAAACAAATCTTTAGCAATAGTAAAAATTATGTTTATAAATATATGTTTTTCATTTCCATTTCATTTCAAGTAATTACAACGACTCACTTTGGTTAATTATAAATTTATTAAAAAAAATTAATCAAAATTGCTTATTTCAAAATTGCTTATTTAAAAAGGAATAAATTAAGGGCCTCATTCAAAAAGATTAACTGCTGGTTTTTGTAAAATAGTTGTACAGCTCTAATTCAAACTACGACTAATTATTCTTGCTTTAAAAATATTTCATCTTCCGCTATTCCTGTATACATTTTTTGTTTTTTCAAAATAAAGCAAAATAGCTACATACAAAAAAATTTTGCCGTTTTTTGTCCGTTTATAGTACGAAAACGATATTATTTATGAATAATTAATGGAAGAAGAGAAACTAATGTTCTTTATTTGTCACTCTCACAATTTCTTCCGCATTTTATTCGTTTTTGATACTACAAACGATTGTTATTAGCGAGCATTCGCTTAAAATGGATCTCAGGTTTGGTGGGTAGTTATTGATATGTGTGTATGCATTTGCTCTAAATAACAGCAATGAAAAAAATTGTGGTGCCGTTATTTTATGCGAAAATGGACAAACAAAAGCTTAAGTGTGACCGTACCTTAACACATACGATGCTAAGTCCTGAGTTGTTAGCAAGCATGCACTACAGGCTGATGCAGTTCTTGCAACTGCTGGGCTTATCAAAGCAAACATGTTGAAATATTGTTCACACACATACCATAATAATGATGAATGCACAAGTGCCAATTTTTTTTTTTTATTTTTTTTTTTTGTAAAACATATTTTTTCAAACTGGCTGATGGATATACAGTAGAGAAAATTGCATTGGGATTGAAATGATTCTTTCGAGTGCATAAATGGATACCAAGTTTCATTACGCTGCTTATTACCATGCACGTATGTGTAGGTATGTATTTTTAGATTTTTAGTTATTCAAAGTGTTGCATGGAATCTTGTTTCCAAAATCATTTAAACAAATATGTAACTTTTTTTAAAAAAAATATATTAAATAAAGAAAAAAAAGAAGATATCACAAAATTATAATTTTGCTTTTTTAAGTGCCAGACTTAACATTTTATCTGACAGTGTTTAAATAATCTCATTTGAGATGAGCAAATTTGTACGGGTTACGGTAGTTGTTGTACACCAACAAAACTAAAAGAATTTGTAAACTATTTCATTAAAAAAAAAAGTGAACAAAATGTTTAAGTTACATACATACATGCATATTGCACATTTGTATATACAAACATCTCTTTCTCTCCCTGTTTGTATGGAGTTGCGAGTGTTGGTAAATTTAATTATGTAGTTTAAATACAGAACGAGGCGTTGTTGTTAAAATTAAAATTGTAAATGTACTCATGTGTATGTATGTATGTATGAAAAGCATGCTTTAATGTTAGTTAGCAATGTGTTGTACGTACATAGATTTGTTTAAAAGCAGAAATGCGTATAAAACTACGACTGGTTTGACTCACACAAACTGAGGTTTTGGTGTCCTGATTTGTTTTTCAAATAGAACGCTTAAAGGCCCCCATAGTCCCCTCTAAGGGATCGACATCGACTTGATGTATACTAGATTATAAGTTCACATGACTTTTCGTATTTGCATTTTTTGTTAAAAAGTTTATGTTTTTATTTCTACATACAATTTTTGTGAAATTGTTAGAAAATTTAGAGGAAATTTAAAAAAAATATTATAAATTTCTTGTAGAAAAATAGCGTACAGCTTTTGTAGCATTTTAGGTCTATTAATAGACCTCAATGTTTTCTGTCCTTTTCAGCCTTCTATATGCCGCCGACATTTCGTTGATGCTAATCAACTCATCAGTAGACTCGAAAAATTCTTAAAAGAATGTTTGAAACTTAACTACTTATTTCCATAATACCCCTGAACAAAAGGAGAATCAGAAATGTTCAAATAAACCTTTCACACATAAAACAAGTTCAGATAAATGATATCATTTTTTGAATATTCAAAAACTTTTACTTTTTGATACTTTCAAAAATACAAATCGTAGTAAGCGATGCTAACTCGTTTTATAGAAGTTGTTAAGAAAAGTAAGTCAGCAGGCCTCGCACTAAATTTCTTATACAAAACTTTGTATTAACCTACATATTCTTTGATTACAAAAAGTTGCAACACTGATCATTGCATATTGTTGGAAGTTCGATCTCCTACAGAAATTTATGGCAGTAAACAAATTTTCAATCAACATATGTATATTTTGTGTACAACATTCATTGAAATTCTCACAGTAAATTACAAAAAAAAGTCCAGTCACTTGAAATTTTTGATAATTGCCATTTTCTTCAATTTGATAGAAGAATTTTCCAGCAAATTTATAGCTAAAGAAAATTATCAGTCATTGAAAATTTTCTACAGAAACAGGAAGTACGGTGGCTAGAAATTTTATACCGTAAATGGTGTTCTGTTTGCTTAGGGACTGCTTAAAGGCCTCCGTAGTCATTCTCTTGCCCCATTTTCAAAACTATGTGAGTGAGCGAACACGGCTTAGTATGACAGGCTAACCATACAGATAAATAACACAGCTCTTATGCTACAGCGCCATTAGAAAAAATATCAGGCAACTATGGCAGAGAAATGCTTTTGTGTTTTCATTTATCAGAATCAATATTCTTTTAGAAGTACATATGTATCTACTTAAAATGTCTTTGAAATATCGTGTTATTTCTGCGGTTGTTTCGACGCCTTCAAATGAAAATAATAGTGCTACAAATCATATCATGGAAGAGCACTAACAAGTTTTGTCGTTCGTCATAAAATCTTCTTGGCTCATTTTCTAATGAGTTTATTAACTCGGTGAATGTGTATGTGTTCGGTGTTCGGTGTATGTGTATGTGTTTGTTATTGCGTCTGTGTTATTTTAGTTGTTTGTGAAGTCTAAGCATCGTGCAGCCTGTGACTACAAGTTTGCAACATATGTATGTGTACGTAT
This sequence comes from Sturmia bella, assembly GCA_963662145.1. Classification (NCBI taxonomy): domain Eukaryota; kingdom Metazoa; phylum Arthropoda; class Insecta; order Diptera; family Tachinidae; genus Sturmia; species Sturmia bella. The sequence continues at coordinate 5,111,601 of OY759171.1, read as the reverse complement.
GTACGTACATTCAGTCATTGAAACTTTCTGGTCGCTTGTTAGTTTATGTATGGATACGTGTGCGTGTATGTGAGTGAGTGACAGTCAAATTGTCGCATTACTTGACAGGTTTGTTGCTCGGTTGGCTGGTTGGTTAGTTGACAAGTACGTAATGTATTTGTTAAATGTATGTTTATGTTGTAAATTATCCTTTTTTTTTTGCATCACGGTTGTGTGCGTGAGTGTGTGTGTAGATTTTTGTTGCATTAGTAGGTGCAACAGAAAAAATTAAATATGTTGTTGCACTTAGCTGCTTTATTTGCCCGTGTTTGTGTGCTTTTTTCTAGTTCTTTTTTTGCCATTAATTAGCAACTGTGTTAGTTGAGGCATAAACCACACACACTCATGAAATAGTTAAACTAAAGAAAAAAACAGAAAAAAAGAACAAACATGAACATTTGCAACAGAGCTTGGTTGTATAAATTACAACACAATTAAATAGTAAAATAAAGTCTAGAAAATTGTGGCATTTTTAAAGTGCTCTAAACACTTGATATTGATTTTTATCTAATGTTTTAACTAAGTAACGCGCAAAGTTTAGTTTTCAAGTTGATATAAAATTATTAACAGAAATTATGCTTGTGTAACTCTGCTGTAAAATAGTACATTAAAGGTTTAGCTGATTTTGATGGAGTAATTTGTTGTGTAAGAAGGTGTAAGAAGTTTTCAGAAAATGTGTTTAATATTTTTAAATTTGAAATGATTAGTTGTATTCATACCAGCACTGTTTGAAAGCAGGAAATTATACAAGAAACGAATGTATTTGAATTCTGGGCTTAATAAATCAGCTTTCACAGCCAGTAGTTTGGCTTAATACTGAAGACTGGCAGGATTGAGTGCTCAAATTAAAATTAAATAAATAAATAAACCATATATTACAGACACTTAAACACTTCTCTTGCAAAAACTGCAAAGTTAATATTTTTAAACCATTAACTGAAGACAAAATGATTTCTTTTACATTTTATTTAAAGGAAAATCATTAATTTCATTTCTTCATGTCTATGAATTGTCTCCAATCACAACGCTCTAAGTTAAGATTAAATTCCACAGATCTTGAAGCACATTTTAAGTCTTATTTGCAACAACAACAACAATCCGACAAACGATTTATTAAATTAATTTCATTATGTTGCTCTTTTTCGTATATTTTTCTAGTCTTATTTGGTAAAACAAAACAAACAAAAAAATGTAATCCAACTTAACGCGCATATTGTGTTTTTGCTTCTTTCCACATAAATTCCTAAAGGATTCTTTCTAAACACATGCAAAGTCGTTGCAATGGAAACACCACGTACGAGCGCGAATATTGTCAGACAGCAAATGAGGTTTTGATAAAATTCAAATGTTGTAGCACGAGTACAAATACAACCGCAGCTGTTGTTATGACAGCGTTTTTGCTGAAACCCAACAAAGAAATCTTTTGAAATCATTTAAGAAATTTAAATGATTAAACTAACAAAATATTGGTGTACAAAGACAGTATCTTATTTCGTATACTTTTATATATTAATAAACATAATTACAGCGGAAATTTTGGGTAGCATTTTAAACACAGGCAGGTGTATAGTTACTTTTTCAAATTTAATTTAAACAAACAGACTTTTAGTTTAGCCAATACTATAATATTGGTATGTTTTTTATCAAACTTATATTTTCTAAAAAGAAAATAGTTTCAATAACATTTCTGTAGCAAATACTTATTGAAGGAAAAAATATTTGGAATTTTTCTTTCAGTTTCTCAAAATAACACTTTCTATAATTGAAAATTTGGTCATCGAAAAATTTAGGCAGTTGAAAATGTTTTTGACAACAAAATCAGGAAAAATCCACCACCACCTGAGCTTTTCATTACTGACTGTCCATATTTAATCCTATTTATCAACTTTTTCCACTTTATTACTGTATTTTTCTGTTGATTGGGATATATTTTGTATTCTCTATTTTGTACATTTAGGTATATATATTTTAAATTTTCCAAATAATATACATTACTTTAGGTCCAAAAAAAATAGACCTTAATGCTTTCTGTCTTTCTCAGCCGTCTATATGCCGCCGACATTTCGTTGCTGCTAAACAACTCATCAGTAGACTTGAAAAAGCAAAAAAGAATGTTTGAAGTGTAACTACTTATTCCAAAATTCTCATGAACAAAATGAGGATCAGAAATGCTCAAATAAACATTTTATACAGAAAGCATTTTACGTCTTGCAACACCTTTATTTTTTATAGCACTTCCTTACAACAGGTGACCTTTGGTTACCAACAACTTGTATTCTTGAAAGTATAAAAAAGTAAAAGTTTTTGAATATTCAACAATGAACTTAATTATTTATTCGCTATAAGAGCCAATTGAAATTTATTACTTTATGTCTAAAAAATATACCTTAATGCTTTCTGTCTTTCTCAGCCGTCTACATGCCGGTCTATTTTTTTAGACCTAAAGTAATAAATTTCAATTGGCTCTTATAGCGAATAAATAATTAAGTTCATTGTCAAATAATATACAGAAATGATTATATTTTACATTTTGTTTATTTTTTGTTTGTTTCAAAACTACAAATGCAAATTTACTACAAACAATTGTAGTCTCGTAACGTTATTAATTTGATGAAAAAATGATGAGAGAAATGGATAGTGGACAACCTGCGACCTCGGCGACTTAAGGTAGCGCACTCGTCCAATTTATATAACGATGCTTAAGAAAAAGGGTTACGAATTCTTCGGAAACCTATGCTGACACGACAAAAATTTGAAGCACTACTGGTCCAACCGGTGGCTCAAACGTTGCTTTTCACTTTTGCAATCTCAAAGAAAAAGAAAACTGTGATCAAATTGTCGACACCAAAGAAGCTTAATCCTTTATATATGTATGTAAGTTTCTTAGATGGCTGGTATTAGACTGGTTCTTCCTCTCAATATGAAACATATCACATTTTTATTTCTTTATATTTTTCACATCCAAGCAAAATGTGTGTTGTTTACTTGTTCAAGAGTGCGTAAAATTCCTTCAGCAAACAAATTAAATAAGAAAAACTTGTTTCCCAAGAAAACTTCAAGTACACGGAATTATGCCTTTTGACAAAGTTTCAATGTTTATTTTTAGATTTCTATGAATCCTCTGTGAGTTAAAGAAATGTGCAATGAATACGGAATAATATTCTAAAAGTGATTGTGTGTTACGAACAGTTACGAACAGAAAAATTCAAATATTTTCTTTTCACAAACTTCACAACAGTCTGAAAAATATATTCATTTTAAATACCTCTCAATTTCAATATTTCAAAAAAAAAAAAAATTAAATTTTATTATAGTTTCTCCCGCCTACAGGCAGCCACCTGCCTGCCGTTCAGCGCAGCGCAGTTTGTTAAATTTATGTTTGCAAAATTTCCCAAGTTCTCTATTCTCTTCTCACTTTATACTTTCAATACTTGCCAGAGGTCAAAATCACTTAAGTAATATTTTCTATTTAAGTAGTTTCTTTTGTCTACCACTTAATAACATTTAATTAAAAATTTCAACCTTTTGGCAACCTTTTCCATCTTGACACTGTTCATGCCATGAAACAAAGAACAAAATCAATCAATTTGTTTTATCTGTAAAATTAACACCAAAAAACTTTGCAACAAATAACAACAAGAAAAAGTCATTTGTAGAGCTGCGAGCGTTCAATTTAAAAGCAATTTATCTTCTCTTATGCACTTTTAAACATTTAAAACGACAAATGCACAGAAGTGAAGACAAAATTGTAAACAAATCACAATGTAATAACCAGGGTAAGTATTCTTATGCAAATGCACGTTTGCAGTCGTTGAATCGAATTGAATTGTGATTAAAGAGTTTTCCGAATTAAAGCATAACGGCATCGATTTGTTAATGCATTTTTTGCCATAAATGCATTTTTTTGAGCGTATTTTGTGTTAAGTGCATACTTTTACTGCATTTGTGCCTCTTCTAAAAGTCACTTAACTAGTATTTAAAAAAAAATTAGTAGTCACCCAAGACTTGAGCCTATTAAGAGCTATTAATATTTACTAATTATAAAGTATTTAATAATACACAGAGAGAAAAAACTCGTTCTAAATTTAAGTTTTTTTCTACTTGATTTTAATATGAAGGGTGCGCATAGCACACAAGAGCACTTGAAACTAATGGGGATTATTAAAGAAAATCAATCCTGTTATGGCTTAAAATGAGTACGGAATTCTTAGTATTGAAATTTATTTCAATTTTTTAACTGCTATAATAGTTGAATTGGTAGAGTGGATGGACTGGCAGTAGTTACGTGCCAGATTTAAATCAGCAAAGAGACAAAATAATTTATAAATTATTATTAAATTAAGGAAGTAGAAGGAAATATTTCAGCCACAAATTTGGTATTAAATAGGATTCAGAAACATCGTCAATCATCACATCCAAAAAAAAAAAAAAAAAAAATTCAATCCTTCTGTACTTAAATCAATCCCAAACGGTGTCAAAAGTCTGGTAAGTACCATTTGTGTTAAATCAAGAACAACGTTCTTGTGCTTAAGCACGGATTTGAGCTACATTCTATCCAAAACCAGGATGGTATATGACTAAAATCAATCCAAAACTGTTTTTTGCTCTTGAAAAATCCGTACAACGTACTTGATTTAAGGAAATTCGTACTCAAGGTACCTCTGACACTGCTTTTAATTGATTTAAGTACAAATGGATTATTATTAATTTTTTTTAAGTGTAAATATAATATATCTGGGTTTGTAAGTTTTTTTGCGAGTCTACTAAAGGGTTGCGTAGCATCAACGACATAACGGCGACGTATAGACGGCTGAAAAAGACAGACAATAATTAGTAAGGTCCCCATATTGGAAGTCTGATTTGCTGCAGAAAATGAACTTGCCCCCAGCCACACAAGCAACTTCTTTATATACATATGTATGCGATAACGTCGACACAATGACGACACTAAAATATTTATGAAATTTGTTATTGCTTTGGCAACATAAATTTCCCTCTTGAATTGCGAAAGGTTGTGGTAAATGATACCAGCACAGCACTTTTCAAAATATACACAGAAGGTTTTAAGTTACATTTTCTTTTGCCAACTCAGAACAACATTCTTTTATTTCCATTTAATTTTTAAAAACAAAAGCAATTCTTACCAAATTCACATTCTATTTGACAGCTTATGTTAAAATGTTGTTGTTCGGCAATTTCATTTAACAACAATTGTTGAATATGTATTCAAACATGCGTTAATATTTATATTACTCGGATAATCAAAATTGACAGTTGCTACGTCAATGATGGCCAAGCGTGTTGGTTGTGTGGTCTGTACGCTAAGCAATTTTTAAGTCTCAAATATACGGTCTGCATATAGCCAAGACATTGCTCAAGTCGATATTTTAAAAATATCACTATTTAACGAACTAAATCAACTTTAACTAATTTACAAAATACCAGAGTTGGGAAAGTGTGTAGCTCTGAAAGTATTGAGGACTTTTGAGTATTAAGTATAGAAAAAAACAAGGCAAATGCTCAGCACTCGCTACCCTAATACTCTCAATACTCCGCCAGCATTAATCTGTATGTTTACAAAAGTGTGAAGGGTATTTAGGATTCTGCCCAGCCGATCGTTTTAAGCTATATAATTTGAAAGAAGTATTTTTAAAGAGTTTGTTTTGAATTAAAATAACATTCCATATTGCGCACAAAAATGTCGGCATTAATTCTTATAGGACTTGAGTATTCTTCGCACACGCAGGCATTATGCCGTCGTTTTCACATTTATAAAGTTTTTCTTTGTTCGAGAAGAAAAACTCTATCCGATTTAGTTATTGAATAATAAATTTCCTAATTGTTTCAAGCGGCATGTTCAGAGATACTTTTACACAACTACATACATATTCCTTAGACAATATCTATACATGACTGTGCTTCCTCTCAAACTTTGCCAGGCGGAATTGTTCTAAAGTTTACAAACAAAGTCTTGTGTACATACATTTTGTATAGAGTTATTGAATAGAAAGTATTGTATAAATTATGTCGTTCTTATACTTGTGTACATATGTACACAAAATAGCGGAAGTGGCGAAATAAACTTACTACCACGTGAAACCTTTTCCTTAAGACATTCGTGGTTAAAGGTGTTGCCGTTTTGGCAGTAAATTTTTAGCTGATTAAGAAGCCTGCCATCAGTGTTAGAACAAAGTTCCAAAAAAAAAGAAATATTTAAATATTACATTGTTGAAAAGTACTTGGGGTTTTTTTTTCTTGTTTTGTATCAAAGTGGTCACACTTTCCAAGGCAAACAAAAAGAATTTCTCTTTCCCAAGACTATTTAAGTTTTGCCTTGAAAATACTCTTTCATAAGTTCGAGCACTTTATAATCCTTGCGATTCCCTTGCTGCGCTTTAGCATATTAAATTATTTGGTTTCTACTGAGCGGATAGACACGAATAGATTCGTGGCCGTTTTTAAAGTACAATTTAAGTAATTGTATCGAATCACTTTTCCCAATAATTCTTTTTGCGGTGCAGAAGATTCAACAAATAACAACTAGGATAACTGAGCCAGCAACAATAACAACCATGAAAATACAATTGAGAAATATGAATTAAAGGATGTGTGGTTTAGTGCAGCGGTTGCACACTTGGCTGGCTGAGCAGAACTGTGTGCTTTGGCTGCTTGTAGTTTATTGTCTGGCTGTGTGTGTCTGTCTGCAGCTCCTCTTCTATTGCCTTGGTTGTATTCAGGTGCATCAATGAGCCAAGTTATTATTATAAAGGTATGAAAATCTTGCTCTTACAGCGAGCAGTGAAATTGCGGAAACTATTTTTATTTACAGAAAAATTTACAAGTCCACCAAAAACTAAAAAAAAAAGGAAACTGTAGATAATGTGTAATCTCATGCAAAGAGCCGAACTTTTGCTTTTCATACCACTACCAAAAAGATATTATAGTGATTTCTTTTTCCTATCTTATTGTTGTTGTTGTTGTTGAAATTGTGGCTGCGGTGTAATAGAATTCGAAAATATTTGTATGGTTTAAGTGTTTTTTTATTTCTACTTTTTAGATGCCTTCAATTTAGGTTACTGTGCATTCACGCTGGCTGAGTTGTGCAACTTTTAAATTCTTTATATTTCTTAAATATATTTAAACTGGCTTTACTATAAAAAACATTTTATGTTTATTATAAATTAGTTCTTATATTTTTCAAATGAAAGCTTCGTAAGCATAAAATATCATGTTCATTCTATACTATTGTTGCAATTAATATTAACTAAACAATTCAAAGTAAACATCAGAGACTTTTAGCTGGGGGACAACTAGCTGCTTCGAGGCCACCACACTTGTCATTAAAACCCGTCCTTAAACCAAGCGGCTCAAAGTTTCTGCAGCCACACTCAGCCACTCAAGTTGTACCTTTTCTGTCAAAATTTAAATTTTTTCAATAATCAGGGATGCCTAATAATAATTTTTTATATATGTATATATGTACATATATTTTTCATTGCATATGATAAATGATAAAAAAAAAAGAACATTCCTGAAGAATGGATATCCATTGTGATATCGAAATATCGAATTTAATAAACACTTATAAAAAAACAAGTGACCTTAAGGCTCGAACAATTAAAATAATAAATGATCAACGTAATAAAAAATTTAATTTCTGTAGTCGTAATATATGATTTGCAATTGCTTATTACTTTATGGGGCTTGAGACCGATTTTACTTGCTCAGAATTGAGAAAGATTTTCTGTTAATTAAATTGTAGTGAACAACATTTCGAAAGAAGACAAGAGAATCAACTGGATATTCCAATCAACACAAAAAAATAGAGTTTCAAATGGATTAAATATAGAGAGTCAGTAATGAAGAGGTCAGATAGTAGTATGGCTAAGAGCCACTGCTCAAAAACAGTGTGTGATTAGTTATGAGCTGACGATTTTGCAGCTGATGAGCGTCGAGGTGGACGTGAAACTTCCATGGTATTTGCGCGTCATTGGCAGAAAAATGTGTTACGTTGTACTATTGAACTGAATACCGCCTCAAAGCGAGCTTAAAACTAATGAGCTAAAGCAAAATAGTAAGTGAAGTCTGTCACTGCAATTTATTGCAAACAACTTTCTTAAGAAAATTTATGAAAATAATTAAAACTTAAATAGCTGAATACTTAAATAGTTTTGACTAAAACTTTTCACAAAATGTTAATAATTAAAAATCGCTGCAGAACGGCCATCATTGGCACACAGAAAAGAATCAAAAAACGTATACGGTTGGGACCAACAATCAGTTAATCTGAGAGATGGGAAAATTTCGTCCAAGTAACAAAAATATTAAAGGTAGAATTTGTAAAATGGTATCGTGTTCAAGTAAAGAGTGTCGTAGTGTTAAAGTTTTTATGTAAGTTTCGCAATTTGTACTTTAGCAGGCAAGACGTGTAACGCATGTTTCTTTTTCACGCTCATTATATAAAAATCTTCTTTCTGCAGACTTTTACGTGAAAACACTATGTCTCCTTTTTAACGCCAGCACCAAATTTTTTCAATTGACACGCTCTTCCACGAGATGATTGCACTAAGTTCTAAAATCTTGAGAAAAGAAAACTTGTTGTCAGTAATTGATTTGTATCACATATAGAGTCTAAACTTTAAGGCACAGTTAGTACGTATGCACATTGGGATCAGTTGGTAAATACTATAAAATAAGCAACCTTGTTGCTGATTCTAAAAACGTGTCACGTAGAAATCTGACAGAAAATAGATTTTTACTTTGCAAACATCAGTTACAACAGAAGCAAGCAGATGTTTTTACTAGACAACGCCTAAAGTTTTATTTCAGAGATGTGAAACTCAAAGACATCTGCCGTTCATTAAGTTTTTTAGCGCAATTTAAAGAAGTTTTAATTTTTTAACCGAAATTTCAGAAAACTCTGCTACATTTGAAGAACAAAGTTCATATTGTTCAGTAAGAAATACATAAAACTGCTTCACAACAGCATATTAAAACGGGTCTTGTTCTTTCAACATTTTTAAGTTCATCAAACCAAATTTAGCTGACAAAGTAGTTTTAATACTCTGCTCACTGCTTTTAGTTGAGTTGAAATGCTGAACAATATCCCAGATCTCAGCACGAGCAAACAAAATGTTTGGCTCCCAAACACTTTAATTTACCTTCCCTGCCAAAAAAAAAAGAACACAGAAAATTTTTGTAAGCAATTTCCAGGTATATTTTCACTAAAAGGAAGATAAAAACTACATATATGAACATCAAGAAAAAAAAGTCAAAAACCATCAGCATGAGAATTTGTTTGCTTTCAATTGTATCTTTTCATTTTACTTCAGCTAGAGTTTGTACTGCCTGTGGTTAAGCAAATTTCTAAAGAGAAAAATGTTAAGTTTCTTTATTAAATCTTAAGTTGTTCTCGCTTTCAAATAAAGTGTTTACCTACTTTTGAAATTTAACGAGAAATAGGGCGAAAACAATCGCCCTTTGCGTTCTTAACTGCGTTAATCCCGCACAACAAGATGTTGGTGAGCTTTTAAAATTTATGAGGTCATTGTACAGCGAGTTTATCAAGCTGAATATTTCTAATTGTAAATTTCATAAATATTTAAATGGAAGTAAAATAATATTTTTTCAAAGCTAATTTATGGACTAAAAATGTGAGGCTGGCAGTGTTTTCATTTAAATGAGTACCTTGGAATATGTAGTAACTCGCGGCAGGACATCATGGTTTAATTGAGTGGCGTTCATTGTTAAACAACAACTGTCATAAATATTAATTGGACGGTAATGTTTTTAAACATTGACAGCATTACTTGAGTAACACAGTTAAACTTATAATAATGCAAATGCTGTATTCAAATGTAAGTCATGAACTTTGATTTTAAACAACTAAATTATCATCAACTTAATATTTAGTTGATCTTTAAATTTCTCTACAAAATTTCTATCATATTGCTTTTATCAAAAGATTTAAGTGACATCGAAAGCTCTCGGACCATATAAAAAATCGCTAGAGTTCACAAGCAACATCAACAACGCCCGTCAAAGGTTGTGGTCTTAAAAGTTTCTCAACGTTGCTGATATGAGTTTTAGAGCACTTTTACTCAACCGGTGATATACATATGTAGTTAACAGCGAGCTCATACACCGGACTTACTCAAACTGTGCTTCTCGAATCATATAAACAATTGGTAGCGCTCACAAGCAGCACCAGCAATGAACCTCGACATTTCTGATCTGAGAAGTATCTCAAATTTACCAGCAGGCACATGGTGCGGGTATAAATACCTCAATAAATGTGAGTTTTAGGACAATTAATACCCGGCTCACTCAAACTGTATTAATGTTAACAGCGAGTGCATTAAGTAGAAGTGTTTTAAATACGAGTAACAGTGTTGAAATTATAAAAAGACCTTTTCAATTGTGAAGTGTTAAAAAACCCAGAGCTGTGCAAGTTTTATTTTCATTCACAATCAGAGCACCTACAAGCCAGTTTTATTAAATGGTAAAAAACTAACAATATTTATTTTTTAGTTTGACAAAAATGATTTGATTTTAGACTTCAGAACCATTCGAAACAAGTGTTAAGACCACATACAATAAAGCCTTTAATTAAACGAGAATTAAATATGGTAAGCTAGTGTGTTTACCCCATGGACTTGTTAATTTTTTTTTACTCCGTTATATCGGGAAGCAATGAAATTCCCAATCTAATATTTTAGTTGCTGCCATTGCAGTGAAAGGAGAGTGCCATAAATGTGTGATACTTACAAGAATTTAATTAAATATTTGGTTTTCTTCGACCTCTTTTTTTTTATATTTAATTTAATTACTTTCTTCAGCTTAAGGTGTTTCTTATTATAAACGTAAGTATTCTTTTATTTATTCGAATATTATTGTCGATATTTCAGGAATATTCGAATAAAAGATTATATACGTTTATAATAAAAAAAAACCCCTTAAGTTCAAGAAAATAATTATATTGAATTTAATTAAGTGGAAAGTTCTTTTCAGTCAATGAAGGCTGTACGTTTTCAAAAGGTTTAATTTAAAAAAAAATTTTTTTCTGTCTATAAATCAGATTGAACAAAAAAGATTAGCAATGTTGACTCATATCAAAAAAAGCAAAATCGTTTTGTGTTCTATTATTTCCACACGTCATGATAAACGTCTGATATATTCAAAACAAATGATGTATGTGTATTTTTGCAAGAGATTAATATTTTTCTGCAACATGTGTTAAATGAGATTAGAAAAAACACACCAGTTGTTATCATTTAAAATTAAATCACGTGCGTTAATTGCTTTCACTTTTCCACAATGAAAAAAATAAACAAGCAGTTTTGTTATCAATCGCTAGATCCTTTTCAATGTTTATCACTCTACATCATCGAAGAGGAGCACAACAGTTTTAGTAATTTCTTTTTAATTTTTTGTGCAAACATGAGAATGAACTCAGTTGGAAAAATTCAAGTTCAAGGTATTTGCACAAGTTTATCTGGAAGAAAAATGTGCAATGAATGATTGCTTTTATTTCAATAAAACTGGAGATTTTATGTGTTTAAAAAATTAAATCCCAACAATGAGAAAACAAAAATGTTGTCATGAAATTACTTGAGTATTTTTGATTCTTATTTTCAGCAAACTCAACGTAAGCTCTGTTGTTCCTGGATTCTAGTCTTGCACTCTCATAAACCATACCAAGAATTTTATTCCTGCCTTAAAAATTTTGCAATAATTCAGGGAAAACTGTTTTCGTGATCCTGAGCATTTCTTTATTCGACAATCAAATGAAATCATTTGTTAATAAAATGTTATTAAATCAAATTAGTATCAATATAAATATAATTATTTGCTTACCGAAGGCAATTTTCAATCTGTTGATGAAATCTCAGTCGTTATGACTTTTTTTTAAGCGGACAGAAAAAAAGTGTTTTTATAACAACTAATTAATAAAATGTTTTATTTAATTTTCATACATCTACAGCAATAAATTTAAATGATAATTGTATTATTAACTGATAACTAAATGACAATATTATCAACATTCACAAAAAAATAATTGTGTAATAACTTTAGATAATATAATATTTTTTCTATTTCAAGCTTTAAAATTGTTATTGTTAAATCAATATGTAATTTGAAAAAAGTCATTTAACCACTTTTTAGCGTTTGAGATAATTATAATCAAAGTATACATAGTAATTTTTTTTATAAAATGATAGTGAAAATTACACAGTACAACAGCCTACAATAATGCATTGTAATAGAGGAGAAAAAATGAGATCTGCAAACACAACTAGGACGAATGATAAAGTTCTTCGGGTGAAGATTAATAATTTTTTGACTTAAAACTCAAAATTAGAATACATAAGATAATGGGGTTGAATGATATTGGTGATATGTAGCGAACTTTACATCATTGTCTGGCTCTGGTTTAACCAAGTTATGAAAATGTTCGGTTATTTTCTTATTCTACAACTATGCAATTAAAGCTACTACGAAGTGAAAATTTTTCCAATCAAAATGTTCTTTACAGTCCTCAAAAACATTCCACACCCTGTTTTAATAAACTCCTCTTTGACCTTAAAAATATAAACAATAAAATATAAAATTTTAACAAATGTACTGTATATCACAGAGTCGTGGTTGTACGATGCTAATTTCACTCAGGTATGTACATACTACTGCCCCTCAAAGAGAGTATGTTGTATTTCTTGTTTCTAGCATAAATAGTAACAATTGCAGCCCTAAATAAAATAACTAAATATAAAAGGCGTCAAATTTATCTCAAGTTAGCAGAAGTGTTGCGGTTACTTTAATGTTTTTATTTACTCTATTTTATTCAAGGCTCTCTCTTCACTGCTTGAAATTCATTTCCACCCTTCTTTCCTTTGCTCCCTTCATTTACACTAAGTTCACTATTATACAAAATATTATCCCCTAAGCCATTCTCACAATAGATATTCTAACGAATTAAGTTCTAAGTCATTTTGACCAAGTTTTCTTCAAGTAAAATCATATATAAATGAAAATTTGCCCGCTTCAGAAACGTGACGACGATTTTCTACTTGACCTACAATTTGGGCAGATACATGCAAAAAAAAATCACTAAAATTCTTATATACATTGACACAGATATCGAAAAACCAGGAAAAAACAAATGATAAAGCATTTATATTCAAAACAGGTTATGTGCGCTGAACGAGTCATGTTAGCCTTGATAGCATTGTCAATGGCCCACTAAAACAATGAAAACATTGGCCTTGAAATCCTTACCACAATCGATAACATTGTGCTTCTTCTATGCAGTGCTTGAAAGCATTATCAGTAGTTCAGTTTTGTCATCATCGAGTACAAATGTATGAGAGATATTGTGCCCGCCATCAATGAGGCATTCAGGACCAGGACAACACTTTACCTGTCTCTGTTTGTGTTTGGCACTTTGCCTTGAATTAAGACAAAAACTACGAATCAAGTTCTATGCACTCACTTGTATCACAATCCAAAGATTCTTTCATTTCTACACAAAATTACACATTTGTTTTGCACTTTTTCCTAAAATGAAATTTTTAAGATTATGCTGAAACAAAGATCAAAAGAAAATGTCACAATAATCATAAGTAATTAAAAATTATTTAATAAAATTTTAGTTGTCATACAAAATCAAAATGAAACGAAAACGCCATGAGTGTATGTATTCAATTTCCACTTCTTTTTTTCTTAAAGTTACAGTTTTGCTGAAATTTTTGCCTGTGTTCACCTGGCCAACTGGAGCTGAGCTTATGAGAATTTTAGATGGATTAAGCCCTACCATTCATTACCTTCAAAACACAAACAGTTCGCATTTCTTTTGCAGCATACATATAAATTACTACTGATATTTCCACGAACCTTACTTTTTCCTCTCGTTTTACAAGTAAACGTGGAGTGGTTTATCGTGGAGCAAGTACGCTTTTACATAATTAGTTTTACAGCAAGTACATTTCTCAATAATCTCTACTTCTTAAATTCAACGTAAGTACACTTAAGTTCACAAATCAATTATCCTCTTAAGAGGTATTTTAATTAGCTGGTGGGGCGAAAAAGAAGGCAACATTAAAAACCAAAAGGATTGCAAAACAAAAATAACAATAGTGTTTGAAAATTAAATTACAATTTTGCCATTATAATTACAATTTTTGTTTCGTTTCGTTTCGTTTTTTTTTTTTTTTTTTTGAGTGCTTTTCTTATTCTTGTTTTTCTTTTTTTTTTTGCACTTGTAAAATCGTTTTTTTTTTTGCTTTTCGGGGACATTGGCATGAAAGAGAAAACACAAACAAGCAAACAAAACACAAAATGAAAAAAAAACTGTTGCCTGTATTTAGGCTAAGGCTGCTTGCCGGCTGGCGGTGGTGGGTGCATCATGTTAGGATGTATCGTTTGTCCGTCGTTGATTCTGCAAAAATTGTGCAAAATTGTTATTGTTTTCTAAAAAAGACAACGAATATTGTTCGAAGTGTTGATTTTGATTCAAATGTTGATGATGATTGTTTCGATGTTTGGGGCGTTAAAGAATAATGATGACAATTTACATAGAAATCTACTGAATTTGAGTTTAGTTGCACACTCACAACAAGATTTCAGTAAAGGGTGTTTTTTTCCTTTGTTGAAGAATAGTATTATGTGAACTTAAAAAATCTCTATGTGGATCACATTGAAGGTTAAGTGGCTGTTAGAGAGGCTAATACCGTTTGTAATTTCCACAATTTTCATTTCCGAACCCACAAAGCACACACATTGAAGTATTCTGGGCCAGCTGGTTGGGTAATATCTATGCTTAGAATATGGAAATAATATTTCATAGAAAATCATTCGACTTGGAAGTTTTCCTGTGGAACTTATCTATTGTAAAATGGCTTCGTGTGTCTGCTTAGTAGAATTCAGCAATTTTGAATCATTTTATTGAACAGGTAAGAGTAGCTTTCATGTGAGCCATAATTAGACAGTTTAGTAGGCTTTACGTTTTTATTTTAATTTCATCCGGTTGTGTCTTCGTTAGCGAACGTGGTAACCAGACACCTGAACCTCCCTTGGAGCAGCACTAAATGCAAATAAAAAAAAAAAAAACACCCTACTGAAGCGAACTTGTGTAGGTATCGGTATGTCAATAAAGCAGCACACACACACACACACACACACACACACATGCACAAACGTATGTACTGAAGTGTGTGCAGTGTCTTTTGACAAATAACAATTATAATTTGTAAATTGCTTTTTTTCCACTCACTATCATTTCTTCCTCTCCGTTCTGTGCGTCTAACATGTTCTAAATATTGCAAATGTTTTCATTTTCTTTTTTTTTTTTGCCATTTTTGTGCAATTTCATTGTTGCTAAAAATGTTTTACTAACATTGCAATTAGTGAAAGGAAATTAAAGGGAAAATGAAATGTTATGAATCATTTCATGGATAACTACAAAAAATTTAAAACCAGCGTGAATCACGTCTACTCAAACAACTAAAACAATCAAATTTAAAAAGAAGAATTAAAACTAAATAGAAATCAAAATTCATGAATTTTTGATTTATGCCATGAGATTGAGGCTCTTTTTTTTGTTGTAATATTACACATTCAAGGCTCATATTCAATTCGGACAAATTTTTATTAAATTGTTAAATATTTATTTTGTTTAATTGGAAGTATTTGGGCAATTAAAGATTTGTATTGTATTTTGCTTAAACAAAAAGATTAAAAAGGACCTGCAACTGCTTCATAATGAATGTTAAAAGAAAAAAGTTCTTGGCTTACACTGAGCAAGTACGTCTTAGTCTCAATAATTTTTTTTATTTGTAAAATTGCAATTAAATTGTAAATAGAGACAAGGCGTTTTTTTGTCTCTATTATTTGCACAGAACAATTCAAATTGCTGCAAGAGAATTTTCATGGTGTGAAAGCAGACTAAAAACTGAAAGAAGCTCAACATGATTATTAGAATCTAACGTAGTTAATGAGAGTATTGCCATTAAAGCTTACTTTTTTAACTTTTATATAAATACCATCTCTATTTTGCCAGGTTTATTTTAACGAAAACATAATATTTTATAGAAAAAGCGCAAATGTGCAGGTGGTGGAGCAGTAAAAGCTGAGCACGTAAGCGAAAACAATAATTATTTTGTTTGATCAAATTAAAATATAGACAGAAAATACTCAATAGCTTGTGTGGCCGCGTGGCATGAGTGTGGTCAGCATCCGTCCTGGCTCTGAATTCCAGGACGGGTGCTGACGAGAAGTGTGGCGGCTTCGAAACAACTAGTTGTCCACCTAGCTAAAGGTCTTTGATCTTTTCTTTGTCTTGCTTAAGTAATTTCACTCACAAAAATAATATACAATGAGCTTGAGCCCAAAAAATGTTACACAAAACAGTTAATGTGTTTGGTTTTTATTTATTTTTGTTACTGCCTAACAAAATTACTTCACACTAGCCGGCGCATGTGTATGTACGTTGATTAAACACATCGTATTTTCAGTAGAACTTCCTCAAAAACTTTAACTGATTTAAGCACTAAGGCAAGTTCGTAAAATTGTATTGAAACTGCAAGAAGATAAAACAGAAATAATAATATTTGCAGAAGCAGTATTTTTATATATTTTGAACTTTACAATTTATGTATACATTAGCAAAAGAATAACTTCCTGGTGATTTTATCTAGCAAACAGTCAAAACATTAAGCAGTTAAAATAAATACCTAAAATAATCTGAAAAATTTTTTATTTTGATCTCAGTATTTTGCTTGTCCGAAGTAAAAAACTCCTTACGAAACAATACGTCCAAGAACAACAGATATTTTCCTGACTGCAATAGTGGATATTGTGCAATATTTGCTTTGTCAGCGGAAGTACATACAAGTACGCTTTAGTAACACAGTCACCCTCCTCTCATGCTGCCCGTTACAGTTTTTATTTTTAATAATATTTTGATATCGTCCATCAGTTCCTTATTTGTTTTTATAAACAAACTTCGGATACTTGTGCTGATAGTAGGGATTAAATGCTTACTAGCATTGACACAAATACTGGGCTATTTGTACCTTAGTGCACTATTTGTACATTAGTGTAATAACAAATTTAGCTGCTTGAAAGTTTCACTGTACTGAGTGCCCCTAACTTTACCCCAGCCTAATTTATATTCAGAAATGTGTTACATTTGTTACCCTTAGGTTTGAAAATGTCAAACCTGCACACAAATAACAACTCAAGCTGAGCAGACTACAAAATGAAAAGTTATGCCACATAAAAATGTTTTACGTGTTTGGACAAGAATTTTTCACAGTTCTGAATAATGTGCAAAAGGAAAATGAAACTGTAGAAGCATCCAACAGCAGACTAGGTAAGAGATGAAATATCATAATGTTAGCAAATTTAATTTTCTTCAATTTGGGTTTTTGTTCTCCTTCTGCTCAAAATGAATACAAGTGAGCATTACTTTTTTGTTTTCTTTCTTAGTGCTTGCTGCCTGGTGTTTGGCTGCAGCCAAGATTATGGACCACCAACAGATGTTTGCAAAGCAAAATATTGATGACATGAAATCATTTTTATAGGACAATAAGTCGAACCATTTATTATAAAAATTATGTTTTTTGTTTGTGGTCTTTTGGCGTTTATTTAAAAGGAAGGTAAACAACTCAAAGAGGAACCAACAACAAAACATTTACACTAAGTTTATACGAAACGTAAATATTTCCTCTAAATACCAAATTTGAAATACTTAAAAAACGTTTATTCTAACCAAAGTAAGCACATTAAGCAAAGTTTGTAAATGACGAGTAATTGTTTTGAATAATCTCATTTTAAAAGTGTTTACTCCCAAATGAACACAATATGAAAAATTATGTTTATAAATTTCTTCCCAGTACCTTTTAAAACAACAATTTTTCTCTAATGCTTTTTTAAGGTGCACATTCATCTAAAGACACCCACGCGTATCCGAGTACAAATGAAATAAAAAAATATATGTATGCATAAAGTCGCCATGACTTGAATATTTAAGGGTGGTCTAAAGCGGTAAGCAGGAAGCAAGAGCAGAAGAAACTAGTTTCATTAATGGAGGCGAATCCACAATTCGCAGAAGGCATTTGCACTAAATTTTGTTCGTATACACACTTACATTTCCAAATACCTTTGTTTTATTTACATGTGTGTTGAAATCCATTTCCAAATGGTTGGAGGCATCGCTCAGTACATGTACATATTTTATGCTTAGCCAATTTTTCTACATGTTCAGAATAAATAAACTTGCAGGCAAGCAAATTTTAATAATCAATAACTGGGGTTCTCCACAGCAAATCTTAAATCAAATCAAATCTTTTAATGAAATCAAAAACTTAGAAATAATTACGTTCCCAGCTGCCAGATTCTATTTCCAAACGTGCAAACGTTTTTGGGAAACCGAAAGTTTTTCAATATTAAAACAAAAAAATGTGCTGAACTGATTTTAAGACTCTTTGCTTTTTAAAACTATTTCTTGGTAAAATGTGTAATATAAATATACCTTTTTTCGAAATCGAGAATATTATATTTAGAGATCTCGATTATTTATATACCGAAACCCTTTAGAAACCCTTCTTATTTTTTAAAGTTGTTGTAAGTATACATATATGATTTTTTTTTGAAATCAAATGTAAAATTGATCTCGCAAAAATACATTTTCTAACAACTCGACCATTCTTAAATCGATTTTCAAAACAATATATTTTTTTCATGTTAGAGTTTCACAGAAAAATTGGTTTATTTATTTTAAAATATAAATTTTAGCTTAATACTCTTTAAAGCATTTCAACACACCTCAGCAGTCCTGACGAAGCAAGAGAGTATCGTTTGGTACAACCTTTGTTATTGTGTAATTGTGACGCTGAATGAAAAATTCTAATTACAAATTAATTGTGTTTGTTAAAGTCCTGTGTGCGTACGTTTACGGTTACTGCTTCTCGAAATGATACCTCACGCCAACTCAAGCGTCAAAATGTTGCTTATATTAAATTTCTATTTATTTTTATGTTCCACCTTTGCTTTTTGCCACACACTCAATATTTGCGCAAAACATTTTGTAGTGTATATGATTTCAAGTGCAGGTTATTTTATGTTTATCAACATAAATCCTGGTGACAAGGGACATTTTCATTTGCTACTTTTATTTAAAAGTTTCAAAGAATATAAGAGCTTTCTATTTTTAAGCGCTACTGTTCTACCATATCGTTAGATTCATGTTGTTTGGACATTTAAATTTCGATGATATGACTTCTTACCCATAAATATATTAGCTCTGGCTATTTATAAGTGTTTGAAGCTATCAGACATTAAATTATTGCGTGAGTTTGAATTTTGTCAATGGCTTAAGACATAATAATAAATCTTCGTTTGACACTTCAAGCAAGGTATATTCTTCACATGTACACATGTAAGGAAACTAACGAGGAACTTACGTAAAAGATTTTAAACAACATTTGGCTTAGACTGATGTTTCGACATACATATATGTATACTAAATAGATTGACACATTTGCATCAGAGGACTGCAAGAGTGTCTCTGCAATTGTTCTAAAACGATATGCTAATGTGTTTTGCACCGGTGACTTTTTGTCCAACTACTTTTCGCATTTAAAAGAAATGGAATTTACAAACAACAATATTAAGATTATACTCGCTGGCGTCTTAATTTGTTTCATACTTTTTTTTCGCAGTGCACAGTTACGCCAATCGTACTCGTATTTGCGGTTTGTAGTTACATATTTATCATATTGTATATGAGGTTTTGAGCCAGCAAGGCACGATTTTTCAAGAGCCTATTAGAATTTTGCTTACTATTATTATTTTTATAAAATGTTACCATGCAGTGTATGCAACGTATATTACAAATACAGAAATATATGAAGAATATCAAATTACCGCAAAGAATCACAACTGATTCACAAAAACTCTAAAAAGCCTTATCAAAGCAGTTTTAGCAATATTTGCTGGTAATTTCAGCTATTGGTGCTATCGTATTGCTATAAACGACATCTCTAGTATGCGAAGCAAAACACTACCATGTAATTTAAATAACAGCCATCTGTGGATTGGTCTAAAAGGATCTCGAAAATGATTCAACATCTTAAGCTTTAGCACGAGGGTTGTTGCCTTGGAACTTTCGAGATTAATTTGACTATTAGTGGCCTGCAAATCATTAGAACGGACATTTGGTATTGAAGATGAATCTCGACTTAGAACGTTATGGAAGTCGAGTGAGCATAAATAGTGACACGCATTTGCCTTTGGGACAGTCTCGTTTTACCTGTGTTACCGTCAACAACAAGCAGTGAGTCCAGTTTTTACAGCAGTGGTATACCGGTGTGTGTTTTACAGCAGTGCTTTAACAGTGTTGAATACGTAATAAAAACTGAACTGCACTTAAAGTAGCTGAGTGTATTTTATTTCAGTTTACAATAATAAAAAAAATCGGCAAAGCCCGTTTGTATTAAACGGTCAAAACATAAAAATATATTTGCTGTAGTTTTAAAATGTTGTCTATATTTGTCGGTAGGCATATCCCTTGTTTAATTTGACCTACAAAATTATTTTGTTTTACAGCACTCGTCGCTTGCTGTAATGCTTTTTATGCGGCTCTTACAAAAGTAGAACCAGTGCAATTAAATGCGACAAGTTACACAGTACAATGCATATTCACTTTTTTCATCAAAAATTATTTTTTCCTTTTACTTAGCGGTTACTGTTTTCTAAGGAGCATCATCACCATCATGTTTGTTTTTTTAAATTTATTAAAACATTCATATACACATAATTGCACAAAACAC
This sequence comes from Sturmia bella, assembly GCA_963662145.1. Classification (NCBI taxonomy): domain Eukaryota; kingdom Metazoa; phylum Arthropoda; class Insecta; order Diptera; family Tachinidae; genus Sturmia; species Sturmia bella. Next base: position 5,090,734 of record OY759171.1, on the reverse strand, counting down.
AATGATGGAGTTCTATTAATCTTTTACCAACTAATTCATAAAAATTATAGCAGATCTATAATGCTCTTATTTGACAGATTTTCCATTTTTCAATATTTCCATATTTCAAATTTTTCATATTTCAAATAACAGTCTTATAAGCCTGTTATAATTTTTATAAATTAGGGGGTTAGTCTTAATTTCACTTTTCCATTTTGACAAAATTTAGTTTTGTATGGTAAAAATATTTACACAACTTGACGCCTAGAGAGCGCGCCATACATACAACTTGAAGTTACAACAGAGTATAATGAGTGGAACATATGAAAAGCAAAAAAAAAGGCCAGACATATGAGTCCAGCTTAAGATATTGAGGGCTCAGCTTGGCTTTATGTGATTTATAATTAAATGTTAGTGATATGCATATGTATATGTAATTGTTACGATATCATCTCTTATATAATTTCTTTTTGGAAGGGCCTTCGGTTTGCGTCTCTAGTGTTTATTCACATGCATATACATATACACATGTAGATGTGGTAAGCCATTTATTTCCTTTTTCGACAGCTTGAATGAGACCTTGTTGCTATTAAATGTTAAAGATTTCATAGAACATTTGTCGCTGCCATCAGCTGCTGTACAATTGTGTCGGCACACACACGCATGTTGTCTTAAGGCCAAAAGGCACGGCGGCGCGTGCAGTCAAGGCAATTAATTACACAAATTAATTACGATATTGGCGGAAAGGAATTTGTCATCAGGTTTCCGTTGCATAATAAACAGAAAACGTATTTGACAAGATTATATAACAAATGATTGTCTATTACTTCTAAACTGGTTTAATTTTTATAAACATAATTCCCCTCTAACGAAGGGAATAATTGTTACACACGTCCGAAATAGATTTATGAGTATTTGTTTAATCAGTTATTTAATTTAAAATTACTGTCTTGAAACGTAATTGCAAGAACTGCAACCTTCTGTTCTGAGAGTTTCTTAAAAAAAAAAAAACAATTTATCTTTTAACAATCAGAAAACATCACTTAAATAGATTTTTTAAAGCCACAATCAAGTTCTAAAAATGAATGCTGCTATTATTCTTGCAATACAATTATTCAAGTTTTGCGGTCAGCGGTGGGTGATTCAAGACTGTAAAAGCAAAGCGTAAGTAAAATATTTAGTTTAATTTTGTCTCTCAAATGCACTAAACGTTTTTAAGTGAATAATACGGAAAGTAAAACTCCTGAAAAGTCACAATGCAACTCACACTATTTTGGACAACTGCAATTTTAGTTTTGACATGCTGCCCTGTCACGCAATTGAGTAGAGTATTTTTAAAAATTTTCTTTTATTTCACAAGAATGAATGAGTTTGGATTTACTTCTCAGATGGCTACGATCTGTCAGCAATTAGTTCGTTTGTCAGCCGCAAAGCTGTATCGTGCTATAAGTGCAGTACACTCACCAGTTCTGCCTGTGTCAATATTTCACAGCCCGAAAATAAGGAAAACTTAGTTGAGGAGTGTGGACCGAAAGCCAAAGGCTGCGTCAAACAAGTTGCAGAAAAAAGTGAGCGCAAGAATTTCCATATAAATTTGAAGTGAATTTTGTTGTGGAAAAATATTTATCTTTTTCAGTTGATGGCACTACGATCACTTTTCGGGAATGCTATTATGCCAGCATAAGTACTTTCTTGTTCACAAATCTCGCGTGTGAAAACATACCCCGGACAGCGTCATATGACAAGGCCACTTGTCATAAATGCAGTGGAAATCTGTGCAACGGCGGCAAACGTGTGACTTCTGCTTTCAGCAGTGGGTTGAGCTTAGTGATGCTGACCTCAATTGCTTTTATACTAAGAATGTAGGCACTCGCAGTGAAAAAAATGAGACAAATTAAACTGTAAGCAAGTACTCTTCCTTGATGGCCGAAATAAATTTTTTAGGGAAAGTTTTTTTTTATTTTTCTGCTATTTAATTAAAAATTATTGTCGAACCTTGCTCTTTTAATATCATTCAACTGGGTTCGAAATATTTACACACAAATGCGAAAGAAGAATACTAACAAAAAAAAAAATGATTATTGTGTATCAAGTTGTATATGCGTTTAGGATTCGTTATGTATTTGACAAATACTTTTTGCATAAAATTTGTTGGACAAATTATACTGAAATAAAAATAAAGTTTATGCTTTTAATTTTTTTTTCATTTCTCCAGAAATCACTGACGTATGCTGCCAAAACATCAATTTAGTTTTCGTTCAAGAGTATTCCCATATTCCATACACAGAGAAAAAAATGCAATGCAAAATTAGCATTAAAACAACCTTGCTAAAAATTGCTTCCATAAAAACTCTGCCCCTAAATTGCTTTTTGTTGCATTCCTTCTGACTGTTGCGATGACTGAGTGGATATGGTGGCTGCTCAAGATGCGTGAGGTTTGCGGTTCGATGCCGTCTGTCGCAAACAATAAGTATTGCTGTACAAAACTAAAATGCGATTAAACCGAATAAAGAAAAAACGGACAAACATCAATTGGAAATGTATTCCAATCAACAGAAAAACACTCTGATAAGCTGTGCTGTATTGATGAGTCAGGTAGTGGCATGGTTAAGCCCTGCTGCCTAAAAACAGCATGCAATTAGCTCTGGCCTGGGTTTGGAACAATTTGGGTTGTCATGGACGTTGTGGTGGATGTGAAACAGCCGTAGTATGTACCCCAGCCTATAAGTATTCAACTTTTATTGTCTTCTTTAAAAGAACTTGATCACAATTTTACCACGAAAAATCTTCATTTTTTTTTTATTTGCTAAAAAAATTCAACACTTAACCTAGAGTTATCACACAATTTACAGAGTTTTAGTCTGCATACAAACTACTCATCTCTAAAATAATATTTAGTTTATAAGAGGATATTTATTATGAAGAAAATATTTTGCTCCAGAGGAAAGTATTATTATAAAACCTCTGATTTGTTATCTTCCTCAACTCCGAGGAGGTAAAATCAAATTACAGCATAATAAAATAACTAGAAACCGTGAAAAGTTTGGTTTGTTTTTAGTTATTGAATAAAAATCACGTTGAATTAAAATGTATGGTAAATAATCGCAAAGGAAAATCGTGAAATCAAACTGGTTTTCTACGTTTTTACCCAGTCTTCTTTTTCTGTCTGTATTTAGATAATAAAAATAATTTTAACAAACTTCACCTTACCTTAAAAATATTATTAAAAAAATTACTTTTATGAAACTCCAGGTTGGTATTCAGATCTTATAAAAACAACAAAATTTCTGAATTCTCAAAAAGCCTTGATGCCAAAAGAGCAGACGTCAAATATTTTATTAAAATTGTTGCTGCAAAACACAAAAACTATTGATAACGATTTATATACATATGTAAATACATTGGATGTGAGGGTCGGTGCTGTATTCGGTACAGCCGAATATAGTACTCTTACTTTTACAACCTCTTATTCGTTGGTTTCACGTTCTTGCGATTTTGCGCAGCAAATTCTGTAACGTGGTCCAGTTCAAAGTCTTTTACCGCAAGAAGGCGGGCAAATCGAAATTTTTATTGTAGTAATAAACTGTGTATCAGACTTTGTTTATTCGACAAACTTAAAAACAATCACATGCGCTTGTAACAGCATCTTGTTGAATGGTGAAACTGAGAAAAATATAACGACGAGCAAATTAAACTAAAAGTGAAATGAACAGAAGTATGACATTTAAAAGTATTAATATATTTCTTTGCAATACTAAACATGATTCAATCTGTATTGCATTCTTTAGCATATTACACATGTTCTTGAGAACTTATAGTCCGTGTTATACCTAAAAATATATTAAGATCATTTATTGTATCTGTTGTTTATCATGTCTCTCAGTTCATTCAGTTTTTTTAAATTGACTTGTGAGCTTGTGCGATATTATTATAAAAAAAAGAATGTTGAAATTTCTAATTTTCCTGGTCTGCTGCATTTCAAGTGGTAACATGCGTGCAGTCTAACATTATTGTGGTTCTATTAACGTTTTCGATTGCAGCACTTGCCTTAAAATGTCATATATGCCAGAACTCGCATGATCCTCTGTGTTTTGAATTGGAAAAGGCCAACGGAAAGTTTCTGCGAGAATGCAAAGCAGGGGAAAATGAATGTGCTGTGTTACAGGAAAGATGTATGTGTGCAAAAGAAACAAATATTATTTTCTAGGACTTAAAAGTTCAAATATTTTTAAGCTACCGATCCCTTTATTACAAGAATGTGCGTTGCGCCCAGTTGGAGATGTGATGATGCGAAGTTCAAATGTGATAAATGTAGCAGCGATGCTTGTAACACTGACAACGAAGTCAAGCCAAAGAAAATTGCAAATATAATTCCTCTCACAAATGAGATTGGCGATTTGCTGAAAGCAAACACTACAGCAATTGGCATAATTGCACTTTTAATAACGTTATCGATTATTTGGTGTGCAATACAGTGCTGTTCGAGGAAAACTCAAGCCGAGGATACGGACGATTGCGATGAGTATTACGAGAATGAGGTTTATTTTGAACAACAAAATGATTTGAAAGGGGAAACAACATCATATTGTTAAACAAATATTAACACCGGCAAATATGGATTTAGAAATGGCCTTCATTTCCATAAAGTCACGAACCGAAATTAAGTTTCTGCCGGACCCTAATTTACATATTTTAATTTATTAATAATTTTAATTTGTTAATAAAGTAACAGACTTCAAATTCAATTGATAAAATACGATAGAGAGATCACATATACATACACATATATTTATTTTATTTTTAAGCCAACATTTTACAAATTTCATAATCATGAATTTTAGCTGAAGGAAATTCTTTTAACCTAATAAACCTCAGACACAAGCTTTTGGCTGAATTACTTAATTAACTTTAATAAATATTTAAGCAAATTTTCTGGAGGAATGTAGTAGCAATAAATAACATTGTGCTCTGGCGTTACAATTTTAATAAGATCTCCAAATAGATCATCGGTTTATGGTTTCTAAATGTCGATAAATATTTTTATTAAAAAATTATTTCTAAATTCTTGGGAAAAATTTATTTGTGACATGTAACAAATAAATTAAACCAGGTTCTTCCTCACTGAAATATTTGCGGACTGTTTAGAATAGCAATAAAACTATGATTTAATCTTATTTGCTTTATCTAAAATAATTAAATGGATAAATACCATTAGTTTTGATATCACCATTGAAAGGGTGTTTTGATTTGATAAAAATAATTATTTCTTTTCGATATCGGCTTACATAACATCCTCAATTTTTTGTTTTTTTTTTTTTTTTTTGATCAGTGCCTAAACCACCCAATCACTGAACTGACGAAAATGAATTCAAGAATGTGCTTTGAAGTTTTCAAGAAAATTCAAGCGCGTTCTTCTTCTGTTGTCTCCGAACAAGTTACAAAAACTTTTTCACAGCTATTGAATTTAAAAACAGAACCCCCCCTCCCCATTTATTTTGCTTTATGTTTTAAGTCATCCACCTTAAATTAATTATGTCTGAAAAGCATTCCAAATGGTTTTGAGTTAGCAAATTAAATAAATTTCACTTGTGTTGATTAAAATTCAGAGAATTATAATTCAAAATTAGATTTTTTGTCAACACATACCTAATTTTGAGAAACATGTGAACAACAAATGAACCTGAATGAATTAAATATAAAAAATTATAATTTTGGTAATTTCATTCGAATTTGGCATTTATTTCTTACGAATTCGATAACATATTAATCAAATTATATTCTACAATGATTGCCAAGAAGGTTAATAAACATTGATTCGAAAAAGTTGGCAAACAAATGTTGATAAATAAAGACTAATGTCAGACAGTTATAAATATTTCTGAGAAAAGTAAATACTCAACAATTTTTCGATTGCTGGCTGCATTTAAAAGTTACTGATAAATCAAGCAATACCATTTAAGCTTTTACTCAGTAGCACTCTACAAGAAAAATTACTTCCCGTTTGCCGATATATATAGGTACTGGCGATGTTTTACTGTAAATACAACGATGAGCCCCAATTTGAAGAAATTACCTAAACTTAAGTTATCTTGTCCCGAATATTGAAAACTTTTTCATTTAAGTTTTGCTTCGTATAAATTTTTATCTAGAAATTTCTCGCCAAAAATTTAAGTTTTAATATACATACATGTGCTCTTATAAGAGCATATATGCAGCAAAAATAATGTCTACTTAAAGTTCCGGTCTTTCAAACGAAATTATTTTTTGCCCTTACTTCAAGCAGTCATTATGTGTTTTACATAACGGAGACAATCTTTAACACTTAGATATCAATTGGAAAACTTTTGTGCGAAATAAATTTTTTTAGCACTTCTTATATTTAGAAGATGTTTCCTAAGGGAAAGGAAATAAAGCATATACCTAGCACTAAAACTATATTTTTATACAAGGCAAACTACCTCAAACTACCTCAAACTACATCATAATTTTATACCTATTACAAACTTACTATTTTTCCGCCTTAATAATTTTAAATTGAGTCTAAACCTATTTATTTATCTATACCTATTTTACTATCAGTGTCAAGTTTCATCGCTAAAAACAATCTTATGTGCTACCAATCGTAGATTAAGATCCACTTGTACATAAATATGTATTAATGCCGTTAAAATTTCAAGAACATGAAAAATTTGTCTTGCATTCGAAAAACTCTGCTACAACTAAGTACCTACCTATGTTTCAAATTGTAAATAAATTGAATTAACAAACAAAAAAGAGGCTTACCTTTTAAAATATACCTGATGGAACACGGTGATAATTTATTGCACTCTAGGATTTTTTAAAAAATTTTGTATTTCTTCAAGACAAAACGCCGTTGTCATATTCTTTCTTAATTTGATTATTTATTTATTTTTATTTTCTTTAGCTCTCACTTATTACTCTTATTCTTCAATTACTTAACCTCCTAAACATTTTATTAAAACACACAAAGCTCTCATTCTCTTTCCATGTGCTCACATTGATTTTTCTCTTTAAAACACTTTTTTTCATTTTATTGCTTTTGTCTCTTGTTTAGCTTATTGACTTTTATTTCATTTCCTCTTCTTTGCTTAAGCACACACTACCAACAACAATAACCCACTTCAGTCGAAGCTACTAAATTACAAAAACAGCACACACTTTACGAGAGCAACTAACTAATGGCGACTGCGCTGCCAATAAATTGTGTACACATATTTGCATGAGCTACGCTAAATAAGCGTCTTTTTTTGCAAACACTTTTTACAAAGAATACTTTATTGCACGCACAAGTTTCACGATTTCCTTATATAAAAATTTATAAATCGCACAAGTTCCTTATAAAACATATATTATATTATATATATATATATAGGTATTTGTGAAAACTATAATTTTTATGGCACTTTTTACCATCAATTTGATAAATGTCAACCGAAGCCGTCCACGCACCACTACAATTTTCCAGAAACTAAAAACAAAACGAAGAGAGGAATGTTAAACGGGGTGACTGGAAACTAAAAGAAACTGCATTCTTGACAGTTGGAAAATGGTTTAGAATTGTTTCATCTTGAAAGGGAATAATATGAGGTGTCAATTAGTTTTGGCATTAATTAATGCCAGGGATGTCTAGTAGCATGCATTTACAAAAAAAAAAAAAAAATTAAAACGGTTGATTAGGGATTTTTGAAAGGCATTAGAAAATTTCTGGAAATAATAAATAAAAAACATCCAGGTTGGAAAATAAAAACATTCATTTATCAAAAAAATGCATAGTTGGGAAAAATTTAAATACTTTTGTGATTTTTGTTTGATTTTTATATTGAACATTTTGACTGAAAATACAAAGAAATATGTAAGACCGAATGTACAAATATTTAATTGTTTAAATTATTAAATATGTTGGAACTATGCCCTAATGGCTTATGACCTAAGAAATATTGATTGCTTACAACCCAAAGTAAAGGTAAATAGCAGCAAGACTTTTATGTTCAGTGTTAAAACTAAGAAAACATTATTTATTGAATATTTCCCTCGGCAATCAGAAAAAATATACATATATGTATTATTTAAAACACAAGGCCAATATACTCATAAAGGCCCATTAAGCCCAATACCTATTTATTATGTTATAACAGCTTTTCAGCTACATTTAGCTTCCTTTTATTTATCTCAGATTAAAAAAAAACTTTGAATACTTTTTGTTAGTAAATTTGCTTCATGAAATTTTAAAATCTGCTCAAAACGCATTCTACATAAGCACTGACGACTGAAGTTGTAAGATAATTTTTGATGCAAAGAATTTTTTTTCAGGTGATTGAAGCTCAATATTAAAAAAGTTTAAGTGATACAATTTTGCTGTGACACAAGAATTACTCAATTTAAATATGCCTGCATAAATATTTCCTTCTAGCAGCAATGAAGGAAGATTTAAATCAACTGTACACCAACACTAGTCTCTCTCTTTTCTCGTACCCAGACCCCCAGTTTGAAGTGGAATTATGCACTTCATATAGAGAGGTTGTCAACTAAGTACTGGTCCAAGTTTAAAAATTAACAGCCAACTTTTTTCTCCTTGAACACTTTAAAGGAAGGATACCTTCTTTGTGCAACAAGTCGCCGGAGCTTTTACTATTGCAGGGCAACAGAAGTAGTTATAATAAAATATCAGCCACAATATGTTAATACAAAGTTTTATCTACAAACTGATTGCTTACATTTTTGTTCCTAAAATTGTGTTTATATAAAAATATTACTAAAACTTTAAATGCTCATTAATATATGTACATCCCTGACACGTATACAGATTCACTTTCAAGCTAAAGTCATTTCCAGGAACTTTGTTCTTCCAATGAAAGTAATTTCCTGGTGTTCGCACTCACCCCACTTTAGTTCGATTCATTTTTATTTCATCGTAGTTTCGAGAAAATTTTTGGTGCGCGACGGTCTCCGTGAGATTTGCTTAGATAAATTTATTAAATTAATAGTAAAAACTGCATTAAAAATTATAATTTTTATAATGTACATATTGTTTTCTCAATTAACAGTGAAACTTGGGTGTATAATGAGGTTTTCCTTGGCCTTGATGAGGCCAAATATTAATTGACTGGAATATGAATATAAACAAATTTTCGCAGCCCTCGCAGAGTAGTGCAGTTTGTTTAGTGGTCTCTATTTCGGTTAAAAAGTATTTTGGATTGTTGTTATAAATTAGAGTTTGAAGGGAGTGAAATTGCAGTTTTTAAAAGAAAAATCATAAAGCAATTAAGAGCGTGGGTGTTTTTTTTGTTGTTGTTTGTTTTAAGAGTAATAAAATATTGCTCACCCAGGAGAAAACAGAAGCTCACGAAATAAGAAATTGAGAGCAAAATTGAACAGGATGGTTGCTATATACCTCAATATGTAACCTTCTTAAATAAAAACCTATTATTAGTGAAATATTATTGCAATACCAAGTGAAGTGTAGATTCTATAAACCGGAATATATTGCCTTTAGAAACGAAACTGTTTAAAATATATAAAAATGTGCACGTATGAAACTGCAATAAAACAAACAAAATTGTGTTTAGGAAATCAGACCGAAAAAGGTGAGTTAATAAAAACAACATTTAAGCAACTTATGATTCTAATTCCAAATGCCTTCACCGCAAGTTTTACTTAAACTGACAGCTTCCCTCATAGTCCTGTCACATATGAAGTGATCAGCAGTTTATCGATATCAAAATCTTTTATTAAGTCTGTATGTATGTGTTTGTAAAATTTAGATTGATTTTGAGCAGCCACATGAGACAACATTACTTCATCAAACTTTGCTTTGTTTACTTTCTGAATGTTTCTCTTATGGATTCAAGCATGCGTTCACTACTTTACTGCTCGCAAAAGAATGTATATGTACATATGTTTACACACCACACAATGTGTATTTTTATATGAATATTTTTATTTCGCATTCGAGAAACGTGAAAAATATTTTTGCGCGCTTTTTTTTCTTCTTTTAATTACTTACTCCGTGTAATGAATTGCATGGAATAAGAAGTAAAAATATATGATGTGTATGCATGTTTGTGACTTCGCTGTTGAAAAGAAATTCACAAAAGATTGCTCTTGAAATTGAACGGAAATGCATACAATCAACAAATTTCCCAGTTGCACTAGTGCTGGGGGTAATGAAGTGTACACTGGCGTGTACCCATATGGTTTCGCTTGCACTGCTGCGTGTGTGTGTGTGTGTGTGTGTGAGTGTGCGTCTGTGTGCTCACGTGGATGTATTTATAGAAACTAAACAACCGAACATGTTGTGCAGTCAAAATTAATTGCATGCCACTCAATTCAAGTAGAAAACTACACTACGGCTGTGGCGCTCACTAACACACATACAAAATATAATTTAAAAAACAAAATTGCAGCGAAAAAAGGAACATCGTTATTATCATGTGGCACATAAAAACTAAAAAGGTGGACTAGAATGCAATATTGAGTCTTCCGGTGCTAATAGTTCTCTATTATAACGAGTGAAACCCAAATTTTTCATCAATATCATACGTTGACCAGCTGGACATTAAGGGCATAAATAGAAGAGCATTTAAGATGAATGATAGTACTACCGATAGGGGGAATATGTTTCGAAATGTTGAAGATGTATGCAAAGTTTTCATCTCACAAGCAAGCGATTTGTCTGAAAAAATTTGCAGAGAAATGACTCAGCAAATTTACGGCTTTTCGTATAAAATTTCTAGATAAACTTCTTGCTTGTCATATGCAGAGTACAGATTATTTTTAACTTTCTTGATTTTATATCGAACAGCAACAATTTTTGATACTAAAATACTAATATGGGAAAAAAGCTTTCCCATTTTTATTTGAGACATGCTTTTGGCCATGGCCTTAGTTCAGATCCTTGGAGTTCTTAAATCAACCTTTTTATTATTTCGACTATTTGATTTGTGAGCAATTTTATGAAATAACAAAATTTTATTTCACAATATTTAGCCAACAAAGCTCAGATTAATTTGTTTATTTTCAATGCTGTGACATTTCCTTGGGTTTCTAGTAAAATAAATCGCATTATTTTTCTTGTAATACTTTTGATAAACTTTATTACTTAGTTTACTAACAGCTGAAATCATTTGCAATTTATTACTTGTCCAAGTAATTAGTAAAACTTATTACCAAGCGCTTCAATCATCAAACTATTTTTCGCACAATTTTTACCAATCAAATTTAAAGTTGTAGAGAAATGGTTTTCGTCAAGGAAACTTTTAATGAAAACGGAACTTTTTTTTTGTGATATGAAAACGAAAGTGACAATTTTCAATAAAGGAACAACCCACACGAAAGCAAATTATTTGTTCAGCATTTAATACACTTGAAATGCTATAAATGCAAATTTAATCCAATTAAAAATATCAGCAACAGTGTAGCAACATTTTTCCTGCTTTTTATTGAGGGTGGCGGGTGCCCCAGTTCTTAATGTACCTGAAACTGGATGTGAGAGTTTTCAAACAGTCAGTTTAATATGCTTTTGACTTTATACACATAGACAATTAGACAGTTTTTGAGCAAAATATTTTCATCATACATATTTTAAAATGCTTTCTGATTTTCCCAACAAGAATGATAATTATAATAACACTACAATAAATACAACATACATATGTAGGTTGTTATGCTAATATTGTAAAAGCTTTTTAAGTGTTGAAGCTATTTTGAAATTGTTTGGCCGCAAGTTAAATGAAAATTATAAAGTGCAATCAATATACGAGTATAATAAACAAGATAGATGTGAAAATCATTTTGATTAATAAATTATATCGGAACAGAAAACAATTATAAGTACATACACGTGTAGGCGCTTTGCATTCCCTATCCTATATTTTTATAATTAAAACAAACTTAATTGTTTAATTGTTCCGTTTTCACCTCAACTTATTCAGATTTAGTTGTACATTATACATATGTATGTCATCAATGGAGTTTTCCATTTGTAAGGATTTTTCAAACAATAGCAATAATTAATATTTAAAGAAGGCAATAAAAGCAAATTTGATAAATTAGTAGCTGAGCATGAGCGTTCTGAGCATAGCGTCATTCAGGCCAAAGTTGCAGCAATAAGGAAAGCGGTAAACTGGATGAGGTACTGACAGCAAGGCCGCCATAAACGCATTTGCAGGTGTTTACTTAACATTTAGGTTGCTTCTTAATTGCCATATATCTCTAAACGAGATAAAGAGACATTCAGACCTGGAGCTCCTCTGAGTATCTGGAAGCAACGGTGTCTTCGGAAATGTAACAGCAGATGAAATGGCGAGATCTGATACCTGCTTACAACTGGGGGCATGGACAAATTCGCTGGTGCTCTCCTCAATAGTTTCTCAACAGATAAGCTGTTAAGAAATGCGCAGGAAAGGAGGTTGACTGAGATCACCTGCCTAATATTGAAGCTCACATGGTCCAATTATAATTACAAGGGAACTTTGGGTTTGTGGGATTTTCCTAGACAAAGGCTACACACGCTAGTGGCTGTTCTGACAGGACACTGTTACATGGAAGTACATGCGAGAATACTAAATTTTCCATACAATAACTTCTGCAAAGGGTGCAGAGATGAAGAGGAGGAGGAGGAGAGTGTCGAACACTTCCTCTGCCCATGTCCGGCTCTCTCTTACAAAAGAGCAAATTACTTGGGCAGACCGACACTACATGGGCTGGCGGATATGTCGGAATGCTGACCTGGCTGATTGAGGGCAGATCCAGTAGGAGGTGTGTAGGGCTGTTTCCCTACCGTCTCTTTGAGTAGCACAATGGGACCTTCAAGAGCTTAAGCGGCCATGACAAGGGCTTGGCAAACAAGCTTTGCTCTCGCAGCAACACCATGACCAATCAAGTGGTTTGTATTTGCCTTTTTTTTTTGCTACTGTTTCTTTTTTGAGATTTTTGTTTCTTCATGGTATTTCTCATGCCTAAAAGCAAACGGTTGCTGGTTTAAGCTGTGTGTTTGGTACTGTTTTATCATGAACCAAATATAGAATAAACTAAATATGTTCTTCTATGGAAAATAGTCACAAAAGTTTCGTTTCCGCATCGCCCCAGTGACTTTTCAATAATCTATTTATAATTGAATAACAAGTATAAATAATTTTAAATTTAACAAGGCTGATGATGAGCGTCGTGGTGGATGTCAAATAAACTTGGTGTGTACCCCTACAAAAAAAAATATTGTCATCACTATTACCACACAAAAAAAAAATCTTTCTCAATCATGCGGAAGCACAAATCGAACTTTTTATATTTAGGGTCTTATTCATAATAAATATTTTAGGTTTATTAAACTCATATTTGACGAATTTTCCATACAAATATGTCAAATAAGAGCCTTATAAGCCTGAAATAATTTTTATGAATTAGGGGGTTAATATTTATTGAAAACAAAAATATATTCAGTAATTTTGTGTGAAGAAAATGAATTGTCTTTTTTTATACTCGTATTTAGTAGAATTTTACTTCATTATTGTTTTATATTACATAATAAATAATGTGAGTTTGCTTTATACAAAATTTGTTTTAATTCTATATATATTACAAAGCCGTTGTGTGGTGACAACGAAATGTAAGAAATAAATACTCTTAATTAAGAAATATGCCTGTATTTTTTTAAGCGCTTAATTTTATGTAATGAGTAGCAAAAGTCATATGCGTTATGTGTTAAATGTGTTTAAAAAGGGTGACCAAAAAACAATTTTATTTAACAATTTGTCTAGTATTTTGCCTTGAAAAGAATTCAATCAGATTTCTATAAAAACAAACTTTCTTTCAACTGAAGTATAAATTAACGAAAATGTGCCAAAGACGAACAGTATACTGAGTAATTCTGGGCCGATTGGGCAGCGTTATACTTTTAATTTGAAACGCCTCAATTTCAATACGAGTATTTAAATGTATCCGGCTCCAAAATCTTTGAAATGACATCAGAAGTACTGAAGAAATTCACAAAATAATTTTTTTTTTTTTTTTGTTATATTAGCAGCTGTTCATATTTGATCGTATTGAAATATATTTATTTCTCTCAAGTAACAAAATCTCTATGATTGCATATCCTAGCTAATCAACTTGAATTAAATTATTTAATTACATTTATTTATATATGTATGTATGTTTTGTAAACAGTTTTTGTTTGATGATGGCATTCTCTTATTAGTTTAATGTTAAATTATTTTAAATACAATTTTACTCTTAAGAGTTTCATATCTCTAAAATTACGATTTTAGTTTTCTAATCAATCGCGTTAAATAATTAATCTAAAACTTAATACTAATAAATTTCTGTGGTTTTACTTAAAAACATAATAATTAATAACTATATTCTTGTATGTCATTTGAGAGTGTTAGTTAATAAATAAATGTCATAGAAAAGGATCAACTTGTGTCGTTTGTACAGTAATTCGCTAGTTTAAATTCTTACAACTTAAATATTAATAATCAAATAAATTGAATTCAAATTTAAAACTATCATGATGTCTTCGACGAAACAAATGATGTTGCCAGTAACGATGATGATGATGCGGATGCTGATGCTGATGCTGATGCTGACGTTGACGTTGACGTTGAGTGCGATAAAGGTGTCAATGATGTTAGCTGTAGTAATTGTTGCTGATAATGATGTTTCAACAACCGATACTGATAATGACGATGATAATAACTTTTAATTTGGCATAATTGTAAGTTTGTCTGTTGCATTAATAACCATAATAATATTAAAATTATAAATTTTGTTGTGTTAAAATATTTCTGTCGCTGGTGTTGTTGTGTTAAACCTGTGGCAGAGCTTTTTTGCATGGCGGCTGGACTTTCATCTAATTAAAATTTAAATGGATTAATCATATCACCACCGTACGGTGCAGATACGGATTGGTCAGCAGAATCGCATCATCAATATGTTTAAGTAATAATGGCAAATAAAATATTTAAAATGAAAAGAATAAAAAAGTAAACAGATTAATATCATATTTTAATTGATTTTATGATGCTATTAAAAGTGTATCAAAGGGAGAAGACAAAAAACACGTTTACAAATAACATCTTTTACTGAAGCAGAGTCGTAGCCAATAAAAGTTTTTACTTAAACCAAATTTTGTATTGTTATCTTTTAAAAATGTCCTTTATCTGCAGGTAATTACTATTCTGATAGATCACTTCTTCAAGCTCAACTTTAAACATTTTGAAGACATTTTTTCCCAGTTCTGCAGGGATAAAAACTTCTTTTAGCAAATTTGTTAAAATCTACTGTTCTTAGCTGCTATTCTTTTTTCCAAGAGGATAATATTAATTTTTAATGATTAAAAAACTGAGTGAGAAAAAGCGCAAATTTTCCAAAATATCTCTTAAAACTACCTTTTGTGATAGCCTCTCAGATAATATACCGATAATATTTGCTACAGGAATCAATTGATCTTTATAACTTTAATTATTCTTCACAGTTAAATCTAAATTAGAGCGATTAGCGTATTTATGCTGTCTGAACCATCCTTTTTTGTATGGAAGTGGATGGTTCAGAGAACGAAAATACGCTTGACGCGCTAAATTAGTTTGAACTGTAAGCGAAAAATAATAACTTGAAAAATTGCTAACAAATACTTTCTAAAATATATATAAATTCTAGGAATAATAATATTTGAACTAGCGTCTGCTAAGCAAGTAACTTGGAAAAAGTACCTTTCAAAATAAGAACCTTTTAAAGAAGCAACGTTCAAGACAAGAGCTTGCTAAGAACTTTCTAGAATACCTTTCAAGAAAGTACCTTTTGAAAAATTATTTTAAAAAAAACTTTTAAAGAAGTATCTCCTAAGAAAGTACCTTTGAAGGAGATACCTTTAAAGAAGGGGTACTTTTTAAGAAAGTACCCCTTTAAATATGCATCTTTTGAGAAAATTCGTTTTTCTGAAAGTGCGTTTTAAAAAGTACATCTTAAAAAGTACCTTTTGAAAAAGTATCTTTTAAGAAAGTTCGGTTTGTGAAATTATCTTTTAAAAACGTACATTTACTAAGGTACTTTTTAAAGAAGTGCCTTTTAGAAGAGTACCTTTCAAAAGAGTACCCTTTAGGAAAGAATGTTTTACAATCAGCCTATTGGAGAAACTCAACTAAAAAAATCAATTTTAAAAAGTACCTGTTAAAAAGGGCCGTTTATAATGAGTACCTTTGAAAAAATACTAGAACAAAGTGACTTCAAAAAGGTACCTTCTTATATATAAGTATATTAAGAAAAACAATTTTAGAAAAGTACTTTTTGCATTCATATATTTACTTAAAATTTGTCTCCAAAGGTTTACATTTAATTGGTTGTATAATTGAGGTACTTTTTCTAAAGGTACGCCCTTTAAGAAGAAAATTTACAATATATTTAGGAAACTAACCCCTTTCAAAGGCTCTGGAATTATATTTGCCTACGCCGTAGTACAACTTTAACATAATTAATATTCTGTAAATTTTAATTGAAATATTTGCATTTTTTATACAAATTTGTTTTAACACATAAGTAGATTTAATGTGATTAAAAAGATGCACATGCGTCATGCGTTTTATGAAAATATTGGCTTACAACAAAAAAGGTTTTCTCTATCTATTCTGCAATCACTTACAACTTTTTCAAAATCAACAATAGTCTTGTTTTAAAGTTTAAATTTAAGATAGTCTTTGTAAGCCTGAAAGAGTTGAGCTATCAAATTTATTTATTAAAAATTATTTTCTATTTATTAAGTTCTTATTTTACCAATTTCTACACGAAATATGTACAATAAACATGTAATACACATGGAATATTTTTTATAAATAATCCGATTAGTATGAATGCTTCCCAAGAATCTACTTAATTTATTTACCATTTAAAATGTTGACGACAACGCTGGCCGCCTCGGCCGTGGTTGGCATACAGGTGTAGTTCCCGGAATCAGCCAGCTGGGCATTTGATATGCGTAATCTAAGAAAGCGAGAAAAGAAATAGAAAATAATATACTATTATTTTTCCTATAAAAATAGAAAATTCATAAATATGTATGTATACATATCAACAAAAAAGACGTTTGTAAACATGTTTCATTCATATTGATTTTCTGATGCCTTTTTTTAAACATTTAATTGAATAAATAATTTTTTCTTACAGCAATAATATTACAAGCAGCAGGAACAATATTAACAACATTCATACCTGCTTTGCAATTTATCACCCAGTTTTGATTCCATTGAAATTCGTTGCATATCGATGGCCGCCTCATTGGGATGCACAACGAATGGTGTCAGTATGTATGGTCCTCGATACCAATGTATTGGCCCAATATCATGGGCAGAAGAAGGCTGCTTTATGTGGCATGTTAACGTTATGGCGCTACCGATTTTCACATACAAATCTGCTGGACCGGAAATTGTTGCTTTTGCATCTGGTGGTGTTACTTTAACAGCGTAATAAAAACAGAACGTCAGCAGAAAAAAAAAAGAAGATAACAGTTGTGGAAATTGGTCAAGAGAACAGGCAAACATTTTCATATAAACAATTAATACAATCCATGAGAGCTGTTTTTCTTTTTTAGCAGCGTCAACAAAATCGAGATTTAATTTTTTTTTTTTTTTTTTTTTGTACATCAAAGCTTTAATGCTGACTTACCAATAACATTTAAGCGGAAAGCCATTGACATCTTTGGTTCCGTATTAACTTGGCACTCATAAATGCCGCTGTCACGTGGTTGTGCATATTTTATGTGTAATGACCATTGTTTCCTATCCGAAGTGCGTGTGACCTTTAACAGATATGCAATGTTTTAAGCATTAAGGAGGTTCAAGTTTTTTGGAAAAAAATTGAGCAAAATTCAAAAAGTAGTAATTTCTTAAAAATTACTTTCTAAGAGATCCTTGTAAATTTGCTTTCTTTTTTCAAAGATTTTTAATCAAAGGCCCTGGGTTTTTAAAAGTGCTCTTTCAAAAGGTATCTTTTTAAACGATACTATTCAAAAGGTACTTTTTTAAAAGGTAATTTGTTAAACGTTACCTTAATAAGAAGTACCTTGTTAAACATATCTTTACTTTTCTTAACGGTTACTTTTTTCAAAACGTATTTTTTCAGAGAGTACTTTTTGGCAAGTACATTTTCGGCAAGCACATTTTCAGTAAGTACTTTCTTAATGGGTACATTTTTGAAAGTTACTTTTTTAAAATATACTAACTACGTTTTCAAATGCAAATTTCAAGAGATATTTTTTTAAAGGAATCTTTAGAAGGTAATTTTTTAAAAATATTCTCTTAAAAAGAAGTCCTTTAGAAGGCATTTTTCCAGGCTAAATTTTTAAAATGTATTTTTTGGAAAGATAAGTTTAAAAGCTTGTTTTTTTAATAAAGGGCAATTTGTAGTATTTACTTTTTCAAGAGACTAGTTTTCATTGTAAGGTACTTTTTAAAATATACTTTTTTACATTTTGCTCCATGGACAAACCTTGCCAAATTCATTGCAGTGCAAAGGTACTTTTTAAATGGCATCTGTGAAATACCAAATCATAAAAAATACTTTTCAAAAACCCATTTTTTTGAAACGATTTTTTTGTAAAAAAAAAGTACTTTTTGAAAACGTATTGTTTTGAAAAACTAATTTTTAAACAAGTTATTTTTTTAAAGATACTTTTTAAAAGATACTTTAATGAAAACTACTTTTTTAAAAGGTACTTTCATCACAGGTACTTTACTAAAGGGTATATTGTAAAATTTACTTTTCTTTAGGGTTCTCTATTAAATAGTACTTTAAAAACCGTGCCTTTTTAAGAGAAGCACTATTAAAAAGGTACTTATATAGCAGGTAATTTCTTAATAGGTACTTTCCAAGAAGTGCTTTTTACATGGAAATTCCTTTAAAAGTATCTTGTACTAGAAAGGGAAGAAAGGATATGGAAAGGAGACCGCTCCCAGTACCCATATGCACTGCATTCTAGAAAAACTACGAAAAAAGTTTACGGAAAGGAAGAACGAGGATGTTGTGTTGCTGGACATTCGGTTAAACGAGACAATAAAAAGGAAAGAAAATCAACTTTATTGTTTTTTTTAACAATTTTTTTTTTTTAAAGATAATCTTTCAGTTGTGAAGTTAAAAAAAGTATTTTTGTTTCAGGCAGTACTACTTTAATATTTTCTTTTATAACATGCCAACGAATGAACTTTGCTGGGTGTGATTTTTGAATTAAATTAAAAGTTTTGTTGTCATAAATACCTTGAATCTTTCATCTGAAGTGTAAGTCAATATGCCAGCTGTTAAAATATGTAAATCCCTTTTGCGTATCCAGGATACCTGCACGCATAAATTGTGCAGAGAAGAAAAAAAGATGCAAAGAGATAAAAAAAAAGAAATCTGATCAAAATGAAACCTTAGACAGCCAAAAGGTTAAACTCAGATTTATCTTTGACTGCGTGCTTTGCTAATGCTGATTTAATTAAAAAAATATAAAACGCATGAAGCATTAAAGAACAGAAAAAATTCTTTTCTGCTTCTCAATTGTCAGCTGTTAGAATGATATTGACTTGTTGGGTGTTTGTGACTTCAATACGAGTAGCAACAAAAATTGCAAAAACAATTTGACTTACTGATTTATCGCCCAAGTTTTCCACACGACAATTTATGGCTGCAATTTGTCCAGCGCGTGCTGTTATATTGCGCGGCATTGTCAAATCAAAATACGGATGAGGAATTTTTGGAAAATTGTCCTCTTCTTCTGCTCCTTGTTGTGCTTCACCATCGCCGGTCCTCGTTAAGTGCTGAAGCGTGGCGGCGTCTCTGGTTGCATGCAATCTATTGTGGTGGCTATTCAATGACTTGTAATTTATGTCTATAATGTTGTTGTTGTGCTGGTTGTCGTCCATGTGCCCAGGAATGCTGCTTGTGCCACTCCTGCTGTGAGCTTTGTTCGTCGAAGAGAAACTGGTTGTCATTTTATGTGTCTGTACTTGTGAAGTGAATTCGTTGGGTTGCCTTTGATGGGGCTGTTGATCCATTGACACTGTAATAAAAGATAACAAAAAGATTTGTTACAATTGATGATGATACTTATTTATAGTTGCGGATATTCCTGCTCTTCAGTAAAGTGGAATGAATGATTGGATTGAAAGTGATTCTTAGAAAAAAAGAATTAACAGAAAAGCATAAAAATTCGCTTGAATTCTTGTAAAATGAAATAGATAGTTAGTTGGCAAAATTTTTTGCTTTGTTGCAACGCCAAAATATTGACAAAATTGGATTTTAATCTTTCACTCAATGTCCAGCCAAGAAACAACAATACTTGAAATGACTTCGTTTTTGACTATAACACAGCTTTTATTGAAAATAGTTTGCTCTGGCATGCTGATTTATTTTATCCTAGTATTAGAGCCAGGCTGAAGCCGGGGAAAATCTCAGTAGCTTAGCACAAGATAGCTCACCAAGAAAAGTGCTCCTCTTTCCCGCCAGGGATGGTCAGGTGTTTGGAGAGAAGGTTTAAGACCGCTTCTTCCGTCTCCCTCTTTTTACAACTGCTGCAATGTAGAGCATGTGGGGAGGAAAGAGAGACACTAGAGCACTATTTATGCCAGTGCCCCGCCTTCTCACAAATACGATCACGACATCTGGGGAGAGCCACCCTACCACACATAACCCCATTACGAGGCACAGGCGGGAGGAAACTAAGGAGTTTTGTGAATGAGATGGAGTTCCTATAGACCTATGAGTCAAACTGTTCATGATTAAATCCACGGAGGGCACAACAAGTCCATACTGGCTGAAGTGTATGTCGCAAGATATACAACCTAACCTATTGTAAACTTCCCGGTATTTCCAGGCAGTTTTTCATTATTATTGATTTCACAACATAACAAGACTTAAAAATTATTCTTGAAATTTTTCACTAAAATTATTTTTCTGTTTTAACTTGAAATCATGTTTTACGGGCTGACGGTCGTGCGACTGTCCCACTTGGGTCCTAGAAAGGTGCCAACTTGAAATCATGGTTTATTTAAATAAAATGTAATTCCTCTGAAACAATTCTTAGAAGAATATTAATTCATTCAGGTTCGTAAAAATTAACCTTTCATGTTAATTTTTAATTCAGGTTCGTAAAAATTAACCTTTTCAAAATATTTACTGTCTTTTTCAGCTGTCTATATGCCGACGACATTTCAATCAACTGATCAGTAGACTTGAAAAATTCTTTAAAGTTTGTTTGAAACTTAACTACTTATTCCACATTTCCCATGAACAACATGATGAGTTGATTAGCACCAACGAAATGTCGTCGGCATATAGACAGCTGAAAAATACAGTAAATATTTTGAAAAGGTTAATTTTTGGACCTGAATTAATGGCTCTTAAAGCAAATAATTAAGTTCATATTTGAATATTCTTAGAAGAAAGCAAAGCTAGAATATTGTATCAAATTTTCGAAGACATATTCTTTTTTTTCAGTTATTTCAGTAGTGTTTCATTATAAACGATTAACACTATTAAAATCTTCTACTAAAGGAAACTTTTAGTCACTGCATACACCTTTACTAATAAAATTGTTACGCTGGTTTAGCTTGAGGTCATGCTGTATTTAAATGTAATTCCCCTGAAAATATTTTTTGGAAAAAGAAAAACTATAATGTTGTAATGTGTGTGAAGATAAATACGTATTTAAGTTCCGGGACTCAAACCATAATTTTTAGCAAAGCCACATTTTGAAGTTAACAGAGCACTGTTAACGAGTTAACAGCGCTATTTTTATAACAGATGACAATTGTGGAGAAGATGAGTGGGTTTTATGGAAAAATTAGGACACCTAGGAGGTACTGACCATATGGAAATGGTGGTCTGGAGGGTTAGCTATGACTTGTGGTACCAAGAATGTCTGCAAAAAATTTTTTAGTCCCAGAAAATGACTTTCAAAAACACCCCATTTATGAAATTTCTGGAGAAGATGAGTGGGCTCATGGAAAAATGAGGACTTCTGCGAGGTACTGACCATATGGAAATAGTTGCCTGGAAGGTTAGCTATAATTTCTGGTACCTGGGATGTCTGAAATAATCTTTGGAGTCCCACAAAATGACTTTTAAAACACTCCATTTATGAAATTTCTGGAGAAGATGAGTGGGCTCATGGAAAAATGAGGACTTCTGCGAGGTACTGGCCATATGGAAATAGTTGCCTGGAAGGTAAGCTATGATTTCTGGTACCTGGGATGTCTGAAATAATCTTTGGAGTCCCACAAAATGACTTTTAAAAACACTCCATTTATGAAATTTCTGGAGAAGATGAGTGGGCTCATGGAAAAATGAGGACTTCTGGGAGGTAGTGACCATATGGAAACGGTGGTCTGGAGGGTTAGCTATGACTTGTCGTACCAAGAATGTCTGCAAAAAATTTTTTAGTCCCAGAAAATGACTTTCAAAAACACCCCATTTATGAAATTTCTGGAGAAGATGAGTGGGCTCATGGAAAAATGAGGACTTCTGCGAGGTACTGACCATATGGAAATAGTTGTGTAGAGGGTTAGCTATGATTTCTGGTACCTGGGATGTCTGAAATAATCTTTGGAGTCCCACAAAATGACTTTTAAAACACTCCATTTATGAAATTTCTGGAGAAGATGAGTGGGCTCATGGAAAAATGAGGACTTCTGCGAGGTACTGGCCATATGGAAATAGTTGCCTGGAAGGTAAGCTATGATTTCTGGTACCTGGGATGTCTGAAATAATCTTTGGAGTCCCACAAAATGACTTTTAAAAACACTCCATTTATGAAATTTCTGGAGAAGATGAGTGGGCTCATGGAAAAATGAGGACTTCTGGGAGGTAGTGACCATATGGAAACGGTGGTCTGGAGGGTTAGCTATGACTTGTCGTACCAAGAATGTCTGCAAAAAATTTTTTAGTCCCAGAAAATGACTTTCAAAAACACCCCATTTATGAAATTTCTGGAGAAGATGAGTGGGCTCATGGAAAAATGAGGACTTCTGCGAGGTACTGACCATATGGAAATAGTTGTGTAGAGGGTTAGCTATGATTTCTGGTACCTGGGATGTCTGAAATAATCTTTGGAGTCCCACAAAATGACTTTTAAAACACTCCATTTATGAAATTTCTGGAGAAGATGAGTGGGCTCATGGAAAAATGAGGACTTCTGCGAGGTACTGGCCATATGGAAATAGTTGCCTGGAAGGTAAGCTATGATTTCTGGTACCTGGGATGTCTGAAATAATCTTTGGAGTCCCACAAAATGACTTTTAAAAACACTCCATTTATGAAATTTCTGGAGAAGATGAGTGGGCTCATGGAAAAATGAGGACTTCTGGGAGGTAGTGACCATATGGAAACGGTGGTCTGGAGGGTTAGCTATGACTTGTCGTACCAAGAATGTCTGCAAAAAATTTTTTAGTCCCAGAAAATGACTTTCAAAAACACCCCATTTATGAAATTTCTGGAGAAGATGAGTGGGCTCATGGAAAAATGAGGACTTCTGCGAGGTACTGACCATATGGAAATAGTTGTGTAGAGGGTTAGCTATGATTTCTGGTACCTGGGATGTCTGAAATAATCTTTGGAGTCCCACAAAATGACTTTTAAAACACTCCATTTATGAAATTTCTGGAGAAGATGAGTGGGCTCATGGAAAAATGAGGACTTCTGCGAGGTACTGGCCATATGGAAATAGTTGCCTGGAAGGTAAGCTATGATTTCTGGTACCTGGGATGTCTGAAATAATCTTTGGAGTCCCACAAAATGACTTTTAAAAACACTCCATTTATGAAATTTCTGGAGAAGATGAGTGGGCTCATGGAAAAATGAGGACTTCTGGGAGGTAGTGACCATATGGAAATAGTTGTGTAGAGGGTTAGCTATGACTTGTCGTACCAAGAATGTCTGCAAAAAATTTTTTAGTCCCAGAAAATGACTTTCAAAAACACCCCATTTATGAAATTTCTGGAGAAGATGAGTGGGCTCATGGAAAAATGAGGACTTCTGCGAGGTACTGACCATATGGAAATAGTTGCCTGGAAGGTTAGCTATAATTTCTGGTACCTGGGATGTCTGAAATAATCTTTGGAGTCCCACAAAATGACTTTTAAAACACTCCATTTATGAAATTTCTGGAGAAGATGAGTGGGCTCCTGGAAAAATGAGGACTTCTGCGAGGTACTGGCCATATGGAAATAGTTGCCTGGAAGGTAAGCTATGATTTCTGGTACCTGGGATGTCTGAAATAATCTTTGGAGTCCCACAAAATGACTTTTAAAAACACTCCATTTATGAAATTTCTGGACAAGATGAGTGGGCTCATGGAAAAAGGAGGACTTCTGGGAGGTAGTGACCATATGGAAATGGTGGTCTGGAGGGTTAGCTATGACTTGTCGTACCAAGAATGTCTGCAAAAAATTTTTTAGTCCCAGAAAATGACTTTCAAAAACACTCCATTTATGAAATTTCTGGAGAAGATGAGTGGGCTCCTGGAAAAATGAGGACTTCTGCGAGGTACTGGCCATATGGAAATAATTGCCTGGAAGGTAAGCTATGATTTCTGGTACCTATGATGTCTGAAATAATCTTTGGAGTCCCACAAAATGACTTTTAAAAACACTCCATTTATGAAATTTCTGGAGAAGATGAGTGGGCTCATGGAAAAATGAGGACTTCTGGGAGGTAGTGACCATATGGAAACGGTGGTCTGGAGGGTTAGCTATGACTTGTCGTACCAAGAATGTCTGCAAAAAATTTTTTAGTCCCAGAAAATGACTTTCAAAAACACCCCATTTATGAAATTTCTGGAGAAGATGAGTGGGCTCATGGAAAAATGAGGACTTCTGCGAGGTACTGACCATATGGAAATAGTTGCCTGGAAGGTTAGCTATAATTTCTGGTACCTGGGATGTCTGAAATAATCTTTGGAGTCCCACAAAATGACTTTTAAAACACTCCATTTATGAAATTTCTGGAGAAGATGAGTGGGCTCCTGGAAAAATGAGGTACCAGAAATCATAGCTTACCTTCCAGGCAATTATTTCCATATGGCCAGTACCTCGCAGAAGTCCTCATTTTTCCAGGAGCCCACTCATCTTCTCCAGAAATTTCATAAATGGAGTGTTTTTGAAAGTCATTTTCTGGGACTAAAAAATTTTTTGCAGACATTCTTGGTACGACAAGTCATAGCTAACCCTCCAGACCACCATTTCCATATGGTCACTACCTCCCAGAAGTCCTCCTTTTTCCATGAGCCCACTCATCTTGTCCAGAAATTTCATAAATGGAGTGTTTTTAAAAGTCATTTTGTGGGACTCCAAAGATTATTTCAGACATCCCAGGTACCAGAAATCATAGCTTACCTTCCAGGCAACTATTTCCATATGGCCAGTACCTCGCAGAAGTCCTCATTTTTCCAGGAGCCCACTCATCTTCTCCAGAAATTTCATAAATGGAGTGTTTTAAAAGTCATTTTGTGGGACTCCAAAGATTATTTCAGACATCATAGGTACCAGAAATCATAGCTTACCTTCCAGGCAATTATTTCCATATGGCCAGTACCTCGCAGAAGTCCTCATTTTTCCAGGAGCCCACTCATCTTCTCCAGAAATTTCATAAATGGAGTGTTTTTGAAAGTCATTTTCTGGGACTAAAAAATTTTTTGCAGACATTCTTGGTACGACAAGTCATAGCTAACCCTCCAGACCACCATTTCCATATGGTCACTACCTCCCAGAAGTCCTCCTTTTTCCATGAGCCCACTCATCTTGTCCAGAAATTTCATAAATGGAGTGTTTTTAAAAGTCATTTTGTGGGACTCCAAAGATTATTTCAGACATCCCAGGTACCAGAAATCATAGCTTACCTTCCAGGCAACTATTTCCATATGGCCAGTACCTCGCAGAAGTCCTCATTTTTCCAGGAGCCCACTCATCTTCTCCAGAAATTTCATAAATGGAGTGTTTTAAAAGTCATTTTGTGGGACTCCAAAGATTATTTCAGACATCCCAGGTACCAGAAATTATAGCTAACCTTCCAGGCAACTATTTCCATATGGTCAGTACCTCGCAGAAGTCCTCATTTTTCCATGAGCCCACTCATCTTCTCCAGAAATTTCATAAATGGGGTGTTTTTGAAAGTCATTTTCTGGGACTAAAAAATTTTTTGCAGACATTCTTGGTACGACAAGTCATAGCTAACCCTCCAGACCACCGTTTCCATATGGTCACTACCTCCCAGAAGTCCTCATTTTTCCATGAGCCCACTCATCTTCTCCAGAAATTTCATAAATGGAGTGTTTTTAAAAGTCATTTTGTGGGACTCCAAAGATTATTTCAGACATCCCAGGTACCAGAAATCATAGCTTACCTTCCAGGCAACTATTTCCATATGGCCAGTACCTCGCAGAAGTCCTCATTTTTCCAGGAGCCCACTCATCTTCTCCAGAAATTTCATAAATGGAGTGTTTTTGAAAGTCATTTTCTGGGACTAAAAAATTTTTTGCAGACATTCTTGGTACGACAAGTCATAGCTAACCCTCCAGACCACCATTTCCATATGGTCACTACCTCCCAGAAGTCCTCATTTTTCCATGAGCCCTCTCATCTTCTCCAGAAATTTCATAAATGGAGTGTTTTTAAAATTCATTTTGTGGGACTCCAAAGATTATTTCAGACATCCCAGGTACCAGAAATCATAGCTTACCTTCCAGGCAACTATTTCCATATGGCAAGTACCTCGCAGAAGTCCTCATTTTTCCATGAGCCCACTCATCTTCTCCAGAAATTTCATAAATGGAGTGTTTTAAAAGTCATTTTGTGGGACTCCAAAGATTATTTCAGACATCCCAGGTACCAGAAATCATAGCTAACCCTCTACACAACTATTTCCATATGGTCAGTACCTCGCAAAAGTCCTCATTTTTCCATGAGCCCACTCATCTTCTCCAGAAATTTCATAAATGGGGTGTTTTTGAAAGTCATTTTCTGGGACTAAAAAATTTTTTGCAGACATTCTTGGTACGACAAGTCATAGCTAACCCTCCAGACCACCGTTTCCATATGGTCACTACCTCCCAGAAGTCCTCATTTTTCCATGAGCCCACTCATCTTCTCCAGAAATTTCATAAATGGAGTGTTTTTAAAAGTCATTTTGTGGGACTCCAAAGATTATTTCAGACATCCCAGGTACCAGAAATCATAGCTTACCTTCCAGGCAACTATTTCCATATGGCCAGTACCTCGCAGAAGTCCTCATTTTTCCATGAGCCCACTCATCTTCTCCAGAAATTTCATAAATGGAGTGTTTTAAAAGTCATTTTGTGGGACTCCAAAGATTATTTCAGACATCCCAGGTACCAGAAATCATAGCTAACCCTCTACACAACTATTTCCATATGGTCAGTACCTCGCAGAAGTCCTCATTTTTCCATGAGCCCACTCATCTTCTCCAGAAATTTCATAAATGGGGTGTTTTTGAAAGTCATTTTCTGGGACTAAAAAATTTTTTGCAGACATTCTTGGTACGACAAGTCATAGCTAACCCTCCAGACCACCGTTTCCATATGGTCACTACCTCCCAGAAGTCCTCATTTTTCCATGAGCCCACTCATCTTCTCCAGAAATTTCATAAATGGAGTGTTTTTAAAAGTCATTTTGTGGGACTCCAAAGATTATTTCAGACATCCCAGGTACCAGAAATCATAGCTTACCTTCCAGGCAACTATTTCCATATGGCCAGTACCTCGCAGAAGTCCTCATTTTTCCATGAGCCCACTCATCTTCTCCAGAAATTTCATAAATGGAGTGTTTTAAAAGTCATTTTGTGGGACTCCAAAGATTATTTCAGACATCCCAGGTACCAGAAATCATAGCTAACCCTCTACACAACTATTTCCATATGGTCAGTACCTCGCAGAAGTCCTCATTTTTCCATGAGCCCACTCATCTTCTCCAGAAATTTCATAAATGGGGTGTTTTTGAAAGTCATTTTCTGGGACTAAAAAATTTTTTGCAGACATTCTTGGTACGACAAGTCATAGCTAACCCTCCAGACCACCGTTTCCATATGGTCACTACCTCCCAGAAGTCCTCATTTTTCCATGAGCCCACTCATCTTCTCCAGAAATTTCATAAATGGAGTGTTTTTAAAAGTCATTTTGTGGGACTCCAAAGATTATTTCAGACATCCCAGGTACCAGAAATCATAGCTTACCTTCCAGGCAACTATTTCCATATGGCCAGTACCTCGCAGAAGTCCTCATTTTTCCATGAGCCCACTCATCTTCTCCAGAAATTTCATAAATGGAGTGTTTTAAAAGTCATTTTGTGGGACTCCAAAGATTATTTCAGACATCCCAGGTACCAGAAATCATAGCTAACCCTCTACACAACTATTTCCATATGGTCAGTACCTCGCAGAAGTCCTCATTTTTCCATGAGCCCACTCATCTTCTCCAGAAATTTCATAAATGGGGTGTTTTTGAAAGTCATTTTCTGGGACTAAAAAATTTTTTGCAGACATTCTTGGTACGACAAGTCATAGCTAACCCTCCAGACCACCGTTTCCATATGGTCACTACCTCCCAGAAGTCCTCATTTTTCCATGAGCCCACTCATCTTCTCCAGAAATTTCATAAATGGAGTGTTTTTAAAAGTCATTTTGTGGGACTCCAAAGATTATTTCAGACATCCCAGGTACCAGAAATCATAGCTTACCTTCCAGGCAACTATTTCCATATGGCCAGTACCTCGCAGAAGTCCTCATTTTTCCATGAGCCCACTCATCTTCTCCAGAAATTTCATAAATGGAGTGTTTTAAAAGTCATTTTGTGGGACTCCAAAGATTATTTCAGACATCCCAGGTACCAGAAATCATAGCTAACCCTCTACACAACTATTTCCATATGGTCAGTACCTCGCAGAAGTCCTCATTTTTCCATGAGCCCACTCATCTTCTCCAGAAATTTCATAAATGGGGTGTTTTTGAAAGTCATTTTCTGGGACTAAAAAATTTTTTGCAGACATTCTTGGTACGACAAGTCATAGCTAACCCTCCAGACCACCGTTTCCATATGGTCACTACCTCCCAGAAGTCCTCATTTTTCCATGAGCCCACTCATCTTCTCCAGAAATTTCATAAATGGAGTGTTTTTAAAAGTCATTTTGTGGGACTCCAAAGATTATTTCAGACATCCCAGGTACCAGAAATCATAGCTTACCTTCCAGGCAACTATTTCCATATGGCCAGTACCTCGCAGAAGTCCTCATTTTTCCATGAGCCCACTCATCTTCTCCAGAAATTTCATAAATGGAGTGTTTTAAAAGTCATTTTGTGGGACTCCAAAGATTATTTCAGACATCCCAGGTACCAGAAATCATAGCTAACCCTCTACACAACTATTTCCATATGGTCAGTACCTCGCAGAAGTCCTCATTTTTCCATGAGCCCACTCATCTTCTCCAGAAATTTCATAAATGGGGTGTTTTTGAAAGTCATTTTCTGGGACTAAAAAATTTTTTGCAGACATTCTTGGTACGACAAGTCATAGCTAACCCTCCAGACCACCGTTTCCATATGGTCACTACCTCCCAGAAGTCCTCATTTTTCCATGAGCCCACTCATCTTCTCCAGAAATTTCATAAATGGAGTGTTTTTAAAAGTCATTTTGTGGGACTCCAAAGATTATTTCAGACATCCCAGGTACCAGAAATCATAGCTTACCTTCCAGGCAACTATTTCCATATGGCCAGTACCTCGCAGAAGTCCTCATTTTTCCATGAGCCCACTCATCTTCTCCAGAAATTTCATAAATGGAGTGTTTTAAAAGTCATTTTGTGGGACTCCAAAGATTATTTCAGACATCCCAGGTACCAGAAATCATAGCTAACCCTCTACACAACTATTTCCATATGGTCAGTACCTCGCAGAAGTCCTCATTTTTCCATGAGCCCACTCATCTTCTCCAGAAATTTCATAAATGGGGTGTTTTTGAA
Source organism: Sturmia bella (assembly GCA_963662145.1). NCBI lineage: Eukaryota > Metazoa > Arthropoda > Insecta > Diptera > Tachinidae > Sturmia > Sturmia bella. The sequence continues at coordinate 5,060,753 of OY759171.1, read as the reverse complement.
AGTCATTTTCTGGGACTAAAAAATTTTTTGCAGACATTCTTGGTACGACAAGTCATAGCTAACCCTCCAGACCACCGTTTCCATATGGTCACTACCTCCCAGAAGTCCTCATTTTTCCATGAGCCCACTCATCTTCTCCAGAAATTTCATAAATGGAGTGTTTTTAAAAGTCATTTTGTGGGACTCCAAAGATTATTTCAGACATCCCAGGTACCAGAAATCATAGCTTACCTTCCAGGCAACTATTTCCATATGGCCAGTACCTCGCAGAAGTCCTCATTTTTCCATGAGCCCACTCATCTTCTCCAGAAATTTCATAAATGGAGTGTTTTAAAAGTCATTTTGTGGGACTCCAAAGATTATTTCAGACATCCCAGGTACCAGAAATTATAGCTAACCTTCCAGGCAACTATTTCCATATGGTCAGTACCTCGCAGAAGTCCTCATTTTTCCATGAGCCCACTCATCTTCTCCAGAAATTTCATAAATGGGGTGTTTTTGAAAGTCATTTTCTGGGACTAAAAAATTTTTTGCAGACATTCTTGGTACCACAAGTCATAGCTAACCCTCCAGACCACCATTTCCATATGGTCAGTACCTCCTAGGTGTCCTAATTTTTCCATAAAACCCACTCATCTTCTCCACAATTGTCATCTGTTATAAAAATAGCGCTGTTAACTCGTTAACAGTGCTCTGTTAACTTCAAAATGTGGCTTTGCTAAAAATTATGGTTTGAGTCCCGGAACTTAAATACGTATTTATCTTCACACACATAATGTTGTATCCGATTTTCGTAGGCATAATGTCATAACAAAATATTGTTCTAGGAAAAATTGTTCTAGGAAAATTGGGCACCAGAGCTGTTTTCCATGAAATTCATTCAAGATATTTAGCATATGAACTATGTATTTGTTAAACGTTTCAGATGAAAACATTCCAGCAATTTAAACTTTTATTGCGAGCCAGAATATAAAGCACAACATTCAAAGTTTGAATGTTTTAAATTGTCCGCTAAACATACCGTGAGGCAGCGAAAATTCTAATTGCTTGAGCGATTATAACTTCAAAATACTTTACAACTAAGTTATGTTAGCTTATGCGATCAATAAGGAAATGTAATTGGGGCTTAAGTCTATTTTAATGAATAATGCAGCAGCATTAAAAACGTCACTCTCTTGAGGCTTTAAAGTAATAATAAAAGCTTCTATAGGAGGCAGTTTTTTCACTTATACTAAAAGAGCTTAAAGAAATTAAAATAATTAAAAAAAAAAACATGTTTTTGCACTGTGCAGTCAAAAATCTTTGAATTAAATGTTTCCAAAAATTCAAGTTTTTTCCCGATGTCGAGTTGAGTAATTTTTTATACCTTTTTTTAAGCTATTAGGCCAGCTATTTTGAACCCTTTTTCATGCCACTTAAACCAAAGCTGGGCTACAACTTGCTGTTTCGAAGCCGCTACACTGCACTCATTTCAATAAATTAAACTACAGCCCACTTAGCAAAAGCCTTTGTGCATATATTACGTACCTTGGAGCATTGCAATAACCCCAAAGCAAAAACTTAAAATTACTTCTACCCTTGACAGATTTTGCTGCAAGTTTTAAATTTCCCGCACTACACGCAGAGATCGTTGAACTACCAAATGAGTTTGTAATCGATTACTAGTCGCATTGGCCGCACCAATATTACATTTTATAAAACCTACATAAGCACTTTAATATTTTTAAAAAAGTTCTTTAATATAAAAAAAGAAATTTTTAGATTAAATCGAACACAAAAGAAAATTATTTGCTTTGCTAAACATGTCTTTGTTTTTTCAAATGCTGAAATTCTGCGAAAAAAAACACCACATTTTCTAGCAGCAGAGTTCAATTTAAAACAAATCTTTCAATTTGCTTTAGAAGCTCCAACTCCGTTCTAAAACTGGCATTATAAAGGAGCTTGGTTTGCTTTTACTGTTCATGTGTAACAACAGCTTTCTGGTACTGAATTTCCTTTCATAATGTCGCTTCATGTATTTAGGCCTTTTTCTGTTTTCGGAAGAGAACGTTAATTATAATTAAATTTCTTGTTTTGAAGCGCTGTTCGTGCAGGAAACACATAAATCCTAGGTAATCTTGATGTTGATAAGCTCGTTATTAAATAAAAAAAAAAAAAATAAAAACGAACCCTGTGCCCGAAAAGAACAAAAGGAAAGCAACGACACCCGCCTCAGGAGCTGCTGTGGCACAAAACGAAATTTTGCTAAATTAATGTTTACACTTGAATGACAACGACGTTGAGATATGAATTATATATTTTGTTACTATAAATAACTACAACACAGGCTTAAGAACATATTTTAAGCAAATTATACAACCACAGAGCAGAAAAGGCTCAAGGGAGAGTTTTCTCGAGCGTTAAAATTACAAGTTAATCTTGGAAACCAAGCAAAAAGTGGATTGTTTTAGGCAGAGAATAAATAATTTGTAATATTTCAAATTGAAGATTCCGGTTAAATAACAAAATGTATGCTGCCCAAATAATCATTTTATAATTGTCATTCAATCCCATTCCTTCTTCATTCACTCTACCTTTCTTTCTTTTTTTTCATTTATGTCATATCTCATTACTGCTTAGAATAAGACACAAATAATGGCCACAATTTTACAAATTACAAAAAAGGATGACTAGTCACTGGATAAATCCAGGGGCATTAGAAATAAGTTGGACTTTAAATCTTCCTATTTTGTTGTTTCTGTTTCATGCAAATTTTACGCATTTTTTGTTCTCTTTTTTTGTTTAAATTGTAAAACAAACCAGCGAGACGTGAAGGAAATTGATGTCTTTCGAAGATGACAAAAAATAAAGTGACGTACCATAAACAAATAAATAGGATTTAGTGGGATATCAAACACTATTAGTCTAATTTATAAGGATTTTCGCATCACATTCGAAGAGAGTTACGGCAAACGCATTTGAAATTCAGAGCTTTACGTTACGTAGTTTTGCACAGTAAAAAGAATTACTGGAATTAAAGAGACAATTTTTTCAGACGTTTAGATAAAATGTAAAATTTCATTCATTCTTTACATACATTCATTCATTCTTTACATACATTCATTCTTTACATACATTATAAATCTAAAATCTATCAGGGGATCAGACGTATTATTATTCTCATGAGTAAAGGGGCGTTATACACCCAGCACGAGCTAAAATTGGCCTATTCTTTTGCAATGATAATATTATATGGTGGGGATTTCATTAATAATTGATATAGCAAATTACGTTTTATTTTGTCGAGCGGTTGCTCACAACAATAATATAGTGTTGTTTACAACTGTATAGCTCAACAACAGCCAACAGCAGTAATGCCAACAGAAGTTGGCATTACTGTTCAAGATGGCGACCGATTTAACAGCTGTCAAGTGATTTATTCTCAGTTTGGTTTGGCAATTCATCAATAAATAGACTCCCGCCTGAACAACGCTTGCAAATAATGCAATTTTATTTCGAAAATAATTCCTGACTTTCATAAGCGAATTTTGTTTAGCGACGAAGCGCACTTCTGGTTGATTGGCTAGGTCAACAAACAAAACTGCCGCATTTGGAGTGAAGCTAATCCTCAAGTGTATGTCGAAACACTGTTACATCCAGAAAAACTGACTGTTTGGTGCGCTTTATGCGTCCGTACTTCTTCAAAAACGATGATGGCCAGAACGTTACAGTCAAGGGGATGATCGGTATAGAGCCATGATTGCCAACTTTTTCATTCCTGAATTGAATAACCATGATGTCCAGGAGATGTGGTTTCAACAAGACGGCGCAACATGTTACAGAGCTCGTGCCACAATCGATTTATTGAAAGACTCGTTTGGTGACCGCCTAATTTCACGTTTTGGACCTGTGAATTGGCCTCCAAGATCTTGTTATTTAACACCGCATGACTACTAGTGATTGGTCTATGCGGATAAGCCACAAACGCTTGACCATTTGGAAGATAACATTCACCGTGTTATTGCCGTTATACGGCCACAAATAATGAAAATTGCACGCCCAGATTGGACTACATCCGCGCCAGCCTTGGCGGTCAGATATGCAAGAAATCGTATTTAAAATGTAATGCCACAAGATTATCATTTGGATAAATAAAATTCATGTCAATCGAATATTCCATCGTTGTTTCATTGCAACTTAAAGTTCTATACATCCAAAAAAAAAACACCCTTTACATCCTGTATTTTTCTATCTCTTACTGTTCTCAACCCCTTTTTTGCGCGTTCATTTTAATGGTAAATTGTTTATTATTTGATTTATTTGTTCTAGTTTCAAATACACACCCATACACTTACAAAAAAAAAAGACACATAAGCAATTGAATTAATCAATCAAACAATCAGTCATTTTTACCTCTTTTATATGGTTTATACCAAATTAAACATCTACACAGCAAAATCTTCAGTGTGTTCAAATGAATACATTTATTTTTTCGATGATTTTGCAAGAAATAAAAACATGTATAATAATTTCGCAAAAAAACAAAAAGCATTTACTTCCTTGTGACAGACAGAATTATGCTGTAGCACAGCTCACCAAAAAAGCAGCATGCACCAAAAATATTGATTTGTGGAAAGTTTTTCGATACAACACATCTTTATGTTATTTAGCAAATACAATTTCAGGAAACTTAGTTCATTTCTTAATACTTTGTTGATGCGGAGTGTCATGCTACTAGTTTACTTTTAACTGAACTCTAGCCCATTTATCAAAGTCGTGCAAGGAAATTTTGCCCCATATGTGTGCCAATGATTGTATACATTTCCAAAGAAATAGACAGGCAGTGACGCAAATAAATCGAGAAAATTTTAAACACTTTCAGGAAGAAAAAGTTTTCTTTAGAAAGTTTAAATCCACCAGCAACTGGGACAAATTTGTATCATTACAAAGTTTTTAAAGTTTTCGATTTCCGTACTCGAATACAGGCTGTTCGCCTGTATTTTGAAAGACTTAAGGCATTGCCAATTTCGTGCCATCACTGTCACAGCAAAGTTTTTGCTTTTCTTCCAAGTATGGAAAACGCAGAAGTCATGTGCCAGTGTGAAGCAGAAATTGCGTCTGAATGTTTGGTTGCTCCTCCTGTTGACTACAAAAGTTTTCATCTGCATGTGTTAATGTGATTTTTATTAATTTAAAAATGTTTTAGTTTTTGCTTTTTAATAAAATTAAAGTTTAGAGTTACGGCAAACTTTTATATTGCACAACTTTTGTGGATGTACACATATATAATGCTAAAAACAGGCTTGGGCCAAATTTATTGATATACACAAGTTTATATAACAAATCTACATTTATGGAGGCATTTAAAAGCCAGATTAAGTTATAATTATAACTGAGTTTTAGGCTTAACAGTAATTTATTTATGATGGCAGATTTATCACAAACAATACATATTTATGTTGAGGGAAGTGCTCGTGTTCAGTATTGTGTGATTTATAATGATAATTTCAGGATAAAAACAAGGAAAATTTGTTTTGTTTGCAGTTTTATTAGAACATAAAGCAGCAATGATTTACGCTTTATCAAATACAGTTTGGTGTCATCAGAAAATTTATAAGGTATTATTAAAAATATTTGTTGAATTCTGCCGCGCAGAAAACATTTTTATTTTTTGGGCTTCTGAACAGACACATCGTTATTTGAACATTTGTATGTATGTATATGAAATGATAAAAATTATAAAAACTATATAAGTAAAAAAATTAAAGAATACAAGGAAAGCTCTATCAATATTACACCAAACAACCATTACAAAATCATAAACCCAACAACCAGGGCTATATCATATCCACCAAAAATATCAAAATACCAACAAAGAATCATAACCAGGCTTAGGCTTGGACACAGTAAACTTACCCACCAACATTATATAAACAAAGAAAATGCCTCAACATGTACTTCATATACTATCATGTTATACCTTGTTCATACATGCATTTCTAATTGAGATAATATTCAGTTTATTGACATAATATTTTTTGCGTTCATGCATACAAATATTGCGCTAACTCAATTAGTATTTGACAGTTGGAAAAAAGTTGTTGTTTTGTTTTGGTAGTGAGAAAGAAAAAGTGAAAGATATTTTCAAATAAGAAAAATGGAAGAAAAACTGCCTTTTATTAAAAAGATTTTAGTGTTGTACAATAAAAATATGGAACTTGTACAAGTAGTGCGTTCATGTTATGACTCCAAAGCGGCAATAATAAAAAGAAAGAGAAATAAAAATTTGGAAATGCTGCAATGTTTTTATTTTTATTGTATATATTTTTATTTTTTATTATTTTGTTTTGTTTGCTTTTGTTGACATTTATCTCGTCATTCATCTCGCATTGTATACTTTTGCTTATTAAACACATCTTTTACAGTGTTGTGTTTCATCTTTTTCTCAATATTCAAAGCAATTTTGAGTTTATTAAGCAATAACTTTATTGACTTTTTGTATGGAATATTGAGCTCAATAATGGACTTTATTGCGATTATCTCAATAAAGGCGCATGTATGAACATGGTATTACAACAACCCATCAGTTACAACCAACCTCCTAAATTCTGTTCAAATACTGGATTTCAATCTAATTAAAAAACATATTACAAATTATATTCTAAAAAAAAATTGTAAAAACGAAATATTTATATTTATGAAAAGGACGAAGGCCACAGCAGCCAGCTCCTGACAAGTGTAGTTATTAATACATATATAAATTTATTTTCTATACTAATAAATAAAAATAAATAAAATAAATGACCTACGGATGTCAGGTGTGGTCTACAAGTTGCGCAAAAACTCACCAGAAAAACCTTCAGATTATCCAAAATAAAAATTTAAAGATTATATATAACCTACCGAGATGCTACCCTACAATCAACCTGCACACAAACTTTAAAGAAAATTTATTTGAAACTGTAATTTGTAAACTAACACAAAGATTTGAACATCGCAACAGATTTTCAAACTACATATGATTTGATACGAAATTTGCAGCATTGAAATCTTCACCAACTTCTGTCACGAAGATGGCTTAAGATCCAATCCAAAAAATTTCGCATAAAACATATGATATGCAGATATAAGGTTTTTAACTACCTTTTTTCTCCTTAAATCCTGATTATATTTTCAATGATTCTTATCTGTTTATAATAGTTTAATATTTGGTGCAATACTATTTAGTAATATCTCACACTTAGTATTAATATTAATATATCTAAAATATTTATGTTGTATGATGATGGAAAATAAAATGAATGAAAAATGAAAAAAAAAAAATAAAATAAATAAATAAAAACTGTATTCTTCGGCCATTTTGGGGCTAAAAAATTTATTGACTTTTACGTTCTTATATTTTCATATATTTATATTTTATATTTGTATAATCCATATAATTCTTAATCGAGCCAAGTTCAACCTCCACACGAGTCCTTATGTTAACATTTATTGAAAAGTAACTTTTGTTATTTTACTCATTTATTTCCTAATTCGGTCATAAAATAAACGATCGATTTCGTACTAAACCACACAGAAAGCAAGAATGCTCTTCTTAAACAGGTTGACTTAGAAAAGTTTAATTAAGGACAGAAAAATAGAAAAGAAGGAAGCAAGACGAGAATGTGATTAAACAAAATAAAAACTTGAAAAAAACAAATGAGAAAACATATTTCTTGCAATGGAATTGTTTTTTCCGTCCGATGATATATTAACTAACACCGGAGTACAGACTTGAGTTAAAAAATTATTTTAAAGGAAATTTTTATTCAAAAATTAATTTAATCATTTATTTTCTTCAAGAGTCAATTCAAATGTATTATTTCAGGTCTCAAAATATACCTTATTGATGTTTTCTGTCGTTTTCAGCCGTCTATATGCCGCCGGCATTTCCTTGATGCTAATAAACTCATCAGTAGACTCGAGAGAAAACTTAATAAAGACAGAAAACATCAAGAAGGTCTATGCCTAGACCTAAAATAACATTTTTCGATTTCAATTCGATCTTATGGCAAATAAATAAATAAGTTCGTTTCTGAACATTCAAGAAACTTTTAGAATACAAATCGAAGTAACCAATGATAACTGGTTGTATAGAAGTTTTAAAAAAAGTAAAAGAGTTGCAAGGCGAAAAAATGTTTTCTGTATTAGAGGTTTGTTTGAACATTTGCAATTCTCATTTTGTTTGTAAGAATTATGGAATAAGTAGTTAGGTTTCAAACATTTTTTAAACTTTTTTTCGAGACTGCTAATGAGTTGATTAGCAACAACAACAGCATAAAGATGGCTTAAAAAGACAGAACCTCTTGAAAATTGTAATATATAATTTATGGCAAAATTCTCGAATGACTTTTGTGATCAGCTCTTAAATGGTTGATGTCGTTTTATATAATATTGGCATCAAAATTCATAGTGATCATAGTGTAAGCACGTTCTATATTGGATACTAAAAAGATAAATTAATGGTAGTTAATTCTGACTTCAACCTTGAAAAAATAAAGTTATACCGTTTTTTAATCCAGCGTCCACAAGCCCCCTCTATTTTCTCCTTTTCGCCCACTTCCCCAATTTCTCTACTTTCTTGTATTCTTCTAGTTCATTAATTAGAACTCATATTTTGAGGGAGGTTGACTGGGGCTTGAGAAATATATTGCATTAAATGTTTTAAAAATGTATAAGCAATAAAGTATTTCCAAATATGTTCCAGTTCAGGCTAAGGTTGATAAAGCACTCATACATATATAGAAAAGTTTTGTCACATATCTTCGTAATTTATTTATTTGTTATAATTTTTTTATTCTGAATTTATTGTTAAAAAAAAAAAAACTACGAAAAAATATTTTATTTTTTATTTAAGCGTCTTTGCAGCAATTTCCATTTAATTCTCATTTTATTACAGCTTTTTAGCATCGCACGAACATGTCTGCCGCTCCAGCATCTTGAACAGTCTTTTATATGAAAACAATGGCATTTATTTTTGTTTAAGTGGTGGTCGTAAATTAAGTTGTATGAATGTTTATCATTAAAATACAAAAGTATCTTATGGCCATCGTAGTCTTATCTGCAGTCATTTAAGGGTCAATACATTTACCGAGATACAGCAGTACAAATGGGCTGTGATTTAATGCTGAAACTCGTACATACATACAATTTGTTTTGCAGGCAGAAAAACACACCAACTGCCAACATTGAGTAGGATGCTGGAGTACTGGTGATGGCCACCACATTTTTATTAGTATATGTTCATATTTAATTCTTATTGTTGTTATAATGACTTTGAGAGGATTTGTACGTTGTCTATTGTGTTTTGTATTATTACATCCGAGACACGTTAAACGGCTTAGTGAGTCCTTTAAATGTATTTTGACAAGTTTTTATTTCTAATCAAATAAATTCTGCCAATAAGAAAATCTCTTTTGTTTAAATGTATGCAGGTTGAGTGCATGTAGTACTTTGTCAGCAATATTTCTTTTTGCTTTCTCTGCTTGCTTCCAGTGAATGTAACAAAAAAAAAAAAGGGTATAAACCTCAGAATTCAATCAAATAAAAGAGAGAATAAAAAATTTAACCAAAAATATTTTAAGCGTATAAAAGATTTGCGATGATTAAAAGCAGCAAATCGAGTACATTTAAGCATTTTTATGCTTTCACTTGTGTTGGTTGGTTTGATTTTATCTTTATTTTTATTTTATTTATAAGAGTAAACTCATTTTTATTAACTTTTCAATGTAATTTCTATGGCATTTGTGTAAAGTTGGAAAAGAACTTGAAAATCTTTTAGTGAAATTTTTGCTTTGACTTTTTCCCTTCTCATTCGTTTGAGTTGTAGAAAAGGAAAATATATTACCTGTCGGAAGTGTCTGCTTTTTAACTCAATTGATATTGATGTCTAGTGGTCTCTCTTTGACTTGTGACGCGTTTAACATTTCAGTTTTTAGCAAATTCGAAAACGAAAGCCAAAACATGCTCTGTACTTGACACTGTAGTGTAGTGTAGTAGTTGGTGTTAAGCATTTGCCATTAAAGAGGAGTGTTAAGGACTTGTGTTGTAAGAGATTTGGTGCTTTAACACTTCATGATGCGGCAGCAAACATCAGCCAAAAGAACAGCCCTCAAAGCCACTGAGATTGTTAAATGAAAGTTCTCTATTTCTATTCTCTTTACAAGCAGTACTAATGGGAAATTGAACTTCAGAAATTATGTTGCTATGCTGCCGCCACTTTTTAGTTTTCAACAAATTTAATGAATTTGTTGTAATAAGTGTATTTGAAGCCATAATAAAAATTAAATTGCAATTTAATAACCAACCACGCAATTCTTTGTCAATAAATTTAAAGTTTTATTTTGGTTTTGTATTTTTTTTTTTTTTGCCAAAAAAAAAGCTTTAAGAAAGTAATTTGGGGACTTTTCAGCACATTTAATACAATATTTAAAAAAACAACGTTTTCAGCAACTTGTTGCTGTTCTTTTCTATTTATTACTGAAACAACTTTAATCTAAGCTCTGTTTTTAAGCAAAGTTGCCAACTCAGACTTTTTTTCAGCCTGTTCAGCCAGGAAGAAAATGTTCCCAACTGTTAATCTGGGAGCTATTTAACCATTTTTTTAAATTCTTGTATATATAACATTTAAGGCAATCTGGCTCATTAAAATTTTTAAAAAGTCACAGATAATAAATAATTTTTGAAAGACAATAGATTTTATAATCAAATGTTATAATTTGAATTGAATATACCCTTGAGCATGAAGCTGCATGCTCTAGCGGGCAATTATGTTACAATTTATTGCAGTGCATAACAGCAAACGGTAGCATTGAAAAATGTTTCCAGCAGTAGCAGTCACTGTGAAGTTTAAATGTGCATTATTTTAGATCTAAAAATAAACCATACTAATGTTTTCTGAAAAAGACAGCCCTAAAATAATGTGGATTATAATAATTTTTACAACATTTAAGAGAAATATTAATGGAAAACTACAAGGTAAGAATCGAATGCCGACTAATTTTCTAAAAAAAAAGTAAACATAACGCCTGCACTTGATTTGCTAAAAAAAGGCGAGCAATAATTAAATCAAACAAAAAGCTCGTCAAAATGATGGATAAGTAAAACAGTTGGGGTTATTTTTTATACTCATAAATATTATACCCATAAACATTTTTGCAAAACCATGCCGCAAATGTTGCACTTGTTGCAGAAAAGAAGACGGATTTCCTTTCATTTCGAAATATATTTCGTTTTAAAAGTAGCAATTGGGTTGTTATTGCAGTGATAGCCGCCATAAAGTGCTAGGGGTTTCTTGGTTTTTTACTAGGAATTACAAACTTGTGACGTTGATACCCACATTGCCTTGACCTCATATGATAGTGAAGGGCAGATGTTCGGGGCTTGATTTATCACAGGGTACCACAAATTTTTGGTCATGTTGATACTCTTATTGCTTCAAGCTCATATGACCACAGACTTTTGGCGGTGTTGATACTCTCATTGCCTTGAACTCATATGACAGGGATGGGAAATTTAATTTTCATTTCGGTATCAGAATTATTTAGATGAGTTTTCTGGCATATTTTTATTATAGAGCGATTGTAACAGCTTTACTAAATATAAAAAAATTAAGCTTTCTTATTTCAAAATTTTCAAGCAAATGTTTGGCTCGTACTTTTTGTGAACGAAAGATCGTTCTCTGTTACTTATAGGTTTTATATGAAATTTTCCCAAGTGAATTTATTAAAATCTTAAAGTATTCTTAAACTTTAATTCAAGTTTGCTTTCTATTCTGCTGTTCAGTGTACTCTTGACACTTTCTTGTGCTTTGCAGATAAAACTCAAGATTTTTCTTAAGCAATAGATGCAGCATTATCTGTAAACGAGCCAACCTCAACTTTTTGAAATTTATGTAAGTCAAACTAGTTTTGTTCTATTTATATGTATAAATGTATGAATATCTGTATATACGTAAATATGTACATTTTTCCCTTCAAACAACTGAACCAAGAAAGACTATTTGTGGTAAAAGTTTTGCTCTAATTTCAATTTCAGTTTCATTTACGTACGTACCCCCGGCAACAATGTTTCAACTTTTGGAATAAATTTTTAAAACAAATATTTTAACCATTCCACAGTTTCAAAAGAAAAAACAGAAAAGTGCTGAAAAAGTTTAAAGTAAATACAATTTTGCCCACATTTTTTCTAAATTTAATTCAATTGAATACATCTAATTGAATTACATTTATTTGCATTATGCATGTGTGTGCATGAATTCGTTTCATTTGTGTGAACGAATACATTTGAGCAAATTTAACAATAAAAATTCAAAACTTAAATTAAACATCATTAAAATTGTTCAATGCGAGCATTTTGTGGCGTAGTTGCACAATTTGATTTTATTGTTCATTGTTGTAAATGTGTTGTTTATGTTTTTATTTTTTTGTTTATTATTTTGTACACCTTAACGTATGTTTTTTTTTCTTTTTGTTTGTATTATTTTGTTGTTTTTCTTTTTGTTGTCACTTGCAGCCAGTAACTGTGACAAATGCTTGCAACGCAATACAGACACACATACACACGCAGCCAAAAATAAATAAAAGTAAAAATTATATACATACATAATTTTTTAACCAACATTTCGTGTTCATTTTTTCGATACATATTTGTTTTATTTCGATTGTGCCATTTAAGTGATTGCATGTTGCTGAGGGCTTAAAATTTAAATTTTAAATACATATTTGTTTTAAAAGACAAATGCATGTACATTTATAAGCTCATGCACACACACACACATACGTATATGCACACATGTATTTGTAAGTCCATGTTTACATGTCAGCTGATATGTAAAATGTACAGCCAACAAATAAATAAATTGGATGAACTGAGCGACTTGATGTATTTTAAATGATCAATCATTCTGAAATAAATAAAAACTCAGCACATTTGAGACCAACAAACGCTGTCATATACGAGCAAATTTTTAATACTTTAAACTTCTTGCAAAAGAAGATTATTAAAAAATTTCAAATCATACATAACGCATAATTGTTTCTCAAAGAGAGACAATTCAAAATTTTTAAATTTTCACTTTTTGCAGGAGCACATTAGATTGTGGTAGTATCAGCCCTGCGCTGTTTTTCCTCTACTGAAATTGTGGTTTTTTATATGAGTTATCTATTGTCTTATTGACCACAAAAAACAAGTTGGTTTTTCCACAATACCAAAAAAAAAAAAAAAACTTGCCATAAAACCATTGAACATTTTCTACACACTATTTTACCGACAATAAAAAATGCTTTCAATTAAATTAATAAAAAATGCTTTCAATTAAATTATATTATTGATTGCGAAAAAATTTGTGCAATTTTGGTCTCATATTGTAAACAATCAACTCATTTGTTTATGCCAAATTCAATAAAATATTTTTGTGTGCCATTTAAATATTTTAAAACGAAAATAGTTAATTCAATTTTTCAACAATCACATCCCAATATACATATATACATATGTACATATGTACATAAAAGTTTATTAATAAAAACAACTTTGTTTGAACTATTTACAGTAAAAAAAATGATAATTCATACACCAATGAATTGCAGCTGATAAAGTGGTGAAAAGGTTTTCCGGTAATCGAAATAGATAAAGAGTGATTTAGCAATTCAATCAAAAGTGTTGCCGCTGAAGTGACTTATGAAATTTGAATTTTCGAACTTAGTTTTCATTTTTAGGGTTCCGTATTCATTGAGTAAAAACGGAGTACTTTTACTGAGACATTGCTGTCCAACCATCCGTCACAACTCCAATTTTCCCAAACGATAAGAGCTACAGAGCTGAAATTTTCACAGAACAAGTGTTTACCCGGACGATAGAACAATAAAAATTTTAGAACTAAAGGCAGAAAACTATGAATTTTAGCTGTAACCTTTGAACCGTAAGAGCTGGAGACTTGAAACTTGCCCAGGATATGTGATTATATAGGTTTTTGCAATAGCAGAATTAAGAACTTAAAGTGAGGTGTCATGCAGCAGACCGAAATTAGCTGTAACCTTTGAGCAGCAAGAGAGAGAAACTTGAAGTTAGCGCCACGATACACCTGCTGTTTAAAAATTAGCTGCAACTTCTGAGCCATAACAGCTACAGACATTTAATTAAATTTTCACAGTATATGCAAGACAGCAAGAATTTAAAATTCAAATAGTGTCCTATGCAAGAGGCACTCTGCGCCTGCGTAATGAAATGGTTAAGCCAATTGTGTAACAGTACGGAGCCCTTCCTGTCGAGTTAGCCTCGTGCTGCCTGGATTTATTTTCTTTCCCAAAATCACTATTAAGTAAGAAGACAAATATTCTAAAATCAAAGATATTTATTACCACCTTTTTTTCTAAAAAAAATAATTTTGAAAACCTTTTTCCTCACATGAAAGTTTATCTATTTAGTGAGATATCCCTAGAAGCTTCATGAAGCACGCTTTGCTCATTTAAATGCCCAAAAATGTTTGCCGTCTTCGCGACCGGTGAAATAAAGATTTTTCGTTCATACATTCAAATTAGATTTCTTCAACGAATCCAGGAATTTGTGTTAAAAATCTGGCACCACTGGTAGAGAGTGTAAAGTGTTTTTTCCTTTTTCTATCAGTTCCCTTAATTACATATTACACTGTCTATGAAAATCACATTAAATTGTGCTAAAAAAAATTTTGTTTTCAATTTTTAAAGCAAAACGAATAAAAAAAATAAGCAAAGCAACTTTTTCATGGTCACAGAAAAAAAAAAATACTGCCCATAATAGTGAACCAGAACACAAAGTCCTTCGAATAGAGGAAACAAAAACTGTTTACATGCCCAGGAAAAAAAATTTCAATTTTCATGAAAGAAAATTTCGCTGTAAACAGGTAATATTTGAAAAAACACCAGTACATAAACACACGGCCGACCGACCATACATGCATTTCATTATTTTAAAAATGTGTAAACATGATTTTTATGGTGTTTCGTGTACGCTATTTTGTTTTTTAATTTAAAAAAATAATAATAATAAAATACTATTAAAATTTTATGTGTCACTTAAAACTTTAGGTTTTATACTAGTAGCAAAAATTATGATAAATTGTTCGGTGGCTTTTTTCAAAACTTGGCGGTATTTTGGCAGCAAATTAACAAATAAAACCATCAACTAACTTTCATTTATTTATTCCTTTTTTTTGTACAAGTGTATGTTTGACTGGTTTTGAGCCAACGTTGCTAGAAAGCCACCACAAGAACATTGGAAAAAGCCGACTGATAAATAAATCCTTGCACATTAATCATTCCTTGAAATGGAAGCCAACAACATACAATAGTTTAATGTGTATCAGAAAATTTTGCGAAAATTTGCAAAAGCACATAGAAAAAGTACGAGCATGAACATGAAAATAAAACAAGTAAAAGGTGTTACTTTGAAATCGGAGCCATAAGCAGGATAACATAAACAATGTTCTCCATAAATTTAAGCATGGCAGCATATCGCTGAACAAATTCTGATATATGTATCTCAAAGCATTTCCTAAGGTCAAGTATTTTAAGTCTTGTGCTGAAATACGCCAGATAAGTGGTCTAAAAAGATTTTAGAATTTTTCTTGAACTTTCAGTCTTTCAAACGATTCATTTGCTTTGGATTTTTGCCCACAAACTCATTGAGCTTGTTTTTCAAAAATTCTGTGTTTTATAATAGTTCTGTTTTGGATTAGTTCGAACAAATGGGGGAGTAAGAAGAAAACTACTCGCAGATATTATACATTCAAGATTAAGTTCCCTTATAGTGGATTTACATTTACTCACATCTTTGAGATGTGTGTTGAAGATGTTGAAAATTGAAAAAAAGTTATTTACATTACATTTTCAACATCTTTCATCTGTCAAATATTATTTCACGTGTTTTAGCAAACTAAAAAACATTACACACACAAACTAAAAAACATTATTTTATTCTTTTTTACTAAAAATTAAATTAAATAAAAATTAATTAAAATTTAATTACATTGTTTGTTCACGCTCATTGTAAAAATTTTTGACACATGTATATTTTCTAGTGATGATATGAATTTTTATCATTTTTTTAACTTCTTTTTAGTGATGGCATTAACATAATCGAAGGATGTTGAATACGGCGAAATGAGAAATGAACATCTTGTAAAGATGTTGAGTTTTTTTCATATCGAATTTGTATAGGAAGATGTTAACATCTTGCCAAAATTATGAAAGATGTAAGATGTGAGTAAGTGTAAAAAGCCTATTAAATGTTTCATTTTTAATTTTTTCCCCTTGTTTTTGTATGTCTTTCTCAGGAAAAATTCTATAAAAAAAATATATAAAAAAATTTTCTAAGGAAGACGGAGTTGTCAAAATATTGAGAGAAGAATATGAAAAACCAGTTGTATAAATGCAACTATATCCTGAAAATAATAAAGATCAAACCTAGTTCAGGAATATGAAAATTCGTCTCCAAATTTTTGCAAAGTTTACCAAAGACCCTCGAATGCAATAAACCTCAATTATTAATTTTTAGATAGCAGTAGTTCTGAAATTAGAAACTATTTCAAAGGCTTAGAACGTTTACAACTCACAAAATTGTAAACAAAACATTCGCATCAGTGGCAACTGATGGGTCCATAAATTGTTCACTGAGCTGTAAAAGCATTTTTTCCATATTAGAACAGAATATTCACAAATGTAGCTACAACTTTAAAATTCCTAGAGAAATATTCTTTGTTGATTTTTATAGAATTTTTCTACAAGTATTTAGTGTTACGTTTATCGGGAGAAATTTGCTTTTATGACATTATTGTTGTAATTGATGTAAAAAAGGGAATACCCATAATTGATGTGTTTGATAAAATTTAAATTTATAGGTATGGAAAATATTCAACTTGGGCAGTCGCCTTAGAAACACGAAACTCTGAATTCAGGAACGGGTATTGATGAGAAGTGCGGCAGCTTCGTAACAGCTGGTTGTGGCCAAATCTAAAGGTCTTTGATGTGTTCTTTATGTTTTTCAATTAATATCAGCCTTTGTAGCACGATTTTTTGCCCAATAAATGTGATACAAAACAATGGTAGAACACAAAGTTCGCATAATAAAAATTTGTCAATTAAACTATTTTTACAGAATCGTTTTTATTCTTAAGTACTTCAATTACTTTCTTATATTATAATTATACAACAGAAAGTTCGCGTAAGAACAATTTATCAATTAAACTATTTTTACAAAATCGTTTTTATTCTTAAATACTGAAATTACTTTTTTATTTTGAATGTAAACAAAACAGCTGATTATTCGTTCCAGATTTGCTCCACAAAAAGAAAACATTCGTGCAAATTTGCATAAGTAATGAAAACAAATTTCTATTTTATTTGCTTGCAAAAATTTCTAGGTAAAAAGTTCAAAGTTACACAAAAAACTTTGAACTAGGACTGGACTGCTTCGGTTTGCATCTGGAACAGGTTTTTTTTTTTGCATTACATATTTATTTAGTTTTGGATCAGTGAAATAGTTTTTTGAAAAAATCTTAATTTTTTTCCTATACTGCAGCAAATCCTAATTTAATACCTAATTCTCCTTTCTGGGAATTGTTTTCTCAAGGAAAACTTAACGCAAAATGAGAGGAATGAGAAATTAAAACTTATTCTCACAGAAGTATTAGTAATGATTGGACTAAGTATTCAATTTCGAGCAAAAGGTATCATTCAATTTATCATAATTGCTATTAAAAACGGAATCATTTAAGTTTTTTCACTTTCCTGCTGTTTTAGCTCTTTCAGAGTATAACAAAGTAAAATTTATGGCCGATATACAACATTCCTATTCTTTGCATTTCTGCTGAATGTAAAATCTGATTAAGCTACTAACATGGTACGATAATATGACAGCAATTTGTTGGCTTTAGAACTCGCGAAATGCTCATTGGTTTTTACTTTTCCAAAGAGCCTCCTATTTTGGCCGGGAAATGCTTTGCCACCAAGTCATGTTAATATTTATTTCTTGTTTTATTTTTGTTTTTGGAAAGACTTTTTGTGGCAGATACACAAACTATACAAGTTGATGTTATTAAATCCACACATCATGGGGAGATTTTTTTTATTATAGTTTTGTTGCTTGTGACATCTGTTTATAGTTCATTCTCCCAAACGCTTTTCAGCTGTTGGCAATGAGTGATGAAAACTACAATTTCAACAACATGTATCCCTCCTAATTTTACATTTGCTGATACGAACTTTAGTTGTGGTCAAGACAACAAAGTCTGTATTTTTTTTTTTTTTTTTTTATTGATAAAACATAAAATATTGTTTCTCTTCTGTGTACGTTTCTTTTCGTTTTTGTCTTCTTGGCAGATCTAACAAAAATTTTGACAGCGTCAAGCAGATTTTATAGAAAAAAAATATGTAGTAAAAAATGTTGCTTTCCAATTATTACAGAAAGATGAAAGAAAAACTTCTAGTACACGAAACAATTTGCAAAGTAGCACTTGTAAACAATACCCGGCTTCCTTTACTGTTTGCTTACAATATATTTTGGAAATCGCTTCAATATTGCTTACTGTGAAAGACGAAATTTATATTTGAGTTTGCTTTCACTGGCAGGGGTCCTGAAACCGTAACTG
The DNA here is from genome assembly GCA_963662145.1 of Sturmia bella. Classification (NCBI taxonomy): domain Eukaryota; kingdom Metazoa; phylum Arthropoda; class Insecta; order Diptera; family Tachinidae; genus Sturmia; species Sturmia bella. Next base: position 5,042,110 of record OY759171.1, on the reverse strand, counting down.
CTTTTCACTTTTACACTGTTTATTCTCAAGTGTCTACTGTGCCCTTTTTGGTGTCCTTTCAGCTGAATTTATTTACCTTGCCTAATAGGATTTCTTTCAATTTCATACTTGTTTCTTAACAACCTTACAATTTATGTGGGGGAAAACAAACCTTATTAATGATTATGAAATTGAATTTCCCAATGTAGAACCTTTTATTGAGGCCACACGCCTGTTTGTTTAGGGATTCAGGCTGCAGGTCTGAAATTGAAGTTTTTTCTTTTCTCAACATACCTGATATACAGAATTATGAAGAACAATGTTAATTACTTTTTTTCCGATGTAAAAACGTTACTACTGATACGACTGAATTTGCTGCCATTGCGTAAGAAACATAGTTACCTTAAAAAAGCATAAACTGCTTAGTAATTAAAATGCTGTGGCACGAAAGAAAACTTGTTAACACGTACAGCATCATCAACTGTTGATATAAATCAGTCTGTTCTCTCAGTGTTATAATTTATTCTGGAATAAAATTATTTGCAATTGGCTGACCACAATTAATTTTTGCAACATTATTTCCAAATAATAATTAAATTCCAATTTTATTCACGGCTTAAAACATTTTAAGTTTTTCTACCATTTTGACTTGCATTATGAATTGAAATGTATACCTCGAGCAAATAATGAAACAATAAAAAAAAAATTCTGCCACTTATTACAAGAGCGCGCCAATGTGGCCTAATTTCCTTTCCATTTACCTTTCTCTTTTATTTTTTATTTTTTTCACAGGTCAACAACAAGGTTTTTTGCCCCCTGCATAACTCACTCATAAAAATACAAATCGATATCTGAATACCAGCATAATAATTGCCATTAAATCATTTTATTTTTTGCTCTGCACAAGATTCATTTTTAATGCATAAAAGTAAAATTCAAATACTAAAACTCTCTGGCCTGACAACTTTAATAAACACAACATAGAAATATTAAAACTAAAACCGCCCCCCTTCACATTTCAAAAAAATATCGCCAACGAGAATAATTTATAACAATCAGCACTTTGTCATCATTGAAACTTTTCTAATGATTTGTAGAAAACTAGAATTTATCCCTTCACACACACACACACACACACCCACAGTCTTCATCAGGCTTAAATACTCTCACGTTTTGGCTCTCCTGAGAAATTATATTAATACTGTGAAACAACTGCTACACTGACTCAGTTTGTTAATTTATACTTTTCTTTCGTTTTATGGAAATTCATTTCAGAGGTAGAAAAAATTTATGGGCCACTTGTTTATTAATCAACAATGAGGCATGATAGTGGCAAAAATGATACAAAAAAAAAAAGCACCAGTCGTGAATTCTACAATATTGTTGCTTGTTATTTTTAGAATTTTATCCTTTATCTTTAACAAAAAATGAACACTCACACACACACACACACACGCCACTCTAGATAGAGCATCAAATTCTAACAGCCCAGCGGACTCTGCTACTATAAGCGAATGGAAATTGAATACACGAATTTAAATATTTCACAATTTTTTGTTTTACTGGCAATTTGTGTCCGTAGGCTTAGTTGCTAAAAAATAAATAAATTTGCACAACTACCCAGGTTTAAAAATGGGGAATATGCAATCAATTTCTTCAACTTGTAATGGGAAAAGTTGGAAGCAAAACTGCTAAATAGCTTAAAACATACCTCAATCAGTAACACTTTCAAATTTTAGTGGACCTGTCGTCGAAAATTGGCCAAGGCTTAATTAATTGAACAAATGTAAACCTTTAATACATATAAAGCAAGATTTGAAAGCATTCTCACGTCTATAGTAAAAAGAATAGCTAATAGCAAATACAAATGAATTGAAACGAGTTGCCGAGTACAAGCTGCTCCGTACCGATTAGTCTTCATTTTTCACCCCTTGCACTGAAACTGAACACATGATCAACAAAATGTGAACACGCTGTTATGAAAAACCATCAAAGCGAGTTCAAAAAACAAGTAACGTTTTAAAGAAAATAAATCTTTTATTATTTCAATTTTTTTAAACGTTTAAATTAAAAAACTTAATAATGGGCATGTTTGCTATAATTACAAATTTAGTCAAAAAAAATATACAACAACTTGGGTGACTGGCTGAGGGGTATGAGTGCCGCTTTAAAAATATGAGCTCAATAATATAGAATGAAGTTGAGCCCGGTAAACTTAACGCAAAATAGCTTTAAGGGAAGTTCTGCATAATACTGGTTCCTGAAAGACCTGAATTTAATTGTTTAATGGAATACATTTTACAATGCAAAACGTTGATCAAAGTTGCTGCTAAATAAGTTAAATGCAGCTTCTGGTTTTAAGTTTAGAACCGACTTTTACTGACAATATCGGCCTTTGCTCGTCTGTATAAGGCGAAAAGATCCCTTTTATTTAGTGACTCAAAATCACTTAAAACGTACTTTTATATTTTCTGCATACTTTTTTCTCAAAGTCTGCCACAACTTTGCAGTTAATGCTCACAAATTCAGTAACAGAACTTACAAATTTAATATTTTTAAAAAACTTCAATATATATATGTATCTCCTAAAAACAGTTTCCGAAATATATAGCAAATCCTATTTTTGCAAAAGGGATCCGCTTTTTGGATTATTTGAATATATTAGGAAAATAATAGGAAGAAAAACATTATCTGCTTAAAATAATCGTTAAAGAAAAAAAAAACGTTTATTATTTGCAAACTGCAAATAGATATTAACTTTTTGCATAAGAACAAAACTTTTGCTTGAGAAATTTTAGTGTCTTAGATTGTTTGCCTTCTTTTTCGTAGGCGAAACAAAATTAATTGTTCTTTTTATAAAATATTTTAACACATAAATTTAATTTCTATAAAAAGTTTTATCCCAAGTATCTCAGATGGAAAAGAAAGCATTTGAAAACTTAAAGCCTTATTTATGATGATCAACTACGAATCTGATTGTTGTAAGAAAAATTTCATTAAAATGTAAATTTTAGCAAAATGAAATTTATTATTTGAACTTGAATTTTGTACAAAAGCAAAAGAAGAAACCAGAGAAATTTAACACAATTTTTATAATCCTTATTACGACAACAAGTGCTTTTCTGTTTTTTTTGTTGCTTTCACTGACAGCAGAGATAAACAAATATGTTGGCAAAAAGAAATTACAAACAAATAAAATAATAAATTTTAAGACAAAAAGGTTGTAAAAAATAAATTGTCTAAACTTAATTGGCAATTCCTTAAAGAAAATAGCATTAAAAATAAAACATCGCACACACACACACACACACACACACACACACACAGTTATTCTTCTTACATTTCAAGGCATCACAAACAAAGGAAGATGAGGAGCTGCAAGGGCTGTGACAAATTTGCCAAATTTTGCAACTAAATCACAGGGTAACAAATAGATACTAATAAAATTCAAGAAAAAACAACTGCTGTGATTTAACCCTCATAAAATCGTATCGTTAATTTATTTTTAATGCGAAATATATACTACCTACAAAAAAACCCCCCGAAAGCAATGTAACATCAGTCCCATTTTTCCTCTTCACCAAATCACTTGCAAACTCAGCTTAAAAATAATTAAGTACTGCGAAACTACTTTCCCTGTCTGGTGCAATACAGTGAAAGAAAAAGTTTTTAATTGAAATAAAGTTCCTTCGCTATTGCTGTTTAACTTCAGAGTTATCGTTTTTTTTTATATATAAATCTATGGCCAAAGATTTTCCTCCTGCTTTCTTTCTCGAATTAGAACGCATTAAAATAAACAAATATGCATCCACTTAAAGAGAAATCCTTGTAGATTTTTCGTTACAATATAAATTTATTTTCCCCAGAAAGTTAATTTCATTTTTGTGTATAAAAAGTTGACATTTATTTATGCCATGCAATTCAATCACTTACATAAACATTGTTACCAGTTTTCTGTGTTGAGGCATCATGTCCTTTTTCGCAACTCAATAAAATTGATAACAAATCTTTAGCATTTTCTTTTCGTAAAAAACATCAATAAATATTCAATTTCTCTTAGAGTTTGAGAAAGAAGGAAATTTTATTGTAGAACATTTAACTAAATACCAATAATTTGTTTCCAGCACTTGACTTTCTATACCCAAAAGTTTTGTTTTCGTTTCACTTATTTAACAAAACAATAAAAAGAAAAAAAAAAGCAAATCGCCCATAGCTGCACAGTTTTTTTTTTTGATTCAAAACTCTTGAATTGAGAATGTCTCACAAGGAAAGTTTATTATTTATTTTGTTATGTCTGGTATTTTAATTCTAAACATTCATTTAATTATAAAATGTTTTCTTCGGACCAAATGAAAAAGTATCCAATAAATTTTCATTGGAAGCAGACAAAATACAATGGGGTTAATTTCTCACAATAAAACTGTACTCTTCTTAAGTTGTCATTCTGGTTTGGCTGCCTGGAATGAAGGAATTTTTTATATTATTTTCATTGGGACGTTTCTGTGGCGTTCTATTGCAACATCTCAAGTCAAGATAGGATAGAAAAATATTTTTATGCAAAAGACTTCAAGGAAATTGTTGCAAAATTGTTGCACAGAAAAATATAATAAACATGTTTGGTAAATCAAATATTATCAGCTTAAAGAGCGTATAAGCTCTAGAGTGGTTTGAGTTGCATACAAAAAACGTTAGGCTTTAGAATTAAAATCTGCAACCGAAACTTAGCATTTGATATCGAATGAACTATCGAGTGAATATAAAACACACATATCATATAAATATAAGGTACGCACGGCATAAGCGACGGAATCCGATCAATTTATCCCCTAGGTGAAGACAATTCTAGACTATATATTTTGTTTAATGTCCGTTCATTAAATTTTGTATGTTGTTGTTTGTAGTAATTTTTGGTGTTGGCGCCAAATTGAAGCTGCGACTTTTCCATCCCCGGCTGTTATCCGCCGAAGTGGCCACTACAGCTTAACATTTCATAACGCTAACGCCTTAGGTTAGGTTGGTGGGAGGGGCCATGTTTTCCGACAAATACTTAAGGCAGTGCAGAGCCTTGTGGTGCGCTCCGTAGTTTTAACGATAATAGTTTTTAATTTTCAATTTTATAAATCATATTTCAAACTATTTAAACCATAATAGTTTTGATTCACAGGCTCCTTAGTTTCCTTCAGCATATACAGCATACAGAGGTTATGTGTCGCTCTCTACATAGTGGGACCGTAATGTCTCACTATCTACCCCACAAGTTCGACATTCATTTAATATGAGGTTTGGATAAGGCAGCAGTTGTGACGGATCTGTTATCACTCCCATTATTCTCCTCAATTTGGGCTTGCTGAGTTTAGGCAGCTCCTTCGTTTTTTTCTTCGTCTGAATCTCCCCATAGAATTACTTGTTTTAAGTCCCTCTATTTCATTGCCCCAGAGAGTTAAGTGGGGCCTGTGTAAGCAATTCTTTTTAGAGCCCCGAACTTCGTGATTTAATCCAACGTTAACGCCTTAATATCATAAAAATGTTTGCTTAACAAGTATTTTTTTTTTAAAGCAAGCAGATAAAAAAATTTAAGAAAAAAAAATTAAAAACTCATATGCAATTTAATTCGGCAAGAAAAACCAACGAAAACAAATTGGTATTGAAATGAGTTTGGCAACATCTTTCTTTACTTCGCAGTATTTTCAACAGCATTCATTATTAAGAATGAAGAATAACACAGGCAACATTTAAATCGCACGTAATGTTGGTTTGTGTTTGGTATATTTTTTTAAAGAAGTTTTTTGTATCCACAAATTAGAAGGTAATTCCATAAAGATATTTTTGTGACCCAGAGAAGTATGGCCTCAAAAATGCTGCAAAAACAAAACGAAATTAATCCGCCTGAAATTTGAAGCCCGCGCAGAGCACACAACTAATTTTCTATAACAAAACTAAACTTTTTGCTTGAAAAAAAAAATCTTACAATATTTTTTTGTGGAACTACAAACAATTAACAACAAGCGGAAAAGAAGCTCTGTGCCTGCTGGTTTTTGTAACCTTAACCCTTTTTTTGATATCACAATCTTTTTGTATCTTCAAAGTGATTAGACATGTTTGGAGGATGGGTGTGATTGCAATACTAAAAAAATGCCTCAGTGTCAGTAACAAGGAATGAAACAAAGAAATTTGATTGACACTGTAACTATTATTTCAAATTGAATTTAAAGCAAAGTAATTACTGCAATTTAATTTTTTTTGCAACAACTTAACTTAAAAGTTACTGAATTAAAATGTATTCATATTTCTACATACTCACACACACACACACACACACACGAGCATATTTAAAAGCAGCAGAATTTAAGATTTTTTTGCGGATAAAGTTGTTAACTTTTAAAATTCAGGATTTATGACATGACGACAAATCCTTACAGCTTTTAAATTGATATTTGCCATTGCCGCTTAATATACAATTTCAGGAATTTATACATATGTATGTAAAATAATAAGGCTTTCCTTCAATAGATGAGGCGAAAAGATGTGCAAAGATGTTGATTATTTTTCACATCTCCTTAAATTTTAGTACATCTACATACAAATTCGGCTATCTAAAAGTTATGCCGCCTTTTTGCTTCAAAAATTTTACTCATCGTGCCCCAGCCGCGAAAATAACATGAGAGTAAATTTTAGAAGAAGAGCTTTTTGTAACTTTGTTTTTAACCTCAATTATTAAAAGTGATCAATATTTGTTAAGCAAATTAAAAGAAAAAAAAATTTCATAAGTTAGGGGACTGCCAACTGCATCAAAGCAGCAATACTTCTTCAATTCTGCTTTGGCAAAACAGTGGAAAATATCTAAAGCCAAAGCGACTTTCTTTTAAAGCATTTGGTTATTTAGAGGTTAAAATAATAAATTACATATTTCTTTAATTTTTAAGCTATAGATCTTTTCTTTTATTCTTTACTGTAGTATTGTGCAATATTTCGCCAGCATTTTGTTGACATCTAATGCTTAAGAACTTAACAATTAATTATTTAATTATTGGCATTGCAATTGTGTACGTAAGTTTGTGACTGAAAATATAAAATCTTATGTAAATTGAAAATTCTTGATAGACCTAAAGAAAAGCATGTGACTTGAAGCCTCAAAAAAACATGTCGTAGGTTAGCACTTTAGTAAATTTCGTTGGTGGAAATTTTGGAAATTTTAAATCTTAAGCTTAGACCTCGAAATAGTTTAAAGAAAATTTTAAGAAGCACGCACACATTAAAATAAATGTTCACCACCACACAAAAAAGGTTCTCCCTACTGTTGATTTATGCATTTTACACACACTGAAAAGAATATCTGCAATCATGTACAATTTTATAATTTCTGCTCACAAGCATTTTTTATGCCACATATTGATGTATCAAAAGTGGAAAAATAAAAAAGAAAATATACTGATAATTGAAGGACCTCCCAGCCACAGCACGAAGAGAAACACACTTGCAAACACTTGTAAACTCAAGTTTACTATCATCTTGTTTTTGGCCTCTTAAGTGCAGTATACAAAAAATCTATAAAAATAAAACAAACAAAAAACAAAAAATAATAAAAAAAAACTCAAAAATACCTCAAACGAAATTGGTTTCATTTGCAACAGAGTTGAGGCATGAACATCTAGTGAGTGCATGATGGTGGAGCAGACAAACGGAAGGAAGGCAAACGGAGAATATCTGCATGATGAATGAATGAGTGTATGTGTTTTAAAAGACAGAAAAAAAGGAATACACGGAATGATCATTATGGCAAATTATGGTCACTTGTATTTTATGCCATTTATTTTTGTGCAATCATGTGAACATGTACATATTTTAACGTAATGCCTTTTTAAATTTTATTTTCTATTTGTACATTATTACTTTTTAATGTTGTCATTGTGTGCGGATGGCAACGGAAAGTTCCGCTGGAAGACACGTACGACTTAAAATTATGTTCAATTTGTTTGCAGGCAGTTGAAGGGCGCAACTACAGTATCATCTTTAAAATTAGAACAACTAAAATTTAAAAAAATTTTTTTTTGTTAAAATCATTTCATAATCTAATAGAGACAGCTGATTGTCCCCCCTAATGATTGATGCAACCATTTCGAACTCCTGGAAAGTAAGTAATTTATCAAAGAGGAAGAATCCATTCCTCTATGAACTAAATACATTTCGAATATTTGGTTTTCCTGAAATTTGCATATTCAAAATAACTGCACAGGCATTTAAATACCTGGGTTTTACAAGTTCAAATAAATGTAAATATTTCAAAAATACAACGTAATTTTACAGCATTTCAGCATGAAACACAATATAAGACAAACCCTGAAAAAAACGCAACAATAAATTCCCCCTTATGACCAAGTCAATCATCAATCATTCAACCAGCAAGAAATAAATGAAACAACATTATTCCAAACTTGAAACGACAAATTTTCGTTTCACTGGTGTTAAGCATTAAAAACAAATAAGCAAGAAGAAGAAAAAAAAGAAAAAATAAAAAATATCACGTTAAACCAGATACGAAAAATAAACTCGTAAATAAAACAACAGTCAGAAAGAGTGTTTCTTTGGCTGGGTTGCGGTGAAAAGAACAAAAACAGCAGTAAATTAACATGATTGTTTCGCTTTGGCATTCATCTACCGTTTCACGATGCCACCCTGTGGCATTCATTCAACTTCCAAAGTTAATAATACAACATGAAACAGTGTATGAATAAAATCAGCCAGTCAACAAACAACTTAATCCATGCACATAAACATTTAATCCATGTTGTTGTGTTTGTCCTTGATGTTGTTTCACACTTTAAAGTTTTCACACAGACACAGCCACAGCCACAGCCACAGACACAATCACACACACTCGCACACACTCGTACAATGCAAAGTTCAACATTTTTTAATATAATTGCTTTTTATCTCTGCAGAAAGAAAATATAATAATAAAAGCAACAAAAATTTGCATAAAAATGTTCAACATTTTCACACAAGTGATTCTTAAATGAAAACAAAAAAATCATTTGCTTACGAATTGACTTCTTAAATGTCCATTTAAGTCAACACGTATAAATCCCCCAATAAGATGTGTATCAAAGGATTTGTGTAGTATATTTGCTTTATTACGTCTCAAATCGTATTTTCTCCTGAATGCGAGTACCATGCCATGAATTTGTTATGAAGCCATCCATCCATGTGCTGCCGCAAGTGTGAATAATAATCATATGAAATCAATAATTTAAATTGGAGCTGCTCAACACGGCATCTCCATAATGCCCATAACGAGCAAATGTTTTGCAATACAATTTTAACAACATTTCAAGTTGACATTTCTGGTTGCAGCAATAAGTGGCATTTGACTGAAATAAGAAAGCTGATTAAAAATAATCAACACAACACCCGCATTTTGTCACGGAAAAATACAATAAAAGGACTTTGTTTAGTATTAATTAACAGTCTAGCGCGTAAACGTTGTATTGAGCGCTCATAAGCAAAATCTCGTGAAAGATGTATTCATAAACGAACAAAAGCAAACCTTCCATCACTGGCTGTATTATCTAAAATTATATAATTTTAAGGCCATATTCCTAATAATTATTGTAAGTTTATTAAGCTCTTATTTGACGTATTTTTACGGAATATTTGTCAAATAAACGTGTAATAAACCTTCAACAGTTTTTATGAATATGGGTGTTAAAATTTAAAAGTATTGTTATACTACTTATTTTCAAAATAAAAAATAAAAAAAAAAATACTAATAAAAGTTTAGCAATAAACATTATTTTCGATTGTTGCCCTATAAATTTATGTTTGTAGTAGTCTTGGGAGTCCTTTTTATTTCTGTTATTTTACTCTTTTCTACTCTAGTTCTAAATCTTTAAATTTTTTTTAGGATAATAATACTTGAAACTCTCCACTTGGACGACATTTTTAAAATGAACTTCCACGTTCTGGGGAAATTGAGCAAGAAATTTTCATGAAAATCACAGATTTCATTGAAGTTTTTATTCATAATACATATACAAAAATTTAATGAAAGTACTTTCCCATCTAAACGAAGTGTAGGACTAGACTAAAGTTTTGTTTTTGAAAATCGCATGATTTCAAACAAAATGATGTGATTTTTCGAAATATCTGTTTATAGAAAATTTACTAGGTTTTACTAAAAGCTTCTTCTTTCAATCTAAACTTTGTGACTTTTTAAGTTCTATGCTTGAAGACTCTTAAAATGGCAAACATGTGATTGCCTGACACGGCAACCTCTCAAAACGAATCCATATCAATTCCCAGGCTGAATTAATTCCTTTCAAAGTTCGTCAACATGAATACAAAGTAGAGTTTTTGACTCTGGAATAACCTTTTGACTTCATGGTAATAAGCTAAATACAAATAAAGCAAACCATATTTCATCTCAATTTGTCAAGTCAAAAACTTCAAGTGGCACTTGTTAATTGAATCACGTAATGACAAAATATGAAAGTTAAAAATTAGAAAAATATTACATTTTTTTTTTTTGAAAACTTCCTTCAACAAAAAAAAAAAAAAAAAAAAAAGGAAAAACATTGACTGCCAACATTATGGCACAACTTTTGCTTAAAAACTCTCTAGAAAGCCTTTTTTAAATATATTTTAATATATTTTGCAAGAATTTCATACAAACTTAAAAAAATTACTTCCTGCTGAATGTGGCTCGTTGTTGTTCTCTTTGTTCACATTATTAACATTATTTACAGGGTATTTTCCGTTACAAGAATTTCAAAAAGTAAAATATATTTGTTTAGTAAATTAAGCTCTGACTGCAAATTTATTATTTATCTTTCAACTTTTTCCTGCACATTCAGGCTTCAAGGAATTTTTGCTTTCTTTTCTTATAACTTGTATTTAAAGCAGGAAACCCGTTCACTTGCATCTTTTCATTTTCTTTTGCTGAACAAAAAAAAAAAAAAACAGAAAAAACTGGAAAAATATTTTAAGGAGATAAAAATTATTTAATTTTGTACGCCATAGTTGTATTAAGAAGCAAGCACCTTGAAAACTTTTCTCTTTAGGGGAAGTTATTCTGTAGTAAAGTTTTCGCAGTGGGCTGGGGTTTGGAAAAAAAAAATGTTTTACAATAAAATTTATCTGTCAATTTTTGGCATAAACTGAATTTTAAATTAGCTTCGTCTTAAAGGCAATACATTTTAGCTCTTTTTTAACTTGTCATAACATATTCAATAAGTTTACAACATGATAGGTAAATGAACTGGTTCAGATTACATGAACATCGTTGGCAGGGTGATGTGAATGAAACCGAAGGCTTTGATGGTCCTTTCGTTACCCCGTTAGCAGCAATATTTTTGGAACGAAGTTTCTTAACGCGGCTTGCTGGTAGTACAAATTAGTAGAAATCGTCACGAAAGCGTGTGAGCTGTTTATATGTATTGGTGTATCTGTCTCCGCTGCTGTCAGCGGAGGTACCTACCAATACGTATTAATTAGTTGTGAAAACGGACAAGCATATAAAATTTCAAAATTTCAAAAACAACACAAAATAAAACATACAGATTTCACCTTGTATTACATTCGAAGATGAAGAAAAAACGTAAGGAACTTCGTTCCTAACGGGGGTCCCACGACCGCATTTCTTTTTTTTATATTATTTTTCCCCCTTTACTTTTAATTTAGTGTTTTAATTACTTTAATAAAAGTAGTTTGATGAAAATTAAATTAAAAATTAACACGGTGCTACAAAACCTAATATGGCTTGTAAGCCGACTTGAATAGATCAATTTTTCATATTAAGAAATGGAATTATAACTGCAAAAGAATGGTTTTGATTTTGAAAACTTTATGGATATAAATATGTTTAATTATACCACGCTCAGACGGCAAACTGCAGCTGTGGATTAGCCCTTTAAGCCCCAATTGTGGACCGCTGTGGTTGTGTCACGTTTTGGCGTCATTAATGAATATTTCAAATTTTTTGAGTAATTTTGTTTTCCTATACGCTTTGATTGTTCAATTGAATATTTTGAAATTAGTCGAGCTTATTTTTCTCGAAGTTTCGAACATTTTATAAAAGACTAAAGAAGAAATAATCGAATTTAGTCTTTTGCAAACCCTGGAACAGTTCAAAAACCATAATAAGCATGAATATATAAAAAAAATTGAAGGTATTTAAACTAAACTTAATTTTTGTATAAAATATTTTAAGCATTCCTGCTCATTTCTAATCTCGAACTACACTAGAGTTTGTAAAAGACTAAACAAAAAGTAGCAGAATTTCCTTTAATTTATGTCAAACTCTCAAAGGATTGGAGAATCGCTATAAGCTTGATTGACTGCCAAATTTGTGGAACAGCCTTTCACATGTATTTTAAAATTTCTAAATAGCTTGAATTTCGGGTTTTTAACTTCATCTATACAATACTATCACCGGTATTCATAAAAAATAAAACGTTGCTCAAATACATTTTGGAACAAATTTTATATGAAAAATTTCTTGTAAAATGTGTTTCAACAATGTTTTATTTTTTATGAATACCGGTGTATGTATGCAAAACTATTTTCAAACAAGAGGAAAACTGCTACCCAGAAACAGTCGGTTGTCCTTCTAAATATAAAATTGTATTTTTTTTTCTTACTTAACTGATATTAATAGAAAAAGTCATCAACCAAGGATTGAACCTGTGCCGCGTTTAAGAATCATATAATATAAACAAAACAATCCTCTTTAGTCATACCAAAGCCAAACCACATTATTTTTAGGTTATGCTTTCACTATGGCACTAAGCTCTTTATTTTCTCTAGAAAAAAAACCTTTACTAACCTGAAAGCTCATAAAATATTAACATTAAAAAAAAAATCACTGATCATGGTGGAAAAATGTCTCCATCCCACTGTAAAAGTATCCAACTTTAAAACACATGCCACAAAACGTATTGTCATTACCGCCTTTCACGTTGCCCCTTTCGTCAAGCCTTTTATCTGGTTGTGTTACTTAATGCCTACAGTCTTTTCCAAGATGTAAACAGCTTAACGACTCTTCCACCTGGGTGATGGACGTCCAGTGAAAACAAGCAGGTAAATATATCTAAAAGAACAAAAACCTCACACCTAAATGACAAAAGAAGAACAATGACTAAAGACTATACGAGAAAAAAAAATCAACGAAAAAAAAAGAAACCGTTTGATGGACAAGCACTTACGACTGCATACATATGTACATATGTATGTGCAGGTACACTCACACATACTCGTAAGAATTTATGTATTTGTTTAAACTTTTTGACACCTTAAAAGGATAAAAGGAAGTGTCGCCGACCAAACAAAAGAGGAAAGTGGTGGTACAACTAAAATATTGTTTTATGGTTTTGTCGTACTGATGGCAGTAAAAACAAAAAACAAGGGAAAACGTAACAAAGATGAAATCGAAACTATTTTTTAATGAAAACGATGGTGGTGTTCATCTGGTAAAATGGTGAAATAAAAAAAATATTCAATTTAACAGAATGTAAAATTTTTAATTTTAATTTAAAGTTTAAAAGGGTCAGAATAATAAAGTTTTATTTTCTTTGTTAATAAGGGCACACAACTTACTTATGCATATGACAGCAAAACCACGAATCTAAACCACACAGATCCACACACACAGTGGTGAACGAATATGGCTCACTGGGGAATTGTAGTTTTACGAAAAAGAAAAAGGTTTTCTATGTTAATTCGTTACTTTTTTATAAACTAACAGCAAACAAACAGAAAAGGAATTATTCCAGATAATAGTAATTCGGTTTGATCTATAAACCGAACGCTTTTCAAAAACGAAAAATTGCTCAAAAAAGTATTTATAGCAAGAGTCCACTCTTAGAGCTGGATCAAACAAGGCAATTTTATTTGGGCAATTCTTAAGTTTAATGAAGTATTCGGTGAGGGGAGTGAGAAGGGGAAATGTTGCCCATACTCCACGGTTTTATTTTGATCTTCCATTGGCTTTTTTTTCGTAGGCTAATATTTGCCATTTCCCTTTATTCCTTGTTTCTACTACACCATGACACACAACTGTAGTACATGAGCTTAAAATTTTACTGGTAAATAAATAAAGCAATTTTATAAATTTATTTTTGTAAAATACTTTCAATAAATAAATAAATAAATAAATAAAGCAAAAAGATGTTTATATAAAACTATTTAAATTTACAAAGCTGTAAGCAGTATATTTAATGAGAGTTCTGTATATTGTTGTTGTTTTTCTTGACGTAAACTTAAAAATAAGTGTCGAGTTGCATAAAAATAAAAGCTCAGGGAAGAACGCAAAAATTGCCGTCAAAACTGCTGCAAAAATTGTCGCAAGTTCAAAAGAGAATTGCATAACTAAAATTGCCTTGTGTGGCCGAAAAAAACTGCAGCTACTCAGTACTCGGTACCCTAATACGCAATGCTTCACCAGCACTGCTTCGGATGCTCTTTTTATTTTTATAGAAAATCGTATAAATTTGTAAGTATTTTCAATACCTTTCTAGCAAATTGTTAACACCTTTCAGAAAAGCTAAATACATAATGCAATGGTGACAAAAATAGCAAGAAGTCTTCAAGCTGTCCAAAGTAGTGCATAATTTTAATTATGCATCTAATAAAATATAATTATAGCTGAAGAATTTTATTTGAAATAGAAGAACTATAACCGACACCGGTTTTTTTGAAAGTTCAGGCCAAGCAAAACAAAACAATTTTTGATGATGAAAAAATTCTTTGGTGGGATCCAGACGAGGAAAAAAGGGAGGGGGGCCTGCTAAGACTTAGCAAGCCCGAATTAAGAAGAATATTGGGAGTTATGAACAGTATTGGAATAGCGGGAGGAGAGCAAGACATTTTATGTGCCAATGCCCACAAATATGTTCCCAATATCTTGGCCGAGACATCTTATCCAACCCATTTTACCCAATTACGTGGCATATGCTGGAGGAAATTGAGAAACTTTGTAAATGACACGGTGTTCCTATGGACTTATGGATCAAACTGTTCATAGTTAAGTCCACGGAGCGCACAACAAGCCCATACTGGCTTAAGTGTATGTCGCAAGACATGGGCCAACAAACCCCTTCAATCAACCTAACCTGATGCCTGTGGATAATAAAAACTGCTATTTTAAGGTGCAAAGTAATAAACTCGGTATAGGTCTATATATAGTCAAAACGTTACAAGTCGATTTTGCAAGAAATGCACCTGGCAAACGAACTAAAATACGAACCAAAGCAGCAGTATGAACAGGTTGTGAACGGTTGTGAAGTGAATTTAAGAGTCGGCCCAATCGAACATTCCCATCTTCTTTTAATAAATAAAATAACTTCAATAAACATTTTAAATTATTTCCTTTTATCAGCAGGAAATGAAACAATGTTCGCAAGAAGTTGCATTAAGAAGTCGTTTATTTTACTTCAGTCTTTTGCTCTGTTTTTTTCCACGTCATTGATGTCAAAAGTCATCAACATAAAACCTTGCACATGTTGCAGCATTAAAATATATCTATTTTAATAGACAAAAGCACAAACACAAGGGTTGGCTGGGCCAACTTTTCTTTCATTTTTATATTTCAAATCCATAAAACTGATTTAATTTGTACACAACTCTTCATGTTGTTCGCCCACTCCAAATTGGCCTGCTCCTTTGAGGGTCGTATCAAAACTATTATCATCTGTATGTAGTAGTACATGTTTTGAGTTTGTACGTTGACAGTTTCAAGTTGAGAGCTTGAGTGATTTTTGCAACATTGTTACTTGTTGGGAAAATTTGGTTTTCTTTCCTCCAGCTTTAGGAAAAATTCAATTTACGTTTATGTCGTATAAAGAGTTATTGTGCAAATCTGATTTTATTTTCACAGAAGACACCACAAATACAAATAGACCATCAGAACATAAATTGATAACATTTCCTCCACACTATTGCAATGGCTTAAAGAAAAATTGAAATTATTGTCAATCAAAATGCTGCAAATCTTTCATATTTGGTTTTTACTTTTTTTGAAACCTGCTGCTATTTTTGAACATTTTTAATTTTGAGGTTTTAACGTAAATAAGTTTGAAAAAGTTCTCCTTTTTATGGTGTTTTAAAACAAATGTCCAGTGCAAGATTTATCTTGTGCACTTTTTTTAATCTTTGCTATTTTCCATTACTACAGATTAAAGGATCTTGTTCTTTTTTCGCTTGAGTCTTTTTGTTTTAGAAAATTGTCATTTTTGAGCACTCGTTAGTATTAGTTAATTAATGTAGAAATATATGTATATATGTATGTATGTGTGTATATGATGTATATTAAAATCTTAAACTTAATTAAAATAAAAGTTTTGTAGTTTGTAAAGATCATTTGAAATATATTCCTCGTAGATCGGTAAATTAGAAGTAGTAAATAATTTTGTTGTTGTTGTAAAGAATTTAAATGTGAAGTAGTTTAATATGTGTATGTTTATAAGTTATTTGTAGTCATAAATTATTATTAGATCGAATATGTGTCACATCCTTGAACATTGTTGAATTTGGTCGCATGAAACAAGGGAGTACTTCGAACTGTAGCAGAAAAGTCCTTGGAGTTTCGACTAGGTTGGAAGCTTTTACTTGGCATGGGAGACAACGGCTCGCCCCAAAATTTGAAAAAGGCAAAAACCTTAAGGTACGCCATTCTGTAATTTCTGTTGCTGGCAGCATAAATAACAGGATTAATTACACTCGACGCCCATGCCATCACGGAAGCAATTATGTGCAACCATGGATAAGAGGTATTTCTTTCATCGTCCACTACGTTTGCAAGCATTAATGGCAAGAAGCAGAACACAAAGCAAACAAAAATTGTGACCATCATGAGTGTAAGTTTGTTGTCTTCGCGGCTCTTCTTGGCGTTTAAAATGTGCTCTTTGGTTGATATGACATACTGCCGATGGCTGATCATCCGTTTTTTCTGCTTAAACACTTTGATATAAATACATGTATATGAGATAATTATGACTAAGCACGGCAAAAGAAATCCGATTAGAAAAAGTGTCTTTTTTATGGATTTTCCATTTTTCTTTAAAATTGTGCACGAGAAAGTGATTTCATCCAAACCCATTTCTCCCCAGATTCCCAATATGGCGGGTAGCAGTAGTAAAAAAGAAACTGCCCACACAAAAATCAGTTGCAATGCTATAAATTTTCCTTTATATATACATACATGCGTATAAGGTATGGCAGGCTATCAGAATATATCTGTTTATTGTTATACAAACCATACTCAATAGCGAGACTGCAACATTGCCGTAAAAGATCACCGGAAAGATTTTACAGAGACTATCTCCGAATGTCCATTTCTCTTTGAAAAAGCGAACAGCTGTCAATGGAAGGCTGAAAGAGCAGAAAAGTAAATCCGAAATACATAGTGACAACACGAACGCTGTTGTGGCATGGCATCTTGTTTTTGGAGACTTAATTAAAGCAAGAACTGTTCTTTCTTTTAATACTTGGAATAATAATTTTGAAAAATGTTTTACTGTCATTTCCCGATTGTTGCTGTTGTTCTTCTGGCTGCTACAAAAGTATCCTGTAGTTTGAAATTGAGCAATTTTTATTTTTAAATTAAAGCGAAGTCAATCGATGAAATTGCAGCTATTTTTTATGTGGTTATTGTCCGAAAATTGTTTAAATTAGCAAAACGTTTCTAAAACATTTATTTAGAAATGAGTAAAATAAGTATTGAATTTATTACTCAGGGATGTAAAAGCTTGCTCGCAAAAGTTGCAAAGAAGAGTAAAATGTATTGCAAATGATTAAACTAAATTTTTAAATTCTCATTGTTTTCTCGAGAATAGTAGAATAAATAGTAAAATTTAATATGGTGTTGCAAGATTTTTTGAGTCTACTGAGCAGCTGTGGGACATCAATAAAATGTCGTTCAAATGTGTACGGTTAGACTGAGTAACTAAATAAAGATAAAACAATGAAACACCCCAGACCTTAAATAAAGAAGCTTTCAGTTAATCTTAGATGTGAAGACGATTTGTAGGAGCACTGGGCTGTGAAGCCCCAGTATAATGATGTATCAAAGATGAGTGTGTAGAACAAACACTTTAGAAACCTGCTCAGGTGTAAATCTTCATACTGAATTTAATAAAAAAAGAGTTCAATCAATCTAGTCCCTTCATCTGCATCATGTAATTTCCCAGGCAGCTGGGACTCTAAGGATTCAAAACTGTTGGCCAGGACCACATTCGGACCACATCGGACCTTTAACCTTGCTCATCCAATATTCTCCATATCTCGACATAAAAATACTGCTATAGAAGCACTATAGTCACTGCGCTGCAGCCAATGCTACTCTATTCTCTCAAAAATATCTTGTTGTTCAAAATTAAGCAGTTTGAACTGCCAAAATATTTCGCAAACTTTTATTAAAAAAATGTCATCGTGATGACATTGATCTTGTCTACAGCACTGTACACATACTTCAGACAGATTGAAGGCGGAGTTTTTTATAAAGATTGCACCGATGTGATCGGCCGGCCAAATATCACTTTTAATTTGATTTGATAACCACTAAACTGCGAAGCTTTATGCCAAACTATTTATAGCCATTGCAAAAATTTCTAACAAGAATTTATAAAAATAAAAAATAAAATAAATCAAGCATAAGATTTTTCTATTTGTTATTAATTTACAAAATAACACCATCCAAGCATGAAAAACTCTTACTACAGACTTTGGGGTTCCCTTTTCCTAAATATGGAGAAAATATTTTTTTATATTTCCATCACACAAAGTTGTTCTACTTTGTAACATCAAAATAAATGCTTTTTATTGGCTGTTGTAGCCAATTAAGGCTTAATATTATTATCAAATTTCCGCCCACAAATTAAAAATAATTGCCAAGTTATTCTGTTTCAGTTCAAACAACTGCTAAAAACCTTTTGCCACAATGATTCTATTATCAATTAACTATTATCTCTAAGCACGTGCTTCAATCTAGTGAATAATTAAGAAAAGAAAAAACTGAAGATTCCAAACTCTTCCCTATTCCCTCCCGACCCAACAGAAGGTTTGCCAACCATCATTATCATCCACACACGTCGTGTATAGTGTAGCAGTGCGCCATGATTAATCATTAATTAATAAACCTTACAGGAAACTAAATTTATTCATTTTGTTTTATTGTAATTTACGCAATAAGAGTAGGATAAACACGATATTACGCAATCATAAGTTATAAGTAGTTATTAAGATGATTTGACTGCCTCATCATGGTGTTTTAATTGTTTATGAAATGACCATAATTAATTTTCATTAAATATTTATAAATACTAAAAGCAAAAAAAAAACGAATGGTGCGCCAGTCATTAAAACGTTCAATGAGTGCATAATTTTTAGTAATTTGATTGTTGTGCAGAAACTAAAATTGACTTAAGACAAATGAAAATAGAAAATTAATAATTACAATGAAGTATTATGTTCAGTTCAGAGTAAAGAGTAAAAAGCAAATGATGATAATAAAGAAAGGGATGATAACGAAAATTAGTAGAAATTAGAAAAATTACTAATGTTAGCATCCGTTTCCTTTTCTACTTGACCAATTAAAAGCTATAAAAAGTGAATTCTGCTCAAAAGAAACGTAATTGGTTTCAGAACAACGATGCACAGTGGTACCTTGATGATCAAACAACAATTTTTTTGACGTCTACTTTTTAAATAACGAATTCTTTTCTTAAAAGGTAATCTTTCGAAATGTATGTTATACATTATAGGTCTAAAATGGACCTATGAAATGTTTTTTGTCTTTTTCAGCCATTTATATGCCGCCGACATTTCATTGATGCTACTCAACTCGTCGTCAGTAGACTCAAAATAACTGAAAAATTTATTTTTTTGAAACTTTACTATATATCCCATTATTTACATGCACACAATATAAACTACAAACGTTCAAGTAAACTAACTAATTCAGAAGGTCTGCCATCAACTCTATAAGCAATAATTTTCAATTGCTCTTTTTGTAATTAACATTTTACACAAAAAGTTGCAAGGTTGCCATATAAAGCTGCCATATATTTTTATTCTAGAAACAGTATTTTATATGCCGACATAGTATGAGATCAGTGCCTCATAAAGGAATTCAGCTAATTGAAATTAAACCTGTGGTTTAAATATTCCAAAAATGGTTAAAATGATGAGGAAGTGGGTACTCAATGCTAAATGTTAATTAATAGAATTCACCGGCACTACTTTCCAAGCAAAAATTTTAAATTTAAATTTTATTGGAAAAAATTGCATGGAATTATTTATTTATGAAAGAAAAAAGAAACTGCAGTTTTACTGGTTACACATCACTCAATCTGCACATTTTTAAGCTGCATGTAATTTATTTATGCCCTCAATTACGCCCAGTGCATTTGATAACATTTAACAGTTAATATCTGCTAAATACAATATAATTTATCTCATTTTGTCACACACTCATGCTGGCGCAAAAACTACACAATTCTCTTAAACACACACACACACACACAAACTAAAATGTGTGGCTCATAAATATTCATGCATGAAATTTCCTTTCGCTCAGCAGCTCAGCAGTAGCGTGACACATTGGAGCACCGCAGAAAATTCATGTTTTCAAATGTTTCAAACCATTAAATAACATTTGGCTAATGAGTTGTCATCATATAGCACACTGTATCAGTAACCAGCAGGCTTCAGCATCCACCACCCACTCACCCACCAACTCCACGCGTTTGATAAATGATTCTGTGTTAATGGTATTTAAATTTTATTTACTTGTTTGGCTTAATTTTTCTTTTGTAATAATTTTTTTTTTTTTTTTTAGTTATGAAATAGGAAATATGATGATGGCCAGCTTTCTATTAAAATGCGCTATCAAATGCTTTTGTCTCAGTATAAAGACCTTTTGAGCACAATTAGTAACCATGATTATTGCCACACTATTGCCTCCGTTTCCCATCTCTCATCTTTGGCATTTTCATCTAAAGTTACATTTTAATTTGCACTTCCATTTACGATACAGCATGTCAAACAGTGTCAGAGTTCATAAGCATGACCCAACGTTTACAAGACAAAACGAAAGCAGAACCATTTTTACAAAGTTTCCCATAAATTTCATTGTACTTTCATCAGCATTTGCGTTTTACTATACAACAAAGACACGCAAGCCAGTGTACAAGAGATTCTCTTATGCTCGTAATATAATTTCATAAGTGTTCATGGTAATTTTCACTTGATACGAGAGTTTTTAATGAATTCATGGCAGTAATTTGCCAAAGAATGGCTGGTACATTTATTGAAGTGTCATAGAAAATGCTAATAAAAGGGGGGCTTTGTTCAAATTTTTGCTTTCATCTGAGTGTTGAGAGTGTAAGACATTTTCTATCTCTTGCAGTTTTTTTCTTTTCTCTTTTGGCGTTGTTTTATGCCTTTCAACAATTGCTGAAAATTATCAGTTTGTGATACACATACCTATGTATATGAAACAAAACAGAAGGAACACAAAATAAATTGTGAAATTCGGAAATAACAACAGCAACAAATGTGGCACTTCCACTTCCACTGCTGCCATATGAATTCTATCCAAATATTTTCAGTCACTAGTCTTTCTTTATGGCTTGAATATTGGAATAATATTTTGTAAAAAAATTTATTTTTTTACTCCCAGAAAAAGTCCATCTAGCCCCAACTGCGTTCACTGCCTTTCGTGCACTCTCTTTAAATTACTGCAGTACTTATATTTAAATATTTTGCATTATCTGGTAAGCGTTTATGTATTTTTCGTATTTATTTTATATTTTTTCTTATATTTAAGGTTTCACTGGAATGGTATTGTGCACAAACACTTAAGTGTCTTGTTAATTACTTTAATCACAAAAGAATTACAAGAAAAACCAGCAAAGTACTTAATTGCTCAGAAATTTTTAATCATGATGATGTTGTTTATTAAAAGTGTCGTAGTATCAAGTTGGTTTAACATTTTTGCCTACTTTTCTATTTAATTTTGTTTTTTTTTTTTTTTTTTGCTATTCTTTTCATTTAATTTAAAAGATGTTTTTCTCATGAAAATTAAGCAAGAAAACAGATCATCTTACACGAATGACTGAGTATTTGTACAGCGATGTTGTGAAAATTAAAACAATAAATGAAGATAATAGTGTTTTTGATAATATTCAGAGCTTTTATCTTTGTGGGAGGCCAGCTTGTGGTTGACTAGTACATGGAGCAGGCCCAGAAATGTATAGTTCGAAAGAAATTTTTGTTGATGTTTTTCTTTTTCAAGACCTCAGCTTATTATTAGTATGTTATAAGAAATTTCGATTAGTACATCATTTTTAAGGTTTTAAAACCACTCAGAAACTAAAAAAAAGTGTTTTTCATTTTCCTTATTTTAAGTTGATTTCATTACATTTTTGATAAGATACTTGCTTTTTTTAGCTGCCTCTACTGCTTAAAATTTCATGCGCGTGGTATCATTAATTCTTAATGGCATCAAATCTCATGACGCACAATTTATTGCGTAACAGAAAATCCTTCTTTAGTTCAGCTTCGCCAAAACAACAACACCAAATCTTGTTAACAAGTTAAATATGAAAACCTTTTACTCAAAATTGTTTTAAAAAAGTCATGAGCAAATGAAACATGAAAAATGAATTTGTTAAATATTTAATAAAATATTAAAGCAAAAGATGATCTGTTAGAAAAAAAATACAATTAAAATGATTTTCAGAAAATGTGATTTTCGTTTTATTGACAGGGCAACAGATTAAAATTTGTTTGATTTGAAAGCACAGCATCACCAGGAGCACCAAAAACCAGATAGAAACATACGAAATGAAATCATTATAAATCTATTGTCATTCCACTTTCGTTGCCATGAAATCAACAGACAGACAACTCCAAAGCATCAAACAGAAAGGAAAAAGTTGAAAACAAAACTGATGTCACATCACTCGTAGTTATTTAATGTTGCAGAATGCTCATGTGTTGGATCGATGAAGCTCTAGAAAAACGTAAAATGGAGTTTCAAATTTTAAAAACGTTTGCCAGTGTTTGTTGAACGTTTGCGATTGAGAATCTTCTTCTCAAGAAGACTTTCTAGATTATAAAACACCTACACAAAGACTTTAGCACAAGGGTGAACACATGTGTCACTAGCATTAGCGTCAGCGTCAACCATCCGCCCCTTCATCCAACAGAACAGAGAATCCAAATGAATCTACATGCATATTTAAGCTTTTAATTATGTGTATGTTGTGTTTGGGACACATTCAAAAAAGTATTTGAATGAAGAGTCACATTAAATTGTGGCTAGAACAAAAACTTTGCTGAAGTTTAACTAACCAGAAATGCCTCAAATATTGTCTTTGCCAAAGCAAATAAAATAAAATAATTAAAGATAAATAAATAAATTAAAGTAAGTAAAAAAATTCTAAAAGCTAAAACAAGGCGGTGGCTCTGAATAAGGTAGTTGGAGCACATTTAAAGAAAAAGCTTGTGTAGCGCACAAGATAATTTTAACGCTTTTCAATTTTGAGTTTGCATTAAGGGACTCCCAATTTTAATTCAAGCTGATTTTGTATTAATCCGAAAAGTAAAATTGTTGCTATTAAAATATTGCGATTCTGTAGTTTTCAACAAATCGATTATTGCAGTTTTTGTCTACATACCTCATCACTTGCAATAACTATTGTGTGATTCTGTAACATTTTTATAAAAAAAAAAATTAATGAAAGGCAACAGCTGTTTGACAATTTTTTGCAACGTTGCACAACTTCCAATTTTTAAAGCAGTCTACAATAAATGAATCACTAGCTTACTACTAGTTAAACTACAATTAAATCACAGAAAAGTTTTTTATCTAGAGATTTAATTCTAAGTAACTTTTTAGCCATAAATATGCAATTTTGGACGCCAGCGATCACTGTTAAATATGTTACAGAATACCAGTGTCAGTATCTTTCTAAAAGTTACAGTGGATCTTCAGATCCAGATGAATCAAAATGAAAAGTGTGGGAGGAAAAACAATTTTTTCTATATTTTGTTTAATTCTATTTTATTCCCTATTCCAATTTTACGTTTTGTTTCTGTTATTTCGTTTACTTGTGGCGGGATTCCCACCGCAACCTCACGGCCAACCGCAACCTCAGCCACATCACCCACTCCACAAACACAATATACAAAGCAAATGAAGCAACAATCCGTGGAGCTAAATCAAGTTTGAATTGAAATTAACTTTTTTTATTTAATCTCTTAAATTTGTTCTGTAACATTTTCTCCAATTTGAAATGAAAAAAAATAAAAAATATGAATGAAAATTATTATATTTAAATTTTGTTCCCTTTTTTATTATTATTAAAATATGCCAACTCTTTATGAAACAAATGCTAGTTCTGTCCTTGAAATTTTGTCATCTTTAGCATTTGCAGCCATAGACTTATAACTAAAAAAATCTGGTTGCTCAGAAAACAAGTTTAAAGAAAATCTTATTGTTTTCTTAACAGCTTATCAGTATGAAACTTATACACAATGAGTACACTGATCAGCATCGCCAATAAGTCTTTACTTTTCTTGTCTCCTTTAAAAATGTTGATCACCGCAATTTTATCGCAAAAAATTCTCTCTCAGTTTTAAGGAAGTAAAATCGACCTAAAAAATAAATAACAATTGTGAATTATAGAGCTCGCCTCTAAGGTTAAGTTATTGCATAGAAATTCATATTATGATGATTTCGGTAACATCTCAATGGTGGTGGAAGGTTTGGAGTTAGGACACTATTAAAGAAAATTCTCCATTTAGCAGCCAGCTTTAGTAAGCAGACTTAAATTTGCTTCAATTTAAGATGCTGTATAAATTTATGTGAGCAAATATGAAATCTATAACTCAAATGTATTCAGAACACAAATTTTGTTATTGGTTGTATTACATTTATTATTAATTACCACACATTTATTTCCACTCACACTGATTTAATAACTCAATAACATTTGCAAACATTTGTTCAATTTGCAAATTTTCAACTGCCAATTAGAATTCAAATTGCTGTTAACCCTTCAAGAGCCAGACATAAAGATAACAACTTTAACAATTGTTTTAGGTGATCGTGGTAAATTCAATCAAAACAGTAATAATACATAATGATATTGATATTGTTACATTTTTACACTTCAATAAAAATGGCTCTGCAGATTCTTTAATGGCAAACGGACCGTGATGCTTTATAATATTAAGTTTCATACATTTCTTATAGAATTTAAAAGATATCAGTTGATGATGAATTTTCTTCAATAGATTTATAAACGATAATGTTTGATAAAGAATTCTTTGAACAACAAGAAATATTCTTCAAACTATTTCCTTGGGGAAATAATATTCAAACCTAAATGCCATGGAAATTCTAGGATTTATGGGTTGGGCAAAATTATTTGTAAAATGTTCATGTTTACAAATTCATTCAGACTTTTGCATTTGCAGCCTTCCATCCGCACGAACACAGGCGCAACCGTTTGTGGATGTTCGCATGTGTTGTGTTTGTATGGATGTCAGTGAAGATAATTGAAAGCTGTTGATTTGTAAGTGTGTGTGTGTGTGCGTATTTTTAATGTATTTCTTGTTAATGAATGTGTTTCTAATTGTTATGCATTCTATAATTAGTCAAGCAAGTTGATATTATTAATCACCTACAGTGTGCATATGTCTAAACATTTAAGCCTTTAAGGACTGCTTGTATTTAAAAACATTAAACGAATTAAACAAATTTCGGCTCGGTTGCACATGAATAAACATTTGTGTATTTGCGTGTCTTAAATATTTTGTTTGTAGATTAAATATCTATTTATTTAAGACGTACGTTAAGCAATAAAATAAACTCAAAGGGAATATTTGCACAAAATATGAAATAAAAGTTTGTTCATTAAATCACTTAAATTCTTAATTCCATTTAAATATTATTTAAAACATTAGTCAAGTTAAAAAGTCCTCTTAACTTCATTTAAATACTTCTTAAAAGAATAAGGAATTTGGATAATTTATGTTTGTATGTTAATATCTTTTTTCTTTCGTGTCATTTTTGGGCCTGCTTATCCCAAATTCAAAGTTCGTTTATTCCTTACACGTACATCTGTGTGTTTTTTTTTTTTTTTTTTTTTTTTTTTTTTAGCTGTACGTGCTAGGAATGGGGAATCTTCAAAAGATATTGGCTGGCCGCTCCAGCCAATATGCACGATTCGCACGACAAGACTTACTATTTGGCTTGCCAAGCGCCTACGTACTAAACCCCATCCTCGGTCGTATCTTCTCCTTTCATGCTTTCCCCCCCGGGACCACTGCTAAGTATTACTTCAGGGGGGTGAGGATTCAGCGATTGCTGCTTTCTCTTTCTGCAGATCTTGCTCTCTCAGCTATTCTTTGCTTCACACATATTTCCTTTGCGAACTTGCACACAAGATTCCAGGACTCGATTGAGGTTAGCATCAGGCCAACTACATTATCCGGAGTGATCTGGGTCTGCGTTACCGTTTCTAATGAGCGCCTTTGGTGTTCATATCGCGGACAGTCAAAGAAGACATGTTCCGCAGTCTCAACAGCATTCGGGCATTGTGGGCACACATTACCATCATCGTGTTTATATTTAAACAGATATGCTCTGAAACAACCGTGGCCGGTTAACAACTGTGTTAGGTCGAAATTAACCTGTCCATGTTTCCTTGCTGCCCAATCCGCTACTGACGGGATGAGTCTGTGGGTCCACCTTCCTTTTGTGGAGGCATCCCAGTTGCACTGCCATCTTGCCATGGCTCTCTCCTCCAAGTCCCTGGGGTACGCTAAACCCGCCTTTCTTGTTACATGCTTTTCCTTGTCGTTCTCAGCTGCTATCTGTAATGGCATCAATCCTGCAATAACCTGAGCAGCATCTGTGGACACTGTGCGGAAGGCAGAAGCGACCCTGAGGGCACATCTTCTGTATGCTGCATCTATCCCCGTCCTGTAGCTTTTCTTTGTGTGTGTGAGTGAGTGTGTGTGTGTGTGTGTGTGTGTGTGTGTACAGACATAAGCCTGGCATTGTGTTGTTCTATGAGAGAAGATGTGTTTTTCTTTTTTGTGAACAGTTTTATTAAACTCTTATCATGTCGTTGAAAAGGAAAGATATATTTTCATGTCAACTTATGTCTTTGTGTGAGTGGGTTGGGATCGTGTGCGTTGGCCCTTCTGTCTTTCTTATTTTTGGCTTCTATGCTATTGTTGTTACCAGAACAATTTTAATGTTTTATGACTGTAAAGCACAACAAAAGGAGTGTTGAAAAAGTTCTGCTATATTTTTAAAGAATTTAAAGTCTTTCAAATTATTTATTAAAGCAGACAGTTTTTTAAGTCAAACCGTTTTTCTTTGGATTGCTGCAAAATTTAAAAGTAAACAATCCTAAGAAATGTGTGTTGTAATGTGCAAAAATCCTGCAATTGTATTAAGAGTTTACATATTTTAGACTAACGAAGTTTTTCTTCAGAGAGAAAGATTTAACTGAAAGCTAATCCAAATGAACTTCCAGGCTTTAAAGTTTAAATTTTACTTTTATGATAAGATTTTAGTTTTAAGAAATTAGCTCCTTTTTGTATTTTCGTTACTCCTTATAAGGATGCACTGTTTGGAAAAGCTCGAATTTGTTGGACAGTGTTATCTAAAGCTTGTGGGAATAAAATAACAGAAATTTTTATCTTAGAAAACCAACAAAATATTTTCGTTTCTAATGTTCTTTCCAACTGTAGACTTTTGTAAATTTGAAAACGTTTGCAAAAGTATTCAAATTTATATTAAAGCATTAAAACTTTCTAGTAATATTTTTCGAAACATGTTCAACGGTATTCCTAAAAACTAAAATATATTTAAAATACATTTTAAAACCATTATTTCCAAATATTATATCATGACTTACATTCATATAAAATAGATATTTAGCAGAAAAGGTGTGACCACTACTTTCTTGCTGTTTCTATGTTAAGCAAGTGCAGCTCCCAAGCAATTGAAAATGCACTTGATAATATAAATGCAAGTATAAAAGCGTGTGTATTTGCTGCCTATTTTGTTTTTAATTTCCACACATTTTTATCGATATATCATCCGAATTCGAATGCCGTAACGGCCCCTGCTTGAGAACTTGTTTTGCTTGGGCAGTAAATGGGGCATATTTAGGTAAATTGAAATTTTTTCTTGCTTTAGTATAAGATGAAATAATTACTTGCTTTTAACAGCTAAAGGAACAACCAAACTTTTTCTAAGGCGCAAACATTTATTTATTTGCTCTTACAAGCACACAGCCGGAACTACTACAAATAGCTTTTAAAACGCTTTATTTACTGCTTGCTTAAACACAATTTCAAATCATGCTCTGTTTAAATTTAAAACCAAGACGCCCTCTCCATTTGTCTTACTCTGTATTTTAATTTTATTATTGTGTGTAATAATCATGTGTATGAGCATTTTGCATGAATATAGTGGTCACGCTTTTTTCGGCAAATATTTATGTTAGGCGAACCCACCTTTTTAATTATGTTTTATTTCAATTATAAATACAGGTAAGTGTTGCACAGTATTTACATGTCTTAACACAGATTAATGTTAAAGTTTTACCACTATTTTTACGAATTTATTCCTCGTTCACGCATTTGTTTTACAAATAAAACTTTGTTTAATGTTTTAATTTGCTGAGAGTTTTCTGAACAAGTTTTTGTCAGTCAATAGGTTTATATGAAAGTTTGTTCATGTGTTGGAAATATAAACTTATTTCAGAACGAATCAAGAGTCGTTTTAAGCCAGAAAATAGTTCTGATATAAATTGTTTGTTTAAAAATTTTTACTCATTTGACGAAAAATAGACGTCACTGAGATGTGTACTGAGAATATGTATGGTCTGGTTGACTACCTCTCTGAATCAGCCAAAAACTTTAGTTTTTGCTTCATAAGCAAATATTTCTTAAAAGTAGTCCAATGAAATAAACAGTTGTATTAAATTGCACTTAAATTATATTTCCTGTCCTTCTTTCGTTGCCTTTTTTTTTCTTTTTAATTTCAACATTTATCATTTTCAAAATAAACAGCAATAATTCAACAGTCATGTAATTATAAATTCTTGTCATATTTCTCTACAAAATATCAACAGCAGTCAAATGAGTTTAAAATTGTATTTTAATACTTTTCCTTAGTTGCCACAAGCACAATCGCACATGTCTCTGCACGCACATGAATGCAGGAATATGCTGGTTCTCACAAGGAGACTTTCACAAGCACACTTGCTTATAAATGTATGTGTTAGTGCAGGTTGCTTGAAAACATTAGGGGCATCAAAAAATAATGAGGAAATTGCAATAGGTACTGCGCCGTCAAGTTGCACAATAATAGCAACTAAGAATTGTTAATTGCTTTTTTTTTGAGGGGGTTTAGTTCAATTTTAATTGTTCAGAAATAGGAAAGGTCTTTCTGTGACGAAACTGTAGTGATCAATATTTTCAAAGAAAAAAAAACTAAAACTGAAGACTTAAATTGGCTCTTGATCAAACGTCAGCAAACACTCCACATTGCTCTCTGTCCTTCCACCTTCCTCTATACTGCTAGTTCCATTGCAAAACAATGCATATGTAGGGATAATTCCCTGAGTACTGGTCCAAAATAAAAAAAAGTTTTTCTGAACTACCCTAGTACAAAAATATGCCCAACTTTTTTTAAAACATTGAGCAAGAAAACTTTCTTCAAAATTTGTCTGTGTTGTTGTTCTTGCTGTTTCAGTTGCTTTCCTTCAACAATTATACAATATTTGTCATTCGTATTTGTGCAACATTCTTGCTTTATTCAGAAAAAATGTTCAGTTGCCCGTGCATGTCCCTGCATGTCGTTGTTGTATTGTATGAACTAATTGAAGTTTGTCGTGACATATAGAAGTAATCAACAATTAAATTTAAGAACTTTTATCAGCATAAGCTCATAAACATGAAATTTTTATATGCAACAATAATTAAATGAGTTGGCTTTTGCTACATTAACGTTGCATTTAATGAATTCGAAGGCACTGGATTATTTTTGTTTTTCTTTTCGTTTTTTTTTTTTTATTTCAAATATTTAATGGCGAATTTCACTTGCAAGTATTTCCAAGTGCATTTGTCAAGCATTTTAATTGTACAATTTGGTAATTAAACAAGTTTATTTTATGTTTCTTTCTGAATGGTTCGCCGCTCCGTTTGGCTCCTTGACTGGGTGGCCTGCTGGCAGGCTGCATGCTCTAGAGTGAGAAGAGAAATGTTTGGCTGCTTCGCTTCTAAATAAACGATTTCATCGTGTTGTGATTTGTTAAGATTTAATTCCACTTCATGTCTTGCTTTCATTAGTATTTCAAACCGAAAAATCCCAATTAGTATTAAAATAACAACAACAACAACAACAACAACAGCAGCAACAGCAACAGCAAGAACACAAACGAAAAATCTTCCTCTAGATTAATTGTAGATGGTCTCAACTCAAGTCGGGCTAATTGCAAGAAAATTGAAAAGAAGCAGAAAAACAAAAGAAAAATATCAGCTTGATTCGCAACGAGCATTTTTCAGACGGAAAGCCAAGAGTCCCCAGAGAGTTTAAGAACGGACGTCTTTAATGGCTTTCCAAGCTAATCACCAGCTTAAGATAATTTACTCAAAATATTTATATATTTCGAAAGAAATAAAAGACTAAAAAAAAAGTGATGTATATTTATGTGACATCTGCACTACATAAAGACTGTCAAAATTCTGTAAGAAAAATATTGCTTTGAGGAATTCATTTCTTATACTTATGATTTGCTCTTAGTTTTTGTTTCGACTACTAGTAGCTCTTAATGTAAATACTTAAAAAACTACTTCTTATTAAAAGAAAAAGTATCTTTTTAAACAAGTAATTCTTGAACATAATATTTGAGCTCGAGGTGCTTTTTTTATATTAGAAACAAAAAATAGTAAATTTTATGCAAATTTTTATTTCATTTTTTTTTTAATATAAAAGGGGACCTCAAGCTGAAATATTTCTATCAAGATTTATAGATTAAAGATTAGGGGAGAAAAGCATCAAGTTAAACAAGTAATATTTTCCTTCTAAGAACAGTTATTTAAAAGAAATAACTTTTACAAAGTGCAACTTTAAAAAAAAAGTTCCATTTGTAAAAGTACCTTTAAAAAAATATAAACTCCTACACAAACAGCGTTTCTATGAAAAGAAAAATACTGTTTTAATAACAGCCATTCAAAAATTAACTATCTATCTTAAGAAAAACACTTTTCGAAATGTGCTTTTCAAAATATTTTATTATAAATATATTATGTTATGAAAAAAATATCTTTTCAATAAAATTTTCTTTTTTTAGTGTTATATTTCTTAAAAATGTTCTTAAAAAATCTTTTCGAGATAGTACTTTAAGAACAAGCGCCTTTTAAAATTTACCTTTTTAGAAAAATCCCTTTTGAAAAAGTACCTTGTCTTTTTGTCTTGGCAGCGTTTCTATTAAAACTATTTTTTAATAAGAAATCATTAGGGAAAAATTATCTTGTCAATCACATGCAAAAATACCCATCTAAACAGTACTTTACGAACAAGTGCCTTTTAAAACGTCCTTTTCAGATAACTACGTTTTCAAAAAGTACTTTTTACCTTATCTTTTGTTTTGAAAGTAGAGCTGCCCTTGAAAAGAATACTTTTCAAAAAGTGGTTTTCAATGATGTCTTTTCCTAAAACTAACTTTTTTTAAACATTAAAAAATAAGTTTTGCACAAGGTACTTTTAAAATTAGTACCTTTTGAAAAATAATATTAAAAAAAAATACTTTTTTAGAAAAGTATTTTTTGAAATACCCATCCTTTTTAAAATCTCTTCCTGGAAAAAGAGCTGCCTCTTATAATCATACCTTTCAAAAAGTAATTTTTACAAAAATATCTAATTTTAAAAAAGTACCCCCATAAATAGTACTATTTTAGGTCTATATAAACCTTATTAATTATCTTCCATCGTCGACGTTACATTGATACTACTCAACTCTATATGTCGGCGTTATATGAATGGCTGAAGGAGACAGAATATAATTAACAACATCCATTTAGAGCCAGAAATATACATTTGAATATACATTAGCATGTAATATTTAAACAGATTTTTCAGTAGTTTCGAAAAAAAATCTACAAAATTACTGTTATTGTAATATTTTTCCCATATTTTGTACTTGTTCCGCTTGTTATATTTAAAACTAGATATCCTTAGAAATATTTGTTTTTACTTCATGAAAACTATTTTTTTATGAGAATTAAAAATTATTATTCAAACTGTTAACACATACAGTTGTTCGAATACAAATAAAATTGTAATTCTTCTTATTATTAAAATCGTGTTTTTTTCAAATTCATTTATAAAAAAAATACCTACAAAAACACCATGTATTCCTAAATCACCACTAAACAAATTTTTTTGTGAACAGAATATTTCTTTAATTTCCCTTAGAAAATCATTTTGCTGTCTAAATATTGAGAAAACCTTTTGAGCAAGTGTAACTTTTCATTTGTAAATATTGAAAAATTTATAAAACACGTAGATATGTATGTATATAAAATATCTTTGATGCCTCAAAGAAAATTGGAAAAAAAAACTAAATATGAAGAGGTGAGGTTCTTAAATCCATGTGAGATACAGACAACGACCTCTGTTTAAATATCTGTAAATTTTGTTGATGGATATTTGCTGTATTAAAATGGCTGCTTGTGTGTGAGTGTGTGTGTTCTTTCAAGTTTTGAGAAATGGCATTTACAGCAAACAAAAACAAAAATTTTCTTTTAGAAAGAAGAGCACATGAAAAAGATCCCTTTAGGCCGCTTCACACAATGTGCAACAGCCATAAAAAGTACTGCTGCTTTGTGCCCAAATCTCCAAACCTAAACAAAATGTGAGTGCTTTATGATTTGTGTGTTTTGTGTTGGTGGGTTGGGTTTTATGACTGTTTTGCAGCCGCAAGCAATTTCCCAACAAAAATATTGTCTTTTAACGAACAACATGTGCGTGGGTGTGTGGGTGTGTGGGTGATTGGTTTACCTTGTGTTTAGCTGCCATCTCTCAGTGAAACACTTCACACAAAGACAAATCCAACACAACACAAAAGTGTATTCTTCTCTTAGAGAAAACAACAAATAAAAACACTATCAAATCTATAGACATGTCACAAAAAGGTGATTGTCTAACAACTGCTGCTCTCACCTGCACATCAATCTGTTTGAACAAATGTTTGCTGAAGATACAAGATGTAGCAAAGCAATTTACAAATACTTTTATTCAACTTTTAACCAACACTTACGCCACATACAACCAATTGCTTTAAGGCGATAAAGAATTTATAAATTTTTGCAAGCGATAGAACAAATATGGACTTATGACTTATCCTTTAAGCATCCTGCTCAAGTCTATGTCTGTTAGTTTTTACCCCTCATCCTTCATGATACCACATTAGTTTGACCCTCTTGAGATCATAATTGGTTTTTTTTATTTTACGGTTATTTTTTCCTAGAAAAACATAAATGGACCAATGCCAAAGGGGATTTGTCATGAACGATAATGTAAATAAAAATTATTTGAAAAACATTTCAGCAAAAAAAGGGAAAACAAGCAACCAGGAAAAGCAGTTACTTCATTTATGTGCGCTATTGGAGGTGCAGTCTGTTTATGGTATAAGTAATCTGGTTGTTGGTTTAATGAACTGTGCACTGCAATTCCTTTCTGACAGACAGTTCAAAATAATCATGTAAGATTTTCGTTTTACTAACAACTAAAAAGAGAAGTGTATAAAAGTGTTTACTTCTTATGACAACAATAACAAAGAGATGCTGCCACTCGAATTGTTAAACACACAAACAGATGTATGTAGATCTGTTTATTGGTTGTTTAGTTTATTAACGGCAGTTTATTCTCAGCAACTCGTCTACCTAAATATACCTTTTAAGCCAAAGTATCCAAAGTATATTCTCTAAAGTAGATGTAACCCAATATATTTACATTGAGAAAGTTGCCAAGCTGTCAGAAAACTGTAAAAAAACCCAGAGTAGGAAGAATGCTCGTAACAAAATTTGACATTTTTCTTTTCCAAGAATAAATACAAGCTAAAATTATTTTTTAATATTATTTTTAAATTCGGGAATACACATTTTAAAATGCACATAAAAACTTATATTGAATTCAAAAGCAAAAATTTCTCCTCGCCCTAAAAGAAGCGATTGAAAAGAAAAAATCAATCAGCTGTTGATTCACACATTTTATATACTTAAGTTGGCTTTGTAAGTGTCTTTACTTACACGTAAAGTTTTGTCTGGCATTGGAACAATGAAAGAAAACAGAAAAAAGTGGGCAAAGGATATTGATTTCATCACAAGCTCCATTATCAATATTGTGCAATAAACATACACACATGTATCTACTCGCATGTACGTACATATGTATATATTTGAAACTCTCAACGTTCTTAATAACCGCACAGAACATTCAGCATTTAAGATTGCTAAATGCTGTTGGCCTTTTTGTTTTTAGAATTTACATTTTAACTTATTTTGGTATATGCTTTCATTTATTTTTCCAGTCGGCATATTCACACGTGATGGATATTATTTTTTCATATAACCAGTTGTTTCTTGCAAAAAGGAGAAGAGAGTAGTTAATCGGCGGATGAAATTTCCCACCAGCTTCAAACTGCATTCTATACTATATATTTTCATTCCCATCGTTCCTATAACAAGCACAGGGCTTCCTCTAGTAAAAAACAACGCATATTCATTAAAATGAATATGCGTTGTTTAAGTCATTAAGTCACTGCCTGATATGACGCGCTACTCCCTTATACGTTTGTCATAGCACACAAAGCTATATAGTTATGTATGCCGTTTTTATAATTTGTTCTTACCTTAGCCTAAAGAGCAGATGCACAGATTTTTTTTAATTACAATTTTTTTTCATGGATGATATGGTCTCAACATCTCATGTCAAACGATCCCTTTTATTTACTTATCGTTGCAGTTCAGTTGAATGTTCGAATGATTGTACCAAAACTGATCGCACCAAAAAAAAAAAAAAAAAAAAAAAAAAATGCTCGTGTTCATTGACTGGCTAACGTTTGATAAAACATTCAAGCATACACAAAATTTTACCACTTTTTAGGATAAAAAACGTTTAGTTCGAAAACAAGATAGTTCTGTTTCAGCAAAAGAGGCAAGCTAGAGTTGTGTTGTAATATACATACAAGCACATCTACATATGTATATGAGAACAATATTTTAAGGATTTATGTTTGCTTATTTTCAGAAAAATTTATTAACACCCATATTCATAAAAACTATTAAAGGTTTATTATTCCGTAGAAATACATCAAATAATCACGGTTAAATCCACGGAGCGCACAACAAGCCTACACTGGCTTAGGTGTATGTCGCAAGCCATGGGCAAGCAAACCCCTCCAATCAACCTAACCTAATACATCAAATAAGAGCTTAATAAACTTACAATAATTATTATGAATATGGCCTTAAGTATTTTAAACAATTCGAAAACCAGTTTATGGGAAGTTGACAACTCTAAAAAAAACTTCATTAAAAAAACTAAAACTATTACAAAATGTGCTAGATAATATCAAACTATTTTGCCCAAAAGCTAAGATATTATTGTGGTTGCCAAAATTAGCATCTCAGGTTGCAAGCTGTAAGAGTTTGTTGCCATCTGTAAAGCTTTTTCTTGGCAATGCAACTTAAGTTTAGTTGCTATGTTAATCGAGCAGTAAATTTCTTATAGACAAATTCTTGTTACATAAAGAAGATAAAAAATTTTGTGCGTACTTAATTCATGAAAAGTTAATTTTCGTTCCGTGTGAGTGTGAGCCCAGTTACTTTGACGTTGAGCACAACATTTACATAAACAAAATACATCTCCATTTTAAGCTGTTGTACTTTTGCTGCCATTTTGTAAAATAAAGACACCTTCATGGTGTAATCCCTGCATGGCATTAGAAGCTGTGTCATTCCAAAGAATTGGTAAATGCTTAGTACTAAACATAGTGAAGACTTTAGTAGACTTAAGACTACTAAAGGCTTTAAGAGTTATCAAAAATACTTAAAATATTGATGCAATATCCTTTTTAAATATTATTTATCTTCAGTTGTTACAGTGGGGTCAGGGTGAATGTAAAAACACTGTTTATGAAATCATTTGCATCGCATTTTTGTCTTGCTTGCCCCAAAACGACGACACACTTGTTAATATTAAATATGTTTCTGATTTATGTATGTGTATTTGTTCGCAAGCAGAGAGACGTATTATTCTGCTCAAATATTTATGCAATCGTTAAAGACTTTTGCTGTGCAAAATATGCTTGGCTCTTGAGCTGACACACATAGCGCCTTTAAAATACAGCATATTCGGTGAATTTTATACATGCATGAATTAAACAGAGGAAAAATATTGGGATTTATTTTACTTTTATATTTGTTGAACACGAAAATGTAATCCCGTTGTGCAGCTCGTACACAGTCTCACAGTGCCGCTGATACGCACAAGACTAGTACGATGTAAATCTGGGCTGCCGTGCATCCTGCTGCTTTATTACTCTAGCATAGTGGTTGAATGCATACACATACATACATACATATATGCATAAATTGATGCAACGCCATACATGCAGTGAGCACAAATAAACCATTATTTTTGCAAATACATACAGGCATCATGCAATTGCCTTGAAATTGCTTACCAAGACTTTATTGCGTGTGCGAAAAATATGAAATTTTCTACAAAATTTTAAGTAAATGCGTGCTTTTAGTGAAATATTCAAATTGAAATCATAAATTACAGCAAAATCGAGTCAATTGTTATTGTATTAAAAAAGAAGCGAGCAAAATAGGCATTTGCATAAACACACTTTTAACTGCATACACTGTATGGAGTATGCCATGAGCCAATAGCCAAAGTATCTGCAGTGAGTAATTAGAAATGGTTTTGCACATATACACATACACACAACATCATCATCGTTGTTACACACATTTTTAGAGGCTTTCATAAAAGTTTGTTTCAACCCATTTATCTCTATTCTATTGAAACAACAACCTGAAGCCATCTTCATTTCAATGCATTACACGTACTCGGGCGAGTCGGTTTTGTTGCTGTGCTTACGAACAATAAAGTTATGACAACAATAATTATGACCCACTGTCAAGCAATAAAGTATGCTAAATACACAAATTCATGCCTAAATATTTTTTAAATTAAATATTCCAACAGGGTTTGATGGAGTGAAATAGAGGCAGTCAGTACTCTGATGCAAAGATGTTGATAAATTGCTAACGGAAGTTAGATATTTTGCCTCCGTTTTGACCAGGTCATTTTGCATACGAACATGTGATGACAGCTACAATATTTTCCATTTAACAGAAAACCGTCTAAAAATTGCGAAATGAAAAAATTTTAATGCAGAACTGCTTGTATGCGTTTTAAGTGCATGTGCACAAATTGCAACAGAATATAAACTCTAAATCGTGACTTTGTGCAAGGTTTGGTTTTGGAAATGCTTAGAAATAACATTGCAAACATTTGCCAAAGGAAATTTTAGAATTTACAAGAAGAACAGAGATTTGATGAGAAAAAAAAAAATTACAAAACACTCTAAAGGAACACAGTCGATTACGAAAAGCAAGAAATTACTTATTTTACACAAATACTGCACTTTATCGTTTAATACGAGACGCTCAACCTTGGTAAATTTCTCCAAATTAAGATAGTATCAACATGTTGGTGCCATCCGCAAAGTACCAAAATGGACACGCAACTGCGCAGCCATGCAGCTGTTGTGTACGCGCTCTTTAAGCCAAAGGTCATAAGCCATTTTATATGTATTTTTGGTCTGTGGCAATTGTTGTGAATTTTCGCGCTTTCATTTTAATTTTGCTGTTTAGAATAATTTTGCGTTTTTGAACAGCTTTTCGTTAATACCAGTTTTGCAAAGCTTACAAAAATGTATTCTAGATAAACAGCATAAGAACTGTAAACGTATTTCAACAAGTTCTTTACAATAAGAAAAAGCATGCACACTAGACTTAAAACGACACTATTATAGCCTTTAAGATTTACCCATAAAACAAGCCAAATTTTATCAAATTTTTTAGCTGGTTTTAATAATTTTGTAAGCTTAACAATAAAAGTGCCTCTAAAATTGTATTCTTAAATATCTTGATGTTACTTTCAAAATTTTTTATGAATCATCGAGCTAAAACCATTGTGATATTATTTTAAAAACAAAATCCTAAATTGAAAATATAAATACTTAATTATTCATTTCAAAATAATAACCACTTCATTTTCCTTCAATTTCCAAAAAATTTATAATTTGTAGCTAATTTAATAACAAAATCGCAAATTAACATTTTCTTAAACAACATTTAAGTAGTTCAATGTCCCATAAAGTTGAATTTTTATTTACAGTGACAGACATCCTCTTTGAAGAAAAACAATAAACATTCTTGTATACTTTTTAATAATGACCCTGAACCAAAAAGTGTCAACAATTTTGTAACATTTTAAAAGCTACAACAACAAAAACGATAAAAAGAAAAACTTTTATTTTGTAAAATGACTGAGGAAAACAATAGCTAAACAACAATAAAAATAAGCGAGTATTACACACATACACAAACAACATTTTACTTTTCCTATATTCTGCGCTCCAGAAAACAATACAAATGTTACAGATACTGATAGAAAACAGAAGAAAATACAAAAGTAAACTACAAAACAAAAGCTGTCATAACAATAAAAAGAAATAACAACACCAACACTATACGTGTAAAGAGGAATATTGGTTGAAAGCTGTAAAAATAAGCAACACCGACAAACTATCACTATCAGGAGCAATTTAAGCAAATAAACAAGAGATAGCAAAAAGTCAACTGTGTACAACAACTCCTCCCCACAAAACATAACACAATATGTAGTTGTTCACAGCGTATGAGTAACGCACAAACAGCTCAACACACCAACAAACAGGCGTACATGCTGATTCATTCTCATTTAGTACTGAAGCGAGGGATGCGGTACGTATACTGAATCGTTTCTGTTATTGTGTAAAAGATAGCACTCATACGCGTAGTTGTGCTCTTAGAAACCTCTAAGCGAGTAAATTGTAGCGGAACTTAATCTATTTTGTGCATTTTTTGTTTCCTTTCTACACTGTTTAACACAAAAGCAAATTGAATATTGCTTGTTGGGGCATGAAACACAAAATTTGAATTGGAAGGTGTTTGACAACTTTTCGGGTTTCTATTATTGCTCTCTTCACACACATATGCATGTATAGTTTTGATTGTCTTGTTTTTAAGTACTTTAAAGAAACTTCTATTTAGAGTTTTAGGGCACGAGAAACAATTGAACTTCGCATAGCAGCACAATCTCCGAAAACTAATTTCATATAATACACCATTTGAAAAAACTTTTCCTTAATAACAAATTAAAACTTTTACATTAGAAAATAAAACTTTTGCAAAAGGTTTCCTGGGTATATCATTAAAAGCTGTAACATATAACAAATTGTCTATTCTCCTCAAAAGTTTCTTCGCGCTTAACCATAACAAACTATTGCTTGTTTAAACATTTTTGAAATACATGTTTAAGACAATAAATACATAAATAATAAACTTTATAAGAAAAACCACGAAAAGCTAAAACAAATATTTTGGGTTGGTGATAGAAACGTAAAGTTAGTGAGTTAATATACATTTAAATAGTTATTTACCTTCGTCTGTGTGTATGCGTAAGCTAACAAATGGCACTATTGCCAGTAGAATGGAGCTTAATTTTAAGGTGCCGCTTTACAATTTCTTTTCAATTAATATATACTTCTGATAAAAATAATATGACAAAAATTTTGAAATGCTTTGAATGCATTATTTGCTATTAGCTATGCACAATATTTCCTACTTATATGTATTGGTAAAAATATTAAAAAGAAAAACAGCACAATTTTTCCAGAGTCTTGAAAATATTATAAATTTGTGTAACTATAGAGAAATTGGAAAATAGCAGTACCCTAAGGAAAGTTCGATTTTTACTGGGTACTGGGAACCATGCCAAAGGACTGAGTGGGCCGATCACAATTGGCTCACTCATCGCACACCCTGTTTAACCACAAAAAAATTCGGACACCAGAGCAATGATATTCCCACAAATCAAAACGATTTGAATTATTGGAAATACGAAAAACTTTTTGGCGACTTTGAAATGTTTAACTCTCACCGCTTTTTATCAAAATTTTCTTTATCACTCGGTCGCGCGACATAAAACAGTGTCATTTGAATTACCTTTTCAGTTTTTACGCTTAAAGACAAGAAAAAACAAATTTGAGTTAAACAAAAAAG
This sequence comes from Sturmia bella, assembly GCA_963662145.1. Taxonomy (NCBI): domain Eukaryota; kingdom Metazoa; phylum Arthropoda; class Insecta; order Diptera; family Tachinidae; genus Sturmia; species Sturmia bella. Next base: position 5,001,700 of record OY759171.1, on the reverse strand, counting down.
GGTTAAAATGTCATTATCATTCTTTTTTTGCGAATTTGTTTGTTGTATATTTTTACGATGCGTATTGCATGTTTATAACAAAACGATATTTTAAATGGCTTTTATGGGTTTTTGCTGTTAATTTTTATTTGTAAACAAGTTTTAGGATGGTTTGTTTTTTTACATATTGTTTGAGTTTTTTTTTTCTCTAAAGCTCGCATAATACCTACAATCAGCGAGTTGTTAACACATGTGAGCTTACCCAAGTGAGAGTCTATAAAAAACATGCTCGTTTGTATTTGTGTGACTTTACGGTAGATGAATCTACTCATTGATTTTTATGTTTTGTGTTGCGGTTGTTATTTTCTATGGTTGTTGTAAATACCGATTATACTGTTATTGCTGTCCCTATTTTCAGCTTCCTTTTTATTATTTCTAAAGTGTTATGCTTTCGTTTTGTTTGTATTTGAAACTCAGCTAAGGGTTAAAATAAATATTTATTTCGCACACCAAAAAACCGAAAAATTTACAGGGAATTAAAAATGTATTTTGTATTTTAAATGATGGTTTGAGAGCACCTACTTGAGTTCACGCAGTTCTGATAACCCTTGTTTTGCAACATGTTATTATTGCATTTATTTAGAGTTTATTTTTTCCTTATGTGTGAAGAGGATAATCTACGTCTACTGATCTGTGCAATGCCAACCTTAACGCTTAAATTTCAGGACAGCAAAGCAAAACTAAACGCAGTGTCTTTTCCTTTTATCACATAAATATGTTAGTTTTATGATCGAGTTTTCCGCAATTAGTGCTTGGTTGTGCATAAAAAATTTGTGTCTTCTAACTTACAAACTGCCAGGCCTTGTTTACCAAAAAGTTAAACATTAAAAGGTGCAGTTGTTGGTTCGAAAGTTTTACCAGTAGCTTAATCTTTTTTAATGGTTGTAAGTGGTTTCATCGTCATCATCGAGTAAGAAGATTTTCAAAGAACATTTCTGTTCATTATGTCTTTATATAATTTTTTCTAAAGTTTTTACCAGCTTTGTGGCTTTTATTTCATCAACAAAATTCCCTTTTTTTATTTTCTGTGCTCAAATTATAAAGTCAGCCAATCTTGCTTAAGAATTCAATTTTAACAATTTACTTTTGTGTTGCGGGTCAGATAGTTAAATGAAAAAGGAAATTAAGGAAAAGTGTCCAAACTACAAAGAAACCGACATAAGAGGAAACCGCAGTATTTGTATAAAGAATGAGCAGCAGTATTTATTTAGTGTATGTCAAGTGTGATAAAGTACCTGAGCTTTTACGTAAAGAGGGCCATGAAATTTTTATAACAATAAAAAAAAAACTTAATATTTAATTTTAACGTCAAACACTTTACAAAGTGGCTTTTAGAGTATAATAAACTGGTGAAACTCTTTATGAGAGTTGACAACTACATTTTCGCTGCTTAATGACACAATAATCCATGGTCATTATTTTCATTTATGCACTACATATAAAAAATTATCATAAGCGAGCAACTTTCAAAGATGATCAGCGGTTCAACAAAACCAATATGTACGTAGAGGTGTATCCATTTGTAAAGACAAAAATTTTCGGTATTGTAATATCAAAGTTTTAATAGTTTTTGACAAGTGAGGAAAAACTCTTACTACGAAATATCAAAAAACTCATTTTCGAAGAGCTTAATGTAAATATTAAAATATGTATTTTTTTATGGAAATCCAAGTAAGGATGCATGGCACTGGATAATTCTATCACATTAAGCAGTTCCAGCATGCTTGTCAATAGTTTAACCAACCACCAATAATTTTTTCGAACACATCGACAGAACCACCATACAAAACAGTAAAAGCTTTCATTTTGGAGCCTCGAAAATTTATTTTTGGATAAATTACTGCAAATTATATTTTTCACGCCAATAAGTATCGCAAATCGATGGCACTATTTTGACCCACTCTAATGTACTAAAGACTTTGTCAAGGTAAATATTTTAATGTACTGTCTGCTTGTTTAAGCGGAAAATAGTACAAGAGTTTCATGAACATTAGTTTTAAGTACACTGAACTCGTGTTTTTTATCTTACGGGAACTCCTGTATTTTTTAGTGTCATCGATCCAGAGAATAAAAATCTGTAAAATTGTCTTACTTCATACCTTTTGAAGCTCTATGGACCTCTTCATCAAAGAGGGGGAGAAGCAGTCATACAAAATTATTTGTATAAAATGTTTCTCCCACTGTAATAACCAGTCTCAGCTTCGCTCGAAAGAATCAAATGCATTACTGCCCTCCATTAATTACTCTTTCACAATATTTGTTCAGAACACCATCCGCTTTCCTGCCTTAGTTTTGCATTTGAACGCTTAAAATTACATCTTCGCATGTGAGTATTTATATTAAAAAAAAAAAAAAAAAAAACAAACACTAGCATACACCACCAATATGTCTTAAACAAATACGAGCGCTTAATGAAGCAGCTCTCGTATTAAGCATTAGTTTGAGATTTCAAAGGCTACAAATTAATCAACCCACAAAAAAAACTCAATTTGTCAACTTCAATTTAAACTGGAATATACCATCAAATATTCAATCTTAAAACAAACATGAAATTTTAACAAAAACAACACAAACAAAGTAATGAAAGTGAGCCGGCATACTGAACTAAATTGTATAATTCAGTTTTGCTACAACTTGTTTTTGTAATTTGAATTTCTAACTTAGCCTTTATTAGAAAATGTCAAATTAATTAAATCACTCGAGGAATAAGTGTGTCAGAGTAGAAAAAATAAAAGAAGCAGTAGCAGCAAATAAATACAGAAATCGCTAGTGATGGAAACAAGAAGGAGTTGCGACTAAGAAATGAAAAACCAGTCACTGAAAAAACTTACTTGCTGTAAGCAAATAAATGATATATTGGATAACTTATTGAAACAGAACTAATGAAATGGAAAAATTGGTAAACATTTTAATACACGATTTAATAGTTTTTTTTTTTTTTTTTTTAATAACACTGACTGCAGTCATGCAATGAGTGAGTAAAACTGTTCACTGCTTTTCAGTACATACAATTTATTATAACTTAAGCAAGACATATTTGAATTTATTACCCAATATGTCCATAAACTTTAAATTATGCTTTGAGTTGTTCCAATATTAGTTTTTATTATAGACATTATTTCTCGAGTTCCTGAAAAGCTAGTAATAAAAGATAGTTGCTTGTATTCAAAAAAATTAAAGTATTTATTATATGTGTTTTAATTGAAAATTTCCACACAAAAATTTTTGATTTTTGGTTATGAAATAAATATTACTTTGTTTTAAATATAATCTATTTTTATTATTAATTTTAAATAAAATTTTTAGAAGTTAAAAAAAAAAGAATAGAAATATCAAATTCTTCCTAATTTTATATAAAAGATATAAAATTAGACACAATTATGAAAATTGATGAGTAAATACGTATTCTGTTGTTGATGAGGGAAAAATACTTACCCCCTAATTCATAAGAATTATTACAGGCTTATAAGACTGTTATTTGACATATTTGTATGGAAAATCTGTGAAATAAGAGCTTTATAAACCTGTTATAATTTTTATGAATTAGACGATAAGCGTATAGTAGGCACACAAAAATCATAGTATACGTCAAGAAGATTGCGCAGTTTATCATTTCCAGGTAAACCAGCATTTAGATTTTGAAAATCATTCAAAAATTAAATCAAAATCGTAGGCGCGTCTCGGTGGAGGAATTGGTAGAGTGATTTACTAAAAGTCCTCAAGGTCGCAATTGCACTTGCTGTTTTGTGTTTGTTATAAAAATAAAACCTCTTTTTCAATTATAATATTGGCCAACATGCAGCCTCTCCTATGATCATTGCTCTTAGTAAACTATGAACATCTGTGTAAATATCTTCACTCTGCCCCATTTTAAAATATACATTTTTAATATAAATATGCAGTTTATTCGACTCTTTTTCTCTTTTTGCAAGACTGTTTTACTCTGAGAGAACTTTCTTCGTACAAGCCAAACAAACAAAAAAGCACAAGCTCCACCTCACTACTATTCTAATCAAAATAAGCCTTCGTTTATAATCACTTATACTTTTTTCCAGCAGAAGTAACACCCCATTTCAACAGAATCATGTAATAGAAATGGAAACCCAAATGTAAAAGTCACGTTTAGTGTCAAATTACACCAAAATTAAGAAAAATTATATTTTGAAATTTGACATCCGTTTGTGGCAAAATGTTGTAAAATATAAAACTGTCCAAAAGCAATTTCCGACATGTGTTGCATAATTCAACAAAAACGAAAAAGTTACAATACACAAATTTACACAAAACGCCATTTAAACTTAATGTAGATCTTATGCGAGGAAACGTTTAAAAAAATGCTGCAAAAAACTTGTTTTCCTTTTAACAACCACTGTGGGAGAAAACCAATTCATTTTCCTAATTGATAACAAGAAAAGCACTTCAATCACAAAACAAGAAATAAACAGTTTCAGAAATTTGTTGGAAGAAATCAAAATTTCACTTCAGCAAAACGCTTCCATTTATTTTGTATTTTGCTTTCGTTTTGCATTCTTCAAATGCATACACACACACACACACATGAGCACACACAAAATGCGGGCAAAAAAACTCTAAAAAGACTTGAAAATTTATTAAGCACATGTATACAAACTCTGGTAGGATGTCTGTATTGTCATCATCATCATCATCTTCGAGACTACGGGTCTTTCTATGGCTCTAAACAAAATAGAGACATCATCGTCATCAAGTACTGCCCGAGAACCAGCAGGTGGTTTTGAACACTAACACTAATATACAGCTTCATCAAAGATACAAAAAAATCTATTTACTTATTGTTAATATGAGTGTGAAAACTCGAAGCAAAAAAAAACAGTAAGAGGAAAATTAACAAGCTATATGGAAAAGAAATGGAACTGGAAAAACGGAAACAATCCAATGAATAAATTGAAAGGCAGTAAATACTTAATGCCCAGAAAGGGCAAAAACTCTTATATTAGTTAGTGTATATTTTATATATGTATAACAACAATAACAGCAACTTAACAACAAAATGAGCGTCCTTTTAATAACAAAAAAAAAAAATACAAAAAAAAGGGCTAAACGAAAGCTTAACACAAAAGTGAAGAAATCTGTTCACTTTCAACGCCCATAAAACCCCCACCACACACACACACACACGCATGCACTCATATAAATTATAAATGGCAGAAGAAAAGACAGACTTTAAATGTCTTCATCGTCATTAACATCATGATCGTGTTCACAGTTGCTGCTGCTCTTTTCAGTCACTGACAAAATGTTTTTCTGCACTTTGTGCCGGGAACACACTTCTACATCAACATGCACACTCATGCGTTTCAGTAATACTAGAGTATTCATAAAAAACAACTCCGTAATGAATCCTTAACTATGAACGTATACATGTTTCTGTACATGTACATTCTGGTGTAAAGTATGAACGAACACTTGTGCCAGCATGTGTTTGGGTGGGTGGGTGCGTGTGTGTGCAATCTTTATTTCTACAGTCATCCATTAAGTTCAGCTTTTTTCCTTTTTAACCAACATGCATTACACTTTACCTCTATACACTCAATAACAAGCAGTAGAGACAAGAATTAGAGCAGTGCCTGGCGGAGTAACAGACCTTTGATATGACAAAAAATGCTGATTTGAAAAATATTTAAAAAAAACAGGTTAAAAAAGAGTAACAAAAAAATGGTTGACATTCTATAGGACGAACAGCACGAGCTTGGCATTTTGTTGTCTCTAAGACTGTTAATATATATTTTTTCCACATCTTTCCGAGTCTGGTTACAGTTTGGCCTTTGGGCACATTTTTAGCCTCTAGCGAAGTTTGATAATGAATGACTTTTATTTAATGAATGTTTTTTTTTCTCTATTTTTTCAAGTCATGAGTGAATAGACAATATTTGTTATTGCTAGAGGTAATTTCCCACTTCATATATAACACAATAATTTTTTTAGTTTAATGCCCTTGTTACATTATAAGTATTTAAGAGTATGCCTGTCAAATTTTCTGTGTGGTTGTCGCAAAAATGTCGTGTAACGTGTGATCTAAAATTAAAATTCCTAAAATTAAAGTTTCACGAAAGAAGTAAAACACGTTTTTTCTTTTAATTTACAGATTAATTTTCACACAGTTTTCCTTGAATTATTTTCCACTGCAGATTATTTTAACGCAATTTCTATTACACATAAGGAAAGTTGTATGCAACTTGTGCACTACATATTTTTTTTTTTTTATTTATCCATCTAAGCCTATGGAATACAATATCCTTGCAGGCTAATAATAATTTAATTACAAAATATATTAAATAAATCCTTATATTCTAATAACAATTTAAAATCAGTAATCGGCAACGAAAAATCAATGCTAACGATATTATTGATGCTATTTAAAGTATGCAAGGCCTGTAGCAACGGCTCACGCATTGCATAATTAGAACCATGACTAGAAACATAAAATAAATTACTGGATCTGTAGTGCTATTCAGTAACTTTTATTACGATAATCGTATCGTTAAAATAATTATAGCGATATTTTATCGAATTTGCTATTTAATGGCACTTTTTAACGATATTCGCTGTGAACTACAATCAGCTGTTTCATTTTGTAAAATATCTTCGATATTTAACCGACAAAAAATTTCTTGTTGTTTATTTTAACGACACATTATTGTGTTTTGTTGTACTTTGTGGTGTTTTGTGTTGGAAATGGGTTTTGAATATTTGTCGTATGATTTTGCATGGTTTTGACCCTCCAACAGTTGATGGGCGTACTCTTCGGGACTTGAACAATCCTTTTGCGTTGACAATCGCTGAGTTCCATCCAATCATCCATAAGCCGTTGCATTTAAAATATATTGCAGGGCGCGAAACAAATGGTTTTTTTTTCTATTCCTCTTCATGGTTTTCGCTTATTTTGACATTTTGTGGGCAGAGTTGCGATATGAAATGAATTTGGGAGAATAGAAAACTATCGATATATACTATCGTTAAAAATAAGCTACAGAATGAAACTATCGTTACTGCAAGCGACAAAATGTATCGACGAGAACAACGATTGTCGGATCGATAAAAGTTACTGAATAGCACTACTGAAAAACTTACATGGCACAAAAAATTTTATTAACTTTAATAAGTATTCACAATCGATATGACCGTTTATCAAGTTATAAATTACAATAGTGGATTGCATAGTACGTCTTACAGAAAGTGGCTTCAAACCCAAAAGCAAACAACGAGCATTATATGAAATTGGCATTGACAAAGTTTGACAAATTACGAAGCGCATATTTAACAAATTTCTTTTGAACTCTTTCAATTCTATTTGTATGTACATCGTAAATAGGGTTCCAAATAAACGAGCAATACTCTAATTTAGAGCGTACAAAATCTGTATACAAAATTCGTAAAGTAATGGGATCAGCAAAGTCTTGACAGTTTCTTCTTATAAAAGAGCAGTCGGAATAGGCTTTAGGTATCATGTAGTCAAGATGAGCATTAAAGTTAAGTTCACAGTCCAAAATGATACCCAGATCTAACATTTGATTGACCACTACTAAATTGCAATCAGATAACTTGTACTGGAAAGCATTCACAGAACGAATATTAGGTTTGTGAAAGGACATTTGACAACATTTATTTACATTTAAGGACATATTATTCATGTCGCACCAGTGGGATATTTCATCGATGCAAGACTGAAGAACAAATGCATCATTGTCTGATATTATTTCGTTAAAAATTTTGAGGTCATCATATAGCTTATATACCCAAAATTTAATCATAATATTTTTGTTCCAAGCCTGTCTAACTGTTTTGTTTATGAATACAAATTAATACCCTCAAAAGCATAAGTCTCATGACATTAAAATCAAAAAGCATAGATTGCAAAGAGTAATAAAATGTTAGAAGAACAAACTAAAATATATATAAGTGATATTTAAAAGGAGATTTCTTGCTGTAACTCCCCAGTTTTGCATGATCAAACGTTGAAAGCCTTTTTGAATAAGTAAGCAAATAGTTCGGAGAGCTAGTAAAAATTAGCACCAGCTTTAAAATTTTGAAATGCTGGAAATCTGCGGGAGATTATTCAATTTTGAAACATTGAGCAGATAGTAGAAAAGGAAAGCAAAGCCGCGTATTCATAGGCGATCGCAACATATTTCGACTTAAAGCAAGCCATACGCGCTACAATATTCTACTAGCAAAACTCCACATTCAATGTCTTTAACGAAATTTGTTAGGAAGATACAAACAAAAGGGAATTGAAATAATCCTAAATAAAAGTCCTCTGCCATTGGCAATAAGCGCCAAAATAACCTAGAAGCTATGTTTTTATTGAACCATATATGAAAAAACTCTTTTGAATTGAACATATTAATTTTTTCAAAGATGTTGTTCTACGTGGAAAACTTAGAACTATAATTTAAGTCTTAGGCTGTTATCGCTTCCGAACGTGGTTTATATTTTGTTTCAATACAATTATCAATTTTCGCATGTAAAAATTTGTGATTGAAAAAATTTTGCGTGCGCGAGTAAAATTTGTCTGATCCTGAGCGTGCGCAACGTGAGCAAGGAAACACTCAAGCTCACATCTCTAATATAGACTCAGAAATTTAGGTTTGTTAAAAATTCAATTAAATTTTATTATTTAATTTGATTTATAATAAAATTAATTTAGTAGTAAACATGATTGAAAAAGAAGAGCGCTACGTAACAATTGAAGATTTTTTCGTGTCGAAAATTTTAAAAAAGCACTAAAAACAGTGAGAAAAAATGCCAAGTTCACAGCGGTGACAGTCGAGTGCTACCAATAGTTACTCAATGATGAGGATGCTCTCAAAAAAAAAAAAAAACGAAAACCATGTGCATGCTGTGCCAAATCATTCATTTGTACAAGTTTCATGTGCGTATAAATTCCATTAATTTTCAGCTCTCAATCCAAATACAAACAGCTTTTTGAACTTAGTTTAAGATTTTTCCCCCACGCTGTGCAATTTTTCTGAGCAGTTCTATAATGCTTTTTATATTTGTGTGTTTTTTAAGTAGTACACTTTATGTGAAGATGTTTATTTTTTTTTTTCTCCTCTAAGTATTTTCAGACCAACACAAAAATGAACAGCACATGAATATTAGAAATACTTTCCGTAAAATAACTTACTGAGTTGTTAAGAGTCAATAGACATGTCTTTCATTTTTCTTTATTTTTTGCTGATGTTGTTTGACTATTAACAGCTAATTTCGTTAAAAGAGATTTTTTCTGCTTTTTGTTATATCGGCATTGAAATTTCCAAGTACTCGTTTTTACCAAGCAGACCTCCTTTGAAACATAAAACGCAATGGTTTCTTTCAAAAAAGCTTTAAATGGCTGCGGCATTTGGTTTCCTTCTCACAAAACAGGGGCTGGTTGAAGGAGACAAAATCTATAAATCAAGTTAAGAAAACAAACATGCGGCTTTTTTGAAAGATTGAAGAATTAATTTTTGCACACATCCGCTATTTGCATATAGAATGAAATTAATATTTTGTAAATTTTGTACAGCCGTAATTGAATTTTTTATGCCAGCAGGAAATTTGAAAGGCATTTAAATAAATGTTTAATGCTGACGATGAATAAGTCCATAAATGAAACTCATACCTGACTTTTAGTTTGAAATGAAATTCGTAAAATAAAATGAAATTCATAAAATGAAAAAGTTGCACCAACAAATCACGGCAAAAAACAAAACATTTAAACAACGAAGTTTATTATTTACTTTAAATGATTTAAAATTTCTCATCATGCTGTTGAAAGTGCCGCTCAAGCAATTACATTCGAAAATTAAATATTTTTATTAATGGCAATCGATCGCCATTATCGTGTTTGGCAATTACTTGATAACACAAATTTTGTTTCTCGTTTTAGCTTTTAAGCATAAAATTAAAGTTGTTTGTGTCATTTAACAACATCAGAAAGGAGGTATTTTTTCTGAAACGAAGCAGTAGCTTAAGCGAAGCCTGAGTGTATTCCATTTGTTTTGCTTTGTTACCACATCAATGAGACCATGAGCGTCATGGTGAATGTGAAACAGCCATGGTATGTACCCCAGCCAATAAGTTTTCAACTTTACTTTTCTAGTCTAATAAATAGATTAGGTCGTAACTTTAATTCAAATTTTTAGACTCAATTTTAATACATATATAAGAAATTTTATTATTATTTTTTTCTTAGCACCGTTTCTTTTAGTTTTTATATTCTGGAAACCTTGAAATCAGTGCATTTGACACCGAACAGTTCAAAACATCAGCGGTTTGGCATTTTTTTCATTTTTATATTTCTAAAAACAATCAATAGTAAATGATTCGCTGATTTACTTTAAATTGATTTTAAATTACAGACAAGTTTTGCTAATTTGAAGAGTATTAAATCTAATTAATTTTTTGGACATAAGTGGAGCACTTGCAACATTGTTTTGCACAAAAATTGTAAAAGAGCACGGGTTTTATTAAATTTTTTTTTTACTTATTCGTAATTTCGCTAAATTATAAAAACTCGCATTTTAAGAGAAAATTTAATTTAAAAGAAATGCCCACGTTTTGTCTAAAAGAAACTGGCATTAGTTTTTTTACACGGGGGTATTATTAATTCAGGTCAGGGATGGAAAATTCATCACATTGCTCACTGAGGTGGTGCATGGAAAAAATTAAACAAAATGGTGTTTGCAGTGTTGATACTTATAATACAAAGCAGTCTAGTATTTGGATCAAGAAAGCTGCACATTGCGTTAGTCACATTTCAGGTACAAAAAATGTAAGTCGTGTGAAAGTTTTTTCAACTTTAATAAGTACTGACATTAGGTACTTTGCCAGTCAATTGTTTGTGGCATCAGCAACATGGTATTTGAAATACACTAAAAATATGTTTGGATTTGCTGACTTAAATATACATATATCTTAAAAACGAAACACCAAACATAAAATCATCAGGAAACATATTTTGTGGACTATTTTGCGACATATCAAAAAAAACTTAAAGCGAAGACAAATTTAAATGAAAACAATAAGCCAAATGCAATGTCAACTTTGCACTAGAATGGTTGAATCGTTAATCAGTAAGACCCACAGTATAAAAAACATAAATATTTAGCAAATGCCCTTATAGTTTATGTAGATGCAACTCTTCCAACAATAAACATTTTTTTCCTTTTAGTAACAATGTTTTTTTTTTCTCAAAATATTTTATAATTCGCACAATTTTTGCTCATCCGAAAACTACTACTAAATAAAGTCTCTGCAAGTCAAATATTTAGCTGTCACTATTTCAAAGTATTGATTTGCATCAAATTTATTAAATATACTTTGCTTGCAATCAATTCAATTCGCGTTGTTTTAGCCATTAAGTATTGAAATGCGTGTTTAAAGAATTCTTTCAAAATACATATAATAATAAAAAAATATTGAAAACGCAACTGTTATTGATTCAAAAGGAAAATCTTTTTATGCTCTGTACTTTAATATAATAAAAAATAATTTTCATTAAATTTAATTCTCTTTCCTTCCAGAAAATTTGCAAGCCAAACACAAAACTGTTTGTTTTCTTCTTGTTATTCTATTTTTACTTTTTATTAATAAATTTTCATTATAATGTGATGTCCTATTATGGAAATTTTCATAATTTTTATTTTAATTAAATTATTGCTTTGAATATGAGCAGTGTGGTTGCGAGAAATTTTACTAATTTTTACCATCGCACAATAATGGCAAATTTACTTTTAATTCTTGCTGCTCTGGCAGATTGCAGTGTTGGGTTACACGGAAAAGTAATGTTCAACTTTAATAACCTGGCCTCATTTCATATTGTAATATTTTCAAATTATTTAACGTAATATAAAATAAGAGAGCAACAGCATATTACATATACTACATACATACGAGTATCCATACTTTATTCACACACTGCAGCTATTTGGAGGTTAAATGAATATAACCCCACTTTTGGTAGGGGTCTTCTACACTCTGCTGAGCTGCTGGATAAAAAGGAACATTTTCACGTCTTCAGGAGATAAGTTAAAATTTAAGTGCTAGCAAAAAAGATGCTTTATATTAAAATTCAGCTGTAATATATCGTGTAACCAGGCAAAAATGATACAACTTTAAGCTCTTACATTTATAGAAACGAAAACAAACGCTGCTTTCATCAAAGTAGGGAAATTCGACTTTTTCAACTTTTCAATAACGACACCAAGGAACCAATTGCTTTCAAAACTTGAAACTTAAATACTGATATATTCCATATTAAAAAAGATGGAAATATTTGAAGTTTTGATATGTGTTTGTCAGTCATTGCTCAAAGACTGCTTTCACAAAAGTAGCAACACTTGTCTTAGAAACAGTTAATAATATCAGCAATAGTCTAAGGGTGCCAAGAAATCTGATAAAATGAAAATTTAAAGCGTGTAAAAAGCGTTAGTTGGATATCAACATCAACTAGTGATTTAACTATTAACAGCGTAAGTTTATAAAGGAACGTAAAATGGTAAAAATAGGTGGTATAAAGACACGAAAAAATGTGGTAAATGTCATGAAAAATGGCTTAAACTGATAAGTGGCAAAGTATAAAACATATTTCCTTAAACTATTTTATTTCATTGCATAGTTTTCTTTCGTTAATTCAGGCTCTTTTGAACTTCATGTATTGTGCAGTGTACCTGTCAAATTTTCCACTGCAAAATTCGTATGTGGTATGCCTCGCTTATTTGAAACGTAGCAGTTTTCAATTAGAGCCTGTGCTATTGCCGGGCTGTGTAAGCGCCTAATAACAGCCGTCTTGAAAGTGTTGTTTTTCTGGTCAGTTAGAGAAATTTAGAAATTAGTATACAACGAGAAATGTATTGTTTATCTAAATGCATGCATGCTTACATATTTGTGGCTGTTGATAATTATTATAGCATGTGTCAGATGAAACCAAAAACCAATGTGTGAGGGTAAAAATTGTAAACCATTTGAAAATGTCATTTTTTGCAGATATCCGCAGTTACTTATGCAACATATAGTTTCAGAAGCTACATAGCATATGCTTCGAATGACTTTTTTCCACTTCATAAGCAAACAGTTAGTTATATTGGCAACTGCAGGAGTGCTCATTTGTAAACCTTGTAGCCATGAATAATGGCCACGCCTAAATACTTCGCCATGCCCAGCAACTGTTTTTAAAAGGGAATTTATTTTTTTAATTTTTATACATACGAGTACTAAGGGTCACCTCCGATTTTCTTTCATTTTTTTTCTGAATTCTTTAATTAATATTCAATACATATTGTTTCTTCCCTTGAAATCACAACATTAAGAATTAAATATTTCCAATACCACATCAAATTTCAATTACTTTTCCAAAATATATCTTAAGTAGTTCACATTGCATAACTTCTTCACTTCAGCTTACACACGTATTAACTGGCTTTGTGTTTCATTAGAATTCATTATTTAAATTTTCCCAAAGCACAAATTATCTAGAAAATTGCCAGATTTTGCTGCTGAACACAACTCAAATGACAACAAGCAGAAAGTATAATAAAAACTCCAACTCAAACGACTGCAGCCTTGCACAACTGCTCAAATATTATTATTAGCTTTTACATAAATTACTGCACAGCCTCATAGACTTAATTCATTTAAATATCTGTTGTCATATTCCCTTGTATTAATTAAAATAATGCTGGCATAATGAATTTTATCTGTCTGCCTCAGATTGTATGAAAGGCTCGTAAGAACGTGTACGAGTATGTTAATTTTTCTATGCACAAAAGTAGCAAAATGAGAACCCAACCAGATGCGTAAACCATAAGTTAAGTTAATATCTTTATTTATGCACACATGCTGCATAAAATGTACAGTGGGACCAAAATGAAAAAAGTATATAGATTAGTGGATTGAATTTTTCTGGTTTTCAGTATCTAAAACTAATTTGTAAACTGTTTTGCTTTACTGGCCTTAATGTCGCGTGACTTTTTTTTGTCGAGTAACATCGCTAGCTCGCTTGCTTGTTGTTTTCAGTATTTTTGTGTAGCAAACAATGTGGAACGACATCTATGACTTGTCAACTAGTACGTTTTGAATGCAAAAACTCATTAAACAATTTCATATGATATGATGTCTTCTGGTCTTGACTGACCTGTTTAATAATTTTTATTTAAAAAGCAAGACCAAAATATGCCGTTTTATAACCACTGTTCTTTCTCTATTTGTAGCAATAACAAGAGAATTTATAAATGTTTTTGCAGCCAGTAAAACAAACCAGGTAATTAATATTAAAATTAATTGTTAAAAGTTACAACACACAAGCAACAACAATAACAACAACATCCTGAAGACACATCAAAAGCTCTTCTCCTCTCATTCTCCTAGAAATCTGGTGTGTTAAAGTACTTGAGCAGTTTCATGAAATCTGACCAAACATTTTTATATCAGTACGTTAGTATAGACTTTGCACAGCTAAAGGTATAATGGCTGCACGCTGCTGCTTAACAACTGTATACAATTAGTCATGGCCTGGGTTCGAAGCAAAGTTTTGTGCTGATAGTATGTACCCCAGCCAGTAAGTCTTCAACTTAAAAATGTTGATCTCAATTTTGAGAAAATAAAAATTGAACTATAAGGCCCGATAATATGATTAACAATTGTAAAGTTATGGTCATGTTGGCAAATAACTGCTCACAAGCAATGTGACCACTATTCCCTAGTTGATGTTCGTTTTGGGAAAACGCATGAATTTAAGCAACTACAAAGGCATATACATATATATTCACATAGATATAAAAACAAAAAGGAATGAAAGGAAAAAGCAGGTAGAAAAAAAGTGAAAGCATTAAATTTCGCAACAGTATATTTTAAGGTTATGTTGAGCTATTACAAAGTTTATGTATGCGTTTGGTCTAGCGAAGTTTACGTTTTTCCTATTCGTTGGGGTTAGTTTATGTATATCATGTAAATGTATGTGTATTTTTTGTTATTTGTATACATATATAATTGTCAATGACGTGAGCAACAAGGGAATAGTGGTCACATTGTTCGTGGACGTATATTGAAGATGTCTATGATTGTTCTTTGGTGCAAAATTCTGTGTAACACCAGTTACGCAGATACAGGAGCACGCACATGCGAGCATATATTTTAACTGGTATCTAAAATTGCAGTTTCAAACTTATTCAAAAGTATTTAAAATTATAAAGTGATCTAATTCTTCCAAAAAATTTGTTTTCCTTCATAATATGTCCGTGAACAAGCATATCGGAAGCATATCGCTTCCTGAATATAGATAGACAATATCTTTCGATAGCTTTTATAGATAGACATTCGCTTGTAAATTCCAGTTGTTTTTGCATATTTCAATATTAAATCGCTTATTAAGCCAAAATCTGGTCTCAATAAAAGGATAGCGATCTTTATTTGTATCAATATAAAATTTAATAAACTGCAGAAAACTGTTAAAAACCAGAATGCAGAAAAGCTCATAATTTATGTAAATTATTGGCACTGCAAGTGTAAACATCCCCACAAATATGTAGGTACCAGCAGAGAAATAATTATTATAGAAGTCTATAAATATCTACTAGCCATATGCATTGCAATGTTGCTACCTGTGTTAATACTTTTGTCTTCAGCCCTTGGCCACTCAACAGTGAGTCGGTTGCCATCCATAATCGAGCCACCAAATCGTCTCTAATACTAATACTGGTAGAGGAGCATTTCGCTTTGCATATTATTTCATTTGAATTGTATAAATTTTTGCAGCAGTTAGATAGAAATCAAGTGCCATACACATATGTTTGATATATACATACATATGTGTATTTAATTTCGAAAAACATGCATACATTCTTTCAAAGAAATAAACACACATGGGATTCGCATGAATCACAGTTTTTTCTGCTGTATACCTTACAGATATTGCTTTACCTTTAGAAAAATCATTTATGTTGAAAGCAATAGCTTAATACAGCTGAGCCTATTTTTGGCAATTGATTATTTGAAATATTCCTTTATTTATTTTCTTCTTTGTAGATACGCTCCAATACAAACTGCACACGTGGTATACGTACATACATACATACATATGTATGTATATTTCTAAAATTTATTCTGTGCTATAACAAACTTTTTATTGCCAATGGCCAAATTTGCTTATATTTAAATATGAACTACTTATGTACAAATGCTAGCAAACATACATACATGCCATTTCTGAAAATATTTTCATGTAAATTTGTACAAAAAAATGTATGTGTTTGTTTGCCATAAAATGTAAAAATCATCTGTCTGTATCTGTCTATTTGCTTTTCAATGTATCAATAATTGATTGAGTTGGATCATTTTTCTTTTTTTTTCATTTGCGATTTGTAGAAAATCATTTTATTTACATTTCTAATATCTTGCTATTAATGTTAAAGGAAAAATATTTATACATATATATACATATACATATATAATTTTATTTGCATAAATGTACATATTTTCCATTATTGACATTTACTATTTATGTGCATACTCTTAAATGTCTGCCATGGATGTACACATACATAGTGCTGGCGAATTCTACTGATTTTTCATTGGTCAATAATCGAATACTTTTCATTTGGCTAATTATATACTACTGACTTTTTTAAATAGATTCTTTAAGCAAAAATTAATACATTTTATATAAACTTCAGACATCATTTCTTTTCATTTATTTTTATCATTTCCGCAAAAGATAAAAACTTGTTCAATGTTTCCTGTAATCTTATTACTTTGTATTCATTTTAACTTTATAGTCGAACTATATAATTTACAATTGTTAATCATTTTATCGGCCTTGAGAGAATTGCGAGAGATTTTTTTTTTTTTTTTTTTTTTTTAAATAACTTAAGTTCTTAAAGAAGTCAACTTTATTGTTTTTATGTGCTCGCTCGCTCGTAATTTAAGCAGTATTGCATTACTGTATATAATTGACCTTCAGGTAGAGTTAAATTTTATGTTTTTAGTTTTTCGTTAGGCCTAGCTTTCAAGAGTAACCGCTTTTTAATGACCAAAAAATTGCAAATACTCACTATTTTGTCAACACTAACACCACAAGCATTCCCTTATAAATAATTTTCTTTAAGTGTAGCAATTTTTTTATTTGTAGCAATTTTTACTTTTAGAAAAATATTTCCATTATAAGAATATTTAATGAATTTGGAGAGGACGAAATCATTTTTACAATACAATACCCTGAATATCATTGAATATTGTTGCAATTTTACAAATAATTGCAGTAGCAAGTTAGAGAAATTTTTAATAACCAACAAATTTTATGGAATGTTGAGTCTCTGACAGCTAAAAGCATAATTGTGATTTTTACAAACAAATTTGCACATGTTTGTGCATGCTCTGATTTGCTCCAGAGTCAGCAGTAAACGAGAAAATATAATTGACAATTTAACTCGAGTATTGTCCAAAAGAAAAATTAAAAGAGAAATTGAAGTATCAAAGAAAGAACAAAATATTGGCAAGTGAGACTACAAAAAAAATTTAAAAACATCACAGCCACCAATGGTAAAACTGATATTAGAAACGATTCAAATACATTACCAGACTCAATGGCAACAGAAAATTGTTTTCCAGGCTGTAAATTTATGAACTGCTAATTCTATTATTGCTAAAGCTTTACACCGGTATTCATAAAAAATAAATTGTTGCTCAAATACATTTTAGAACAAATTTAATATGAAAAATTAGTTCTAAAATGTATTTCAATAATGTTTTATTTTTTATGAATACCAATGCTAATTATTCAAAAAAAAAAACCATAAACTTGTTAAAAACTAAGTTAAAACTACTGTTATGGCAAACCTTTTAATTTGAATTGATAACTCCGCCGTCTATAATATGCCGACATTTCTGCAGAAATGTCGGCAGCTTATAGACGGCGGAGAAAGACGAAAAATTTAATTAAACTAATTTTTGAACATTTATTTAATTTTGCTTAACAAACATTATTTGGTGTTACATATGTATGTAAGATAATACAGTACCATAACCACATAACTTTTTCAGTGGAAAATCCCCGTCTCCGTTTACATTTAAGAACCATAGTTTGTCTGCTATACTCTTGGTGACCAAAAATATTCAACCACCCTAGTGCATACATATTTTCTTTCGTTTTATATCAACTCTTTTGGAATTCTTTGCTCACTGTCCAACTTTTCATAAAGTAAAGTTTTTGTCTCTCATTTCCAATGACACGAAAGCAAATAATCAAAAAAAACAAGAAAAAAAAACTCAAGACAACAAATCAAAACAGTCACAAAATGAATTTTACATGACTACTGTGATGAAGGAATTTAAATCAAAAAATATTTTCTATATTTTCTTGATGATTTTTGTTCAAAAAAAAATCCAAGATCCGGAAACATTTGACTTGAAGACAAAATAATAATATTTTTAAATAATAGAAAAAACGCTACAAGTATATGGTAGCTAAGAAGTGCAAAGAAAGTCAATATGTTTTTAAACGAATAAAAGTAATAACAGCAAGAAAAAAAGAGATATGAAATAAAACAACCTGTCTGGGAAAGCAACTTGAAATGTTCAATCGAAGCAAATGATTTTGGGAGAATACAAAATGAAATTTGAGTTCAACTGGCATAACAATTTTCTGCGATATCTATAATTAAAACAGAAAAAGTTTGGTCTGTTCCCCAGCCAATAAGTCATGAAATTAACTTCTGTTATCTTATTAGAAAAAAAGTTTTCTTTAATGTTTATCAAAACTTTCTTCATCCTAGAACTTCACAATACGAGTTTTTGTCAAGCATTTGTGTCCTTTGAAAATGTCAAAATCAACGCCTTTGGGATGTAAATAATGTTTTTGTTTTTAATATAGATAGTTTTATTTTAATTAATTTGATATTGATTTTGCGGAAACAAGTTTGTACATTTTATGATTTATTACTTTCAGAGAACTTCTAAAGCTGTTATTTTTAAATTTCCCTTAAATTAACATAAATATAAATAAAAAAAACAAACTCAGTTTTCCTTAAAGCAAATTGACTAAATTACATTTAAAACAAACAAACTAAGTTTTAAGATGCAGTGAGGAGGAGAAACATTTAGAGAAGCGGAAATTTTAATAAAACTATGTTTTCTTATTTTCCTTTATGCATAAATGTGTTAAGTCCCACATTCCAAACTCTAATGTTTACAAGACGCATGCAATTTTCTTGCTTCGGTTTCTTGTTTTTTTTTTTTTTTTTTTTTGGTAGATGAAAGTGACAGTAAAATGCTTGTATGTGTTTAAAATACGTAAAGCAGCAACACATCCTTAAGGATGTATGCCAAGGATATTACAAGTTTCATAAAAAAAAAGAAAGGAGAATTTCCTTAAGCAAGAATTTTTTTATTTTTTTAAATTTGTAAGATAAAGAGCACACATTTGGAAACAGATTCTCCAAGAACTATATAGAAAGATGTATTTTTTTTTTTTTTGTTTCACTTATTCCCACATACTTTTTTATTCCAATTCTTTTTATTATTTTCATTCACAAAAATATTTAAATGTATTTATTCATGTATGCATACTGTGCACAGTAGGCTTATCATGGCACAAAAGCAGTGTGAAGAAAATCTTAATAAGGTTTAAAAATCGTTCAGCATCAGTGTCGAAGAATACGTATAAATTGAGCTCGAAAAAAACTGTCTGATATGCAATGGATTGAACTGACTTAATCAAGCTATAAAGTTTAATTAACAGAGACAAATATTAAGAAAAAATAAAAAGGCATAAAGCAATGTTTGGTCTCTACACTGGAAAAATGTTCGTGCAGGGCTTTCATGAAATTATTTTATTAATATTGTTTCATTAGACCAATGAAAATTCTACATATGTATATATACTTCATAAAACTAATGATCTCTTTTCATTACCTCTTGGAAAAAAAAATATCTACTTAAAGAATCGAATCATATAGTTACTGCTGTTTTGTCATTAAACAAACAAAATAATAATTTAGTTGAATGACAAATATTCACATATTTAATGGCATGATCACTCATAAATTTAATGAATCTAAATTCATGAGTTCAGTAAATCCCAACTTTTGAGGAAAACTAAGGAATTTATTCATTTAACTAATGCCGGAAGCCTTTTAGAAAGCATCCTTTCAAGAAGTACGTCTAAAAAGGATGCTTCTAAGCATAACATTTTTAGCAAAATACCCTTCAAAAAAAGTAACCTTTAAAACAAGCATTTTTTACAACAATCCAATTTCGAGAAATATCTTCTTAAAAAGAAAATTTCTACGCAACTGGCTTTTGAAAAACGGTACCTTTCAATTTATGAAAAAGCAAACTGCCTTGCACACAAATACCAGCTAAAAAGTATCTGCCAGATAGTACTCCTTTAAAAAGTATGTATGTAACTTTTAAAAAAACCCTGTAGTTTTAAGAAAGTTTTAATTAAAAAAATCTTTGTAAAAAAGTACTTTTTAGAAAATTCGTTTTAAAAGAAACTACCGCTTGAACGTACATTTCAAATATTTCTTAATACCGTTTTTTTCCTTTTTTAAATGACTTCTTTAAAACATAACTTCTTAACAGATACCTTCTTAAAATGCGCTTTTCAAAAGGTTAAAAACGCACCTTATAAAAAAAATCTTTTAAATGTGAACTTTTCTTAAAGGTACTTTCTTAAAAGGTACCTCTTTAAAAGGTATTGTTTTGTTCGGTACCTGTTTGATAGGTGCTTTTTAAAAGGTACTTTTTATAGAGTACTGCTGTAATAGATATTTTATAAGATCCTTTTTTGAAAAAGTACTTTTTAAACAGCTATTTTTTAAACAAGGCTTCCTGAAAAAAACAAATTTTTAAGAAAAGATACCTTTTTACAAAAAGGTACCTTTTTCAAAAATAGGCACCTTTTATTGAACAGGTGCTTTTTTAGAGCGGTACTTTTTTTAAAAAGTACCTTTTTAAAGTGTACTTTTTAAATGTTAATTTTTGAAAGGTATTTTTCTAAAACATATGTTTTTATTATGTACTTTTTAGTGGGTACTTTTTAAATAGGCACTTGTTCAAATAGTTTCTCTTTTGAAAGGTACTTTTTTAACCGGTACCGAACACTTGCCTCTCTAATGGCAAAATTTAAAAGCATCCTTCATCCATTTAGAAGCTCACATAGCCGAATTCTTGTTGTTGGTGACAAACGTTGCAAACACCAGCTACTAAACGCTTTTGGTAGGACAAGATCCCTTCTACTTCACTCCACTTTTCACTTCAGAAAAAATTCGTTTTAAAATAGAAATTTTTTCATATTCAAAATAAGGGGCAAAATAACAGCTCTACAGGCAGGCTATCAAATTATCTGGTTTTTCTCTAGCTTCTACAATATACACAAAATTTTGTTAAACAATACTACTTATAAAGCTTGTTTCTAGTGTTTTTTTTTTCAAAAAACATGATAAATGTGCTGTTCATGGGAGTTGTCCATGCTTCTTTTAATGCAATCTTTTGTATGCAGAGTTAGTGTCTTAAAAGCCATCACCAAATAAATTGAGGTTAGTCCAATAATTATTAAATCGAACTTAATTACTTACTTACCTATTTTCGAAAAAATAATTAAAAGTCCTGCTCTTACTAAGGTCCTTAAGCCTTTCATTTAAAATACTTAAAACGTGTATTGTACACTCGTTCACAGTGCCAAAGGCCTGGGGCCCGTCTTTGTGTGCGTGTATGTGTCTGTGTATGGGCATATGGGTCTGTTGGGGAAATAAACTACACACGACCTATTTGCTCAAATGTTTACATATGCACATAATATTAAAGTAAGCAAACTTTAACAACAATAGCAACAATAGAACAAGAAATTGTTATTCTTGTTGTTGTAGCAGCAGATCTGGTAGTAAAATAAAGCAAACAGAAAAAACTTCTTTGACTGCAGAATAAAATAACCTCATCCATGTAAATATTTCTTACAAGTGCATATACATACAAACACTCATACATATGTAAATAGACATTCACATGTGTGTGTGTGTGATAACTTCAAATTTAAATATGTATAAACGAATTTTATACAAACATTTTATAGCAGAATGTGTGTGAATTGTTTGCAATAGACAACTTGCTGTTTGCATTGTGAGATATTGTAGTTTTTAGTATCAAAGACAAATACACTTGTACGTGTACATGTACGTGTACGTGTATCTTTCGTGTGTATTTTATTCCAAGTACGTGCTAAAGTCAACTTAAAGTAGCAAACGGGTACAAAAGATGAAGTCCTATTGTAAACCAGAGCAACTGCAATACACACGCACACACATACACTCTAACGAACAAAATGTTCATACCTTGTAGTTGCACTGTTACTTCCTTTTTCGATTGTTTATATTTAGTTGGACATTTCCTTGTTGCTTTCGATGCTGCATGCAACATTAGCATTATGATACTTTAAGAGAAAGAGAGAGAAAAAAAAACAACACTGCACTATTTAGATTTCCTTATTATCATTTAATTTAAAAATGTTTTCCCAAGTTGAAGGGTTATTTTCCAAATAGAGATGCATAACATGCAGAAACCATCTGTGATGTGTAGTTTCATTTGATCCAACCGTAGAATTACTGAAAAATCGTTTGCAAATTTCATCTGCTGCCGGAATAAAACACATAAAAATACATTTTTTGAACATAAATCGAAATCTGCTTTATAAAAGCATCTGTTTTTCAACATCATATATTTTTAAGTAAAAAAAAATCATTGCTAACGATTTTATTTTAACAGACTTCTTGCAAAGCAAAAGCACTCTTTAACAAACAAAAATTCATAGAAACTTAATTGTTACTCTGCAAAAGTTTTCATACTGTAACCTTCAAAAAAATAAACATTTTATAATAATTAAATTTGCTTGTAATACGAGTACATACATATTTATTTTACATTTAAAGTTTTTATTTCTGTTGTTGGCCCAAAAAATGTATATTTCTAATTGTTTGCAGTATTGTTTTTACCCTCCAGGCGCATAAATAATTTTAAATTGAATTAAAGTGTAAATACGTATGTAAAATGGTTGGTTTAGCATCCAAGTCTACGCCAAAGCAGAAAAACAAGTCGTACCGAAAGAAACCAACGAAATAAACGAAAGAATGCTTTTAATTCTGAAAATTTAATAAGAGTATATGTTCGCATTTATTTTTTCTCCGATTTTTTCTTTTTTTTTTTTTTTTGTACGGAAGCAAGAGTTGTTATAAGACCTTGGCATACAAAATATTTAATTGAATTTGCAAAAGTATTCGTGCGGAGGGAGCATGTGGAATGAAAATGATAGTTGAAAGTTAATTTAAAATAGAAGCTAACAGAAACATACTCGCACAACTGGAAGAAATCGAATTAGAAGTAGGCATCAGAAACATTTGGAAATAGAGGCATTTGAAAAGCAGATTTCACGAAAGTCAATTCAAAAACGCATGCTATAAAAGTCGTCTACAAATGGGAAGCTTTTCAAAAACTTCAACTTCAGTATTGGTTCATTAATTTGGTTTAAATTAGATTTTCATTCTTTGACAGAGAACAAAAGCACCACAATTTTCCCCAATAGGGTAATAAGAACCAAGCAGTGCTTAAGGATTTAATAACTAGTTTATTTATAGTATATGCAATGCAATACTGGAATATCTTAAAATGCTGAGTTACCTGATAGTTCCGAAAGAGAAGGGCGCAAACAAAATAAGTAGTCAGGGCTCAGTCAATATCACCACTAGCAAACTATGCAATG
The DNA here is from genome assembly GCA_963662145.1 of Sturmia bella. Lineage (NCBI taxonomy): Eukaryota > Metazoa > Arthropoda > Insecta > Diptera > Tachinidae > Sturmia > Sturmia bella. Next base: position 4,977,894 of record OY759171.1, on the reverse strand, counting down.
AGGAGAAAAGGCTAAGGGAACACTGCTGGACACAGCAGAACATTTGAAAAATCTAATAAATGAAATTTTAATTAACAATATAAGAACAATATATGAAATAAAGTTGAAATACAACTTACTTACCTTTGTGGTGAGAAACTCTCACCCGGTAAATATGCAATGATAAATATAAAAAAATAAAATAGAAATGGTGTGTTTGATATAATTAAAATTTAGACAGAAAATATACAACAACTTGGGTGGCTGAGTGGCATGGTTGTCGCTTTAGAAACATGAGCCCCTGAGTTCAAAGACGGGTGCTGACAAGAAAGTGTGGCGGCTTCGAAACAACTAGTTGTCCACCCTGCTAAATGTCTTTGATGTCTTCTTTGTCTAATTTAATTAATAGCGGTTCTCACTCTTGATAGTAAGCTCAGTGGCACATTTGGTTAAAGTAGCAGATTTGATTAAAGTACTAGTGTTTACATCACTGCAACAACAAAATGTACTGAACTTTTATTTACAAAAAGCTTTAGTTAACATTGTAAAAAAATTACTGGGAATCACAGATATTCTGTGCTGTGACTCGTTTTGCCGGCAAAACTTAATTTTTTGTTGAGAAAATAAAAAGTATGGAAAAAACAAATAAAAATATACTGGTGAAGAGAAAACGTGACAAAATTCACAACAAAAGGTGGACAGATAAAGAAATTCATCATGTTTTAGAATATTTGCAAAAACATGCAGACTTTGATGTAAGAAAGTCACTCGAGCTTTGTGGTATAAATCGTAGTGAATATAGCAGAGTGATAAAATTAGTATCAAGAGTGAGAACCGCTAATATCAATCACAAGGATAATATAGAAAGAACTTGAGCCTGATAAACTTAATACAGAAATAATTATATTAGAAAAAGTTCGAATAATAAAAATTAACTAACGGTAGAGATTAATAATTTTTAAAGAAGGCACGAAGAGTAAATGCTGAAGACTTATTAGCTGGGAAGCAACTGGCAGTTTCTTGTCTGCCTCGATAATCGTCAGCACCCAAATTGTGGCTTCGAACTCACTACACGTAAACATACGCTGTTTAATGCAGCAATTCTCAACCAATTAAGCCTTTTGATTCGCTCTCAGTCTATATTTGACTCCTTCATTAATCACTACTATATCGCATTCATCACATTCACTACTAAAGTTTAGAAGATAATATTGCAATACCCTAAATATCAGCCAGAAAATTGTAAATATTTTATAAATTTTCATTTTATAAATTTTCATGACAATTAACAATTTTTTTCTCACCAACTTTTAAGAATGTTGAAAGAAAACACAATTTTGCTATGAACGGAATCCAGGAAAAAATACAACAAACAATACCTGTTAAAATAAGTAACGTTTAAAGAAACAAAACCAAGTAATTTCGTCTTTTTTACTATTATTAAATCCCCTTCAAAAGTGCTCTTCATTTTCTTACATGAATTTGTGGTTTAATAAGTCCTGCTCAATAGAGTTCCTCTTTTTTATCATTTTCCTCATTCAGGAGATGTGAAACTTATTTTATGTACATACGTAGCACCTCTTTAATTAATTAAGCCATTTGCTTACATTACAACAACACGTGATAGCATTAATGCAAACGAAAACAGAAAAGCTAGAACAAAAGAAAAGAAAACACTAAAAGCATCCTTAAATGAAAATATACAGGATAAAAAGGAAAACATTTTAAATGGAAATACGTGCAAGTTTGGTTAAACATACAGACATGCAAACATGTTTCAACTATTTTATGTTCAATAAAAAAAAAAAAACTTAAAAAAAATAAGTTTGTTCTCCTCGCTTTAGATGAATTCGGCAACAAGGTTTCCGCAGTACGAAAGAAAACTTTTCTGCTTTAATAATTTAAATTTTTATTTCGCAAACCAACTACAAAATCACTACAAATATGCTTCAATTTAAATTTTCACTCAAACAAACGCCGACTGATTGAATTCAACAGCAAATACTTGACATAACAGGGAGGAAATATTTTGGTTTCAATTAAAATAAGGATAATAAAATTACAAATATCCATAAAATACAACAACAAATACAATGCTATTTACATTTAATTGCATTAGTGTTGTTCTTTTTGAGTTTTAAAATACTTTAAGGACCATTTTAATTACACAAATTAATTAATAACACTTTGCTAATTTTTATTGGGAAACAATAATTTAATAAACTATAAAAATAACTCAACCGGCTTGCGAATTCACTGTAATGATGAAACTTGCATTGGGCTTGCAACTTCAGGTCAAAAATTACCAAGCCCATAATAAAATCAGCGAAAATATCTTCAAATGAATGCAATTAGACGGTAGTATGGGAGAATTTATTAAAAGAATGAGTTTATATTTGTCAGCACGGGACCACAACGAGCTTTGCGAGCTTTTCATTCGTTATGACAACAGTCATACTGAAATTAAATTTACTTATTTTATAAAATGAGTGCATTAAAGTTTTGTTGATTCATGCTGACTTAAAGAGCATTCTCTTACAGCTCTGTTTTACACGATTTTACACGATTGCAAAATATTCAAATTTTTGTCATAATATATAACTCTCACACTGTTCCAATTTAGTATTTTCAAACACAACACGTGTCCTCCATGAAGGTACTAGCAAAACTTAAAAATATATGTATGTATATAAAATGAAAGTGTGTATGATACACACGCAACATAAAGCTGATAGAAGTTTGCGTTTGTTGTTTTAGCTGAAATTCATGAGAACTTGAACATCTGACGAAATTAAAAGTACTTCTTCAGGTATGGTCATGTAAATAAATACACGATCAAATTACTTTAAAGCAAGAATAAAATGTTTCCCCAGGGAGCATCCAATAACCATTTAGTGACCTCTTGTATAAATATTAAAAATAAATTGAAACAAAGACATAAACATAAACATTTAGTGTAACAGCAACAACAAGAATGATTTTTCTTTAATAAATTTAAGATTTCCATCTGAAATTATTTGCCCATAACTAATGAAGCCACAAGCAAACAAACGGCCAAAATATCAACTCACACTCACACACCCATACACACACACACACACATTTTTGTTAAATTGAAAGAAAATGCAGAAAAAATAAGGAAAATAAAAACTTTTAAATCACTAACATAAAATTGCAAAAAGAAACAGACACAGCAACTCATCAGAAAAGTGCAAGTGGGGGACAGACGGGTTCATGATTGGAATTTATGGAATTAGTAATTGCTTTTAAAGTTAAAGTTTGCAACAATTTGAACAAATTTTAGCAAATATTTCACTTACAAACAAAACGAGCAAAACAGTTTAAACATCAAATTCATTTTATTTCTTCCTTTATCTGAAAATACCACTTTGCTATTTCAGTCATTAAATAAAAAGACCTGACGTTAAAGTCATTTAAAGGATTTGTTTTTTTTTTCTCTCTCTCTATTGTATGTGCTTTGAGCTTTTCATTGAGGAAAAATTCTTTTGTAAATGAGAAATAAAAAACTTTCTTGTCACTCAAATCACGTAGGAGAGAAGTTAAAGGTGTTAAAGGCCACGTACTTACAAATCATTTACCAGAACGTGCAAGATATTTACATGGAGGAAAGACAGAAGAACTTAAAAAAACTCTTAAAAAAAACTTAAACACGAAGAGAATATGTTTACAACAAACCTAAGCACACGAGTTAAGGGAATTATTTAAGCACTTAACCACAGCAATAATTGAAGACCAACAGCCTGGACTTTATTTTCAGTTTTTCAATTCCATTGATATAAAGCAAAATGTATCGTAACGCATGCGCTATACAATTTGTTCTCTTCTGTGGATGGATCTTGAAACAATATGTTACAATCTACACTGCGCACTTTAAAAATATTGAATAGAGAAATTGCTTAACGCCTTGAAACATTAAAAGCACAACTGCTAAATAATGATTATTAATCATAATCGTTGCTAATTTCACTCTTTTTATTTTAAAGGTAATTTAATTGATTACTTTCTATTTCCAAAATTTCGAGACTACTTTAGATTATTTAGAAACAATCAAATAAAAATTTTGTTAAAAGAAAATGTGGCAAAGAATCAGACTACTTTTGATTATATTTGACTATTTTCCAATAATCAAAAGTAGTACCGATTTTTCTTTACATTCTTGTATATAAATTTATAAAGTGAAATTTCCTTAACCAAGATAATGTAATCACTCCAATAGTTTTTATAAATAAATCTAGCTAATTAGCAATAGTAATCAACAACAAACAGCTGCAAATAAAAAAATATATCAAACCCTTACAATGGCTTTAAAAAGATTTAAATATTTTTCCTATCAATAAAACATTAAATTTTCCTGTTTTCTCTTGCAGAGTTCTTGGAAAAAAAATTTTAAAACGTGTTCAGGCATGCAAAATGGGGGAAAAAAGAATGAATTGTATTTTATATACATACATGTCAAAAATTTGTAGCAGTACCTTTTTATACGTGTGCTCTTTATGTAAGAAACAAATACGACCAGCAGGAAAAATATCTGCTATAAGATCTCTGTGTACTCTTTTCAGAGCATGTGCTCTGGCACATGGCAACAGGCATTGAGTTAGGTCACTGCCAAATGGTGATGTTTATGATTTTAATTAAACATTTCCAAGCAAATAATAAAGAAAATGAAATATAATACCTTTTAGGCCGAAACGCCAAACGACAACGTACTATTTATTGGTCATATATTTGTAAGTACATAGAAATAGTTGTGCCTTTTACTCCTAAATGGAGCACATTGGCCATAGATTTTAATACATAAAAAAAATTTACTGCCACCCTAAACTAATCTCAATTTTTGATACCATCTAACCCATTGTGCAAGGCCAACACCTTCCATTCTATACTCATATATTTCTACCCAACATGTCATTGCGGTATAGAAATTTTGCTTTTCTCCAGAGAAAACCTCTCCACAGAATGATAGTTAATGTTACTTCTTTTGCTCTCGGTTCTCAGAGCAAGAAATATTTTTCAGAGAAAGATAGTTACTTCCATTCGCCTCTATTCTCATAAAAGGAAATGCTGCTGAACTCACCCATTGGCTCCTCGAAACAAAATGTTCGTTTAGAGCCAATTTTAGTTTTGAGAGAGTTTGTTCTGAAACGAATCAACCAACCACTTCGGAAAATGTTTCTTGAAAAACAGAGCTACCATATGAAAGAATGTGCAAACGAGGCGCATTAATTTTACAAATAGACAGCAGAGTGGCGGATGGTTGCAATTTGCTGTGTTCTTGACATTACATATACATATGTACATATTTATTATACATGAATATGAATGAATATGATTATGTAATTACTTCTGTATATGGTATTAAATTACAGATAAATATGCACGTACAATATAATTTGGCAGTACCAAGGTACCTCGATAACAGGTAGCCTTGCAAGCCCAGCTGACTACTGCTTTTAGCCTGAAGAACTGAATACATTCGACCAACAGAATATATGAAATGTTTGTTGTAGCTATGCGGCTACCTGATATCGAGGTAGCGAAGTTGCTTGATAAATGAAGCTGTTTAGCAGCCCAATCCTATTGGATTGGGCTGATAATATTTCAAGCTGATAATATTTCGAAGCAAGTTTATTCTCATTATCTCTCTCTCTCTACTTATATCAACAAATTTGTAGGTAATTAGGATATCTGGTTACATCTGCTGGTAGAGGTCGCCTACCATCCTTGAAGGTTTATAATTAAGTGAGAGATATGATCCTTTTGAAGTGATCAAACCACCAGATACGTTCAGTTATGCTTACTGGTATAACACAATATAAAAATACAAATAATACACAATATATGCAGAGTAGTATATATGTACATAGTTACGAATAAAATTCAAAGTAGGAAGAAGCCCCACCTAAATATCTAGAACATGTTGCTTACGATTAAGCGCTCTCTTGCTTAAAAAGACTAAGGTCAAACTGCATATAAATAAACTGCTTGGGAACAAAAATTTAGTTCCAAAACTATAGATGAATCCAGCTTTACAAGTGGAAATCAGGTACAAATCTCAATTAAACTAAAACAAATATGATAGTAAATCTTAAGTAAGGCCTGAAGTAAGAAATTTTTCTGAGCTTTCCCGCTGGGCATTTTTAGTTCATTTACACAAACTGTTTAAGAACACTAAACATACAATATTTTTTAAGCTGAGAGGCATTTTGTGCCTTAACAGGTGCGTGTATTATAATAAAATTTTTGTTTGTGTGTTTGTGTTTGATTTTAATTTAATTTTTTTTTTATTTTTTTTTTTACCTGGAATCTGTTTAAATAAAAAATATTCCCCACTACGTGTTTGTTGGTTTTTATGTGGATGCATGTGAGAGTAAACACGGCGGGTATGTCTGCGGTTGTTGGTTGGGTTTGTCTGTTGGTTCAAAGTATTTGCAAGTGATTGCGCAGCCGAAAATTCCATACAAACAAAATCGGAAATTATAAACAAATGACTTGGAGAAGCAGTTATGCAATACTGTTATTATTATTTCACAGAATATTGGTTTGCTTTTTTACCAGTATGCATTATTATTAGTATTTTTTCTACGTCTGCTTTTTCTATATTAAATTTAAATGCACGTGTTGGCAAAAATTATAGATTCATGGTCCTATAAATATTTCATATTTATAGGAAATATTATTTATTAAAAGCTGACACTAGGTCTATTAAAACGTGTTTTGCATTTGTAATATAATTTTTTGAGATCCAAAAAAACACATGCATATGCCACAAATTGTTTGCGGAAAATATTGTAAAACAAGTTGAAATAGGTTAAGTATTGGAAAAAAAAATATGTAGACATGGAAAACGGGAAAATGAAAGAAAACAAAGAAAAGTGCCAACACAAGGGAGTTTGAGGAAGGCTTCAACGATTTTTTGGCAGCAAAGAAAATTAAATTTTCTGCCCAAAACAGATGTGGAGGTAAAAATTAAATATGATTTTATTAAAAGTATTTTTTTTTTCTAAATCTCATAAATGCTGTTAAAAAAAACAAGTCATATCTATAAAAAAAAAAGCGGCAAGGGCACCAATAAAGTAAAAGGCAGCGTTGACAGGAAAAAAGCGAAAAATATTTAAGGTACGGTCTCAGTGTGAAGTGGTCAAATAACAGGGCCACTCTTCGCATCAACGTCTCTTGAAAGGAAAGCAATGAAAACAAAAGTCGGTGAAAAAAATTAAGAACATTAATTTTCACAAGACTTGATTTTAAAGATTTGTTTGATCAAGGAACCAAACAAAATTTACAGCGAATAATTATTAAATCTTACAAAAACACAAGCAAATACAAATTTGTTTCAAATTTTATTTGCCCAAAATATGCCTTTTCCTGTTTTGTGTGTTTATGCATTTTTAGTTGTTGATATGCATGTACATATTTGCCCAAAATTTGCGGTTAAGAAAAAAGTTGTGGTCTCGTTTTTTTCGGCACAAATAGCTTAAGTGTGACCGCACCCTTACGTATAGGGCTTTCGATAACGAAATGACAGATGCCCGTGAGTACATATTCCTTTAAGACCCCTACAAATTAATAGTGAGATAAATCGAAAAATAATTATTTTCAACAATAACTTTTTGCAAAAAATTTTGTTTTTCTAAAAATTGCTACCGAAAGAAAACTGAAGAAAAAATACCTCAATTAATCGCTTAATAGATTACCTTGCCAAGATTTCCAAAGGCTGTTTGTTGCTGCAGACAAGAAAACAGTTGTGTATTTATTACAAAAAGATTTTTAAGTTTAAAAAAATTAGACCACACCAATATATTATCTGTTCTGAAAATGACTGCTTAAAATCACGTGATTTTGCAAAAAATAAAATGTATTAAAAATGTGACTTTATGCAGATATTTAAAGATTTTCTAAAGTTGGTGAAAATGTTATTCCAGACTTCATTAATAACATAAAAGTTTATCTTGTTTAAGTAACTGATATTTTGAGCTTCGAGATAACGTGATTTGGGTGCACGTGATTTGCAGAACATGCCCGAAAATTTAAGTTTCGTAACTCTTGTTTTCTAGTAACCAAAATTTTCAAATATGAACTTAATTATTTATTTGCTTTAAGAGCCAATTGAAATGTATTAATTTAGGTCTAACAATGAATCTTTTCCAAAAAATTTACTGTCTTTTTCAGCTGTCTTTATGCCGACGACATTTCTTTGGTGCTAATTAACTTTTAAGAATTTTTCAAGTCTACTGATGAGTTGATTAGCACCAACGAAATGTAGTTGGCATATAGACAGCTGAAAAAAGACAGTAAATTTTTTGGAAAAGGTTTATTTTCGGACCTAAATTAATAATAACCAAAATATATACAAATTTTAATAGGAGATTTTTTTTTGTGTTTTTTATTGTGCGTAGTTATTTTTTCTAAGTTGTACTGGTAACACCGGTACAAGGGACTGACTGAAGCTCAGTTACAAAAAGCTTATTCTTGTTATATTAAAATACTTTAATTTGTTGAAGGGTATCTATACAATAAGTCATTATTGCATTCAGCAGAAACCAACAGGCAAAAACTGTGCTATTGATGTTAATGTTTTGGCTTTTGCTGATTGATTTCTTGAAATTTACCTGTTGTTTTTTATTTTCAATAATTCGTTACTCCAATGTGTATATTCTTCAGGAAATATGTTTTCGTTTTTAAAATAAATTGCTTTTAATTTGTTCAAAGTGTTGAAAATTTTATATTATGTGTAAAATTGACTTAAATTTTAGAATATAAAAACTGCTATATATGTATATTAAATAAAGAATGATGGGGCGTAACAAGTCACCTATTATTTCCATTTCCGTCTCCCCTGCTTGGAAAAATAAATCTACTCAGAAGTGCAAAATAAACGCTTACTGCATTGTGTTACAGCATAATTTATTTTCGTTTTGCTTAGTTTAAATTTCTTTTGTTAACATTGAGCTTTTTTTTCTCACTCTAATGAATCTTGATTAATGTCTCTCTTCCTCCACTCTGTTCAACTCCACACTTACTAATGGACATAAATTGGTTGCTTTAAAGAGTTTGTTGCGTATGCATGCTGGCTGAATACTGGGTGCTGAATACAATTTCTTTAAACAAAACATGATAACGAAAAGAAATATGAGCAACATTGTAATCTAAACTCTGCAAGTGCAAAAGCCTTAAAATCTATTAGAAATTTAAATAAAATACATTTATATTAAATTTATATTAAATTACTTTTTCAGGCTTAAGTTCAACCCTTGGTTTGTCACTACTTTAATCAATATCAATTAAATAAAGAAAAGTAAAATTTAATAGCTAGCCGGCTGTTTCTGGGTAGCAAACACCCTTCATCAGCACCCTATGAACTTAGGACGTGTCAAATTTCACAATTTTGGTACAGCCGCTTTAACCACTCGGCAACCCAAGCTCACGCAATTTTACTTTCTGTTTATGTACTTAACTAACATTAACCACAGCAATGATAATTTTGCAGTCTTGGATGATATTTTATCATCTCAGAAGACTGTTATTTTTTTTTTGTTTTTTTTTTTTGTTTACTCTCTGTTTATATGAAAGCTTTTTTCTACATGTTCTGTTTTTGCATCATTGAGATCTAGATGCTCTTTTATTGATACAATTTGAACATTTACGCCGTGCCCTGCGTTATTATTCAATGAAATTAAAATTTTCAGTAAAAATTTAAATAAAAAATATTCAAAAATGGCGAATACTTCGACACTGTAAATCAGGGCTTTCGTATAACCAGAAAATCAGTACTTTTGCAAACTCTTGACACAGATAAAAACCGGTTTTTAGAATAACTGAAAACCCGTATTGCCAGCCATTGTCATTTTGAAATTGTCCTGCATATGCCTATAAATTCTTAAAGTACAAATCATGCGGACGACCGCCATAAATCAACCACTGGTTGCCTTCAAGATCTTGTTTCGTAAATACTATAAATCAACTAGTTTCTATTTGGGATACGAATAAATCTCTCAACTGCAAAAAGAGTTTGCCTGCGAATGACCTACACAATTTCTAGATGTTGCTTTGCCTCATAAAAATCCTCATAAGGTGAAATATATTTCACCTCCGCGATTTTATTGAATCAATTTGCGCTCACCAAATATGCAAAAAATATATTTTTCTACTTTACTTGCCACCCCGTATAATTTATTGTAATCAGAAACCAACATTGAGTAAATAATTTATATAAAGTTTTACTTTCCCAACTTTTTTTGTTTTCCTTTTGTTTTCACTCTTTTATAACTAAGCATTTTTTCTGTTATTTTATATAAATCTATTTTCACAGTCTCTAAGATAGGTATTTATGTGTATATACATACATACATATAAGAGTACAATTGGATTTCCCCTAATTGCCTGCATCAACATCCTTATCAAGTTTAAACAAGTTACAAGTATGATTTTGGTTTTTGTTTTGTTTAAGTTCCTCGACTTTATGGAAAAATGTTTGCTCTCAACTTTATTAAACATGCATTAATTCTTCAAATAGTCAATGATCAAATGTCTGGTTTTTATTACTTAGCAAAAATCCCCCCACCTTCAGTTAAACCACATCCCCATCAACAATACAAACTTTTCTGCGAGAACACTAAACATTGGAAAACAAGTATCCAGACAAACGGTTTTGTGTTCAGTTCCAGTACACACAGATGTAATTACAAAATTTTTTTTTTTTTTTTGAGTGCAAACGTATTTTAGTGGTGCACTTATCTTGCTTGTTTATTTTCATTTCGTTTTTACTTTTGTTTTTTGTTATTTGTTTGAGTTCAGTGCTGTTCGAAACTAATACTCGTTTAATAATGTAGTTGCTAAGCATTTTAAATATATGTGGGACAGGGATGGCAAAACTGGTGGCATCATATCTTACAAGTTAAAGGCGATCATAATCATAATTTGCTCACTTGCTTAGATGCTTAAATGCAGCCTTAAATTTAAAGCAAAGCGTTTAGATTTTGAGTGTCCCAATAGTTGAACAGCTAAAATGTTGTACAAAATCAAAAAAATTTAGAAATACAATTTCAATTAGAACTTAAAATGGAGTTCAAAAATCTACTTGTAATGCCAAGGCGCTTTGGTGCATACATCATACAAGGTAGATTCATTGAATTACTAGATAAAAATTCTATTTAAGTACATCCAAAACTAAGCAGTTTTATGAAGCTAAAAAATGTGCTCCAGCTAATGGGTTGTTGAATTCAGGAGCCGAATTACAGTATACGTGATCGACTGAATTCATGATAGAATATTGTGCGTTTGTTGCTTATTTTGTTCTTGTCTTACATTACTTTTACTTGATAATGATAGTGTTCGATCACGAGTGCCATAATTCTGCCAGTGGTTTCGATTACAACAGAGTTGCTAACAGCTGAGAGAGAGGTTCAAGTCCCTTCTAACAGAAAATTTGTCTAGTCAATTATTAATTTTTGTTTAACTTATCAAAGTCGACGATAGTGTTTTATGGAGAGAGCAACATAAAAAAGAGCTACTTACAAAATGGTGTACCTTTCCCATAAATACTTTATATCAAGGCTTGTCATAAAATCAAATAATACCACGTCAGTGCTTTGAGGTAAACTGAAGAATAAAAAAAATGTACATACCATACCACCTTATTATTTTTATAACAAAAGTATTTTTACTTTTGAAGAAAAATTCAGTGATAAAGCGGATAAACACAGACAGTCGGTAATTAAGAACTCAGGTAGTAGGATGGCTGAGCGCTGCTGCTTAAAAACAATATGCAATTAGTTTTGACCTGGGCTCGAAGCAATTTGGGTGCTGATGATCATCGTGGTGGGCATAAAACAGTCTAACCAATAAGTCTTCAACCTTACTCCTCTTCTCTTCTTTAAAAATGTTGCTCACTACAGTTTTTCCCACTCTCTATTCTCTATTCAGAACATGTAAAATCAAACTAAAAACCCGACAATGCTGTTAACTATAATACCTTGATTCTGGATGGACTTCAGTTCAAATGATTACTAAGACCCATATTAATTAAAAACCATAACTAGAGCAAAGTTATCTAATTCAGCTGTAGTGCAACCAGTTGAAGTGTTAATAATATTCAAATACTGAAAATTTCACTAGTCGACTGTTTTGCAGCCGATGGTTAGCCTTCGTATTACAATTATTATTATTATTATTATTATTTATGCTAGGTTGGTCCAGGATGGCCCTTTGCACTGCGACCAATAATGATCTATTGTGCATCCCCTTTCCCTCACGAGTTTAATACATCAAGAAACAGTACTAGCTCCTTCAGTGGAAGCCCTTGCAAGTCCTGTGAACCCAATGTATAGGCCTGCAACAGCCTGTATCTTCTGTGACCAAGTGCCACACATTCAGTAATCAAGTGTTCCATTGACTCCTCTTCTTCTCCGCAAAATCTGCAGGTTGCCGTGCTGGATAGTCCCATTCTGTGTAGATGTTTCCTGCAGGTATAGTGTCCTGTTAGCGCCCCACACAGTGTCCTTAGGTTCTTCCTATTTAATTTTAAAGCGAGATCCGCTCTCTTGGCATTAAAGCTAAGAAATTTCTTTGAGTGTTCTAGACCCCTAGTGTCATTCCACAGTTTCTCTGTGATGGATGTTGTCCATTTTCTGATCTCCCCCCTGAGGAGTAGCTTATTAAAGCCAAAAGATGGAGTGGGTCCAATAAAAGCCCCATTGGCTCCCCTTTTTGCGTAGGTATCAGCCAACTCGTTACCCTTGTGCCCCTCATGACCTGGCACCCATATCAGAGTAATCTGATTGTGAGTGGCCAGTTCATTTAGCCTGTCGTGACATTCCAGTATTGTCCTGGATGTGAACGTATTACAATACGATTAGGATATGATTATCACACAAATATGTTTTTCGTTCTCTCCATATTTAAAAACAATTCGATTTTATAATATTAAGGTTCATGCTTTTATATGTATATTGCCGATGTGAAACTGTTGTCTGTCACCGATCAAGGTTTCATCTATTCTTCTAGTATTCTCCATTTGAAATGCGACCCTGTGAATAAAAATTATTGCTTGAGCAAAAAAAATTTTTTAGTTGTATTAGAAATGTAATTAGAGAGTGAAATACTAAAACTTGTATGATAGTAAGAACTATACTTAAATAGTACAAGAAACTAATGTTTCAAACGGAAAAAATGTGTTTGCTTTATTATGTCATAATAAATTAAGTTTCTTAAGTCAATTAGAATTAAATTTAAATTAAACTTTTTATTTTAATTTAATTCTAGTTAAATCAATTAAAAATGCCTGTTTGTGTTTTCTTTTAAAATTCTAACGCTTTGCAGAGAAAAAACTCTTAAACAGTTCGTAAAGAGTTGTGTGCGCTTTTCCATCCCTGGCTGTAAGTTGTAAAACTCTTTATTCATCTCAACCAGTTTATTAAAAAATCGTGTTGAATTGAGTTCATTTGTGTTTGATACACTTTTTTTGCAGTGTTCGTTAATGCTGCTCTCACGTAATCAAAAAAGTTGTGTAAATGTTGTGACAGTTAAGTGCAGATGCAAATATTTGTTGTAACACTTAACATGGAAAATTAAACAACAACAAAAACAAACATTACTTAGACAGAAGAAGATCCTATGAAACTTTAAGAGTTGCAAATTTGTTAAACAAATAAATACTGTAAAAAGATACTTGAATTTAGTTGGTTTTGAATGGCTGCAATAAAATTATGAAATATTGAAAATTGAAAAGATTTGTATACCTTTTGAAAAATGTGCGGACGAGTTTGTTGTCAAATTGAATGCGGAAAATTCATTAATCACTCAAGCTATTTTCTTTTCGGGCATATATGTATGTATAGATATTTATTTAAGTGATTAATGATGAGCAAGTATGCAACGTACTTTCTCTATTCGCAAAACTTTTATTTCATGTGCGTTAAAGCCGCAGACAAAAAATATGTACATATGTATATTTAGCTATAAAAAAATTTTCTATCACGAAATGCCTGGTAATAATAAATTATTTACAAATTGCTGTGCATTTGAAGTGGCAAAAGAGCTGCCAAATGTATTGCTCATATTGTGAAATCATCACAACAGATGAAACATGAAGTGAGGAAATGGCAGCCAAAAAACTGTTATTTTTTCCAAAATTTAGTTGGTATCTTATGTTTTTCTACGACAGCTTATATACAAAATTTCTCATAAAGACATGTAAGCATATGCAACATTGGGGCACTTTCATAAAAATATCCAAAAATATATTTCCTAAGTGAAGTCAATTACGCACATGTGATATGTTACTCCTGGAATTTTGCCCACAGGCATGCGTTGAGCCGTAATGGGAACATTTCTAAAACCTCGCGCGTTGCAGGCAATGTTTCAATAAAATTAATTTCAAATGCATTTTTATTATTTATGACATGCGCTCAATAAAATGGATTGTTTCCAAAATTTTTTGTTTCATAAAAATAAAAAAATACCAAAAGAAATTTTCCGAACCATTGGACTGCCTTGAAACCATATTTCAATTGAATCATGAATTATTTCTTATTTACAGTGGAATTAAACTTTATTTTTTAAAATTACAACTTTTTCATTTTATTTGAAATGCATAATTATTTACTTAATTTTTGCATTTTTACCTGAAATTATATTCTTACTTGCTTCAAATTAATTTGCATTCTAGCCTTAATTTTATCGATACATACATAAATTTACACATACATACATATGTACATTAATTTACATAAAACTGCTTACTATGTATTATTTTAGGTTTAAAACCAAAACGACGTCGAGACTGAATAAAGAAACATAATTAAATTAAAAAACTACTAAGGCCGAATGAAAACTAAATAGTTTTTATTTTTGTAGAAATTTAAATCATATTTCAATAAAATTTTCTTTTTTACATTAGTTTGACATTTTTAAGAAAACTCTCTTTTGAAAATTTATGTTTTAAGAAAAGTGTTTGTGAACTAAAAGTAAATGTTCTTTTAAGAACATATTTCAGAAAGTAGATTTACGGAAAAGTAGCTTTTAGAAAGCTACATTCTCATAAAGTAGCATTTGTATAAAGTGTCTAAAAAGTGTTTTATAAAATGTACCTTCTGAGGCATCACCTACACACAAACGCTTTACAAAAGTGTAATTATATGCACGAGTTCCTCTTAAGCATCATATAATAATTTGCCTTCAATCCGTAAGCAAACACGCTTAGAATGAATTGGCGCACAAATCCTCCACTGATCCGGACTCTTCAAATGCGTCATGGCGTAAACATGACGAAAATAAGATGTAATTTGAAAAAACCGTGGCTGGCTGCTTGAAGATTGGCTGTGTGTTTATCTCTAACGGAAGTAACTAATCAAACGTTTATTTGCCAAATGTGCTTTTGTTAGCACTTTATTTGCTTCTGGCATTTATTTCAACTCAAATCCTGCTGGATAAAAAAGTAATGAAAACCAAACATGTCATTCAACAATAAACTCCTCCTCTTTTCACACAAATACGGTGTGTGTCATAACCTCAGGAATCTCGAAAAGAAAACACAAATAAATAACACTCCATTTAGATAAACATATCAAACGACTGTCAATCATGCATTTAAACAACTCTCGTTCGTTCAACTTATGAGTTGAACATTCTTCCTTGATTTATGAATCAAGGAAGAATGTTTTTTCTTTATTTTTTGTGTCTTGTATTATTTACTCTCTAAACTCTTGAGGCGTCAATGTGATGCTTAAAAATGCGTCAAATCATAAAGATGTAATAAGACATGTTCCTGTTGCGGAACACTGTCCTTTATGACAGTGGAATGTTAAAAAGGATTCGAGTTATTTCAAATTAATTATGAGAAAAAATTCTTACGCTTTAAGTTTTGGGTTAAGTGTCATACAAAGAGGTCATCCATCATATTTATTACAATTTATATCTACCAGCATAATTATTAAAATTTACATTTTAGTGCAATGGCAGAATATTCAAAGCAAGGGACTATTTTCGATGACATGGGTATTTCATTTGGAGTCTCTATAAAGAAACCTCTTGACTTTGATATTGATTAGATTCGGTGTGAAATATTTTACGATACGATAACTTTGAGTTTTAATTTTTAATTAATAGATTTGAATTGTTAATAACAATAATAATAAATTCAAAATTAATGCTTAATACGTTTGAATCATGAAACGCTAAGCAAGTGGAAACGCTGGAAGAAGATTTCAATTTGAATATTTTTTACTGAAACCAGAATTAATAATAACAACTTCAATGTCCGTATTCTTATTTTTGTTAATCTATATGTAAAATGAAAAGTATGCATGTTTCTAAAAGTTTTGTTTGTTGGAAATTTGGTTTTAAGAGCATACTAGAGAGCATAATTTTCACACATACAAGAAGTGAAGAAAACCTTCACAAAACATTGGAATAAATATGTAACAAAAACAGCATTTTTATTCGAATACTTAAAATTTAGTTTACAAAATACAAACGTACACAATAAATTGGTCAGGCCAAAAACAAACAAAGAAGGAGAAACTGTGAAGTTTGTTTTACTTGTCTGTATAAACTTCCAAAGTATTCGCCAGGAATCAAACCTGCCAATACATCCATTGAAACGCACACTAGTGAGGGATGTTAAGCATACGGGGGCAATAACAATAACAATTTAAAGTAATTGTTATTGACATGTGTTTAATTTTAAACATGTTTCATATACAAATTCTTGTGCCTACAAATCGACCCGGCCTAATGTCCATACACAATGAGCAACATTGTGTGCATACAAATTAACTAAAAAAATGTTTTATATTTCTTCCGCACTTGTACGTGTTTAATTTGAGTAATATCTTTATAAATTATTTCAATAAAAATACATATGCATATATCTTTTGAATCTGTGCTTTATCTCCTTATAAATATATGTGTGTATATTTGTATAAACACCACTTCATTATACATAGTTACTATATATAAATGAAAAAATAGCAAATCTGGTTTATTAATGATGCCATAAAATGACTCATCTTAGGAAATTATATAAATGATATCGTAGGTATCTGTGTGTATGAGTGTGTATCCTTAAACTGTGTCATAAATCAATTTTAACTTTTATCTTAAATTCCATTTGAAACATTGTCGGCCCTCGCTTCACCCAGGTTACGAAGTTTTTCGGGTTCAGAGCTGGTTTGAAGACAAACATTTTCCCAAAAAAATCTTTTTTTTAAATTCCCCAAACACATTCCACACAGCTATTGTTTTATTAAATTACTTGTTGACTTGAAAAAATTATATAAAAATTTATTAACAAACAAATTTATTAACAAACAGTTGGCAAACTAGCACCTTAAAAAAGCAAGAATTTTTACATTAAAATACAAAATATATATAAAAAATAAGTGCTTTATACCACGTAACTCTGTGATGGTAACTTCACTCACTTACTATTGTCCACAAAGTTCTTCTTGTTTCCAGCATAAATAGCAACAACAGCAACCCTAAATAAAACAATCTGAGATAAAAAAAAACGCCAAATTCGTCACAGTAGTTGATTAGATTACAACAAAGCAGCAGTGTTCGAATATTTCTATGTTTTGTTGTTGTTTTTATTTATTCTCTTTTGTTCAAAGCTCTCTATCTGCCCTTCCTTCATTGATGTGAAGCAACAGTTTGATTCAAAGCTGAATTTTATATACGATAATCTTTGCAATTCTAAATGTGTTTGTGTAAAATTTGAACACTGTTCTTTATTGGTAAAGCTGCGGTACAGACAGCTGAAAAATCTCAGCTTTAATAATTTGAAGGAGAGGCAAACCTTAATTTCTTGTAGACTTTTACATATGACAGTGAATGCCGCCCTTAACTCTCACATGGATAACTATCACTTAAGACCCGTGAGCTTAATAAATGAAACAAAGCTCTCTCTATCTCTGCTATTTTTTACTAGCATTGGACTCAGAGCTTATCTCCTGAAAACTAGAGAATACAAAGTACCTCAATACCAAGTAGCCGCATAAATACAACAAACACAACACCTACAAACATTTTATGTATTTGGTGGAGGAAATACTTTAATTTCTGTCACTCATTTGTTTGCGTTTAAGTGTGCGTGTTATGTATTTTGACAGTTCTTCAAGCTAGAAACAGAAGCTTACTCTTAAAATACTTAAGTACCAACTGCTCAATTTTCAGAAAAAGAAAAAAAACTTAATAACGTTTGGCCCATTTGTGTATATATTTAGTTCTCTCATACAAACTTATCAAGATACGAATACATGATATTATATTCTATCATAAAAACCAAACATGGCAATTTCGACGGCTCAAGAATAAATGCGATGGAATGTTATAATCGTTAATTAGATATGTATTTGGATCTGCAATTTTTAGCAGCCGCTGTTGCTTTGAGTTTCTACCTTATGCACTTTGCTCTTTTCGTTTGCCCTATTTATTTATTTAAAGTTGTGAGTTATTCACAAATTACATGCGTATAAGACCTGTTCACTATTTTGCCAACAAATAAGCTTGTATCTTCAGGAAAAATTTAAGAAATTTGCATACCCAGCCCGAAATGTTGTTTGGCATGCCTTATGAATTTCGTATAGTATTTTTGTTGAAATATTTCCATAAGCCAGCACTACTTGGGTTTGTTAGTGAATGGCTCATGTTTGTAGGTTGATTTAATTTTAAAATGATTGAAATTTAATAAATCTTTAAATCTGAGTTTCGAAGATTCGATCTAGTATTAAAATATTAAGAAAAAAGGTCCATTGTTGATGTGTACAATCCTTTTGCTACGCCTCAAATCTCTGATACATATTTAATTTGAATGAACATTTTAAATCTGTTCTGCTGCAAATACATAGCAGAGCAAAGGTACATACATACATACATATGTATATTCATTATTAATATTTTCATTTATGTGGGAGATTTTTTTTTTCTCATATCAAAAATCAACTATTTTCACAATTACATTAAAAACAAACAACAAACAGAAAAACGACCAAACTGTCAAACACGGCTGGCGCACGCACACTTTTCTCGCACTTACGGAAATTTAAACATGTATGTACATAAATGTAAAAGTGCACAAGTATGTAAATATTCCATTTATTTCCCCAGTGTGTAAATGCTTAATCGCAATGTGGAATTATCCCCTTCGGTACGAATGTATTAAAAACGCCTTGTTGGCTGGTATCTTCACATGCCGAATGTGAAAATTCATCTTGAGTTGGTAGCGACAACAAGACAAAAACATATACATAATATAATGAAAAGAAAATGAAATGAAATGATAAAAGTTCTTATATCGTTTGAGGATAAATTTTTAATATGTATGCACAAACTTCACAAAATGTGAGTAGAAATCATAAGTATGTGAAAGAAGAATTCTTTCAATAAAACAATGATATGCGGCTGCCTGCTTCGAAACTCATTTCATTTTAAGATCATTTAAGCGTTTTTCGTATGAGCCCGGTAATTCTTTGTATCTAAACTTCACATGTATAAGTGTCTCTCGCATTTTGTGAGAAGGTTTCCCAATTTGTACGCTAAAATTTCTAAAAGCAAGTTTAAATTTTTTAAATGATCAAATCTTATGGCGAAATAAAATTTTATGTCGGCTAACACCAGATATTTTTGTTCCTACCCCGCCATTTCGTTTAAGAAAAAATATTGCAAAAAAAATATTATGAGGAACTCCTCTCATGCATTAGACTCTTCTACGGGTAACCTGGGACTGAGTAGAGCCCGCATTTGGGAGATGTGGTGCGGAAAATTTCCTTTTCTATACTTTTAAATGAAATTCATACTAACTTGCCCCAGGGTGCTCGTAAAAGAGTCAAATATAAGACCAACCCTCGATAATTTTTTCTACGCAAAACTTTTTTCGAACACCTCGACTCGACACACCTCGTGTGTCGGTATGTGGTAATACAAAAAGGGAGTTAAAAATATGACTCCTCCAAAGTGATCTTTTTACATGTCGTAGTGAAATTTTTTTGTTTTTTACTCATGATAAATTTTCATCCATACAAATCGACCCGGCCTAATTCATACACATATATGTATGTAGGTTTCCGTCAACTGCAGGGCAACTGCTGAGGCATATTTGAAAGCATATTTAATCATTGGTTCTTAAAACGTAAATGAATTTAATGAAGCATAAATTTCTTGAGTGTTTCTCAATTATTTTCACATTTTTTCTTTTTATACAACTTGAATACAAATTCCTGGCATACATTCATACAAACAAATTGACAATTACACAACTCTTTGGAAATCACTCAAACATTTAAGCTGAAGCCTGAAGATGCAATAAAGATATGAAGGACTACGAAGGACGATGTGTAATGTATTGAAATCCAAACTAAATGGCCATAATAATTTTTAAATTTGTATTTTTCATATCATAAAAATATATTTTAATATACATACATACACATGTATGTATATAACGTTAATTTTAATTTAATGCTAAGGGGCGGTAGCAAAGAGGTTTTGGTTGAACAAATATTTATTTAGAACTTGAGCTGTATCACGTTCTTACTTTGATAAAGTGTTTCCACAAACATAGATTTGTGTAAATTCTATATTATGCAAAGTGGCTATTGGAATGCTAAATTTTCCTAATTTTGTTCTTGATGTAACTGATACTTCTAACTTTCGCCATCAGAAGGTCATCGTAGTAGACCCCCTTCTCCCCTTCATTTTAAAATTTCCCCGCTTTCTTCTTCTTTTTTTTTTTTTTTTTTTTGACTTTCGTAGAATAAAAATCTAATTTCTGTGGATTTATGATTTTATTTGTAAATAGAATTAATCATTTGATACACACAGCTTACATTCTTAAGTTTGATGCCGTACTTTTTGGACAAAGTTCGGTAAAATGAAAGCAATCAGGAATTTCTTTCAACCAATAATAAGCGAAAATGCACAAAAGCTCGGTAACACTGAAAGCCACATTTCTATCCAATTTTCATTACAGCATAGTTTGATGCTGTAATGAAAATTGAAACGTGTGTTTTAAGAAAATGAAAGGATTTTCTGAATGCAAGTACTTTCATATGAAATACTAGTTGAAAAACATCAAAACTGTTGTTTTGTTGTTTGATTCAGGTGGACTTGTTTTCTGTTATTGCTTGCCTTGTGCAACAGCTGATTGTTGAATCCCAAACTAGCACGATGAAAAAGTACGTGCTGTTTCGCACAAGAAGAACAAAAATATTTCTCGCTCCAAAGATCTCTCTCTCTCTCTCTCTCTCTCTCTTTCACAAACTTTGAGTACGAGAGCAGTTTTCGTGCAAATTGGGATCCTTGGGCTCCCAGTGTTGAGTACGGGATCACAACTATTATCTAATGTGAACACAAATTGTGTGACTAAGAAAAAAAAATTATATAAATCTACAAAATCTGTATGCCTCCAATAAAATTGCATACACAACCTAAGGCAATGCTATTAAGCTTGAGTTGGAATTAAACTTAGAGCCATACGCCCTTAAAGTGAACCAACTTCGATATAAGAAAAATTTAACTAAAAACGTATGCATATACATATGTACATATTTCTCTGTGTTTTGTGTATGAAGTCTTAATATTTACCATAATTTGTTGAGCTTGAGGTCACTTTTCTTTTGTTTATTTTTGAAGCTACATATTTTCAATATTTCGGTACTCTTTTGTGCACCTTTTTATTATGTCTTTATTTCTTAATTTTAATGAGATTTATTCTAAAATATATATTACTTATAAGATGTCCCTAATTTTTTGCTCATTCATGTGTATTCTCTATTAGAGAATAAATACAAAATTTTATGTCTGCTTGAAAAAAAAAAACTCAACCTTTGGACTAGGACTCAAAAATTGTTTGTTACACATTTAACATTTGTCATTTTGTTATTCTGATGACCCTTAAAAAACATTTGCAGACAATATTACTCATTCTAATATCTCTATCTCTGAAAAATGTGTGAAGTATTCTCCAACGAACAGAAGAAAAGTTCACATCTGTTGTCAACAGCTGGGAAAAAGTTATTTTTCTGTGACTTTCTTTCGGCCACATAAATGACATAACAAAAAACTTTATACATACTCGTACTAGCACAAAATGATTAGAATAGTGAAATAAAATGCCAATAATTTGTGGGTTCTTCGAAAAGTTTTAATAATAACAGCATCTTTTATGGTTGAGTTGAAATACCTTCTTATTTTCATGCCGTTTTCTTTTCTGTATAATATTTTACATTTATCCTGTACTTTGCACTTCTAAGCTTAACAATACCTTTGTGCTCTTTTTGCATAAATAAATATTATTTTAAAAGTGTAATGAGTTCTTTTTTAATAATGTTTCCCCGAAACAAACTTTTATCGAAGGGCATGAGGGCAGCAGTGCGTTACCAGCAAAATTGAGCAGTAATGATTAAAGTTTTTTATTAATTTCGCATGCTCTAATAGATTTTAGCATTTAGTTTAGTCTTGAAGAGAATTCTGAATAGGAAGCCAACAAAATATTGGTTAAATATCGAGAATCATTTCAATAGAAATAATTAAAAAAGAAATTATACAAATGAATTTTTCATCACCATTAGTTTATGCATGTGGCAAAGGACCAATTTCTAATTTTTAATACGCCTTTTTAACCTCTTTATAATAACACCTGTTCTCTTAAACAGCTGATTTTTATGTCTGTGTGAAATGTTAATAAAAGTTTATTTATGTCGTTTTTTTTTCAATAAAAATATTATTTTCTCACAAGAACAAGAACTACTGAACGTCTGCATAAAGACAATAAACATCATTAATGTTGCCATTTATTTAACACACAACATTTTAATGGGGCAAGCGTAAACATGAACGAACATGATGCGAATGCTCATTTTTATGAAAATCAGTAGGTAAGCATTAAATTTTTTTTTTTTTTTTTTTTTTTGTATTTTGAATGTAATACTTGCTAACATTGGCCTTTTTTTGGGAACAATGCAAAATGTTTATGAATATACAATATATGGATGTAAGTTTGTGGGAATGATGCCAGATGAGAAGCTGTTTAGATTAAAATTTTAATGGCTTTATTCATTGTATTCCACAAAATATTTGCCACATGAATGTTTAATAAACAAAAAATATTTTTATAAATAATCCAGCACCTGTTTGACAAACTTGGTAATTAACTTCCGACTTGATTATTCAAACTTCAGGTCACTTGTAGTTGTTTTTATTATTTATTTCTTAAATATTTCAACACTTGCTTGTGTATTTTAAAATTTTAAACATGTCATAGATAAAATAATCGAAATACATACATATAAAAAAAGTATTGTTACATGTTATTGCACAAAAAATTATATGAAAAATTGTTCTTCAAATTTACTCAGTTTTCCATTATTTTGTCAATACAATTTGTTTTTGTCTGCTTTTTTACAATTTGTAAAATGAAATGAAAAAGAAAATATACACATGAGATATCAAGCAAATAAAGAAACAATTTAAAGAACCATAAGTGACCTCAAACTTGAATAATCGAACCAGGAGCTAAAAACAATAAAATTCAAAGAATCAACAACAAGAATAGTTAAGCCTTTTGAGAAATTTGGATAATTTGTCTAAAAGTGTCATTTACTAACTTTAAATAAAAAAAAATGTGATTAGTCTGGATCTCATTGTTCTTGTTAATGGCAAAATGTCAACTGTAACCTAAAATGTGTTGTAATCGCATATCAATTGCTGGCTTTCCAATTGTTAGTTACTTCAATTTCATTAGCCACAATTCAAAAAGATTTTTGGGGCGAAATTGTAGTGATCAAAATTTTTCTAGAAGACAAGAAATATAAAGTTAAAGACTTACTGAACGGAGTACATACCATAACCGTTTCACGTCCATCCATCAGCACCCAAATTGATTCGAATCCAGGTCATAACTAGTTGTATATTATTATTAAGCAGCAGTGCTTAGCCATCCCACTACCTGAGCTCTTCCTTACTGGCTGTCTATGTTTAATACACTGACCATCTTTCCATTTTATCATTGTATTTTTCTGTTGATGGGAACTTCTTTTTTGTTCTCTCGCCAGCATTCAATTGATTTCTAATTGGTTTTTGTATCAATGATGAGAAGGCTTTTAAACTTCTTAAGCATTAATTTAACCTTACAATCGAACTACACGATTTACAATTGTTTATTATTTTATTGGGCGTTAGTTCGAGCTTACTTCCTCAGATTAGAGAAACATTTTATGCGATAAAATTATAGTGATCAACATTTTTTGTTTCTATAACATAACAAATTTTCTTAGCTGCATTTCAAAGCAATGATAAAATATGAACATTTGTTTTTGTAATCAACACAAAAACACACGAACGGAAATGCATGTACTTTTTTTGAGAAAGATATCTAAACTTGGTTCTGTTTAACTAGCCTTTTTTTCATACAAGATTCTTGAATTAATATACAACGGACACCCAAAGAAACTCCTACGTATGAGCAACATGTGTAATAAAAGTTGTAAACCATTATTGATCATACGCATCTGATGAATGAATGTCATATTGTAATGCATACCTATTCTCCCAAACGATAAGAGCTAGAAAGCTGAAGTTTTCACATGACATATACTAGTTACCATGCTGCTGCAACAAAAAGTTAAAAATTAAAATGTGCTCCCATACAACAAACTGTAAAAATTAGATGTAATTAACGAAGCGTAAGAGACGGAAACTAGAAGTTCGCAGGATATGTGGTTACATGAGTTCTACACAAACAAAATCCAAAAACAACAAAGAATTTAGAACAAAAGGTTGCCTGAAAACTAGCTGTAACTATCGAAACGTAAGAGACAGAACCTAGAAATTCGCCACAGGATATGTAGTGGTCTAGCCAAGAACAAGCAACAAAGAGCTAAAATATATATAGTGATCTATACCTTTAGTTCAAAAATTGGCTGTAGCTTTTGAATCATGAGCAATAGGCCCTTGGAATTTGCACAGTATATTTAATAGTCTGGTCTCTACAGCAACAAATGTCAAAACTTACAAAAAGTTTAAATATACATACATACGTATATGAAGGCATCCTTTAGTTTGCAATTTGGCTGTAACATAAGGCATATACGCCTCAAATGGAGTCCAACACAAAAATGGGCACCCTTCAGTTTCAAAATTGGTAGTAACTCCTGCACTTATAAAAGATATAAACTTAAAACTTCCACATCACCCTTGTGGGATCACCCTTTTGTTGGCAAATTACGTCTAATTTTTGACCCGTAAAATATAGAAACTTGAAATTTGTATAGTTTATGTAGTTCCCTGGCCTCTACACCAAAAAAAATTTGTGTCTAATGTTAAAATATTTTCAATTTGCAGAGGAATTTTTTTGTTTGTTTTGCCTGTAAACAAAATTCCACTAAAATTCTGTAGATTGTGTGGCAGCATTGCTGGTACTTTAATAATTATCCTTGAAAAAGTATGTACTTGTATAGAGCACAACAAGATGAACGCGCAAACCAGTGCAGTTAATAAAAGTCTACAACTGGGAACCCAATTCTTGTTTGGCAATGATGTAGCACAGGGTTATTTATGTGTGATGGCGTAGATGGCTGCGTTGCCAGTTAGCACTCCACTATGCGTTTTTATACATGTAATGTAATAACTGTGAACTGTAGTGGTGCAAAAATAATACACATTTACACTTTTTTCCTTGTCTTTTATTAATAATATACTATATTGCAGATAATACTCTGGTGCTTGCTAAACTTAAAGAAATAAATGTATTTTCCCATAAAACTAAAGAAATTATGCAGCAGTAATAATGATGCTGGAGACTGAAGCTACACTTTCTTGCCATAATGAAACCAATAACGACGGCGCTGACGATGATGACAATGATGAGGGTACACAAAAATATGGAGTAGCAAAACTGTATGCCGATGACTTGCCTGGAGTACAATTGTAAACTTGTAAAGACAAAAAAGGAAGGCAGAGATAAAAAATTTTTATAAAGTTGAGTTCATTGCGTTAAACAGAAACGAAACAAAGTAACAGTGCCTTTCAGTCTCGTTAAGTAAATGTCTATATACGTACATATTTGTTTGTTCGTGAGTATTTTGAGCCAAAACAAGGGAAATTAAGTAAAAATTTAAATTTTCACAAGTTGTTTTCCAGTTTTTCTTCACTCTTTTTTTTTTTTTTGCCATATTGTTCCAAAACTTTCTATATTCGTATACTCGTACTTAAGTCAAGTGTACCATGAAAAACACACACATATACACAAAAAATTTTTTTTGAAATATTCTCAGTTGTTTCCTGTACAGTTTGTTTTCACTGGAAATTTTCCCTCTTCCTACTCGTCCCCACTCCCACCAACCTCTGTCATAAAACCAAAATAAAAAAGTAGGAATTTTGTCAAAAACACATGAAAAACTCATGAATTTTTATGAGTGAACAATAAAAATAACGAAGCATAAATCAAGCCAACATGAAAATGTCTTTGTATAATTTAGAAAAGGCTAAACGCTTAAAAACAAATGTAAAGAAGAAAATAATGATAAACAAATTAATTATAAATGCTTAATAATTTATTGAGACGCTTTCAAAGCACAAAGATGAAAATACATGTAGTTGGTAAGCCAAAGAGGCTGTTATTAAGTATTTAACACGCGCGTGTGAACAACAACAACACACATACACACTACATACTTATGTACATAATTACTTGTTCATTGGCCTTTTAACACCTTTCTAAGCAAAACTCAGCCATGTTCATAAAGAGTTCTGGTAAATTTCCTCTAAAACTGGCCTGAAAGAAATGCTTGCCGCTTTAAATCATACAATAACATGTTGTTTGTATCCTTGATAACTCACTTCATCTCTCCCTGCTCAGCGGATTATTTGGAATATTTATGTATGCCTGAATAAATTTCACTATCGTTAGTACATATCTACTTTTAGGTGAGAACATTTCACAAACAAAGCTTTTGCTATACACAACGCGTTAAGTGCGAAAAGTTCAATTGTTGAAAAATCAAATTTCCCAAATAGTTTTCCCTCTAGCATGTGTGTGCACGCGCCACGCCACATCTTGTATGGCTGTACAAAAACGTAAAGAATAAAAAATAAAAAAAAAGAGTTGGCAATAATGGGATCTAAATACATATTTTATGTGCAAGCATCATATTGTCATATGAAATCGCTATAGAAATGACACAAATTCCGAAATTAACTGTCTTCAAATATTATGAATAATATTAACAGTCATAAAGGAGAGAAATCTGCATTTAGAACAGTGCTAATGAAAGCCTTGACGAGGAGACAGATTAATAAGCGAGTCTGGGTTATTGTACAAACTAATTGATTTCGACTTGAATTTAGCACATTTGATTTGCAGTGCGAGAGCAAACACGAATTCGACAGAAAACGGGGGGGGGGGGTTCATTTTGTAGTTTGCTTTCCTACTCTTCAGTACACCTAAGAAATCTTTGAATTCATTTTCGAATACTTCACCTTATACTCAATTATCCCCAATATGTATGAAAACGAGTATTTTAAAAAATGTTCAGAGGCTTTCGGTCTTCTGCGGAGTATAGTGGCATCTACAGCCATAAATCAAACTAGTGCCCAAAATTTTGGAGAATTATCCTTAGCATAATGAAATTTGATTGCATAACTTTAAAAAATAGAATTGAATTATAAAACACCCGGGAGCTGCACAGTGCAATGCAACGACCGGTTGTTTGCTTAACCACTTTCACATTCGAGTATTTTTAAACATTCATAAAAAAGTTTATGGTGGATTTTTACCCGTCTTTGCTCGATGGCTTCATACCATGAGCCACTCTTCATTGAAAGCACAATAAAAGTTTTCGACAGAGTCATTCTTGATCGCTTTTTCTTTTTATCTTTTATCTTTTTCGCTAGTGTACAAATTTTGTGTTGCAAGTTGCGGTTCCGCATAGTAAGACTATGACATTTTCCTACCGCAAATAATTTTTGTCTGATCGCCCTTTGGCAGCAAAAATTTGGTACATAACAGGCAATAGCTTAAGTCAATATGTGAATAACAGTTTTCTATGGCTTTGATCACGACATTGTGTTGAAGAAGTTCTGGTAGCTTGGCATGTGTAGGTACTAATTGAATCGTTTACAATATGCTAAAATTGATGGTGAAAAAAGTGTATCATTGTTTCTTATGGCTGCTGGTACACAAGTTATACGCAGTCGCTGTGTGGCGAAAATATTTTTTCTCTCCACTTAAGCTACGTATATAAAATGTTTTAAGCCAAAGGCAAGAAGACAACAGTTTTGAAATGAATTTTTTGTTTTTAACAACAGCCCAAAGGCATTTTATGCAAATCACTTTTACGACTTACCCTGTTGAATTGGTGTTTCCAGTGACTCCATTAATTCAGTTGCAATGTGTGGCGAATAAGGATAATTTTGATATGAAGCAGGATACTGTTGCTGCTGGTATTGATGATGTTGTAATTGTAGATGTAAACGTTTATTATAACTCGAAGATGTAGATAATAGTAATTTCGAATTTTTTGTTGTTGTAATGGATGTCAGGGCGGCTGCTGTTGATGTAATAACTGTATCCACAGCTGTTGCTGCTGCTGCTACTGTAATTGCTGGCGTTCTTGTGGAAACTGTTGATAAAATTGTTGAATAGAGCAAAGTTAAATTAAATGTCAACAGCAGCCATACAATGAGTTGAAGACGTTTCAGATATTGCAACAACATGATGCTGTATTATATTTTATTATATTTCATTTATGTATGTATATTTCTTCGCACAGGATTTATTATGCTTTGATTGCGGTTAATGTTATTTGTTGATTATTTTATTAAAACATACATATTGAAATTATTAAATTCGATTTCATTTTTTCACAGTTAATTTATACAAAATAGAAAGTATTTCGCATAAATATAATTGCTTTCGAAAAACATGTTTGCAATTACTCGTACCTGCTGCGTGTAATATTTTTCAATTAATTTAAAATTAGTTGGTTGATTTGAATATTAATAATTTGCAATAAATTAGTTCTAATTGACTTTGCTAAATGTGTTAAAATAACTATAAAAGAAAATATATAAATGGATGGTGAATATAAATTTATTTATTCCAATATCATCTCAAAGAAATACCTTTTTGAAAAATTCTTTTTCTAGAACACATACTCTCAAGCACCACTAGCTTTTTAAAATATCTTTCTAAATAGTTAATTACAAATTAAATGCACTCAATTTCGGTTTTTGCTTCCTCAAAATTTCGAAAGATTTTTTGTGGTGAAATTGTAGTGATCAGATCAGGCTTGTTCTGTGACTAGCAAAGGCTTAATATCCTTCGCTAAAAATCTATCAGTTCAATTTGGCAATTTTTAGTTACGAATTCAATTCTTTAATGTCGGCTGTAGATTATAAAAACTCAGCTTTTACCTCAACTTTTTCAAAGAATCTTAACGTTTGCGTTTTAGCTTGAGCTTGAGCTAAGAGAATTACAGAATAAGAGGGCTGATGAACTTTTTTAAAACGAAATTTTTACAATAACGTCCAAACACCCCTATTTTCAAAGGTTCCTTTTCAGAAATTCATAATTTTCTAAGATCTTTTTCAAAAACTAGCTTCTCAAAGAGTACTTCTCTAAAGGGTACTGCCTTCCAAAGGTATGTACTTTTTTAAAATAGATTTTTTCTAAGCATACCTTTTTTAAGCATCATTTCATTTTAAAGAAACAAAACCGAATATTAAATTTTAAAGGTACTATAGCAAGAAATACCTATGCTTAAATTCCTTGTAAAAAGAGGTGACTTTATTAAAGGTTAATTTCTTCAAAAATACTGCTTAAGAAATACAAACTATATTCTGTTTGATGTTTGTTATTAATGCTTTAACAAATTTTTACAGCTTCAGATCTTTTACTTTTTTATGAAAATTCAACAAGAACTATTTTCGATTTTTCGCCAGCAAAATATACACAAAGCTGACATTCTGAAATTGCAAAAATGTATTATACCTGTTAAGAAATTACTTTTTTGAGAGATATTAAGGGTTTTCACGTTGGTAGCTGTGCAAATATGCAATTCGAACATTTGCAGTGCATTTTATGTTTTTTAATGGATACTTTTTTGGAAGGTATGTGACTGAACAGTTCTTTTTCAAAATGTACTTTTTATACGGTGATTTTTTGCGTTACTTTCGACTTGCGTACTTTTCGAAATGTATTTTCTCAAAAGGTACTATTTCAAAAATAGTACCATTTTTGAAGAGTACTTTTCTATGAGGTACTTTTAGCTTTACTTTTTTAAGGCTTACTCTTTAAAAGACTGTTTCTTAAAAATAATTTTTCTGAGAGGTACTTTTTTAAAATTTACTTTTTTAAAGGGTATTTTTTTAAAGGTGCTTGTTAATGGATACTTTATAAAAGTTATTCTTTAGGAGGTACTTTTTGGAAAAAGTTTTTTTTAAAGTTACTCTTTTAAAATGTGATCTTTGAAAAGGTACTTTTTCAAAAACTACTTTCTTAAAGGGCACGTTTCAGAAGGGTACTTTTTAAGTGGCATTTTAAAAAGTTTATAA
The DNA here is from genome assembly GCA_963662145.1 of Sturmia bella. Classification (NCBI taxonomy): domain Eukaryota; kingdom Metazoa; phylum Arthropoda; class Insecta; order Diptera; family Tachinidae; genus Sturmia; species Sturmia bella. The sequence goes on along the minus strand of OY759171.1, from coordinate 4,947,348 downwards.
AAGTACTCTACAAATGATAAGTTTTTGAAAGGTATCTACAATCTATTTAAAAGTTTTTTTAAGTTGTTTCTTGAAAGTTACTTTACTTCAAAAATTATTTGCAAAAGGTACATCTCTGGTCGGGAACATCGTTTATAGCTGCCGTTTTTTATGCTTTTTGACGGCAATTTTCAAAGAAGTGCGTTTTCGAGAGCTTTTTCCAAATGTAATTTTTTCTATTCAGCCTTTTTATTAGTAAATTAAATAGATATGAAATCATATCTATGTAATTGTTTAAGCTAAATTTTTGAGAAGATACTTTTTTTAATATTGATTTTTTTTTTTTTTTGCAAGAATTTTTGTCAAAGCGATACGTTTCCAAAATATTCTTTCTTTTATAGATACTTTTTTTTTTAATTGCTTTCTTAATGTACCTTTTTAGAGGATACATAGTTCTGTCAGAGGCGCTTTTTTGAAAAGGCCCTATTTAAGAAATCTTTTCAAAATGTCTATTTGAACAGCACCGTTTGTTAAATTTGTTTGTTTTAGCTAGTTTTTTTTTCATTTATATCTATTTTGCAAGTTTGCAAAATTTATGCAATGATTTGAACTGTTTTTTTTTTTCATACATATGTATATGTATGTATGTATGTAGTATTCTTAAAAAAAGGCATCAATTAATTATGTATGCATGTATGTACACACTTCAATTAAAACATATTTCTTAGATTTTTATTACTTGGCGCGTTAAAACGCCGTTACAGTGTCGCCACTCCTTGAAAACAAATACGTCTGCTAAAACAGTTGTAACCATCCATTTATTGTTCTGAGTATGTATGTATGTACATATGTATATGTTCGTGTATTTAAGGTGTTTGCATATTTATAATTGCTTTTTTATTACAACAATTACGTATTTGAATGGATGGGACATGGGTTGCTACTGTAACCAAATTACCATGTGACCACGCTAAATAGTGTGGAAATGGTTTTAGACACTTGACAGCGATAATAAACAGAAAGTGTTAATGCTTGTAGCACATCCACTCTCTCTCTCTCTCTCACTTAGACCGAGCCTATAATTTTTTTATCACAAACACATGCAGAGGAAATTCGTACATTCCATGTGGCCTTTGGTTATTTGTAAAACGGTGCATGTCAGCACATGTGTCCATGTGTGTAAGTACATATGTATATGCATATGAACAAATGCGAATATCATATGGGCTTGTTATTTTTGTAACACACCCATGTGTTTGCACTGACCTCAGCTCTTGGCCGTTGAACACATGTTTTCCTTTTTATATTCTCAGTTCATTGTGTAGCAAATGTTTACAGATAATTATTTTCATATTTTATTTTGGCTCTTAACAAAGGATTTTAATTTGATAGTTAGCTTTTTCACCTTTTAGTAACAATGATAAGACAACGATTATGAATTAGCCGGAAGCGACTTTATGCAGTTACAAACCCACGCACGCACACACACGTTCATTTCACAATTTATCATTCAGCACAATATTTTTGCTTTTCACTTTTTCAAATTATAAATAATTGCATTTCAACTCAATAGAGCAGCACACTTTCCACTACTTTCAACAACTCTATTTTTCAGCTTCATTCCCTAAAGAAGGAGTTGTTATTGTTATTTTTAATTTTCCTTTATGTGTTGAAAAATGAAGCGAACGTACGAGTGTAAACAACAATAATAACGTTATATTAGAAGAAATATATCGTACGAAAATGCAATCAACCGTTAAGTGTCATTTTGTACCGAACGTGTGTAATTCTTGTAAGCAACTAAAAATGTGTGTTACTGCTGATTTGGTTCTACTGCCATTCTAAACGATTTGTTTATCTTCTTCTTCTTCTTCTTCTTCTTGTCAGTGTGTGCCTGTTCTCGTCGTTATTAGTCTTCTTCTTGTCATAGGTTAGGTCTGGTCTCTGCTGCTGGTCTTTATTTGTGTCAGTCTGTGGTTATTCACAAGCTACAAACTGTGTATTAAACTCCGAGGAAAAGCTCTCGGGCAATTCGCCTCAAGAAGCGAAGGGGAATGATAATATAGTATAGTGCTGTTAAACGCAACACGTTTTCTCCTTTCCGATTTCCCCAACTGTTTGGGTATTTAACATAGTTTCCTTCTCCTTCTTCGGGGAAAAAGTGGGAGTATGTCTTTGCTATATTTGTTATACCTGCTATTATGGCGTTATTTAAAGGAACAAAACTGTATAAAATCCAGAGATGATAAGCGGCGTTTTGTAAAATTTTCTAAATTGCTGAAAAATGTTTCTGCAGAGGTCTTGATTGAGTGTAAGAAGAAGTATTGAATTTCAACACAGTGTAAAATTAGCATAACGTAAGTAGAGTAGGTTTTTGTTGCAAGATATTAATAATTAAAATTTCTTTTAATAAGTTTAAAACCAATAACTTAATTTGAGTTCTTGGTAAAATTTGCGAACATTTTTTTTTTACAAAATAACAGAGAAGAGATTGAAGATTGAATAGATTTTAATGCTATTGATTTGCTATTGAATGTCTTTTAACAAACTATAAAACTTTGAAATCGAAAATAACGGAAACACCGAAAAGCGATATCTATAGAAATTTGTTGGAAAGTTCTATATTTCATAAATTAAGCTTACTTGGAATTTATGACAAACATTTTCGGTTTATTCAGCATTGGAAAACGCATATCATTATTAAATGGTGTGAGTCGTGGCTACAGAGGGGATATAAAAAATTGTTGTTGAACATGCTAACGTCTCTTTATTAAACAACAAAGCAGACACGCTGCACTGGAAGGAAGGAAGGAAGGCTCGGAAATTTATAAAAACAAAACAGTGGAAAAATTACTTTATATTCCATCATTTTTAGAAAATATGAAAATTCAAAAAATAAAGTTGAACGTTTAACGACTTTCATACGCCGAACAATCATTACATACCATATGTACTAAGAATAATAGTAAGATGATATTAAGCTGATTTCTAAATTGAACTGTTTTTTATTTTCCATTATTTTCCATACCATATGTTTGAACAAACAGTCTTTCGTATAGATGGATCTGAAAAGGATGGAAAACAAATATAAAGTGGAAATTTTTATAATAATTTTAATTGGCTTTAATAGTAAGTAATAAATTTATATTTCTTAAGTTAAGTTTTTCACATCATTTTAAAACTATTCTATTTTTCATCTTTTCTGACGACTGCATATTTCTCAATGTCGAATGTTTGCAGCGCAACATGTCACATTTAAGGGCATAGCTGTGTTTGCAAACTGGACAAGAAAAAGGCTTAACCTGCAAATGAAACCCTTTCAAATGTTGCAATAAGCCATTGCGTCTTTTGAACGAGCGTTGGCACAAACTGCAGTGATGTTTTCTTTCCTGGGTGTGCGTTATTTTATGCTGTCTGAGACTATTCGAGTTCGAAAACGGTTTCGAGCACTCAGAGCAAGTAAAATCAACCTTGGTAGCAGCTAAAACTTTAGTTTTACTAGAGTTTGGGCTGGATTTAGGTTTTGATTTTGTTTTTTTAGTCGGAATCGTAATTGGTAAGGATTGCAATTGTTCCACATTTTGTTCCAGATTGGTGCATTTCTTTTGCAATTTTTGATACAATTTTCTTAGTTGTTGATATTGATTTGCCATTGCATTGAGGGAAAAATTTTGTGCTTTGCGCAACTTAATTGGAGACTTCAATCTATATTTTTTATTTTTTAAACTTGTTGCAGCAACAGGTCCTTGGATGTTGTCGTTATTTGCTTGATACTCTCGTAATTCCTCCTTTGCGTTAACCCGCTCGTCATTAGATTTCATAACATTTTGCTCAGGTTCACACAAGTTATTTTTAGGAAGTTGTTCATTTAAGTTATTTTTTATTTCATCGGTTATAGGTATTTCGTGTGCTTCCATAGACCTTTCAACAAAGTTATCTGGTTCCTCTGTTTTTGTTTCTTTTAGATTTACTTTTTCTGTTTCCTTTAATTCTGAATTTAACTCTTTTTCATTAAAGTTAACACCAAACTTTTGTGCTTGGTTATTTACTGCGCTTTCTGTAAATTCTTTCTCCATTTTACATGCGTTTTGTGTAACTCTTTCCAAAGGTATATTGTCACCAGGCACTGTGACCATAGGGGTGCCATGAGTCTGTGTATAATGCTGTTTAAGACTTTCCACTGAGAAAAATTTCAAGTGGCAAACCATGCAAGCATGCAATTGAAACCCGCATCCAGATTTCACGATGCTCTCGTTAAGAACTACTATGCCGTTTGATGATGATTTCATGGGCTGTTGAATAGCACTAACAGAGGTAACAATAGGCTTGAGAGCACGTTTTTCAAACGATGCATTTTTTGAAATCGACGCGTCATTAGTATTTTCAGTAAAGTGCTTTGTGTGATGCTGTTGGTCTGGCCGTGGCTCTATATTAAAGCAAATAGTCTGAGGTTGCTGTATTTGTTGCGCAATATGCCCATTTGCTCCGCAATATTCCACTAGACGTTCGTCGTTGTCAGATTTTTCAGTTTTATAAATTTGTCGTTCTTCTTTAAATTCTTCCGAATCTATATAAGCATAATTATGCTCCTCCATTAACAAATGAGACTGCAGCAGTTCATGGGCTGTTGGCATGTAACTCAGTAGGTGTTCATATATGGGTTTTTGCAGCAATTCTTCATCTTCATGTTGTGTTGTGTTATTATCATCATCGGGTATGTTTATAAAAGGATCATCCAAATTAATAATTTCCATTATATCACAATCATTAATAATAGGAAAGTCACAAAATTCAAACTTTTGGTCGTCTCCATCTTCATGAGCACCACCGTCAGTGGCGCCATCATAATCTTCATTTACACCTCCAAAGCCACTGTTATCCTGACGATCTTCGTAACCAGTCTCCGCTTCTTCTTGCTTGACCCGCACCAAAGGCTCCTGTTTTATTTTTAATTGCTTTTCCACCGTTTTTGTGCGAAACTTACGGTGTAATTCAGTTTGAGCGGTCCAAACACGATCGACAAATGAACCGAATTCCTCCAGATGTTTGTGACAAAATCCACATATTTCCTTTGGTAGGGTGTCCTCTTGTTGAATATTTATAGTAGGAAAACACTTTTGCAGTAAACCATACAATTCGTAGTTGTCCAGAAAATTTGCTGAGGGTGTGGATAGTATACCGCATAAACGGCAATTGGTTTTGGGCAGATTTATAATTGTAGAAGTTGCATTTGCAACAGTGTCTTCCAAGCGTTCTTTAATAGCCAAAATTTCTTTGAACTCCTTTTGCCTAGTGTCCTCACAAGTATTCAAAACTTTTTCTGGTTGCTTTCTGGGGGATCTTCTAGTGCCCTCAACTTTTTTTTTATTTTCAACCAATACTGATGGAACTGCTGTTTTCTTCAAGGTTCTGCGTTCGTTTAAGGATCGAAAGTCATCTTCGCGAAAATGACGACTACACAATGAGCTCCAACGGGATGCATGCCAATCTTCGCCGCGTTGTTTCCGAATGAAGGCTTCCCATTGCTTTAGTAGAGCCACTCTTTTAAGAGGAAACCTTTTAAATAAATACACAAGGAATTATTTATTCCAAACAATTATATGGTTAGTATGCTTACTTGTGAAAGGAAATATTCTCAGAATGGCCATACCTATCATTGCAAGTAGCGATTGCACAAAATGAGGGCATTTTTACGAAAACGTACTCTAAAACTATGAAAAATAAAAAACTAAGACAATTCTTCAATTTTGTTTGTTTACTTTTACATGTTGGTGAACATATGGCACTCACTACCAATTGATAACAGTTTTGATTTGCACATATCGTTTTCCGTTTTATTTCATAGGCCTGCCAGACTTACAGAGTTCTTAAGCAGTTTCCGAACGGCATTATTAAGTTTTTGACATGTCTTGTCGCAGTGACGTTACAGTGAAGAAGGAATATAGCGGGCCAGGCTCACTAAACTATTGCAAATATTATAAATTTTCACCAAGCGAGACGTATGTATTGAAAATTGTGTAACAGACAACTTTCTTCTCCATGCCGTTTTTCAGCTCTACAAATCGGTTTTTCTGTCAACCGTCGCTCGTAATACCAAATATGAAAATTATGTAATCAGTTCCCCTTGATTGTGTAGAAGAAAATATTCTGATAATTTGGTTAATTCAGAATAGAGCAACTTTACAACCAAAAGATTAAATTTTCTTCTGTAACGACTCTCTCTTTAAATGTACTCATCTCAAAGTAGACAAATACAGCAACAAAATGTATGTGTTCCTTTTAATATGTATGTATATATAATTTGAAAGAAAAATTGATAGCTGTGATCGTTTATATGTATATGTATGTATGTTGGTTTAATTTGTTTCCTCAAAAAAAGTTTGAATGCTGGCAGCTCTGAAATGCACTTTATGGAGGAAAACCGGACATCCCTGTTTTTCTTGCAATTTCTCAGCTGTTTTTGTTTTCCACCGTTTTTCATCTTTCTGCACAATATTACCGTGATAAAAATAGAACGTAGAAAAATATAATTACTCATAAAAAGAAGCAATAAAGAATAATCATGTTCTTTTAATATTTATTATCCTAATAGTTAAGTGTAGATAGTAGTTTATCATCTTATTTCTCTACAAACAAACAAAAAATTTTATGTGTTAAGCATCTACACGCGTATACATATACGTCTACTCATTCATACACACATACACATGAATCAAGTATCTACGTAATATCAATTAAAACAAATTAACTGGAACGAGAAACTCAAGACGCCAAATCAAGGTTAAACAAGGTCAGGAAGGAAAGGAGACACAAGGATTAAAAAATGTCCATTATAATCAAAAACGTCAGGCAGCCTTTTAACTTGAAACTACCGTTAGCTGTTGCTAAGCATCAGCGAAGTCTGCATTATCAGCAAAATCGGTGGGTTTGTATTACAGTGACGATAAAAAATTAGAAAATTATATAATATGAAATGTTTTTTCAGGGACTATGACTTGGTTGTTGTTGGTGGTGGAATAGTTGGAGTAGCCTCTGCAAGAGAAATATTACTGAGGCATCCATCCATGAAAATTGCTTTATTAGAAAAAGAATCAAAACTAGCTACTCACCAAAGTGGTCACAATTCTGGGGTTATTCACGCTGGCATTTATTATAAACCTGGAACATTAAAAGCTAGGCTTTGTGTTGAAGGTCTTGGCTTAGCCTACAAATATTTGGACGAAAAAAAGATACCCTACAAAAAGTGTGGAAAACTAATAGTGGCCACAAATGACCTTGAGGTTACACGTTTAATGGACCTTCATGAACGAGGTATTAAAAACCAGGTTCCGGACCTAAAACTTATAGATGGTGATAAAATTAAAGAGATCGAACCATATTGCGAAGGTGTAAAAGCGCTGTGGAGTCCTCATACTGGCATTGTTGATTGGGGCTTAGTTACTCAGTATTATGGACAAGATTTCAAACAAGCCGGCGGAAATGTTTTCGTTAATTTTAAAGTATGAAAAATCTGGGCGTGCTCCGAAGAACATAGCAATTTCAATTTGCTTTACATATTTCTACAAATTGCAATGTTTTTCTGGACATGCCTGAAAAGTTTGTAGCTTGGCTAAAAGTTAACATTCCTATGTATGTATATGCAGGTAACTAAATTTAAAGAATCTGGTTCTGCTGACTATCCTGTTGCCATACACGGTGAGAAATCATATCAAGTTGTGCGCGCGCGGAATGTATTAACCTGCGGAGGTTTGCAATCGGATTTATTGGCTGAAAAAACAGGATGCCCTCGCTCTCCACGAATTCTGCCCTTCCGTGGAGAATACCTTGTCTTGGCTAAAGAAAAATGTCACATGGTTAACGGTAACATATATCCTGTACCTGATCCCCGATTTCCGTTCTTGGGAGTTCATTTTACGCCGCGTATGGATGGCAGTGTATGGTTGGGTCCTAATGCTGTACTGGCATTCAAAAGGGAAGGCTACAGGTACTGTTTTAATTTTTTATCATTTTCAATACAAATTACATGTACATATGTGTGTGCATACAGTTATATGCATAAAGCTTTAAAACATTGCACTCTTCGAAGATATACCTCACTATAGATTTTCCTTTTAAGATGGGGTGATATAAATCTGCTGGAACTTTTTGATGCTCTACGCTACCCAGGTTTCATCAAGATGGCTTCGAAATACATTGGATTTGGTTTAAAGGAAATTTCCAAGTCCGCTTTTATACCACTGCAAATCAAAGACTTACAAAAATTCATACCAGATATTACGGAATACGATGTTAGCCGAGGACCTGCTGGAGTTAGAGCTCAAGCAATGGATATGGATGGAAATTTAGTAGATGATTTCGTTTTCGATCGTGGAATAGGAGCTGGGGCTTTAGCGAAACTGGTATTGCATTGCCGTAATGCACCGTCACCCGGGGCCACCAGTAGCTTGGCTATAGCCAAAATGGTTGCCAACAAAATTGAAGAAGAATTCAATATTGGTAAACTATAAAATGTTATTTATTTCATGTTCTTAATTTGTATAGGTTTTAAAGAAAATGCATTTCTTGTATTCGATTTTTCTAAGAATATTTGTTTTTTTTAATAAAAATTCTTTCAAGCGTTTTTTTCAATTTCGGATTTCGATGGATTTGCGTCATTTAAATCTTAACTCGCGGTTAATCACCTATTGTAAGTAAAAGCCAATCTCAATATTAAACTCCGGCCAACTATTTGAAAACAAGTCGTACTTGAAAAAATCAAAAGGAAACGGAAATTGTTCCCCGGACCACAGGCTTACATATTGCCAACTACATATTTGATTAGATCTTACATTAGGTCTACCAACAGACATAATATAGGCGGGAGAATGAATATATTTGACATTACGTTTTACATTTAACATTTATTTACATTTTAAACTACAATAAAATCAAAATATAAGATATATGATATAAAATATTGCGCCTAAAACTAATATGACCAATGCAGACACGGTTGGTTACAAAATAAGAAACGGAATGAGTACTTTTAGATGTATCAATTCATTTCTAAAATATGATTTTTAAGATTTCTTCTCGGTATTTCTTTTATACCCATAATTTTTATTTCTTTTTCTAGCACTGAGTCTTTTTTGCCATGCTCTAAGCTTTCTCTGAACAGTTCTTTGCATTTTTCCGACAGACATTTTAGACCGTTTAAGGCATGAATACGTACTTTTTCATCATTATTCTCCGACGCCGCTAAGTATTTTAATAAACGGTAAATTGGTAAAAGCATTTCTTCGTAATCAAATAGATTGTCCATGCCAGCTAAAAGTTCACTTAATACCATAACTGCGGCTCTTTTAGCCGGCAAATACTTTCCGGTCGTCACTTCACAGTCTATAAGATGTAGGAGCTGAAAAAAAAAGCATAAGCATCGAAACACATAAAAAATTGGCTGTGTAGAAAAAGAGTAGCTCGGTTTTTTCAAAATTGCACATCCGCATGATACCAAAGTTGCTTAATTCAATAGCGATAAAACTTCTTCAAATTACAAATATTGTTAAATTTATAAAAGCCGAGATACACTTTTCATATACGTATGTAGTTATGAATTTGTAAACGTTTTTTATTATATACCTCTTGAAAATAATTATGCACTTGATACGTCAATTGACGACACATTTGTGACAGATTGGAAAAAGCTGAAAGACGAAATTCATCCACAGTAGAGCGGCAGCCCGCCATAAAGTTATTCAGCAATACATTTTTGTATTTATAACACAATGGTCCTGGAAAAATTATTCACACATCTAACGGTTTTTGCTATGATAAGAAAGCCAGAACTACGTACCTATTTCTCTCGAAGTTTTAAGTATGGCTTCTCCAATTACCAATCTATAATCCATGTGAGCCTCGTCATTCAAATATTCGTCTGATAAAATTTCTAAAACGTCGGATTCGTTAACATTCACCAAAGCCACAAATAGTCTAACACAATTTAAAAAAGTATATGATTCAGGCGATTTGAGTGTGTTGAGGGCCAAAGCTATCAACACATGTTTGTTTGTCACAGCGTATTCATCTCGTTTATTTAAGAGCTTTATCATCATTTCGATTCCTTGTACTTGCAGAAATGATTCATGTGATTCAATTAAACAACGAGCTTCTTCAAAGACATCTTTTGAAGTGTCGTTATATTGACAGCCAATTGGTTTAACCCATTTTATGACCTGTAAAAGACAACTCAGCTGGTATTTCAAATGTTCATTTTGAACTTGGGTTTCTAGCTGTTTTATTGGCCTAAGCAAATTCGCCTGTAAGTCTTCCATGTTCAAAGCACAGTTTTCTACAATTTCTCTTATCAAAATCAGCAGTATCATAAGCACAGTGGTATTAGTTTCTGTTTCATTAATTTTTTTGCTTAAGGATTTAGAGACAGCTTCTAGGATATCTTGCAGCGATTTCAAGAGACTTTTAATGTTTTCGTTCATTAAGGTTTTCAGTGATTGATGCTGCACAAGTGCCTCCAATGCTTTTACAATTTGTATTTTGTCCTCATACAAAAGAGAAAAATCTTCCAATATTTTATTGCAAACATCTTCCGCTTCTAATAAATCAATATTTGCACTATACGCTGCTGCATTAGTATCCAAAATCATAGAGGGCACCATCCGCAGTAATATTAAAAAGTGCTGATACATTAAAAGTGTATATGAAGAATTTTTAAGTATCCCCACCAAACTTGCTAAAGGGTGCTTGTGCGCTATCAAGAACGGCACTACTTTGTTATCGACCAAACTAAGTTTTAGCTCTTGCATGTTCAAAGGATTTTCTTTAATCTGAATATTGACAGACAATTGGTACCATTCCGGTGGATATTTTCTAAATGTTATAAACCCAATTATGTCTGCAAGTTCTTCCAACGAGCGATTATTAAGAGTCTTTAAAATCAGAGACTGTAGGTGGACAATTGGTGTCTCTTGACTTTCATGACTTTCTATTTGACTAAAGAGTTCCAGTGTGACTGGCAGATAGCAGACTAGTAGCTCAGTAGGCAAAGTGGATATGGAAGATGTACAGAAAATGTGAAACATTAATGATATTAGATTTAGAAAATGTGCCCATTCCATAGCAATAATTTCAGACACATTATCAGTTTTAATAAGCGGCTCCATTTTCCTGTGCAGCAAATCTCTTATAAAATCTTTGTTTTCCTTGTTGTTATCGTATAATTTTTTAAGCGATAAAATTCCAGCTCCCATGAATGTGGAATACTCTTTGTTTTTTACACTGACTTCAAGAAATTGAAAAATTTGTTTTATGAGCGAGTGCTGAGTTTTTATTGTGAAATTCGGTTGAGCTACGAGACTCGCTACAGTTTCGTCAAGAGATTGTTGATCCTCGCTTCGCTGTGAGTCTGCCATTGCGAAAAGCAATGCTTGAAATCCGCCAGAGGAACAAAGCCTCAACAACATTTCTCTGTGTATTCGTTGTCTCTGAGTTTTGGGTAAACTGGAAAACAGCAGCATTAGATTACGGTAATATAGCTTTTTGGAAAGTTCTAGCCACATTTTCTCTAGTTTAGCCTGCAAGCGATCAATATCCGCAAGCTCCAAGATGTGCTCTTTTAAATCAAATGCTATAAGCAAACTAAAAATTGATGCCATATACCAAAGTTGTACATCATCTAAGGATTTTCCCACATGTAATGATTTTAAAAATATTAATGGTGTAAGTGCTTCCATAAAAAACTGCAGATGAGTGTGTCTATTTTCTGTTTTACCACTGATTTTAAATAAGGCTGCTTTCTCTTTATAAAATGTTTTATGTAAATTTTCTTGTAAGGCATATTCAGCCACATCAGCTATGCTAGATATTATAAGTGATTTATGCCTTTCAGACACCAAATCTTCTTTTGCATCACTTGTGAAATTCATGTTTGTGCAAATTTCTAGCAACATTTTCAGTGAATATAAGCAGTACAACAAATTTTCGTCCATAACTTCACCCAGGTAACACTTTTTACTTTCCATGTGTTGCAGATTTAAGCTTTCGATTATACTCTCGACTGCTTTATTTGGGCTGAGTTTAATGTTATTTTGCAGGATTTTTAAATTATGTTTCAAACGTTGCTCATTCCCCACGAGGCAAGCCTTTGAGTCTGTTAAGAAAAACATGTTTTGTTTGCGTTATACAATCGTTCCATAAGATACACATACTAAAAACTAACCTCCAAGGACAGGAAAATCCAAAGATTCCAATATAACCCAATATTTATTAATATTTTCCATTTTTACTACTTCACAAAAACTTTTTCACTATTTTAATCCGGTTTGTGGCACATTTGTTTACAAAACAATAAAATCATGTTTTCAACATAGTTGGCAACGCAATGTCCTTACAATATGCTGCCATACTTTATTTTGACATGATTATACAGTACTTTTAAGGTGTTGAATATAAATTTCTCACACCCATGAATTTGTCCACACATGAATATAGGGCCGGCAAAATAATATACCTTATTTTGTTCATGTATTCCTACATGGGGTACATTCACAGATGAATGTGTCGTGATAGCTCAGAGTACCGAACAATAAGAGAGTGTTTCGCAATATTTACCCGTGGTATATCATTTTCTCCCGACAAAAAAAATTTTTTTGGCTCAAAAGTGAGACTACAAGAATCAAAATAGACTTGAATTCGATTAAAATGTTCTGCAAAGAAAAATTGTGCTAAAAATATTCCTTGCGGCAAAGTAGTAGCTTGACTAGCGATCTTCATTTGCAAATAATTTAAAAAGCTTTTAAAATCGCTAGCAGCGTTTGAATATCTCATGATTGCCAACACTTTTATTTACTGTCAAGTTTCTTTTAAGTTTTTTCTGTAAATTTCTCCTTTGTGCAATTGCTGGAAAATTTTGTGAAATTTTTATTTTATATAAATAAATTGTAAAATTTTCCAGAAGTGCTTCAATATTAATTTTATCAACAATAATGTGAAGAAATTACTTTTATCATATTTAATAAGTCAAATGCGAAAAATCGATGAAATTTATATTAATCTGAAAAGGTGGAAAAGACTGTGAATGATTTTATTTTTCTTTTTGCTAATGCAATAAAAAAAAGAAATTAATTAATTTTTCTTATCTTAAATGCGCAGAAAAAGGCTTAAAGTAAATGCAACATTTGTGTAAAAAATGAAAAAAAGCAATAGTAAAATTATAAAATTGCTTTGCACTTAAGTAATTTTTTTACTTTATTTTGCATACTTGGCACAATCAATAAATTGCAAGTTGACCGTCGTCAACGTTTTACAGGCAGCGAAAAAGAAAAATACTGACGTCGACAGCGGCGCAAGTGCTAACAAGAAAAACAAAACTGCATACTTAAGTGGCAGAGTGAACTGAACGTCTTAATTTATTTGGCAACGATTGAAATACACACATATGTATTTGTATTACCCTTTTCGAAGCCTTTTCAACATTTAATTTATACTCGAAAATATTTATTTGGATTTAATTTCTCATCTTGAGTGTGCTGTTTGCTGGGAGTATACATATAACAACACAGACTGGCTAAAACTTTGGGTGGACCTGATTGCAAAGGTGTCTTCAAAGGACCTTATTTCCTATTAAATCATTCAAAATGAAAAAAATTTTTTCAAAATTTGATAAAAATGAAAAGCTTGAGTCACATCATCATAATGTGTCGTCTGCAAAGGAAACAAATAGTAGTTTTGTTGGTAAAGTTTTTACAGTTGGACGTGTCACGGTCACTATAGAAGATGTATTGGCCGAAGGTAAGTTAACACGAAATACACGCAAAAATAAATTATCGTTTGGAAATTAAAATGGTAGCTCAAATCGATTACATACATACCTTGTAGCGACATATGAATGCACGTACATATGTGTACAGACAGTAACTTCCGCGATAAGATAAAAATGTAATCACGAACCGGCTATCGATTTTGCTGTACATACATAAGTATTGATATCAACTTACTCATACATAATATTCCTGATATATCATATACCTATGCCTGTATATGAACATGACACATAACTGTCCGAAAATAAATATATTGAATAATTTGTAGAGCAAGAGTCACTTAGAGTCACGATCTTTTTTTTTTTTTTAATTAGTAAGCAAAAACCGAAAACATTGTTTTTTTTTAATTTAGTGAGGAAGAAAATCTAGTTCTGTGATTAAATTACAAAAGTTTGTGTTGATAAAATTTACAGTATGGTCACCTTTGCAAGTTCGTTTAATAGTTATGCATATTTTATGAGTCTGTGTGGTGATTTTCCTACCTAATTCGCTGAAATAAACAATTTATGTCGTATTTTCTAACTCCCGCTTTCATTTTTACCAATTTGTAGAGTTTCTCTTAAAACATCAGGCATTGAAATTCCATCTATTATGTTATTTAATATAATCATTTGTATTTTAATACCTACATATACATTTTACTAGTATTTTCGTCATAATATGTATTAGTAGTTACACTAACATAGCAATGCTAATGAATTTTTCAAGATCAATAATTTACTTTAACGTTTCCTTTTCTTGAAATTTTTAGCAACTTTATTGAAGTCTGTAGCAAAGCTAGTTAAAAGAAAAATAAAGAAACACTGACATAACTTATGAGCCTGTGCGTTGCCTTGAGGATCATTCAAAGTGTTCAACTAAAATTTGTATACGGCCTTGTTGCTTGCTAATGAAAAAGTTTAGCCTGCTAAGAAGTTAATACAATGATGGCAATGGTTTCTGCCTCCTTCTCTAAGTTCTTCCAATATATCTTATCATAGGTTTTACCACACATATCCAATAACTACTTTGCATACCAGGACAAAGACAAAGATGTAGTTAAAAAGAAAATGCAGAGAAAATGTATGTTTTGTACCTACTTAACTATCCTGCAAACTAGATTAAATAAATTTAAATAATCGCAAAATATTTTAACAAATCTTAAATTTATATGTATTTTGGTAGTAATATAAATTTGTTTCTTACAGCGGTCAAAATAGCGCCGCAGATTATTATGACACAAGCATTTTGATTTGTTAATTTCTTTTAATTGATTGCACACATTTCAACTCATAAGGTTGTAGATCATATTAAAATTCTTTTACTCTTAACTATAGCAAAGTATTTTATAATTCAATCTGAGAGCAAAAAATGTAGAACACTTGATTCTAACAGCAATGCTGTTACACAAAGATTCTGTAATTAATTTATATTTTTTATGCGAATCTTTGTGTGTGGGTATGCGTGTACGTTATTCTTTCATAAATTTGTCCTTGTTTACTTCTTGTGTTCGGTAATGATTCGTAGTTATGCAATAGACTTGTTATCTTTAAGTAAATGCAGAAGTTATGAATGAATTCCAGTTCGCATTGCTTCAAAGTAATTGTAAGTTTTTTAAAATTTTGCATAAAATATATAAGTAGCTTGATTTCTTCATTACGATATCAGAGAAATTGAAATAAGCATTTAAAAATAAATAATCTGTTTTTCCTTATGTTCCGCTATATCCTTTTAAATTTATTTATATATTTTTCATATTACGCATAAAATATATTTATCAAACGAAAATGCACAAAAAAAAATTTTTGCACACCATGTTAAAAATTGTAGCAAATATACATGTTTAATAAATACGCACATACCTACATATAGAAATTAAATGGTGGACGTGAAACAGCCTTAGCATGTTCCCCAGCCTTAGCATAATTTACTTTTCTAATAATTTACTTTTCTTGTCTTCATTAAAAATGTTGGACGCTACAATTTTATCACAAAAATACTTTTCTTAACTCTGAGGAATTTAAATCGAACTCAAGCCCGTAAGAATAATTAACAGTTCGAAACAATTAACAATTCAAAATAAGACTTGCTATAGGATACATATTTGTATAAGGCGTTGTATAATTTTCTTATAATGAATACAACAGCAAAGGCGTTGGGGTATGTCAATAATAAATCTGTTTGCATTAGCACGTTTAGGTTTCTTTTTGACCAGGTATTTGTAGTGATATTTCGCCGTCGACTGTTTGCCAAGAAATTGTCATGGTTAACAAAATTTTCTAAATTTTCGTGTAACTTTTTGTGACGGAAATTTTGAAAACTATCACACCAATATTTCGCAGAATTCACAAGCAACTTTTTTTTCTTTATTTCTTTTTTTTTTCAATATTAACACCCGTATTGATAAAAACTATTGAAGGTTTATTACACGTTTATTTGACAAATATTTCGTAGAAATACGTCAAATAAGAGCTTAATAAACTTATAATAATTATTATAAATATGGCCCTAATTATGAAAGTTGATCGATACGAATAGTTTTTAACCGATACCTACTTGGTACTTGATCAAAAGTATAGATGCTATACAGTACTTGGTATTCGTATCTTTTTATACCAACCCATTGCATATATAATTTAGCGTTAAATATTGAATTTTGTTCATAATATCCATAAGCTTCATACAAAAGCAGCTAACTGCTGCTTCTGGTTGTTGAAATGTCAACATTTTTTCTACAAACTGCATAAGCACTCGACACGAACTCGAGCAAATGGATGACAGAACATATAATGCGTATACCAATTGTACTTGTTGTAACCAGTAGTGCGGCTACCTGGTATCAAGCTGCCTTTGTGCGTGTCTCTTAAAGGTATGACTGCCAAATGAAACAATCCCAATCTCAACAATTTTATTTGGTAATCATTTTTTATCTCTTAATTAACTTCCTCGTTGATGATAAATATGCAATGTCTTCCACCTTTGGCTTTTATAGCGTCAATTATACGTAGTATGTATGTATTTCATTTGTGAGAAAATAAACACTTGTTGAAAATATAAAAAAAGACGAGTAGTCCATAAAAAATATTAGTATAAAATATTTTTATGAATATGCCAGAAATACATACATACATATGTATGTACAAATTTATATTTTTGCAATAACACTATTTTTTAAGTCTGCACAAAACTAGTGACCTAATTTAAAACTAAATTTACTTAAATGGCTTGTTGTTGCATGCGTTTTGACTATTGCGATGGCTGAGTGATTATGGCGGTTAATCAACAGTCGTAAAGTTGCGGTTCGTGTCCCGTCAGAGGTAAATGGAAAACTTTGTAAAAGTAAAAAAGAAACGATATATAAAACATGAGAAAGAAATATTTAGTTAAATGTGCCAAAAAAAGAAGCACGAAAACAATATTAATTTTCATTTTGACTCTTGATTGTAATATGTCAACTAATCAATCAGAACTCAAAGCTGCTTTTATAGCAATATATTTTTGAATTTAAGCAAAACAGAAAAATAAAACCTTGCCGTCTACGTTCTTAACCTTTTAATTTATCCCTCTAGAAGGGAGGCTGTGATTTCTTAACAATTCCGTCTTATTACGAACTATTCTCTGTATAACATGTAGTGTCTATCCATACTTCAAAATATACTGCTTTTCAAAATAAATATTTATTTTAAAAATATCTGTCTCTAAATAACGCTATGGTTAAATTTAATTTTGTGATTATTTCCTCCCATGTTGAAATGTGTAAGAACTTGAGCTGCTATTAAAGCAATATGCTAATTTTTTTTCAGCCACAAATTATAAAGTCATCATACCTATTAATTGCTTTTATTTTTCGAATTACGAAAAATAAAAAAATGTTTGAAAAAAAAACTTTCTAGTCGACAAAAACCGTTTTTTGTATTTAAATTTTGGATGAGTTTTATGTCGTTTTCGTTTCTGCAGCAAAGGGCAACATTTTTAATATTGTATGACAACCAAAATTCTGAAGGTTATTATTTTATTACATTTTTTTAATTATTTATGGTTATAGTAACATCTTTTTTGAATTTAGTTTCACTAAAATCTTGAAAGTGGCATTTTAGAAAATAAATTTTGTATAGAAACGAAAACGACATTAGATGCTTTCAAGTTCTCTTTTTGCAATTGTTAATGACTTTACCGGACTTTAGTTCCGAATTTACTTCCTCAGCATTCAGAAGGATTTAAAATGAAAATAAATACATATAAAATTTCGTGAAAATAAAATCCGAAAATAGAAAAACTAGACGTATAAGAAGTGTTGTTGTTTTCTATGTACGTATTAAAATTTTTGGAACAATTTTTAATAGAGCAGCTTGAGGCACAAATGCTATGAAATGAAAAAGTCAAAATGCATGTAACTTCAGTGGCATCAAACATTTCAGATTGGAATGAATATTAAAACTAAAAATGGGAAATGAAGGGCGTGTTTCACAACAACGCATAATTACATTTAACACATCAAATTAATGTTTCAATCTGTTTTATTTAAAAAAAAAATACTCGTACATACATACGTATGTATGTATATCATGTGTTAAGAAAGTACATTGCTTCTCGTTATTGTGAAACAATTAGACTTTTAGTAATATGCATGCCTAACAAAGTATGACAGTGACTTGCTTGTTAGAGCCAACTTTAACATTTTTTTATTTTTAGTCGACACTGTCATACGATATTGAACACACAACATATTTCGAGTAACTTTTTTGCAATGGCCTTAGAACTTCATTCGTTTGCTTACAACTACTTTTTTTTGTTTATTTTGGTTCTTAGCATTACAAAGCATCTTAAAATATTTATCATACATACGTTTATAAGTACATATGTATGTAAGTGTGAACATGTTAACAGGCAAATTACAAAAAAAAAAAATTATCACAACATGTAGCTAATCGAAAAATAGGGTGTACAAACTTTTTACAAAACCAAAAGTTCGATTCTTTAAATTTTGTGTTCAATTTTTTAACACATTTTTATTATTATTTTTTTAATCGTGTATGCACATAAAATCTGTTACTAATATATGAATTCATAAAGTGTGTGACCATACCCTGTCGGAAATTAACTGAATATTAAAATTCCAATAAAGCTATCCGAAAATGAGCGAAATATCCATACAAATATTCAAGGAAATATGTAGATATATAATCAAGAACCTTTAGCTCAAGAAAAGATTTAGTTTAATAAAATAATGTGACAAAATGATATCAGATTTTTGGAATTTTTTTTTCTGAAATCAAGATGACATAAAAATCAAAAATATTTTTTTGATAAAAGTGATAGATATTAGAGATGTGCGCGTGAGTGATTTTTGACTCACGTCACGCACGCTCACTATTATAAATATTTTCCTAACACACGAAAATTTATTTTGGTTTCTACTAAATACCTATTTAGCATGATACAATTAACAAGGTAGCCTCGTCAGCTAACCCGTTAATCATCTGACTACTTTAAGTTGTCAAGAGATTGCAGAGATGAAAGGCAGCCGAAACGAGATAGCTAATCCGCGTAAGCTCAGTGCATCTCTCTTCTGTAAATGTAGAAGTGGCGTCTTTTTGACAGTTTGCATAAGTTGTACAAAAACAAAATGCATGTTATTTTTATTGAAGTTGTTCTTATTGTAGCGAAAAGGCTACCTTGTTAGTTGTATCATGGTAGAAACTATATTTTTCCCCTTCTATTCATTGAGTTTTCAACATAAAAAGAGATACAAAATTCATTACAGATAATTTCACAAATAAAAAAAAACATTTTATTTAATTTAGAAAATAATCGAAAATTTAGAAAAACATGAGTTTGCATTGCAAAGTAAGAGTGTTTAGTCTGTTTATGGTATGTCATCGTAAAAACTATGGTTTAGTTACTTTAGTTTCTTGTAGTTGTGGCTTTGGAATTGTGCTAATAAAATCGGCATTTTTGAACATATGAGAGTAAATTTTTTTTAGTCGATCAAGAAGTCAATTTTGAATTTGTCGCTTACGGTCTGATAGATTTCAGTTGGCGACATACAGTGCAAATGTTTTGAGGAAGTAATTTTCGAATTTGCTCTCCTGCCAAAGTATTTGCTGACTACTGCCATATCATTCATTGAAAAAAAATAAATAAAACGTACTGGGGTCCTGTCTAATAAAATTATCAAGTTGTGTCAAACTGTAGAGAAAGTTAACTTTATTTTGGTGTATGCAAGTGCCTGCCTTTGGAGGAAGAGACACATCAAGATTAGGTTGTTTTGCCCACTTCTGTACGCATTTAAAAAGTTAAAATATCATTTCGCAGTTAACCGCCTGTTGTTTGTTTAGTTGATATTTCAAATGTATGCATCTGTTAGAATCATCCGTAAGTAATGTTGCTTTTACGCCATCAACAGCAACAACTTGAATTGAAATGAAGGTCACGAATACATTATCGTCGCAGTATTCCACATTTATTCCCCTCAGACTACAATAAAATATATTTAGCAATGTGAAAACAAGTTTAATGTGGCATTGTCGATTGTAAAATTTGTTTATTTTTTTGTATTCATTTATTAGAATTATATGTGTGTCATACAATATTTGCAAGCATACAATGCCACAGCTGCGTTTTGAAGCTGGACTTAAATTTTTTGAGGTACAAGAAATGTGTTGGTTTTAAAACTCAAATAAAATGTTTGTCAATTCAATCCATTTGTACTTCCCAATGTAAATCCCAAGCGATGTTAGAAGTTCGATAAGTACGGTTTGTTCAAGCACTAAATACCTTATTTAGCAATATTCAATCCCAGTTTCGGATTGATTTCAGACATTAAATCCTGATTTCGGGTTGAATCTAGCAAAAATCTGTACTTAAAAACAAGCACGCGGTACTTGATTTGAGAACATTTACACTTATCATACTTTTGACGCCGTTTGGAATTGATTTAAGAAGTACGGAAGGATTGAATTTATTTTGAGTGTAATGATTGATTACGCGCTTGATTGGATGTTTCTGAAGTATATTCAATCCCAAATTCGTACTTGAGACTATCCCCTCTACTTCCTTAATTTAATAACAATTTATAAACTACTTTGTGTCTTTGCTGATTTGAAACAGGAACCTAACTACTGCCAGTCCAGTAACTCTACCAATTCAGCTATCACAGCAATTAAAAAATTGAAACAAAATTCAATACTTATACAAGCACACACAAGTGCTGGTTCTAAATACACCTGAGAATTTCGTTCTCATTTTAAGCCATAACATTATTGATTCTCTTTAATATTCGGCTGGTTTTAAGTACACTTGTGTGTTATGCGTACTTAAATTTTCAAGTACGTTTCGTGCTAAAAAAAAATGAGAACGAGCTTTTCCTTTCTGTGTACTATTTTGCACTTGCATTTAACAAGTTTTTTCGAATCTTTCTCGAACTCATAAGAGAGAATGTTTGCTCTATTTTTCATAGATTTCCATTTGAACATTAATTTGACTTTACAGTCGAACTTTACGATTTTCTATTGTCAATTACTTTAACCGGGTCTTAGTACGATTTTACTTCGTCCGTATCGAGAAAGTTTTTTTATTTTGTGGTAAAATTGTAGTGATCAACATTTTTAAAGAAGACGAGAAAAGTAAAGTTGAAGACTTATTGGCTGGGGAACCACCATGGCTGTTTCACGCCGCCCACGACAATCATCGACCCGGTTCATAATAAATTCTATATTGTTTTTAAGCAGCCCATGTTATTATCTAAACTCTTCATTACTGAATGTATAGATTTAGTCCATTGATATACTACTTTAAATTTTATCACTGTGCTTTTCTGTTGTTTGGAATATATTTTATGTATGTTCTCTCACCAACGTACAATTGAAATTTGTGTTTGTTGTCACAGTGATGAAAATGCTCTGTGCCGGGCTCAGCGAGTTTTCAAAATTAATTACCACTTAAAGGGATTTCCGCTAAAACGGATTATCTTTTAAACGAACAAATCAAATCAATTTTATTGTTTCGATCAGGTGCATTTTTTCCTTTAAAAGCTGTGCGTTTAGCCGAATTCGACTGTACTACTTACTTACCAGTCGTCGTCATTTGATTTTTAAAATTGTAGCATAAAATCTTAATTCAATTATGTATGAATAATGTTTGCGTGTAAAAGTTATTATTTTTGCTTAAACAAAATAAAAAGGCATATCGTGAACATGCTAGTTTCTTCATTTTAATTTTCCTCCGTCTTTATTATTTATATCAATTTGTTTCACGGTTTCTATTGTTTTCTTTTGAAAGCTTGAATCACTGAAAAAGCATCTATAAACTGCAAAGGCACATAAATATGTGTTATATCTTGTAACTGTTCAAATATTACAATTAGATTAAAATTATTAACAATTTCATATGTTGCCATTGCATACAGCAATTAAAATCTTGTTTTAAGCTGGACCAGTTTTTGAGAAAATCTCAATTACTTTTAATTAAGTTTTCTTTCACATTCAGGCAGAAAAGTTTAAGAGAAAAATAGAAAAGCACTAGAAGAGACAATTTCACACATAATCATTCAACTCGCGTGTAAATTATTTTTTCTGAATATTTTCGCAGAAAATGGTTTTCTCGTGAAAAGATTCGTCTATTATAAATTTCTTGAGAACAAAAAATATGCTTCGTTTTGAAGCAGCCATTTTGTTTGTTTACATTCAATTTGTTTAATATTCCTGTTTTTTGTATAGCCAAAAAGTTTAGACTACATTTCGTTGGTGCCAAGTAGCTCGTCAGTAGCCTTGAAAACATGTTCAAATATTCCACTTACATAAACTATTGTGCACAAACATTTAATGAGAATTCCAAAAATGTAAGAACACAATGCAGCTCAATCGTATTGTTACACATATACATATGTATATGTATTTTACTTTCGTAGCAACTTTCGTGCGAGTTTCCATCGTTTGCTACGATTTGTATACTACGAAAAACTTAAAGAGAGAAAACATCGCTAGATGATTGTTCTTTTTTTAATTTACTCTGGCTTTAATAGTATATAATAAATTCATAAATATTAACATATATGTATGTATACATCTTTGTATTTCTTTTGTGAAAAAACGGAGAGGAATCCTAACCCCCCTTTTTCAATTTATATTTTACTCGCAATACCTTTCTTGAGGAAAATTTTATATTCATAATACTAGGAATGATAAAAGAAAAAAAAAATTCTTGCGGAAATATCATTCGTAATTGGGCTAATTGTGTTTGAAGATCTTTCTTTAAACACAACGATAGCCAATGCAATGAGGTTTGTGCATTTAGCCGATATTCCTGAAATGGTGAGGGACTCAGCTCATAAATGGTACTCGAGCTTATACATAAGTCGTTGAAAACTGTATTTTATGTTTTTGTGTTTTTCGAAGTGGATGCTGATGAGAAGCATAGCGGATTCGAAACAACTAGCTCGAAACCCCAGCTCACAATATTACTTTATGCTTGCTCTTTAATTATTCGGACTAAAGCCCGTCTAGTACAGCCCATAAAATGTACTATGTAAAAGTTTAGCACATAAAATCAATATTAAATAAATTTTTTGTTTAAAATTGTGTTTTTCATTTAAATAAAATAATATGTGCATGCTAAAATCGTTCAGCCTATCAGTACCTTATCTGCCAGATTGTACATTACATCTAAAGTGCCTAGTGCTCTTCCTCACTTACATAAGTATGTGTATGTATGTATGTAATGTGGATTTTTATGTGCTCAACCATTTAATTCCACTGCTGCAAGCAATAATGTTCTTTTACTGAAGTCATTTTATTATGATTCAAATCAATTGTATCGCATTCTTCTTGATAATATAAGAAAAAGCGTTTTCTTTTTATCTTTTTTTAATTTTTTTACTAATTGCTTTGTGTGTTTCATTTATGTTTTAGGTGGATTTGCAATGGTTTTTCTGGCAAAAGCCAATACGGGTAATGCCAAGTATGCTCTGAAGCGCATGTATGTTAACAATGAGCATGATCTGAATGTAGCTAAAAGAGAAATACAAATAGCGGTAAGTGTTTCGTTTGTTAATACAGTCGAACTTCCCTATAGTGAATCTCCATGGGGACAGAAAATTATTTCACTATATAGAAACTTCATTATACAGAAATATTTATTTTTTATTTATTTAAAATAATCAGGTATTTTATTTTTCCATTTTTTTTTTTTTTTTTTCAATAAAAGCTTCAATTACATTAAGACATTTAAATACATTTGTTGGAATGTTGCTCTCCATCTCCGAAAAGTTGGTAGTACATCAAGTGAAGAGCATTGCTTCGTCAATGACTTCGTAAAGACAAGTTCGAAGTCTCTTACGCTTAATGCTTAAATGCTCGTCTTCTATATTCTTTTGAATAACTGACTTGTTTTTTAAAATGTTTGATAAAGTACTGGGAAGAATTCCAAACTCTTTAGCTATATCTTTTTTCTTGGATGTCCCCTTCTTCTTGATGTTAAAAGTCAAATCATAAACTTTTTTGTTTTCATTTCCATTACTTTGGGAATCCCAAAAATATAACATATTTTCTTTATAAATAGCGTTGCTAACAAGTGTAAAATAAAGCTGTTAAAAATAGTTCACTGTATGGAGACAAAACCACACACTTAAAATGTATTTTTGTTTCCAAAATTTTGTTCATCGTAAAGAAAAATTCATTGTATGGAAATTCATTATACGGAGATCAAAATACATTGAAAGTGGAACGAAAAAGCTGTGTACTTGATTTTAGTTCATAATGAGGAGAATTTCATTGTATAGAAGTTCACTATAAGGAAGTTCGACTGTATATACGAGTACATAGTTTTAACACATTTTTTTAAGGAAGTATATTTAAACACAGTCTATTTTATATGCATTTAGGCAAGTGAATTGAAAATTAAAAAAAAGAAAAACTGTTTGTTGTTTTTAGAGTAATTTAAGTGGTCATAAAAACATTATCGGTTATGTCGACTCAAGTATAACACCAACTGGAAATGGTGTTTGTGAGGTCTTACTTTTAATGCCATACTGTAAGCATCATATGCTGGCCATGATGAATGCACGGTAATTTTCAATCGTATTTACTGTATATGTACATATGTATGTAAGCGTTCAATGATTGTTATTGCAGCTTACAAGTTGGTTTTACTGAGCAAGAAGTTTTGACAATATTCTGTGATATTGCTGAAGCAGTTTCTAGACTTCATTACTGTCAAACGCCCATCATTCATCGCGACTTGAAGGTGGAAAATATTTTGCAAAATGATGCTGGAAATTTTGTGTTATGCGATTTTGGTTCCGCGACTGCTAAAATATTGAATCCACAGCAGCACGGTGTTACAGCGGTTGAAGAGGAGATTCAAAAGTACACTACACTTTCCTATAGAGCACCAGAAATGGTGGATCTGTATGGGGGTAAAAATATTACTACGAAAGCTGATGTATGGGCTTTAGGTTGTTTGCTTTACAAGTTGTGTTTTTTTAATTTACCATTCGGCGAAAGTACTCTTGCAATACAAAATGGTACCTTTTCAATACCTGACAATTCTAAATATTCCAAAGGAATGCATCAATTAATTAAATTTATGCTGGAACCTGATGCTGATGCCCGACCCAACATCTGGCAAGTGTGTGAGGTTGCATTTCGTTTGGCTGGAAAAGATAATCCTGTACAAAATTTGCATGTGAGTACTGCCAATAGGGATTTTTTAGGCTTAAACTATTTGCAATTTTTGTTTAACAGAAATCGCCTGCAGTGAACTTTGAGCAATTAGCAGTACCTCCATTCGAGTCTGAAGCGAAGCGCGTATTATCAGCAGCTACTGCTGCAGCCAAAGCTTCCAAACCTCAATCAGTTGGCATTGTAGAGTCGGGAACAAGCGTTGCTCCTCGTCAGAGACCAAAAGGATCATCAGCTGCAAACCCGCAAAAGTCCTTAGGCTTAGGTTTGCCTCCTAGCCCTTCACCCCGTAATAATATAACTTCTCCACAACCACAACAACCCGTAGTGGAACAATTCCAAGCAATTTTTCCAGCTATAACACCTTCATTACCTCCACCATCAATTCCACCTGCTGCAACTACAATTCAGCAACCAACCCTAGCCGAAGCAACCGCAGACGTCTCAAGCAATGCGAATCTGAATCAGGCGAAAAATACCGCAGCTCCGGAAATGTTAAATAGTCTTTTTGAATCGTCTCTTTATCCAGATCCCTTCAGTGAAACATCTCCCACACCTCATCTACAAGCAACTGAAACTCCTGGCACAAGTGCTGAGACACTTAAAAACACTACAACTGATGTTACTTCAGTAGATTCATCAACTCTTACAACAGCAACTGCTACAACTACAGTTGCTGCGGTCAGTGGTGGAGATAATGCAATTCCTCAATTACTTTCTCCACCAAAATCAGCGCAAAATAATGCTTCCGGCCATCGTCGCAATGTTAGTGACACGTCTGCTTTCAACAAGTGAGTATGAAAGAAAACAACATATGTATATTTTATATAAAATTGCAAATAGCGCAATACAATCCAGATCACAATTCTAAAAACTGTAATTCAAATACTTATGTAAATTTGTAATGACAATTCAACATAATATAATATCACTAGTGATCAAGGAGTAGCTTCGAATTGAAGTTTAAGTATGAGTTTATTTCCTACATAACTATTTTCGCGCGATTTTCAGAATTCCATTCTGATACAAATCGGTCCATCCAAGCAATACTTGTTGTCAATTTATGCTCCTTTCTAAATTCGAAATTTACATGCTATGTTTAAGAGCTGTGCTAAAATCATACATAACAACTTTTTACACAAAATCATGTGTAAATAAAGGGCGTTTAGAATGCGATTAAAATAAACTCATATCTTTTTATTTATATATGCATTTGTATGTGCATATATTTATTTTTTTATGTTTACAATAAATTAAGCTACTACATGCATATTTTAACTACATATTATTTAATATTGCAGAAACAATGTGTGTTGAAAAAAAAACAAATTATTATTTAACTGAAAATCTCTTTATTTTAGTTTTTTTTTGCAATTGTATTTTCAATAAATATGTTTATTTACTTTCTATTAGGGCCCGTACAGAGTTTCGCAAAATTGATATTCTGGCAACAATATAAATAACAAATATTTATATAAAAATATTTTTCTACCTTAATTCTTTTAATTTATTTTCATGGCACGTTAAATGCACCATCAACCAATCAATCCTATTTCTGGCTTCTATCATACTACTCCCAACTATAATCCTTTTACGCAAACATTTACAAACACCTGCAACACAGAACCTTTGCCAATGAAACCTCACAATTTTTAGCACCTTATGATCAATCTGTCAAAAGTCGTAGTGGAAACTCGTCAACTGGTAATGGTGGCAATGGTAATCTATCAACAAATAATTATGGAGGTTCTAATCCGGGCTTGTTCGCACCAACTACCACACAATCTTCAGTATCAAATGCTGAACTCACTACTACACAAACGGCGCAGATAAGCCGCGTCGCAATGGGAATGACAGTTGGTGAAACTATAGCAGCACGTGTTGATACTTGGAATCCGTTTGAGGAACAACCGTTTGGCCAGATGACTGAGGATCATATTTTTGAGGCAGAGTTTGATAAAATTAGGCAAAGAGGAAGTCAAGGAAGTGAGTATGGCAAACTCTTAAAGTTAAATCAGTGGTGCAACCAAAATGGGCTGTTATTTTAAGTCATAACCATAGATAAGAACAGAATGTTGGTTCTCCGGCAATGGCATGTTTTTGCTTTGGCCCTTATTATAAGCAACATTCGGTCTTCGGTAATCGTCGAAAAGTCGTATCGAACGAATTGTAATTTGGTATTATGATGAACAAACGCTATTGTGAGTTCCATTGATATAAACTGTTCACAATAGCTACATTTTATCAACTGGGTCTGAATAATTATTAAATGTTACATACATACATCTTTGTTTTTAAGTTTATTTAAAATAAAATTAATACTGTACGTTGAGTGAAATCGGATTAAAATTAAATATATTGAGGGAAGCATCCAACCCTTTTGAAATGGTTTTCAACACATATGTATGTAAATAAAACAAATATATTTGGACATGTATGTACGAGTGTATAACAACAAACTTTTGTACAAATATCTTTTGCAAATTGAGGATTCTCCTCCATAAATAAAACTAGTTTATCCAGCGCGTGTCTCACACTTGCATAAAATATCGGAATTGGTTTAAGAATTGCAGAATTGGATTCGATAAAAGTTTCATTGAACAACGAAATTTTCGACAGTGCTATCAGGTCACAATAGCAATTTTCCATTCCTTGATCGATATTCAATAATCAACGAAGATCGAATGTTGTTCATATAAAGGACCAATGATTTAATAAGTGCTTACAGCCTTAGATAGTTCTGTATAAAATGTTTAATAAACTAAAAAAATGTATTTCTTTTCGCTACCATTTTGTTAGCATCGTCTGGGAAAACAAAAAAGTAGCACATTGCAAAAATTAATTTGAAAACAAAATGTTTTAAGTCAATACCTGGCAATCGCAATCAAAGAATTCGTAAACGAATGCATTTGTTTCTACTGCCGAGTACTTTCGATCACGAATGCCGGGATTTGGCCCATGTACTTTGTGCAAGTTTTTAGCAGCAGTTGCTTTTTTGAGCCACTAGCATTTTTTACATATGACTTTTTATGTTTTGAAAATAAATCAACTAGTTTTATTTATCTTTTGCAAGTTTACAAATTGTTTGACTTGTTTTTCCCCGAAAGGAATTTTATTATATTTTTCCATATTCCAATATAACTAAATTAAATAACTTGGCTGCAGATTATTATGAATATTAACAAAATATTCAGCATATGAGTGAAACGCGCCATTAAAAGTAACAAAATTATATTGTAGATTAACGACAGAATGCTCATGACAAATAAAGTATTATATAAATTTGCAATTCCAGGTATAACTGCAAAATCAGCCTCTACAACTTCAACTCTGACACCAACTGAAACAAATTATGTGGCCCCAACTCCAGCCTCTGTCAATTCTAATGCTTCGCAATCAGCTTCAGCAACTATGCCACCAGCAAACACAGCTGCAGGAAATGCCACAGTAACTCCTACAATACCTGAGGATCCATTTGGTTCCGCACCATTTAGTTTGCCACCTGGTTTGAGAGAAAAAGCTGCATCTTTACGTAAAACCGGAGGTAAAGCATAAATTTGTATTGTCATTTTTTCTATTTAATTATATATGTGTACTCAAAACTTCCTATAAAATCCCAATACTCCTTAACAAAAGCCCTTGAACCTGTGTGCAGTCTTTAAAGAACACGTAACACTAGAAGCTGCAGTCAATCTCTAGTGCTATACTTTTTTTAAGGATTTGCACTTTCTTCCATTGCTGTAATGGCTGATTTGCTTAATTTAAAGCGTATTTTTTGTTACATATTTTATAATTTCTTAGTTTGGTTTTCTTAAAAAAGTATTTTTGCCCCGATCCTTTTCCCAGTAGTAATCTTTGTCGTAAAACTTTTAATTTTATAAACATAACAGAAAACTGAAAGCAAAAGGAAAAAATATTAAAGCTAAACGTTTTTTATTCTTTTTTCTTCTTAACCTTCTTCATGATTTTTTTGTTTTTGTTTGTCTTTTTTTTTTTTTTTTGAAAATATGAAATTCAATTAGATAATAAATCTTAAATTCACATCCTATTTATACCAAATGGTATAAATACAAAATATAATAATAAATATATATTATGAAATATAAAAAAACACTGACTTATTGTGGTTCTTTCCAAACTAAGCTTATACATATATAAATATATTCAATTAGTTATAATTTTGAACTAACCCAAATTAATAAATACAAATTCTCACACCTGCGTCCTTTCATCATCCCATACAAGAACACACAATCTAACACTTTCGAAAAGTGGTGGTTTTACATTGGTATATTTATTATTTGATTGTTGTTATTATCATATTTTTATTTACATATCTTTAAGAATGTGCTAATGATGTAAATTATTGTTTTTGCTCACGAGTTCGGTTTGGGGAAAAAAACTAAAGCAACTAAATTTTAAATTATTTTTATTTTGCCATCTTAAAGTCTTGTAAATTGATGTGCCGTTTAGAAACGACTGTTTCCTTTATTTACATATATACATATTTATATTATTTGGCATATCATTGTATAAAAGTACACTTAACAAATTCAATGTAACTAAAATTTAGCACAATTTATTTTAAACATTATTTATAGAACTATTTAAGTTTTCTCAAAGAAAAATTATTAGTAGAAAAACATAAAATGTATATAAATTTAAAAATATATTCATAAATGATAACACTAGCGGAGTTTACGGTTGATTTGAAATTTAAAGCCATTTTATATATACATACTACGATTTTATATGTCTGAGCACGAGCGGCATTTTCCGCTGCATTGTAAAGAAACCGATCGATATGTTGTAACTTACTTCATATTCTGGATGTTCAATTAAATATTCCAGCAGTTTCTACTACTGGTTTTAGAATCGAGATGGTGTAGACATTTTAAATTTGAACTGTGTGTATTTTGTTGTTGTCATGTTTCAAGTTTCTTATGATTTATAAGATCTACATGTTTTAAAGATCTACAATACACAATCGCGAACTACGCTACTATATTTGAGCTTAACTTTTTACTGGTAATATTTAATATTTTAATGAGTTACGGTAAAAATTATGAAGACTTAAAAACATAGTATCTTTTGTTTGTTATTGGTGCAGCATGTCTCAAACACTTTTACATAGCAACCTTTTGCATCTATAATTGAGCTCCTGAACAACTTTTATCTTTAAGCTTAGGAGCCAATTTCGCCAACTCGTTCGTTTTCGTTTTGTATGTAAAAGCAAAATATTAATATGTTAATACCTACGTGACTTACAATTATACATTTTGTTTCTAATATGTGGGTGAAATTGGCGCTTAAGCACACAGACACCAGCAGGTCTGCGATCTGTCAAAAGAAAAAAAAGAAAAACAAAATTGCAATGAAGCGAATTATTTTGATGCCAACAGGAATTGATACCACCTTGTTGATTACCTTTACTGCTGCTTTCAGCTTTTATGAGTGACTTCACGTTTGGTATATTAAACAAAGTCGCCTAGCAGGCTACACGACTACAAATGCTTCTTTTTTTCTCTGCAGTCAATTGCTGAATTATATATTTTAATGTCGTCACTACGTAGTATGAAGCTGATTCAGTGAAGTGACTACAGATTTTAAACTTTTCTTAAATTTCGTTACTCATGAATTAAATCTCCTAAAAATAGCATAAAAATAATGTGTTGTCTCCCATGTCTAGTTTAGGATCGAAGTTTATACGAAATGAAAAAGCGACAAAAATGATTTCTTTTCTCTTTTCTCTTCTAAATTTCTCATCGTATTTTATAGTTTTTATGAGAGGAACTGCCTGTGATTTCACTGACCTATAATCGGGACTGTAGCAATAGTACGTTATGCTCTACTTTTATCTTATATATTTATTTTCTTGAGCTAAAGGTATTTTATTAAAATTAGTTAATTATTTTTGTCGATATTTTGCTCTCCTTCGGATAGCTTCTTCAGGACAATAATAATGAAAAAAGTTTTGATTAGTTAGTTTTTTTAGATGAATTATTTGTCTGTTATTGCTTGATTTTTGCAACAGCTGATTGTTTAGCTACTTGCTCAAACTAGCATGAAAAAAAAGTGTGGGCTGTTTCATGCAAGAAGAACAAGAATATTGCGCTCGCAAAAGCTCTCTTATTTGCACGAACTTTGAGTACGGAAACAGTTTTCGTTTAAAATGGGATCCCAGCGGCTCCCATTGTTGAGCAGGGGATGCAACTTTATATGAGTTTAACGTTTGCCCCAACAAATGTGAAACAATTTGTTGTTTGTCAATTGTTGACGACAACAAGTATCCTAGTGTTAGTTTTTAGTTGTTTAACTGACGTTAACAGCGGCATTGACAATAATACATTAAAATTATTAGAATACACATTACTTTGGAACATTATGGTCAAAACGTTGTCAATTATTGTTGTTACTTTTTCTGATTTTAAATATTTTGCTGAAAATATTTTATCAAGCACATGCGGTTCTTGTTAGTTTTTGTGGTAATAATCGCTGAATAAATGCGTAAATATGTTACGAAGTTTCGCTATGAATTATGGATTTTTTCAAAAGGGATCTGAACCCAATGACAAACTATGCGCCATTAAGACATTAAATCATGCCATTTTGTGCTAAACACAAACAAAATCAAAAAATGCACAATTGATGTTAAATCTTGCTAAGTAATTTAATATGAAAAAATCAATACTTATTTGCTCAGTGTTTCTTTTTAGTCCATAACTTTTATATATTACATTTGAAAACAGTTCCTTAAAATAAAGAAAAAGCAAATACGTTAAGGTTAAATCATCGGAATATTATTATAATTTAATAACTATTTATAATTTTCTTATGACCAAGGCTTTGAGTCATTAAAAAAAAATCACACGAATGCTACAAATTATCAATATGTAAAACAATCAGCCTCACTTTTAAAAGTATGATTTCAAATTAAGGAAAATGATTGAAGAATTGAAATAACTGAAGAGATTCAATATTTTTGCTATAACATCTACATTCTTACAATGAAATTTATATATTTAATTCTACATATTGTAAATTTATATAACCAAATATTGATATTAAATGTCAAAATCAAAGATACAATATTTAAATGGCCACAATAAGTTTAATTAAAAAGCAACAACTCTTTAAGATGAAAAGTAAAACCTTGTTGAAATATTTAAAGAGTATTCGAAGAATAAGAAAATCAAATGAATATTAAGCTTAAGTTTAAACGAAATGTATGCATATTATAACAATATTATATTTCACTAAATAAATTTAAATTATATTTATGAAAACCTTAAAAACCGAATTAAAGGAAATTAATTATGCTTTTTATACTTTATACACTCTCAAATAATACTTATATAAACATTATTCAGTTGTTTTTGTAAACTTTTTCGTTTGTTATAAAATTATTGTACTTTCAAAATTATTATCA
The DNA here is from genome assembly GCA_963662145.1 of Sturmia bella. Lineage (NCBI taxonomy): Eukaryota > Metazoa > Arthropoda > Insecta > Diptera > Tachinidae > Sturmia > Sturmia bella. The sequence goes on along the minus strand of OY759171.1, from coordinate 4,914,469 downwards.
ACAAGACTGAGCTTTAGACTTGATATGTGTAACTCTTACAAAAAAAAAAAAAAAAAAAAAAAGCGTAGGAGATTTCGCGTCAGCGACTAAATTTAGCAATCCTTAAACTCACCATTGCCACATTGTTTTGAGACAGACAATTTTAGAGGCTGTTTAAAATTTTGATACCTTGCTTCAACAAAAAGCTAAGAGCTTTAACAGGAAGCTTTATAGATGGCATTTAACAACTTAAATAAATACCCTAGATATGAAAAACTAAGTGAACCTAAAAAGAATTATTAAAACTGAATTAGTATGTAAATACATATGTGCGTGTGTCTGCATTTAAAGCTTTTAGCATTAAAAATTTGATTTAAATATATCAAGCAGTCTTAATCTATGCTACAAAGTCCACCCATATGTATGTTGATTAGAAGAGGCTCTCACAGCATCTGTTTAGTTGTGGAATACACACAAGTTCAAATAAGACGATAAACTCCAAGTCAAAAGCCAGGTCTCTTATATTTACTTTTTATATTAAATTGGCCTTAAATGTTGTACAATATTATTTGTTTATAAAATATGTTTTTCTTTTTATAAATTGTTTGTTGTTCCGTTCTCCTGTCATCATTAATCACTAAACAAAATGAATTTGGACGAATTCCATTGTATGTCGTTTTCCTTATATTCATACATCATAGTGCATCGACATCTCAAAAGTTTTATTGTTATTATTTTTTAATTCCATTTCTAGCACAACATTTCTTTGCTTTCTATTTAATATTACATCTATAAAAAAGAACTCAAAGCTTATCGGTAATTTGTTTATGTGTACAAGAAGTGTATGCACCGCACGACATTTATCGTCAAGTGCCCAGGACATGCGCAACAAACTCTTCACACAGTTTGTTTGTGTGCGTGCCGTTTATTTTCATAATTTGACGCAAACGTGCGATAAAATACGTAAAACATCATAATTTTTGTGATTTTGTGGCGTTTGTTTCCATTATGCCGTCGGGTGGTGAGCCAATTGTGACTTGTGCTGTTTTCTCTCGACCAAAAGTAGTTTTCAAAAAACCGTAAAATATTTGTTTTATTGCTTGCCAACCTTTTTTTGGCATGAACACTTCAAATAAAAAAATTTACAATATTTGATATTGCTTCAATCAGAGCCAGAGAAAAAGACAATAGAGCTCTCGATTGATTTTGTATCCTGGAATGCATTTTCCATGTTTATGTATACTTTTAAAAATTTTAAAGTGAAGAAAGGCATCTACAACAGGCAGCAGGAATTCAACTCTTTTTATCGAATATTGTAATGAATGTCCATGAAACAAGGAATCAAAATTTTTGTTCTTACAACGGCCATAGTCGATGCTCAACCCACACTTTCCATTTTTATAGTAAATAGTATTTCCAGCAGGTGTCGGTAGTACAACCGACTCAATCATAAATCACTGCAGTCACTCAAATGCATAAAGAAGTAAAAAGAAGCAAAAAGTACGCATATTGCCTCTGTGTTTTCATCCGCACATTTATGCATCTATCCACCATTAGACTTCAAACCAAATGAGGTTTTTTTGCCGAACAAGAGTGCAGAAGTGAGAATAAAATAGCTTTCACAAAAATCTCAAGAACTTTTGATTTTTATTCAAACAGAGCTCATCGCGTGTACGTACGCACAATATAACTTTTTTAAATATTTTTTTTAGTTAAATACTTTCACCTGTATATGCGTACGTATGTGTAACAAATATTGTACATAGTTTGCAGCCAAGTAACACTCATACGCAATTTCGAAAATTTGAACATTTTCGCCGGTATCCATAAATTTAAAATTTGAAATATATTTTAGAATAAAGTTTATACTTTTTCTGCTTACTTTTTTAATTATTTTCCAAGTTTTTCGAATACCATAGATCCAAGTATGTACATCTTCAAGAAACTACATGTTGAGTTTCTATATCCAAAAATTTAAATACCGTTTTAATAAAAATCAACAAATACCCTGGCTGGCTTCGTAACTTCCCACATTTTTGTCGGTTTGCATATTACAAACAGGAGCGAAACATTGTTCGAGATCGTGAAACCGGTTAACAATGTTGAATACACTTACATATTCAGCTTTTAAGTGTGGCGAAATTGATAGCTGCTAACGTGGAGAAAGCGAAAGATTTACAGCTGAATTCCAGTAAAGATGACAGGAATAAGTGAATTGTAAGCGATTGAACTTTATTAATATACATAGATGATGCATTGGGGAATCAAAATTATAAAGCAGTGTTAGGGAATATATCTTACTAGTTATGTATGTAAACCCAGCTTTTGCTACACGTGGGTATTTAAATTCGTTTGCAGTTCTTACATAAAATATTTTTATAAATAAACCAATTAGTCAATAAAATATTTCATTAAAGTTGGCGATTCTCTTGTGAGTTGCATTGAATTATATTTATTCAGATTTATCTCCACGAAGTTTATAGTACAACATACATAAAACTTTTTCAAATCCTCTTGAAGAATAATAATATCAACTGCTTTTGAAATACTTGAAAAAAGTTTAATGTCATCAACATACATATGTATATTATAATATTATTGAATGCGGTTTACGTGCACCTGTAGCTGTTTAGCAGTCTCAGATACTTTTCTTGACCAAGAATATTTTTCCCTTAAAGATAAATGAAGTGTAAAAACTCTATATTATTGTGAATGTTTTGAAAATGTGGAAGATTGAAGAATATGAATTTCCTTTGCAAATGCATATGAGTGTATTTTGTGCAATGGTGCAAATACATACATATATACATATACATATATCATTTACATACAAAAATATACACATCTAAGTTTTATTTTTAAACATCTACTAATCTTGTTACACAGATCCACTCATCCCATTACCATTTCTCACTTTCTCACAATTTTCTTCTATATTTCCCACTCACCCACACACATATTGCATACACAAATGCGCACAATCATGCACACATACTTACACAATTTTCAGTTCATTTCTTTTTTATCACATAAAAGAACTTAATTTTCTTTAACAGCGAAATTCTTTTTGGGAAACAACAATACAACAAACTCCGCTACAATTTTAACAAGTTCGAACAGTTTAGGAGGTGCTGTCTACGGTGGCGGCTGTACCACTTCATCAACTTCCTCAAAATGGCTTTTGTCACCCACGCTAGAAGTATCGAGTGAAGAAAAGACTTCACTTATAAATAATCTAAAAACTGATTCCGAGGGAAATGTTGGCGATGCCGGAAGCGTTTTACAACAAGATCCAGATGATGTTTTGCTCAATATGAGTGGTTCTTCGTCTGTCGTTTTGCCGTCTGGTGGATATGTCAAGTTGCCACTGGATGATCGTAATAAGTATGAAAAACTACGTAGTAATGATCAGCCCACATCCGATGATTCTGATTCGGAGTTTTTCCAAGACGATTACAGTTCTGGTGTAACAACTTCCAAAAAAGCTATATTCAAACAGATTGTTACCAACAACATACCCGATACAATTCATAAAATACAACAGGCAGCATATCACAAAGTTGACAAAACGCAAATTAAAGTACCGATCGTAAAAAAGTTAAGAGAAAAGACGACAACTAAAAAACCCTCTTCAGCTGCCCAACAAGTGGCTCAGCAAGTAAATGCTGCTTTGGAGAAACATGAAAAGCAACAGCAACAGGCGGCTGAAATTGCAGCTGCAGTCGCTGCAGCCGATGAAGCTAATAAAGACAATGACGATGCTGATTCAATAGGTTCTGCCTCTGATTTGCGTGCCGAAGATGATGACTTCTTTGATGAAAATCCAATAAATAGTATTTCCAAAAGCAATGCAAAATTGAAGCGACCCGATATGGATGGTATAAGTGAAAGTGTGAAGACGTGCAATTCATCGGCCTATCATGCCGAGTGTGAATCTGTTACGACGCATGAAGACGATGTGAGTCGTGTTGTTGTTAAGGTCCGCATGCGTAAAAAAGATCGTATCGCTGCTTTACAAGCCGCCTATAATGAAGCAAATGCACATAATACAACTAATACCGGTAACATGGTGCACGAGGAAAGTGAACTGAGTCATGCTTCAACCGAATTTATTAACAAATTAGGTGACAAGCCACTATTACTTGATGATGAATTGGCATATAATTCGGCAGACTCAACGGCCTCTAACGACAACTCTTCCAGCTCTGATAGCTCCGCTCCCCATGGCTCACTTGATAAAGTAGATAAAGCAAAGGAAGGTGCTGAGGAACTTGATGTTTTTGCAATGGCTCCATTCAAAATGCCACAAGGCTTACCACTTAAGAGTAAACCATTGCTGAAAGCTCCAAACGCAAAAAAGAAGGAAATAGTGAACGACATCAAGTCAAATAGTAATGAAATATGGACGTCAACACCGATTAAAAATACGAAAACACTATCTGATTTTCATGTGACTGCAGCTACAACAACAAACTCAAAAGCCACTCCTGCCAGCAAGGAACAAGATTTTCAAACCCCTGCAGGGTTAGATGAGTTTAATGAGCCCGTATTTAATCCGTTCGTCAATTCCATAAGACCTAAGTCACAACAGCAGCAGCAGTCACAGTTACAGATGGATAATCAACATGTTCAAAGCTCTTCTCATTTTGGCGTAGTTACAGTTATGTCCGCAAACTCTTCACTTAACTCGGCCTCTCCACCTTTTTTACCAGCACCAAAACCATCATCTTTGACATCAACTGCAGATTCAGCAGCAACCGCACAACGTGACTTGTTCGATTCTGAGCCATTTCCTCAGGTAATTGGTAAAAGTATGAATAACCTCAAACATCTAAATAGTTGTGAAAAAGTTTACAATAACCATAATATTATACAAGTTAAAACTACCGCTCCAACTTCTACGACATACACGAAACCAAAGACACGTGAACCGACTAGGCCCCAACTTGTTACTGTCAATCACTCTATCATAATTAATAAAACACCAGAACCACCATTTGCTACTCCTCCGAACCCCCAACAACAAATTCCTAAAAATACATTTGCATCCCCAAAAACGAATGTGAATGTTACTCCACTGGCTACTTATGTTAATGTGCCGCCATTACTGTCCACTGGTGTCGCAACCGGCTCTGCTGCTTTCACTCCCAATAAAGCACAAGTCGTTACTGTATTGCCTCCTCCTAATGCTGCAATAAGAACAAAACAAGTTATTGATTTGAACCATCCAAACAATTCCCATGTAATGCAAATTTCTTTGAACGCTCCAGGCTCCTCCTTGGCTCTGGGTAAAACAACTTCCAATCTACCACCAGGTAATGTCAATTCACACGCATTGCCTCTTCATTTGTGTGCTTCCCCTGCTAGTGACAAATCTATGTTTCCAATAGCTGATAATGCTTTTGTTCAAATTTCTCAAGAACGTTGCTCGGACTTTACGCCAGACGATGAAGAGGAGCCAGTGGTTCTGCATGCTAAATATAATACCGACGTGGATTCAACAAAAGGATCAATCTCCTCCGCCACTCTTTCCATAGCAAATACACCATCACTAGCACCCACAACCGCAACCACAAAACAGAGAGAGAAAAAGAGTTCTATAGGTGTTAGAACTCTGCCGGCTAAATTAACACAAAAAGTTAAAGGGAATTCCTACAAAAAAGTTTCTAGTGATCATCACCATCACTCACAGAACTCCGCTTCCAATTCCGGCCTTGCCAGTTCAGCTTTAGGTACATCGTCTTCGTCTCTAAGTATGTGTCCGTCGAAGCAAAAACACCAGCGTTCTAAATATAAATCTCATACCAATGAATTCGATGACGAAGAAGACTATGAAAATATGTTGTCATCATCTAATACTTCCAACATTGGAACTGCCGCTGCCGCTGCCGCTGCTGCTGCTGCTGCTGCAATGACACAAAAACATTCTCTATCATTTTCCAATAAATCCTTTGGAAATGCATCTTTTCAATCGAATTCCATAAAAAACTCTGTTAAGACCGGCTTTAGTAACATGTCGTTCGAAGATTTCCCATCCGACCATGAAATGGATACCGCTGCACGCACAGCTCAAGCAACAGCCTTGCCCTTTGAAGTTGTACGAAATGAAAAGGCTCTTTTAGAAGCCGAAAAGAAGTTTGGCTCCCTTAAAAGACGTAACAATTTATTTTCCTAGAAGAGAATGAAACCTGTGACCAAACAGTCATTAAAACAGGAATTCAAACAAATTATTCAAAAAGTATTAAAATCGTCATCGTCCACTACGGCGCCTACTAAGTAAGTAAAAAATGTGATAGTTCCTTCCTTACCAATAAGTCAATTACACAACAAGTGCTGCAAAATGCATTATCACTTTGCAAAACTTTTATACGACATTGGTTGATTAGAAATTTGTATTTTTTAAGCAAAATCGCGGTCGCCTTATTATTGCAGCTAAGTAATTTTCTTTTGCTATTCGCAAAGTTTCTTACGTTCGAAGCGAAACGGAAAGCAATGTTTGTAAACTCGAAAAGCTATTATTTTAAGATTACTTTGTTACGTTCTTTAATTGCACTGTGCTTGCATTTGAAACTTTATTTTCCGACAGACGGGGCACCCAGTGACCAAACCTAATTCGGGTGCGCTGAATTCAGTGGTGCTAACCGGTTTTTTAGGTTAGCTCTTGTTTTTGAGATATACCGTTATTTTAAAAATGGAAGAGGTAGGACAACATACATATATTCGCTTAACTCAAAAACGATTTAAAATCTTGGAAAGTATACAAAAACCGAAATTCGGCAATAAAACTGTCTTTCCATAACTGTAAAAGTCTTTTTAATCGGTAGTTAGTAGTTTTGCAAGTTGTTTTTTACTTCCGTCAGTTGAAGTTGCTTTATTTTGATAAGCAAACAAAATGTTTCTTCCATACTACATTCATTTAATAAATTTTTTTTTTTTTTTTAATTTTTGAAGCTTCGTCTGGTGACCGTTTGAAACTGCAATTTTTGATTTTTTGTGAGTAACTTCCAAAGTTGTGTACCGATTTTAGTCATTTAAGGCTTCTTTTCTTTGAAACTTTATTTGTTATGAATGAGTGAAAATTCATCAGCATAACTTTATTTTAAGATTTTTTTTGCTGTTTTAAAGAACAAAAAATTTCGAACTTTTACAAAAACAATTTCTAAACTACTAAGTCGATTAAAAATACTTTTACAGTTATTGAAAGGTCTTACAGTTTTTGTATTCTTTCCAAAATTTTAAATCGTTTTTGAGTTAAGGGAATATATGTTGTCCTACCTCCTCCATTTTTAAAATAACGGTATATCTCAAAAACAAGAGCTGACCTAAAAAACCGGTTAGCACCACTGAATTCAGCGCACTCTAAAAAGGTTTGGTCACTGGGTGACCCTTCTGCCGGTTTTTTCAACTAGCACAGTGTTGTTAGTCGACTTGAAAATAATTGCAGCGGTACCCATTTGGATGCAGTAGAACGCTCTAAAAATGTTCTTTATGTTTCATTGTGCCTAAAAGTATCCATATTATTGCAGATAACGTCTCCTAAAATTAGCTGAACAAGCTAGGTCCCAGCAAATATTACTGCTTGCCAAGAAGCAATTTTGTAGAAGGAGGCTCCAGCGCTTCGACGGCGCTTTTATAAGGCATGATTTTTGTTTGAATTGAGCCACCAGTGGACCCTAGTATTTTGTTTTTAATTCGCCTTATTTTACTGCTTGTTTAATGCACTGAAGTAAGGCAAACGCTTCCCCACAATGTCTTTTTTTTTTTAATTATGAGCAACATTAGACACTTCTTTCATGCCTTTTAAGTAGCTGTATGTGAGAAGGTAAGCATAACATTTTACATTTTTGTGCTGGGGAGCTGCCTGAGACGTGCTAAAATTGTGTCATTTGATATCTACGTTTAAAGTTATTGTTAAGCAATGTCGACTATAATCGAAAACACTGTTTCAAGTATCTATAATGGCAGCATAATTGATATGACCAATTTTTTGCCCCATTTTTTTGTTTTTTTTTTTTTGAAAATTCTTTATTAAAAAAAATTTTTTTTATTCCTGTTTTTAAGTCCATTATTTGCGCTCCTGTTTTGTATTTTTTGCCAATATTTCGCTCTTGCTCTGCAGAAATTATCTAAAAGAGAGCGTAGTATTGGCAAAAATATAAAACAAAAGAATAATAAAATAATATTAATGTATACATGTATGTGTATCACTTTTTTGAATCGTTAATTTAAAAAAAAAAAATCTTCACAACTGGCAGCCACTGTTGGTGCTATTAGATCATGATGGAAACTTATTGTAAATATAATGAAAATTTTTGAGCGCTAGACAAAAGCTACAATAAAATGAATAATTTCATTTGCGGTCTTTCTAAGTGGGCAGATTTGCAGTGAAAAAATGGTACTGCCTTGCAGAATGTTCACCTTCTCACGTTCAGAAGAAATTTGCCAAACAAACATTTTTTCACAAAAGTTGTTTTATAAATGTACAATTTTTGTATTGTACATATACTATTATTGACCTAAACATTCCAAAAATATTAATAACTAACCTAACTAAATATTTTATAACTAGAGAACCGTAAGCGGTGTTTTTTTTTTTTTTCAAAAAAGAAAATTTGTTGTCGCTGGTTTTCGTTGCTCCGGGAGTATTACAAATGGCCTAGATGTAAAGATGCCTTAAGAATAATAATGTAAATGTTAAAATTCAAATCACACAATCTTTAACAATAAAAACGTTAATACTCAAAAAGCTTTTAGAAGACAAATAAAACCCAACAAAAACAGGACTTGTAAAATAAACTATATATTTATACAAAATGACATTTTTAAAAGAACGCAGTATGTATACAAAAATACTTAATATTGTAAACAATAATATTACAGATTTTCAAGTAATTCAGCGCGTGGTGAATTGGTTTGTTTTCTTAATTATTTATTTTTTGTTATAATTTTCCATAATATCATTGCAGTTTTAAAGTACTATGATTTACACACACATAACTCTAAACTAAACTTTATGAAAGAAATATGTGTATAATACATACATACATATAATAAAAATAAATAATACATTTATTAAGTTGTATTTTGTTATGGAAAAAATCAGCTATTTAAAAAAAATAGTAATAAGGCCCAACTTGAAATAAATCTTTCTACTATTTTATGAAACATGTATGGCAGTTGGAGATTTTTGAGTTTCTTTTTTATACTATTCTTTGTTTTATAAGTGACCAAATTTGTTGTTGGAATTGAAGAAATTTAGAAAAAACTTCTTGAGCATTTTGTTTATGATTATTAAATTATCTATTATGTTTAAAATTAAAATTATGTGTAACCTTTACTTCTTGTTGAATTTATTATTTCCAAAAATATTATATTTATTGATAAATAAACAAACTAAAAAATATATTTTATTATGCATTATATTCATCATAGACATATTATACATATATGAATTTATTATTAGTTTTAAAGTGCTGCTTGTATTATATAAAAATGTATACCATACAATATTCCATTAAATACATACCAGGAAAAACGTTAAAAATTGTTCTTCACTAGTGAAAAATTATTGAAATATAAATTTTAAAATGTCATACAATGGATTGGCTAGCCTAACGCTGCTCTACTCACGCTATTCTGTCCGCATATGAATATGGCTGGGTACGGTGCCGAAAAAAAGTGCAGACGCCTGGTTTCCAAGTTATAAGCCCTTGAAATTTTCGTAGTTAAAAATAAGTACATGCCTATGAAATGTCGTACATTTTCACACAGTATGTATTTCAATATTATTGTGTTTTACCTAAATTTGTATCACCTTCAATAAACTAGTTTATGTTAACTTTCTTAGATCAACGAATCATAACATGTTGAGAACAATTAAAGTAAAATATGTTCACCATACATAGAATGGTAGTAAATACACACAAAATTGCGTTCAAAAGTAAAAAAAAAAAAAAATAGAGAAAAACGCTTAACAAACTCTAACCTTTTTCCATTAATAATACAAACTTTTTTCCATCGGATTTTTTCTCCTCAATGATTGTTACTGACGATTTCGATAACGACATAATAAATGTTATACCAAACATCTTAAGCCCTGTGGTAACTATCTCTGCTATTCGTAGTGTACAACTTATTATGGTTAACAAAATGACAACACAAAACTATCTATTGCGAAAAATTTTATCGGTTTTTATTTTGATGAATTTTAGATACTTAAATGACTGCCATTCCATAAATAATTCTAGAGCAAACAATAAATTGTTTCCTGTGTTTATAAATTTTATACGTATGTATGTACTAACATAACATTTAACCTCAATGACAGAACTCGTATAAAAAATTAGCTAAAGCTTTTTGTTATGTATTTAGGCTCTTATTCATAATAAATATTTTAGGTTTATTAAACTCTTATATTTGTATTGAAAATTTGTCAAATAAGAGCCTTATAAGGCTGAAATATTTTTTGTGAATAAGGGGGTTATTGCTTAATAAATTTCTTTGAACAATTGATTTAAATATTTATTTATTTTTTTTAATTTCTTAATTGCTTTTCTACAATTAAAACTTTTAGCACTTCGAAAACATATGCATACATACCTATAATAAAAAAATATATGTATGTATTTATACAGTAGTATACATACATAGGTACATAAAAATATGCATACATAATACATATGTATGTAATATTGAAAAAGAAAATAAAATGGTTCAACAGTGCAACTCTGATTAAATAACGTTGTTTTACTTATTATTATTATTAATATTTTTTTTAGAAAAAATAAACAATAAAAGCAAGAGTGAAAACTAGTGGTGGATACAGTTTAAATTCCACTGTCGATATTACTATTGATTGTATGTTTGTCATGAGTAAACGATTTATTATTTTGGGGCCAAGACTTTTCTGATTTTCGTTATTTACCTTCGTATAGCAAGAAAAATACTCAGCCCAATCATAAATACCAATTCCGTTAGAATTTTTCTCTTTTCTCACTCGTCATGTAATAAAAAAAAAAATATTCTTTCAGAAAACCATTTCGATCACAAAAATTTATTGTAATGAAAAACGTACCTCTATATATATGTATCTATCAAAAAGTGCTACTAATACACCGTATAGATTCCCCTAAAGAAAGTAACTCGAAAATTGTTTAACTTTCACTCTATAAGAAAACGTTGTTGTTCTCTGCTGAAAACTTTTAATTTTTGAGGTGACTACTTTTAGAACAAACAATTTAATATAAATGTATTGCAACTAGTGCGATATAAGACATACAAACATATGTATGTATACATACATATGTATATTTAATTAAAATTTGGTATCAACTAATAACGAACGGTAGAAACAAGTTTTATAATTTCTTGCAAATTAAAATAAAACAGTAAACTATAAGACGCCAATAAGAAAAATCACTTGCTTTACAACAGCGAGATGTCACATTAGTGAGGAAAATCGGTGTAATATTGGAGTAAGAATTAAAATACCATTGCTGAAGCACTGCAATTTATATAAATATATACATCTGTACAATAACCAATATACCAATATAGGACGAAAACTTTCTTAACCTAACCTTCACCTTCTTGTCTACATAATTAACTGTTTATAATTTTTTTTTTTAATTTATAAATAAATATTGGAATAAGAAGTTGATCCATAGAACAAAACGGTGAGTGTTTAACAGTTGATCCTAAACTAATGGATAGCCTCAATCTCTTCGTTTGTATGTTTTTTGTTATATGTAATTGATTGCGGGTAGAAAAAGTAAGCAATACTTTAATACTACATTTTTAGTATACTACATAAATAAACTTCATTTTCTCACGTACAAATGTGTGGATAGAAGTCGCATTTACATATTATTCACAAAGGATAATAATTTTATACACACTAAGTGCATATATATTTATTTTTTCTGGTAGTGCACCTCCTAAAATCTTGAAAGCAAATATGTAAATGGAACCGGCCTTGAACTTATTGATCGTTTTGGTAAGTTTCATATATTTTTGGTGTTGAATTTTTTCAAAAACACCAACTTTCTACATATACATACTTATGTATTAAGTCATCGACGTGCAGACATTTATATGTACATATGTAGGTACACATGTATTTTCGTAAACCATAAAACTTTTCGTACAGGATAAATCCGTATATTTTTCCGACTTTATTTAGTGCACGATACGAATATGTAGTTCAGGGGTGCCCAAAATCTATCATGACAGTGCAGTTGGGTTAAATTGTTTATACATAAAAGAAAGCTCGCCATCCCTGGATTATAAAACCAGCTGAGCATTTGCCGGTTGCGCTGTTTCCCCTTTATATATATGTACATGTACATATGTATGAATATATTTCTTTTTCTCCTATGTTTTTACCTTGACATTTGTTTTCATTTGGCACGTAAATTCTTTTGGTACGCTGGAATTTGTAAAAAATTGGAAAATTGTTTTAGAGTTTTTGATTATAATGAAAAAAATTCTTGTTATAGGTATTAAAAACTAAAACTAAGTTTTTATGATGGAAAGAGAAATAGAAATATACCTGTAAACGATTGATGACCAATTGCTTGCTATTAATGAAGTAAATACAATAGCAGAAACCAAATAAATTGTTGGTAGAAATAATTTACAAAACAAAGTTGAATTCGAATTGATAATATAAAAATACATAAACATTGGTAAGTGCATACATGTTTATAGTTTTGAAACTACAATTCTTGCGGCAGTTACTTTTAATAACGTGAACTTTTGCAATTAAATGAGAATCTGATAATGGACTTTCCGCGTAGTATATTAGTGAAGTGCGGCGGCTTTTCAACACAACTAGCTACCCATGTTGGTGAACCTATCGATGGCGACCCTTTGTGGGGTTCACGCTTTGATTTGGTTAACCCAACAGCTGTAGTGCAGACGCATCTGGATTTTTTGGAAAGTAAGTACATATGTACTTAATTTAATGTTATGACAGAACTGTCGCCCCACGCAACTCGCATTTCTTCAAAATATAGACATTCATATGCACATGTACATATGTATGTATGTGTGTATATTAAGGTGGGTCGATAGATTTAACAATCGATTTTCAATAGCTTTTGGGAGGAGAAAAAAACACCCGCAAAATACCAAAAAAAATAATTTTCATGGCTCCCAAATTATAATTTTTCGTACGATCTCGTACAACGCCTCCTTAGGGAAACTCCAATACTAAAACACAAAAAGTAAATTTGGGTCTCTCGGAAATGAAGCAAAGACGAATTTATAATTTCCTGCAAAGTTTTGAAAATGCGATTGACGTGGTATCAATGTGATTAAAACCTATCAATAAACTAATAAAATTTAAAATTATCTTTTACCTCCAGATGGAGCACAAATTATTTTGTCAAACACTTATCAATCCAGCGTCGAAGGTTTTATGAAGCATTTAAACCTTTCTAAGGAAGACTCCGTACAACTAATTCGTAAAAGTGTACAACTTGCCAAGGCAGCCAAAAAGAAATATATAAATAAGACGCAAGAATCAAATGGATCTCCGGAACCAAGTCTACCATTAATATTGGGTTCCGTTGGTCCCTACGGCGCAATGTTACACGATGGTTCAGAATATAATGGCTCATATACTGACAAAGTTTCCAGGGAGGAAATAAAAAATTGGCATCGTACACGTATAGATGCTTTATTAGCTGAAGATGTTGATGGTTTAGCTGTAGAAACAATACCATGCCAAATGGAAGCAGAGGCTGTGACTGAAATGATATTGAATGATTATCCGAAAGTAAAGTTTTGGGTATCATTTCAATGCAAAGATGATTTGCATTTGGCTCATGGTGAAAACTTTGCAAACGCTGCAAAATCGTTATGGGACATGATAAAAGAGGCGAATGCTATGGAAAGAGTTTATGGTATTGGCGTCAACTGCGTCAATCCAAAGGTATTAAATTAAATATCGCATATGCCTGTATTTATATCTAGTTGTTGTTAATTTTTTATTTTCTTTTATAGTTTGTAGCACCGCTTTTCAAATCAATACATGACTTATTGGATAACAAGGACTTACCACCATTGGTGGTATACAGTAACCGCGGTGAAACTTATGATCTGGAAAAGGATGAGTGGGTTGATCAGGATAAATGTGTTCCTTTAGAAACATATATATCTGATTGGATACGATTGGGTGCAGTCATTGTTGGTGGGTGTTGCCGCGTTTATCCTGCTGATATACTTAATATCCGGAAATGTATTGATAGCTTAGGTAATAATAATATTTAAGTTCTGTTATAAAAAGTATTTAATAAAAAATATACCCACACAATTCCAACAACACGGTGTTCCAAAATGGAAAGAAATTCATATACCTTTGAAACAACCTAATAAGGCTAGTAGCCGGTCTTCAGTAAATTACTTTATCATTTTTAGATTATTTTATTATTATTTTTTTTATTTATTTTTAGATACTTGAGTGCACCCTCAAAAATCGATAGTTTTCAAACAAAATCTATTTTTAGTTCTCTGCAAAATCTTTTTAATTGCCAATTTTTCACCGATTACCAAATTTGAAACAATACTACAAACAAGAAATTTGAGCAACATTTAAATAACCAACCAATAACATACTTTATAAAATACAATCGGAAAAATTAAATTTTTTCAATTTTTTTTTCAATATTATATGCGAAATCCCTGAAAGTACTTTTAATTAATTGTCCACCCTGCTAAATGTCTTTGATGTCTTCTTTGCTTAATTTAATTAATATCAATCACAAGGATAATATAGAAAGAACTTGAGCCTGATAAACTTAATACAGAAATAATTATGAAAGTACTTTTTATTTACAGGTATAGCACATAATTGCATATAGTTCTTTCTTTTTTTAATCATAATAAATTTGTCCATGTATGTAATAGCATAATTTGAGAATGTCTGGGCCGGTTTGCATGAATTTTGGCTTACTTAGATATGAAAAAGTTTTCTCATGCAAAATTCAAATGTATCCATAATGTATAAAATGCCTTTCTGACAATTCTCATAAGCAAATAGTTTCCGTGGCCAGGCAGTCTACTAACTTTAAATAAAATATTTACAATATTTTCTTCATTTCCTCATATTTTATTAGATGCAAAATTGTGTTAGCAAGTGATAGTGTTAAGAAATATTCAACACAGCTTAGATTTAGAAAATCTGGCGACTGATGTCCAGGGTTATCGTTTTTTTAATAGCAGCAAAGGTTGATACCTTCGCAAATTTAAACATTATTAATTATTGCTATCAAAGCCGAAAATATTTCTTTCATTATTAACGTCATTTTCTTGATGTATGTATGTATGTATGAACTGCAAGTTGTTCATACATATCGTTGCCTAAAACGTTAACTAAAAGAAATTCAAAAAGGCTTTGTTATGTCTGAGTGGCCGCTACAGTCAATGGCGATCGTTATCGGGCCATTTTGAACGAATTTTTCTTCACAAAAATTGAAGAGGAGGATTTTGGCAACATTTGGTTTCAACAGGACGGCGCTACGTGCCACACAGCCGAAGCTACACACGATGTTTTGCGCCGTTTTCAAACAAAAAAAGTTATTTGGCGGACCCTTTATAATTTCATTGACGAATTTCAATACAGCACCGCACACAAAAATCCTAAACGATCATATTATATCTAATATAATTATATCTAAAAAAAATTAAGTTAAAATTAAGTTTTCAGGAAAAACGCAGCTACATCAGAATATTATCAAACAGAAACCTTATTGATAAGATCTATTTAGACCACAAATTGAAATTCTCAAAAGCAAAACGGCAATGTCTATAGCACAGATACCAGTAAACTCATAATTTTTGCCTTTTAGTGTTCAAGTAATTACATACGTATATAAATGTACTAATATGCTAATAATTGCGATTAATATTCATCTAGAAATACATACATATGTACATAGTTTCTCTAAAATTTGTTTGGCCGGCCTATTTTACAAAACTAAATAAAAAGCAACACTCAATAAGTAGCTTTTTGCTTCATATATGGCTCAATTAAATAATAAATAAACAAAAACAAGTAAAAAGAAAAAAAGTTGTTAATAAAACATGAACATAACTACCCAAATAAGAAAAAAATTCATGCAGCCATAAATTATTCAGTGTAATTTTTATTATATTACCAAAGTTCACATTAGGGCACTGTCACATGGGGAGATCTATAGAAGCTGCAGAGATGAAGAAGAGGAGAAGGAGAGTGTCGAACATTTTCTCTGAATATCATCCGTTCGTCTGGCTGGTTCAGGGCAGAACCAGTAGATGGTGTGTATGGCTATTTCCCTACCGCCTCTTCGGATAGCACAACGGGACCTTCTAGGACCCAAGTGGGTCGGTCTCACGTCTGGCAGCCCGTGAAACCTAACATAAAGTTCACATTAGAACCCTCAATATTTTTAGTTTTGTTCGGTTTCTTGCTTCCCCCTTAAAATTATTCGAATGTTAATTGAGGCGTTTTGTGTTTCAGGTAACGAAAACAATTTCACTTGTTTTTAAATGCACATACATATTTATTTTGAAAGCAATACGTTTGTAATACATGTGTATCCATATTAGGGGCTTTCACATTCAAGCATACGCGGCATTACTTGGCTAATAGCGTGTCGAATATTGGCTTCTAAATAATCAGTCGCTGCTGATTTAGCAACAAAGACCAGAGAATTGACAGGAACGAAATGGTTTCATGCACTGCAAGTCATGTTTCGAAATTAAAGACAAATGGGTCGCAACAAACAGTTATCTTTTCGGGTTGTAATGGACTCTCATGAGGATCCAAGAGGGTAGATGTGGTCATGAATCATTACATAGCTATAAGTATGGCGAGGTACGAACAGAGCAAAATTTTTGAAAATAAATTTCCACCTTTGAAACCTTGTTCTGGTGTAAGTCTTTGTACGATTATTTCCTAAAGTATGCTGAAAAATTCTTAAACACATTTTACGAGTATGACTGCTAATTTGATAACTAGGCCTGAGGAAAACTC
The DNA here is from genome assembly GCA_963662145.1 of Sturmia bella. Lineage (NCBI taxonomy): Eukaryota > Metazoa > Arthropoda > Insecta > Diptera > Tachinidae > Sturmia > Sturmia bella. Next base: position 4,897,473 of record OY759171.1, on the reverse strand, counting down.
TATCTCTCTAAAAAAAAAAAAACAGACTATGTATGCATTTTATTTTTATTTTCTTTAGTTAAGAAGCTGTATTTGACTCCAAAAAAATTATTTTTTTTTTAATTACTACCCCATATATCTCTTTATAATTTAAAAAATTTCATATATATTTATATATATGTACTTATACTATAGATGTATGTATACACAAAACGTCAAAGCTTTTGTTAAGTAAATTTTTTTCACGATGGCGAAAAAGTGAAATCGCTGTTCTCACTTCTTTCAAACCCTACACGATTTTGAAACTTATATATGTGTATTTACCAAATACATATGTAAAAAGTTATACGCCTAATGTATATACATATTAACATAACTGATTATAAAAATTATTTATTTTATTGAGTAAAAAAACTGAAAAACAACATAAATATACATATATATATAGTGAGCAGACTATGTATAATGAAATTAACCCATTTAGATTTCTTAGCAACTAAAAATGTTTTTAAATAATATAATAATCTTTAATTTAAGTAAGTTGTAATAATGAAAACTATTTGCCAGCTTATCGTTCACTTCTATTAAAGGTACCTTTAGCTAAAGCTAACCTTATCGCCAATAAATTTATTTATTATTGATACCAATTACATAATAATTTGAACCAGTACCCTGTCCATAAATACAGTACAAATATGTTTAACAGCAAACGTCAAGCTCACATAAGCTGCAATAATTGTTAACGTAAATGTAAAACATATTTATTGCAGGTCTAGACGGGGGTGATGTTTAAATACTAAATTTTAACTGGCTTCAACAAAATACAATAGTACAGTGCTACAGAATAGAAATAATTTTATATACTTCGTATATAATTTTATACATATACGTTTTATCGTTTTCAGGAATTCGCGATTACATCCTCACAGCAGAAAGTTATCGATAAAATATGGTGTTGTAGAGGAGAGAGAATTTATCCTTACTTAAATCATATTACAAATTTTAAGTCAAAAAATGTTTTAAAAGACACAATCAGAAGTATACTTGGCGTTTCTTGCTAAACGAACCTTGAAATAAAAATGGGATGAAACTTGAGTTTTACATGAAATATTTAAAAAAAATGTATCAAAGTTAAAAAAATTTTAATAATGTTTTGTTTGTACGATCGTTTCAACTTTAAAATTCGTTGAAAATGTTACATAGTTGAACATTTTTTTGTCCCCAAAGTCCCAAAAAATCATATCATATCATAATTTATCGACAATATTCGAATTTCCACAAACGATAAACTGATTTGCTCAACTCGCATTTTTTCACTGTCACAACACGTAACGCACTCGTATCCTCAGTTTGTATATACCTTCATACATATGTATAAAAATAAAACGTTTCTACACATTTGAATGTTCATATTCATTTTGAATGCGAAATTCCATTCATTCATTCATTTCATTCAAAAATAATGAGATATTTCATACTTAATGGGTTAACATTTAATTTATTGCAGAGAATTTTTCCGAATTAGGCTTTCATTTATTCTCTTTTATTTCTCTATTATCTTTGTGCCAAATGAAATTGTGTACGTTATAAGAACACCTTATCATTAAACAATAAACAAAGCTGTTTTGTAGTCTGCCTATACACAAGTGAATTTAATAAACAATTTGAATTCATGTTGTAGATTAATGCAGTCTCAGAAACTATTTGTATATAAAAGCTATCGTAAATATTAGTGAGTAATTAAATGAAATAGAAATTTTAACGCGTGCTAAGCAGTGTATTTGATTTAATTACGAATCAGAAAAACATTTAACAACAAGCATTCAAATATACATACATAAGTAGAATTCAAATTAAAAATTCTCTTAAAAATCAATCTCAAAAGGTAATTAATTAAACGCCAATTGAAAAAACAAAATTAATTTATAAACATATGTATGCATACATACATATGTAGGTAAGTAATTTTCTTATGTGTGTTATTATTTTGACAACAAATGAAATGAATTGTTATCCGTAAGCAAATAAATATTGAGATAAAGAATTTTATATTAGCATAATAATGTTATTTTGTTTAAAATTTTGATTAAAAGCACAAAAAACAATAATCAACATACAAAATGCGGCTTCTCAACATTTTGTAAATCGTATTTTTGGAAACTACTGATATATGTACATATGTACATCGTCGCAAGGTAATCGTCGTTGTAGAATAATTATCTTTTCGAACATATCCGTATCGAAAAATTTGTCAACAATTGATAAAAGAGATTGGTGGAAAGAAGTGGTCCAATATTTTAGTTAAATATAGTGATTTTGGTGCTGCATCCATCCACCACTGCAAAAATATCCAGTCACAGAGAAAATTTCTTAATTTCAACAATAACAAATTTTTACATTCTATTGTACATATGTATGTATGTGTGTATGTATATGCCACATTTAGAGAAATAATATTATTATGTATATGCCACATTTAGAGAAATATTATTTTTTTTGTTTTTTGTTAATACCCGAAAATAAACTAATAAAAACATATATGTATTTATGTCTACATACATACATACTTACATAAATTTTATAACAAAATATTATTTATCTTCATGTATGTATGTATGTATGTAGAAATTTTTAACTGACGCGTAGTGGGAGATACATATAAAAAACAAATTTAAATAAATCTGCAGATTTCAAACGGTCAGTCGGTTCAGGTCTGATACAATTTCATACGGTATTTGAAGAAGTTTTACTCATACATTTTAAGGGAGTGGAGACAGACGGCCCTAAAAGGGGACACTCATGAAAAATTTAAAACAAATACAAGCTGATGTTTTGATCTGAATATAAAGCAGCTTGTCATATCCATAGAGCTATGCAAAATGTCGTGTGAAGCTTCATAAGAGACGAGCTGGGCACATGCAGAGCAGCCACAATAGTATTTGCTTGCCATAATAACTATACATTGGATGATATTTTATAGCCGATCAGTACGTACATACGTACAAATATATTTTGAACTTTGAAATTGGATACAAAATTTATTACTTTTGAAGTTTCGCCATTTACACACACAAACCATTAATATATGTTGTTGTTGTTGTTGCAATTGCACTTGACAGTAAATGCCACCTTTGAAAACGGCGAAAGAAAATTGTTCTGTAGAAGAATTAACGATGCATTCAAATTAAAGATGTTGCCCAATACTACTAGCCAGTACGTATCTGCTCACAAAAATGCCTGTTTAATTTGATTTCTTACAAATATTGTAAATACTAGTACATATGTACTCACAAGATTATTTTCATCCTTGTTATACATATGCATTTACATAGTTATATGCATAATATAATAACAAATTTTTTTACAAAGAAAATTAAAGATGGACTTTAATTTGTACGAACCATCTGCATGCATACATACATACATACATACATGTGCATGTACGTACGTACCTACTCATAAAAACAGACACTAATTAAATAAAGCACACGATCCAGATGTCAAGGCTCCCATTAGCATTTTCATGTACATATGTAAGTATATATTAATCACTCGTATAGTAACACAAATATCTGCAAAACAATAACTTAATAACAACGAGATAACTCACACATATTGGCATACAATCGCGGTTAGCAAACAAGCACACTATTGGGTTTCAACAAAAATATTCTTGAACACGATATGCAATAGGAAAAATGATACTCTACACCATTTCACGGCAATCCTAACATGATTGCTGTTTTCTCCTAATTACTTAAATTTGCTTAATAGATAGTTGTGCTGATTTGTACCAGTATAAACCCAAACGTTAACTCGGTGTGTATACACTTATAAGTTCACATTATGAGAGTATTGTCTCCGAAATTCGCAGTTTTTATGTACGGTTAATCAATTTGCATACTAACTTAGTGTGCAACACTAACTTTTGCAGTACCTTAATATTACATCAATCCAAAAAAAAAAAAAAAAAATGCAGCTAGTACACTCATCGGCCACAATAGGAAGCTATTGCCGGTGGTGCAACAAGTTAAGTTCATGCTAAAACTAGATAATATGCGATGAGTGTACAGCGGGAAGTTATTGATGCCAAATTGATGTGGCAACTATGACGACTATCGGAGTATTCGTGATACGACTAATAAGGTTGCCTTTTCACTACAATAAGTACAACTTCAATGAAAATAACATGCATTTTGTTTTTGGACAATTTCTGAAAACTGTCAAAAAGATGCAGCTTCTACATTTACAGAAGAGAGATGAACAGAGCTTAGGCTGATATGCTATCTCATCTTGGCTGCCTTTCACCCCTGTATTCTCTTGATAGTTTTAAGTAGTCAGATGCTTAATGGTTCAGCTGATGAGGCTACCTTATTATTTGTATCATGGGAGTATTGGTAATTATTTCATGACACATATGTATGTATTTTTGCGAATCATATCTGCTCGTTCCTATGCAAAACTGCATTTCAAATACATTTTTAAAATGTTGTTGTTATTTTCAATATTTTTATGCCAACGAACGAAGAGGTTCGCTGCCGATCAGAGCACATACATACACTAGTCTTTTTCATAACTGCACATGTATGTGTGTGTGTACATACACATACATGTGCATACATAACATGTAGTTATGTATGTACTTAACTATGTACCCGTATGATTAATATACTTATAATATATGAAATATTGAGTATACGTCGAAACATTGTGCAATGTAAATGTACATATTAGATTTTCAATAGCTTTCGGCATGAGGAAAAAAGGTTCCGATACGGCATATCGTATAAATTAGCGAATTGAAAAGGGAGATAATACAGATAGAAAACTATAATTGAATAAAATGACCACTTAAAAAAATATAAAAAAATTTTACTAGTTGATTACGCATGAATTATTTGACAGTTAGAATAAAGGAAAAATCATTATTTTTACCGATTGATTTTACCGATTTTTTAACATTTATATTCAAATGAAGTAATAAGTAAATTTAAAAGAAAAATAAGTAGGACGGTTTTTAAATGAAGTTTCATTTATTTTAAAAAGTGTTTTCAGTTAATTTTACTGACAAAGTTTTCTGAGTGTATGTATCGCAAAATTAAGTGGTGTTGTCAACATAACTACACATTCCCTTACAAATACAATCTCTATCTATACTCGTATTTTTTCTTGTCCCGAGATAAGGCGTCAACAAGTGTCGAAATAATTTGATTCCTTCTGTACTGTCGACAACGTTGCTAGAGAAAAAATAAGCCGTATTCAATAATTGAGTAATAAATACATAGTTCATATTGACTAATAAGCTGATCACAACTGTATGGCAGATTCTTATCAACTTAACAATTTGCAATACATAATTAATAAGTTTATAAAGCGGACTTATAATGTAATTGAAATAAAGTTGCTTATATTTTGCAAACAGCTACAAATCGCTCAGTAATCAATATGAACATAAACAAACATATATGTAGGTGCACAGATGTACATACATACATATATGTAAATCCAGTGGGTGATAACGTGAACCAAATAAACTTATACAAATGTGTGTTCAATTATTTTAGTAGTACGAAATATATTTTTTAAGTGTTTTGATGACTGCTGTTCCTCAAATAATAATTGTGATTCCGATCACAAGTGCTCATCAACACGTTACGAAATAGTAAAAAAAGCAGCTCTTATTGAAAACAAGTAAGAATGATATAATCGACCGATGCGAATCTTATATACCCTTTACCAAGGATTGTAGCAAAACGAAATTTTTTTGGACACCCCTTATTGTTACTCTTATCTTATAACTTTGAGTTTCGAGTGAAAATTACATCGTGATGATGTAGGAATATATTTATATATTTATGTACACTTTCACAAAAATAAATAACAGCATTTTCAAAATATTAAAAATGTTGCCGCTTCAAAATTTTAAAACAACAAATTTCACCAAAAACACTAGCAACGCAGTGATATTTCATTTTCACGCAATCAGTTTATGTTGCTTAAAATTAATAAAACTTAGCTACAACTCAATTTTTTTAATATTTTCATTAAAAGCATCCTTGTAGAATACACAGAAAAAAATACTTTTTTCATTCAAACACAATAGTAGCTGAATGAAATGAATTTTTGTTCAATTTAGATCCTACAACGAAGTTCGTCTATTCAAGTACAAAATTTGCAACATATTTATTGAAAAATAAATTCAATGTTGTAACACCAAGCCATAATTTAATAGACACGATAACCATTTTTGTTGGAAAGAGAAATATTTTCAAGCGGAATATACAGTGGTGGCCACAAATTTAAAACAATCGGGGGTAATTAACGCTAAACATCAAAATTAAAATAGCCATATCTTTTGATCGAAATAGAGTCTTGCCAAAAACTAAATAGCGTTTTGCAGGTAATTTATCAGCCTTTTATTTTGATCCAACTAGTACATTGTTATCTAAGTAACAAAGGAGTTACAGGGTAGAACTTAAAAGTCATATTATTTTAAGACATTTTTACATATTGGCTTATAAATATTTATATCTCGATTTTTATCGAGCTCCTAGTTTTGTGTTTTTAGTATTCATATAAGAAAAAGTCAATGGAAATTGGTAGAAAATATTGCAACAAAATTTCTACAAACAAAAAACAGGGAAGGCTTATTTAGTTTTACATTTTACTCTTCTTGGCAACTTTTCATGCAACGAGTTTCCAACCGTTACTACGATTTGTATTTCAGAAAGCCAAGCATACGTAACTAACAAGTGAGTTCATAATTCGTTTTGGGGGCCAACGAACTAATACATATAGTCAGGTAGACAATGCACAAAAATTAAGGTTAATTTTTTTTAGGTTTATATTATTTTTTATTTCAAGTAAAAGGTTTTGAAGCATTATGCGCTGCAAACGAATTTTGGTAAAAGATGGTGGCTTTGGAACACAAATGACCGTACACGTAGGAAACGCAGTTGATGGCGATCCTCTGTGGAGTGCCAGATTTAACGCTACAAACCCTGCTGCGGTTGTCAATACACATCTGGATTTCTTGCAAAGTTTGTATGATTTGACTTAATTTAACTCTAAGCACTATTTAACTTTTAATATAATACATATACACTTTTGCAGATGGCGCAGATATTATTCTAACTAATACTTATCAGACAAGTGTTGAAGGTTATATGGAATACTTGGACCTTGATGCAGACCAAAGTATTGAACTAATCAAAAATACTGTCAGATTGGCACATATTGCAAAAGAGAAATATTTAGCTGAATGTTTCCAAGCACAGTTGAGTGTAAATGAAGGTGTGTATGTATGGACCACTTATGTAATTTCCGTTGCTACAAGGTAAACCACACCAAGTCACATATTTTAAATTTTACGGCAAAGCTTTCAACTTAAATATATTTAAAGCTACGTGCATATACGTCATGTAGAAAGGCCCTCACTCACATATTTTCGTCGAGGACTTTTTTTTTTGCATATTTTGATTAATTAAAGCATCTTGTATTGAAATACATGGAAAAATCGATCTTGAAAAGAAATGCGAGTTAAGGTCTTTCTACATGCGACCAACGATAATTGGACAAGATTGAGGCAAAAATGCACGGCAAATGTTCGATGACTTGGTATTGTTTAATCTCTCTTATTTTCTTTAATTTTTTACTTTTTTTTACATGTGCATGTATGTGATATTTAGGTTTTCCTATGATTATTGCATCAATAGGACCATATGGTGCTCACTTACACGACGGTTCTGAATATACCGGCGATTACGCTGACTATGTGCCAGCTAAAGAGATAACCGACTGGCATAGAATACGAATTGATGCATGTCTTGAAGCTGGAGTTGATGCTTTAGCTATTGAGACAATACCATGTCAAATGGAAGCTGAGGCCTTAGTTGAAATGTTATGCGAAGATTATCCGGATGTTAAATTTTGGATAGCTTTCCAATGTAAAGATGGAAAGACGTTAGCACATGGAGAAGAGTTTGCTGGCGCTGCTAGTACAATATGGGATTTACTTAAGGAACGAAATGCCGAGGAGAATTGCTTAGCAGTCGGTGTAAACTGTGTAAATCCTCAATTTGTCACGCAACTATTTCAATCTTTCAATGGCAAAAGAAATATGGAAGACAGAATTCCTTTAGTTGTATATCCTAATAGCGGTGAGATATATGATGTTAACAAAGGTTGGATGGGTAAAGAGCATTGCATTCCCTTGGCAAATTATGTTCCCGAATGGACTGAACTAGGTGCTAAAATAATTGGTGGCTGTTGTCGCACGTACGCTCGCGACATAAGACACATAAGTGATGCAGTTCAACAGCTTAATAAACTTAAGCCTTAAAAACCCTGATCAATTGTACTAGAATAAGTACGTAGTTTAAATTATACAGCAAAAATGTTTACAACCTAATTTCATTACAAAAAAAAAAAAATTGTGTTCCATACTGTTTTTAAGAGTTTGGTCAAATTAGAGTAAGCAAAAAACATTTACACTTTCAGTGGGACACGAGAAAGTCTCAAAGTACGGTAGCGCACAAAGGTAAATTGTGAACTTAAAAATATAATGATCTTTACAGTTTAGATCATTCAGACAATACTAAAAATTTGCTAGCAAAACAATGAACATAGTGATCAGTTGATTTTGCTTTTTTCAAAAAACGTGTTAAATCGTCAATAACAAAAATCAAATAAAATATAAATTGAACAAAACATATGTACATACAAATTTATGTAAATGCATACATATACACATGTATGTATGTATTTGTACTTACATAAGTATGTATGTATGTACATATATGCTTATAAATTGAAAGTTAGAAAAAAATGAAAGGAAATCGATTTAAAACATATGTATGTGGGTCAATTTCAAAAAAAACGTACATAAAGAGTTTTTTTTTGCTTATTTTTAAAGTTTTTTCAATTCGCCTGTAAGAGTGACCAATTTATGTAGAAATTGATGAAGAATCGGGTGGTACTTTTAGGCTCTCAAAAAAATTAATATTTTTTAATTTTTTTAAGGTTTTCTATGATTTCTAGCTTGAGCGTCACACACCAAAAGTGTATAAAAGATCACTAAAAATGCAAAAATATTTGGAATACAAGCTTACCACGATGTTCTTTTGTTGCACAGGACTGACTTTTGTAAAATCACCTCTTCGATTATAAACTCAAAATCACTAGTCACCTTGATTTTTCATTTTTTTTTTAAAGTGACTAGTTCTTTTTAAATTTTAAGATAAAAATATGTAAATTTTTATTAAAAAAAGGCTTGAACTTATAGGTTACTTGCAAAGTAATAGGTTTGTAACAATGTATTTAAATAAAACTGCAATTATAAGCATATTAAGGAAAAAAAACTACTTGTGACGCTCAAGATATTTTGTGACGATCAAGAGATTTTGTTGCACGTAAACAAGAAATAATGCAAAATTTAATGTTTAACGAAAAAAAGTTTATTCTTTTACAAAAAGTAAATAAAAAAAAAAACAAAAATGTTCATACAAAACTAAGATGTACATATTCTTTGATGTCTTTAACAAAAATGGAAAATGGGAAGTAACTCTTGAAGAAACTTAAATATTTGACGCAAAACAATAACTTATTTTAATTTATAAATTTCCATTCGAGCTCTTATTCTGAATCTGAATAAACTTCATGAAATGACAAGCGGTTTTGTTTTTTTTTCATTCTCATTCATTTTTACCACTTTTGAATTAAGTTTGTGGCAGTTGCATAAATTTCCGGTCTCCCAGAGGTTTAATTTGCAAAAGTACGAGAGAGATCTGTAAATCAATTCACCTCTGGATTTCGTAATTATTTGATGAATACCTCTCGTGTCTTGAACTGTCTTTAAATTTTTGGGCAATGTTTTGTTGATGTTGAAAATTTGATTTGGACTAACGTAAAACAATTTCACATCAATTTTGCCTAGAAGCGTGTGGTACAATTCTTCTGCACCTACTATGTCTGCTCCGTGAGCAACAAGCGACAATCTGCGGTTCGCTTCACGACAGCACCAACTCCATCTGCTGCACCTTTTCCATGAGGTTTCTCAAAAAATTACCATGTTGCGCATGGAAATATTTTGTCAAATATTCGATTGCAGAAAAAGAAAAAATTGTTTTTTTGCTTATACTGAGAAGATGGCCCATCCGAAAAGAAGTGTATGGTCGATATTTCTGGAGCACAATCTTTCAAATAACCAATTATTGGATCTAAATGAGCCCAAATAGCACCGGGTCCATGATTTAAATCCGAAGAAATCGTGCAGAAGCTCACGTGCTTTTCAAGTTTCTTTAAATAAATTATGCCGGTATGGAGGGATGCTTTTAATTAAAAAATAAAATCAAAATTAAGCATTTTAAGCTACGAATCAATATAAATCAAAAGTGATGCTCATGAAATGTTTGCCTATTTTGGTTCTTATTGTAGTCAATTTATTTCTTAAACTCACAAATCATAAAAAAATGAGTTGAAACCTTGTAAACTTAAATTTTTTACATTTAATATAATCACTTTTTAAAAAATTAGCGTGACGCTCATGAAATTTTATCGTGCCCTTACCATGGCGTTCACAAAAACTACGCATATGCACACTTTTTTAATAGATTTTTTTTTTCGCTTTTTCACTTTTGTAATAATTAAATTTTGTACTTTTCTTACGTTATTTACTTTACTTAAGTGAAAATTGAAAACGAGTAATATTACTTGATTTATAAAAAAGTGATGCTCAACGCAAATTGTGGGGACAACTTTTGTTTGCAACGCCAAATTCTTACTAATTAAGTTTTGACGACTTTAACAAATCAAAACTTAAGAAAGAAACGCAATTATTCGAAAACCGTTATTAAATGTTGCATATTTACTTTTTCCTTGATTTTATTTTATTCTGTTTACTAAAAATTCTAACGGGGGACACCTGCTTTTGTATGGAAGGAGTCAGAGGGGGAAACAAAACACTATTCTGAAAAAACAAAAAAACAAACATACAAATTTGAGAATTACGTTTTTTTGTTACATATTCCTCGCTGTTCACTCTCACAATTTTGTTTATTTTTGTTTTTGTGTTTTTTACCTAAAATAGTAGTATAAAGTGTGGGGACACAAAAATTGCATTTTTTTTGAAATTGACCCATGTATGTATATGTAAATAGGAAATCATTCAAAACGTTCCGTTTCCTTGTTAGTGCAATGATTCCTTTCCATTTATTCGAAAATTCACCGCAACATTTAGACAATGAGATTTCTGATGAGCTGAAAAGTGCAGAGTGTGTGGTAAGCAGTGATGCCAAGCTTCAGTTAATATTAGAGAGGCCTCTTTTGAGAATATTACTTGGCTGCATTAGGCTTATCATTAGGTTTCTTGTGTTGATCTTTTAAAATTTTTTCATTTTTTCTCTATAAAAAATGTACATATCTATTAAGTTAACTGGTTATTGTACTAGATATAACTGTGTGAAACGTTGTTCTTAATGTTGTTGTTTTGCGAATATTTTGTCAACGAAATTTGCTTTTGCAGTTTTTAAATTGCAAATTTGATTAAATATCATAAGCAAGACAATTTATTCCTGAAGGAGTATCGAAATGTTGAAATAAATAACAATGTTTTAGGAAGTACAAAAGTGTCCTCACGCTTGAAAAATTAAAAAGCACTTAATAATAAGCAAGAAAACTTTGAGACCTTATCATCAAAATGTTATAAAATAAAAAAAAAAAAAACTGCCTTAAAGGAAATCAAAAAGCTAAACGAAAATAATAAGATAAATAAAGCAATTACTGCTTTACTTACTTAAAACATTTTATGTTTATTAAACGCTTCTTTGACCAATCTTGTACAGAAATTTGCAAAATAAGAATTTACAAACATAATACATATAAATGTTCGCATTTGCGAACTACTCGCTTTTTCTCTGTTCACGTTCGCTAAATATAAACGAATGTTTGAAGCGAATATTTACTACAGTATCAAAAAACATTATATTATTTTTTTTTCGATCGGGAGAAAATATCTATAATAAAACCGTGTTATAACGAAATGTCATCTAACTAAAAAGCAAAATAATTAAATATTTGTGCGCACATTTAAAATACGCATTGAACTCTGATACAACTGACTAACTGTGAATTAGTCAAACATCGACTGTTTTTATTTTAACTGTTAAATTCTGTCCTCGTTTATTTTTTATAGAATTATACATACATACATATATATATGTATATTTACAACCTTTTTACCCTTAATTTTCTTTTTGTAAATACCTACTAAAGGTTTTCGTTTCAGATTCAGAAAAATTAATTAACTATTCTGTGTTATTCCAGAAATTTTTTTTAATTTACTTTTGTTATACTGAATTGAAACTAGTTCGCAGGAATTAACATTTCAAGGAATTAAATCATTTTTTGGTTTATTTTGATTTTTTAACATATTTTCAAATTACTTGTAGGTAATCCCAGAATTTATATCCTACATAGAAATCCAAATTACTCTCGACATAAAACTTTATTTGCACATTCTTTTCGCATGTATTCGCATTCGCTTTCGTATTCGCTAAAATGACAGTCGTTACACCTCTGATGTATATATGTACTTACCTGCAGAATGAATGTACTTATTATATATGTATGTACATACTCATACACTTCATTATAAATTGCAGATGTGCTAATTGGTTTTTTTAAAAACTCTATTTAAAAAATTATTACGAGTGCAACTTTAAGATAACAACACAATTAGAAACCTCAGCCTGTCTGATCAAACTCTTGTGGGTTTTGAGCTAATTCTTTAATTCGTCTTTTAGCTGCTAAGCGCTCTTGAGCCAATTTTCTGTTCTCTGCAATGCGAGCCAACTGGTCTGCACTTAATTCCTGCCTAGGGGCAGGAGTCGATGGCTGGCTTGGGGGAAAAGGAGTTGCCAAATCACTGTTGTCATACAAATTTTTATGAGCTGTATATGGAGTAGATACAGCAGCATCGCCTCGAGCGAATGATGGTGTAGAAAAACTGCTGCTGCACATCGAAGCATTTCCTAAGGGACCGGTGGAAATGCCAGAAAGTCTTGAACTACTTCGTGATGGGGTTCTTGAATCTATTTTTGATATAGCAATCTGTTCGTCCAAAAGTGCATCAAACTCGTCGTAAGGTTCTTCAATTACTTCTGCTGGCAGTTCATCATCATCTCCATCGTTTATTTCTCCAAGATTCTTCATGCTTTCTAACATTCCCAGTCTATAACGCGACATATGAACTTGAAGAGCTTTCTTTTTTCCAAGACGTTCTATATTTGAGAGTACATCATCAAATTTATATGTGGGGTACATTCTGTGACCCCAATGTTGGAGACGACGTATAACTTCATCAAGATCTTCTTTCTCCCTGCCCTTACCCTTGAATTTTATATCTTTAAAGTACTCCTCGATTGTATGCAATCCACGGGCTCCTCTCAAAACTTCTACATTTAGGCGAGGTCTTGGATTGACTACATTCCGCTTTTTGGGTTGAACTTTAACTGGCCCAACTAGTTCATCTTGTAGGTTTTCACCATCTACTTGCCCAGCTCCAAATATCTGATCATTATCACCATCGTCCTCAGGCAATTCGTCTGCATCATTTTGCAAATTATCATTGAGTATATCATCAATGCCAACACCGTCAAACAAAGACATTTCAAAGAACTGAAAATTACTTAATTTAGGACACAGACTAAATAGTATTCTGTGATTTAGGATATGCAATTAAAAATAATTTGTAAACAAAAATAAATTAATAAAAGCACCAGGAATATTGCCAGACTGTTTTTCCTAAGAACTAAACTAAGTGGTACGTAAGACCATTTAAGTGAAGTGCGGACACCAACTATTTCCACGATTCCCAAATCCATACAAAAATATAATATGTATGACCCGTACATGTATATAGGCCACACATCCACAAGTACAATCCAATCTGATATGCCTTAAATTTCTAGTATAGCTAATATTGCCCTAGGCAAATATATTTATTTGCCAACATATATTTGAACCGGTACTCATGGGCTGACCGTTACACATACAGTACATTAGATAAGAACTTTTAAAAAATGCTATATAGACGAGCACTGCCTTGTTTATTTAACGACGATTAACGCATTTTCAACGAATCTCAAGAGCACGTGAAATCATGACTTTTCCCCCTGGTTACAGAGTCAGCGTGCGAGGTGTTAATACTAATTTTAGCAACTGTTAATTGTTGTGGTAAAACAAAAAAGTTTGTGTTGCGCTAATTTTCCATTGATTTTAGTAATTGCAGTTATAAAAATATAAGAAAATGTGATGTACTTTGTATTTCAATACCAGCAAATAACTAAAGTTCTGAAAGATAGAAAGAAAATTAAAAGAATTACCAGGTATTGAGCGATATAAAATCATTGTTAATGCGAAAAGCGTAATGGTGAACACCACGCACTATTAGAAACTGCAGTGGTGAATAAAGAATAAAACAAACTGATGAATAAAATTTGGGAATAACAACAAAGATTGGAAAAAAATAATTAAATATATGGTAAAGCAGAACATTTTTTACTGAGAAGATGGAAAACAAATGCAATAAAACACCAAATAGCAGTAATAATAGCACAAATAAATATATGGACCATGTATATTGTCATACAAATCAAACAAAAAATTCTTATAATATCGTAGCAACACCCGGCGGCGGTGTTGGAGGTGGTGCAGCTGCTTCGCCAAATTCAGATGTTTTGGCTTTACTAAAAGAAAACAAACAGTTGAAAGCTATGTTGATATTACATTTGGATTTAATACAAGAACAAAGTGATCAATTAATGGCTAAGGAAAAGGTTTTAATAACACGGAATGAAGAGATTGAAGCCTTAAGAGCGCGCAATTGCTTATTGGATAATCAAGTAAAAGAATTACAAAAACAACTTCAGCAGCAAATAAAACGCTCTGGGGAAATATCAACTCTTCCTCCTCCTCCTCTAGCAAAAATTCAGTGTAAGACTAATCAATCCTTACCATTGACGTCATTAAATGTGGTGACAGCGAATTGCGCCAAAATAATTTCTGCTGCGGGTGCGGCTAAATCTAATATTATAGGTGAATGTAACGGAAAATTAATTAGTAAGATCGTACTTCAACGAGTTAACATGAGTTCAGGCCGTGGTAAACATAACCGAAGTCCCCAGAGTCAAACTACTGACACGGAGAACGATGAAGATGCTGAAGAAGATGGAGAGGATGAAGAGCAAGATGATGATGAAGAGGAAGTTGAGTGCGAAGGTGATGATGATGGCGTTGAGGAAGAAGAAGAGGCAGAAGAACATCTAGAACAGGATGATGACGAAATCGAGAACGCCGATGAAAAGGAAGAAGATCATTTTGAGGATTCTGTTGACGAAAAATCTAATATGCAGACGATAGTAATCGATGAATTTTATGATACTGGTAATACAACTGAAGACAGCAATGAAGTGTTGGCCGTACAAAGCAAACGTTTGAGACTGCGTCAAGCTGCGAAACAAACTTTGGTAATACCAAGGGGTGCGAAACCCAGTATATCCCCAGCCTCCACAACAACAAATGATGGCCAGACAGCATTTAAAGCGGTAAATTCTTCAGCGTCCACATCGAGTAAAAGTTTAAAAAAGCAGCCACTTACCCCTAGCCGTGGTAAACAGATGACAATAATGCGTTGGCACGCACCAGATTATAATACGGACGAATCTGTAAGTTGTGATTCTACAGCAGATAACGAAAAGGTAAGAACAATATTTATTGTGTAACTTCTCTAAGCATACAAATTATATTTTAATAATTTATTTGACTACAGCGCTCAGCAACAACTGCAGAATCTTCGTTAAAGCCATCCTTATATGCTAAAGAAAAGAAACGATCTCATGATAACTCTACGCAGCTTCCACATCATCGTCAAAAAGTTAGAAGATGTACGTACATTTCAACTCCGCAACTATACAGCACAAGAGAGTGGGAAGATGAAAGATTTACTTGTGATTTCGAGCAAGAATTTTCGAAAGCGGAATCAAAACTTTTGCAAGCCGACAATCCGAAATTGGAAATACCAAAATGGACAGAGCACGAACTAAATCCTTCCTATTGTATTGAAGGTACTGAAGATCTTTCGGATGAGGCCTTCTTTAAAAGACATTTGAAATTGGAGGTGGACGAGAGGCGTCGCAAAAAATGGGATGTGCAACAAATTAGAGAGCAAAGACGTATAGAACGCTTGAAACGACGTCACTGCAAAGATGAAATTCAAACAACACAAGATATACCGAGCTTGCAAACATTTTATCCTACAACAGAAACCCTGCAATCGATTTGCTATATACACGATTTGCCGGTGCAAGCCTTCGGAGAAATGATTCCAAAATTAACAAGCACAAGAGAAGAGTGCCATAAAGGTTTTCAGTTGCCCTGGTTGGATAAAGATCAGTTGAAATATTTGCATGATAATAACAAACCCCAAACTGTTACAACAATAAACTCCAGCGAAACCACAATTACAGCATCTATACAAATTCAACTGCTAAATTCTTCATTTGTTTTTCTTAAGAAACGAAGAAGACAACAAAGTTCATCATTTGGCACTTTACTTCACAATGCTCGTCAGAAAACCCACGGAAGTAAAATAACAAGCTTAAATAATTCTCAAAATAACTTAACCCCATCCCCCAATATAAACTCAATTCAAACATTTTTAAATATTGCAAAATCAACTGCAGCAAGTAGTACTATAACATCAACATCAATAACGACAGTAACTACATCGCCCTTAACAACTTCATATATTAGTAAGTCACCTGTTTAAAATAACTCATTCTGAAATTTATGTATATGTATTCCAAAAAAAACTGACTAGATATTTACGTGTAAATACAAAATTTTAACTAAAAAGCTTTCGTTCAGTATATTTATAATTTTATAATTATTTTCTATATCTCTAAATGTAAATTTAGCACGATTCATGAAAAAGTATATGTGTATACACAGAGACTTAA
This sequence comes from Sturmia bella, assembly GCA_963662145.1. NCBI lineage: Eukaryota > Metazoa > Arthropoda > Insecta > Diptera > Tachinidae > Sturmia > Sturmia bella. Next base: position 4,880,479 of record OY759171.1, on the reverse strand, counting down.
AAAAGTTGACCTAAGAAAATTGTGATAAATTTAATTAATTGTTTGGATAAAGTGAATTAAAAAATATGAATTTTTGTGGTTAAAATTGTAATTGAAAATAAAATATAATTACACTTCTTGCATATATTTAATTTAGATTTTCAAAATCGTTCAAGACAAAGTTGTTTCATTGTAGCAAAATATAAATCGCATTATAAATAAAATGAAATTTATAATAAATTAAACAAAATCTTATTAGATTCGAACCTAAAACATTGTTTTTACTGGATTTTTAGTGAGTATCACAAAACTGCACAAATTACACTTTGGAAATATATAATTGTGTGGATGTATTAGGTCGTACATTAGAAATAAAACTTCAAAATTATTTGAACGTTATTTTTTATTTATATAATTGTTAACACAATAATTGACAATGTTGACAAAAAGGCAATAAATATATTTGATTTGTTTAAGCTTCATGCATGTGTGTAAAAAATTTGACAACCATACTCAAACAAAAAAAATTTTTTTTGTCTGTTATATGTATGTAGGTATATATGTATATGTATTTGATAATTGTAGAACAAAGAAAAATTATCATAACTTTCGAAATATTACTTTACGCTCTGCGTTAGATATTTGTCAGCTGCTGCTCTCCAAAGATCATCAATGTTTTCAAACTCATTACGCCACAACTGTTCAATTAGTTTCCAACCCTCCTCTTGTGTTACCAAAACATACTCATTGGATGGATCAAGGGAGTGTGTATAAGAACCCATCACCAGACTTTGAGCCAAACGCGCTGCTACACAATATTTTAAGTATTGTTTTGTTTCATTTGTTAATGGGCAAATTGATTCAAAGCCAGCCAAAAAAATGCCACCGCTTTCAAGGTTTTTAGCTTGTAGCAACATATAAGTTAAAGCAATTCCGACTTCGAACAGCACGGGTGATTTGTTTGTATCTCCGAAATCAATGATAGCTTTAACTTTAAAGTTTGTTGAATCATCAGAAGGTTCAACAATTATATTTTGCTCATTGAAATCGCCGTGTATAATTTGCATTTCAAAATTGCTTTGTTGGCTTAATACATTTGTTTCAAAGGAATGTAAGATTTCTTCTATTATTTCTTTACGGGAATGGTCTTTTAATACATATAAAAAGTCTTTGAGTTTAGGCACAGATTGTAACTGCCATGTAGATTTATGTGTATTGTACGCTTCATGTTCAAAATTCTTAAATTGAATTTTAAATACAGATTTGAATTTATGCAAATACCTTATTTTATGATGTTATGTTTACCTTCAAAGCTTTAATAGTTTTTGCCAAATATTTACCAGTTTGATACAGCAAATAGTTTGTTATAGGTACTTCATGAAACATCTTTCCAGGTATGAACTCCAATAAACGCACAACATGTTCGGTTCCATTCATAGACTCCAAAGAATAATATTTACCATTAACATTGGATATGGGCTTAGGGCACTGGATATCCTGGTTGGCTTTAAAAATATTTCAATTGTACACATTTTACCAAACCTCTGAGCATACTTACACAAATATAGCATTAACTGGTTTTGAGCATCAACAAATTGAACTTTTTTAGAATCCAACGAATTTAATATCTTTAAAATATAACCGTGAGGCCAATGATTTGCTATCAAGGGATTTTTTATATTTCTGTAAAAAAATAAAAATGTAGAGCTTTGTAGTATATGTATACATATGTATGTAGGTTAAAACAGAACTAATATATTAGGTGATGATACACATTTTCAAATTTAATTATATAGACAATTGTACAAAAAATAAAATAGTCATATAGAATTACAGTAAATTTTTAGGTAACCAGATTTGCAGTTCATAAATGTTACTATTCGACACCTGCAAGGATACCGACGTATCCTAGTAAAAATCATAGTCATCTTTACTGCTAAATCGTAACTTTCGAATTATCACGTCTGCTAAAAGTTGTACTTGGCAACACTCACAAAATCTTTCGATATGGCATCACGAGAGCAAAACATATTTCCCGCCAACGAAGAAAAGTAAACAAAACTAAAGCATAAAAGAAAATAAAAAAACGAAATTTTTCTGGAAAAAATCGTGTTTATGGATAAAATTTGCTTTATTATGAATATAAAAACTCATTTAACTGTGCATGTGATTGGAAAATAAGCCAGTGAGAGTTTTGAAATCCTTACTTTGTTAGAATTCAATCGCCATGGGTATCAATGGTTTAATTCCATTTTTGGAAAAGGCCTCAACTCCTGTCAACATAAACCAATTGAAAGGATCATCGGTAGCAGTCGACAGTTATTGTTGGCTGCATAAAGGTGTTTTTGCGTGTGCTGAAAAACTAATAAGAGGCGAAACAACAGACGTCCACATTCAATATTGTTTAAAATATGTTGACATGTTGCTAACACACAAAATTAGAATCACCATGGTATTTGACGGCCGACATTTACCGGCAAAAGCAGAGACTGAGCGAAAAAGACGTGAAGCCAGAAACGAAAGTAAGCGATTGGCCAAAGAGTATTTAAGGAGAAATGAAACAGAAAAAGCTAGACAACATATGAGAAGAGCTATCGATGTGACACATGAAATGGCTTTAAAATTGATAAAGGCATGTAGAGAACGAGATGTAGATTGTATAGTTGCACCATATGAAGCGGACGCACAGATGGCTTGGCTGAATAAGCAAGGACTAGCTGAATACGTAATTACGGAGGATTCCGATTTGACGTTGTTTGGAGCTTCAAAGATATTGTTCAAATTAGACTTATCAGGCAAAGCATTACTAGTAGAAAATACAAAATTATATTTAACTATGGGATGTAGACCCGAGCATTACTCTTTTGACAAGTTTCGCAGAATGTGCATATTATCGGGTTGTGACTACTTGGATTCATTACAGGGTATAGGCTTAAAGAAAGCTTGCAAATTTATTTTAACAACAGCAGAAGATGATATGACTAAAGCTTTAAAAAAAATTCCTAGTTATTTAAAAATGAAACAATTGGAGGTAACGGATGAATACATTGAATCTTTTCTTAAAGCGGACGCTACATTTAAACATATGTTCATTTATAACCCTTTGGAGAGAAGGATGCAGAGATTGCATGAGCTGGATGAGTTTCAAACAAATGAATGTCTTTGCAGTAATGCTGGTTCTTTGCTAGAGAATAGTGAACAAGCCTTTCAATTAGCTTTAGGGAATTTGAATCCTTTTACATTAAAACCACTAGATGACTGGCATCCTAGCAAAGTAAAAATAAAAACTAAGAGCATATGGTATAATTCAAAAGATTCTCATACAGAGGATGTATCCACTGAACACAAAATGCTTTCCAAAAATCAGTTGAGACCAATATTTGATTTCAAAAAGATAGAATTCAAAGACATGGCCGAAATGGAGATCGCTGAAACTATTTCTGCAGAAAAAAATAAACTCGAAGAATCGGATATACTTTCAATGTACAAATATGGTTCACCAAAAATGGACAGAAAACGTAAAAGACAACAATCATCGTCATCTAGTAGTGAAGGCGAAGTTATAGCACATAAAAGAGAGACACCTAACAAACATAGTCACAATCCATTTGCTAAAGTAAACTCTTTGGCAGAAGACGTACGAAAGTCACCAGTTTGCGCAAATAGCTCTCTGCTTAAACTATTAAGCCCTAAGAAGCTCAATACTGAGAATCTCGACCAACAGCCAATGTCAGCAAAGAAGTCAATTAAATCGCGTTTTTTTGTTGATAATATTAAACAGGCCGTTAAGAAAACTTTTGCAGTAAGAAATCTAACAACTGAAATGTTGAAAATAGAAAAGAAATCAAACGAATATTTTGAGCAACAAAAGGATCTGTACTATTGCACACCTAAAGAAATAAGTGCAGAAAATAAACAACAAATTCTTGACGACGTAATCGATGACTGCCATCAAGGTTCCGTAAATGTAACCGTTAGTTGTACAGAAGTTGCTTTCCCATCAAATACAAAAAACTGCAATGATTCGCAAGAAACTAAAACATTGCAGACTACCGCTTTCGAAGAAGAAATAATTTCAATTTCAGATAACGAAGAAGATCATTGTACTCAGAAATCTTTCACGTCAGAATCACTGCAGCAGTTTGCGAAATCTGCTAAAAAATCGAAGTTATTTATTACAAAAGCACACCACAACACACGAAACACGTCTGGCAAAAGAGTAAAAGCTATGGAAAATGCGGCCGCAAAGCAACCCAAGTTAAGTATGTTTGGTTTTCAAAAAAGGCCTTCATTAAAGAAATTGTAGCGCATGTTTCCATATTAATTGTATTAAATATTATTTATTATTTTTACTGCATTTGTTATTCAATAAAAGTGAAATTATAACCCATTTAAATTTTAATTTTATAAGAATCAAATTTTCAACATAATTAAATCGGTACCATATGTAGTATTCTGCCTACAATAAAAAATATCTCTTTACGCGAATATACGCCAATTGAAAGAAGTGTGTATAATTTTTCAAAGTCTTGTTTTCTTCGCATTTTTGTACTATATTCTTAAGGATTTCTTTCATTTTTTTTTTTTTTTGCATATTGTGTAAAGAAAAATAAACTGAATTATATTTGTTTAAAAATTGAATTATTCAACAACAATAATACATAGTTATTACAAAATCCAAATAAGATAAAAGCATGTTTCCACGACATATGCTTCGCTCTCTATTTGTGCTTAACACCCCAATCAGTAGCGAAGCAACGCCATACAAAATTTTGAGAGCGAATGAAGTTGCTTCATGTTGAAGCTACTTGCGAAGCATGCAAAATGTCTGTCTTCTCTAATTTTAATCGCAAATTTGTCTGTACTAATTGTCAAAATCATCTATTGTAAACAAAAGAAAAAAAAAATATCCCGCGGAAAGTGAAAGTTAGCTTTTTAATAGCAATAAAATAAGAAAATAACAATGAACAATAAGCAAAATTTTGTGAAAAATGCCATTATGACCCGAAGAATTTCTTCCAAGCTACATTTTATGGAGTATTCAAGCGCATGCTCCAACCTACATATGAAGCTGAACAAGAAACGTTCCCAGCTTTTAGAGCAGCTGCAAATGCTTAACGTTCTTAAATTATCAATAACTTCGGAACGATTAGCTTGGAAAATAGTAAGTTGTTATCTATAGGTACATATGTATGTACATTAAAATGTACCTATGTTGTTGTGAACAATTTATGAGACATAAATATTTTTGGAAATAATAAAAATGTTTTGTTTCTTTATTAAAAACAACTCTCAAATCGAAGCACATAGGAAAGTCATGTAAACAGCATGTAAGGCTACTTCTGCATTGAACGTATTTAAGGAAAATCTTTTTTGCGTAAATACGAAAAAATTATATACATACATACATACATAACTAATTAGAATCTATACAAAAAATTTACAAAGCTAAAAATACTCGTAATATATTTTTCGAACTTTGTCAACGGTAAGATTTGCCACTTTCATCCAAATCATTTGTATTTGCGTAAAGTTATGAAAGAGATAATAAATATGGCCCACATAATTTTATTTGTAAAAACTGTTTTTTTTTTAATTTAAATTAATTTAAAGGAATGTATAGATTGATATCTATGGTGTATCATAATCAAAATGTCGATTTTGGCGTTTCTGTATGCGATTTTTTTTTTTTTTTTTTTTTGAAGCTATATGAAAATACATACAAATATTGTCAGTTGCTGTTTTCAATTTCAAATTAAATATATTTTTCAACTTTTGTGTCTTTTCAATACGTATTTGTTTTTAATGACACATTTCTTTTATCAATTTAACGAAATGTCTAATGGAACTTAATCAAAGCCGTAAAAAACTGTAAAGAAAACAATGGCCTTCATGTATGTATATTATAAACAAATACTCACGCATCTTCCTTAACATAAAAGTTGCGATCATCATACGAAATAATTTCCTTAATTTCACCAATGGTTATGCCATATAATCTGCGCAACAAACTTTCAACGATTTCATTGGTAACTTTGGGTCTTATATTAGAACCTGGCTGCAGGGTTGCCGAAAATTGGGGGAAGTTCTCACTTTCTTTCTGACTCAAATTATTTGGTTTACTTTCATCTTTATTATTGTTGTAGGTGTATTTAGCACTTGCGTCGTATTCATGATTGAGCGTATAGGATTTTCGTCTGGATATATTTGTTAATTCCACATTATTCCAAGTATCATCCATTATCTTTAAGTGCACTTACTTAGCTGATTCGATATAAATTGAATTTGGGAAACGATAAAAATAATTAGCTGGTTAGATGTTCGTTAAATATTTATCACTAAGCTAATAAAGTATTGCAAATATTTGATTAATAATTTAACTCAATTAGGATAAATAGAACATTTGTTCATTCGCCTTTAGAACTGTTGTTTGCTAATTTTATATCAGTGGAAAAATTAACAAACTTTCAGTTGTTTGAATGTATACGTAATTTGAGAATATTATTTATTATTTTTTCTTTTCTTTTTTGCAATGCATACACGTACATACATACATATGTATATAATTTAATGTAGCTCAGCTTTAATACATACTTACCCCCCGGCGGATTAAAAACGACTAATACTTCTAACGTTAAAATTTTTTTATATCTGTCTTATTCGGTGTTGCCTTGTTTGTTTAAGCGTTTTGTTTTTGCTTTTATCATTTAAAATTTTGTTTATTTTTAAGATATAAAGACGAAAACGCACAAGTCACAATCTAGTAATTGTATACAATAGGCAAACAAATTTTGAAGATACCTAATTAACAAAAGGCAATTGAATAATAAGAAAACTAGGATACGTAATTTTTGAAAATAAACTATGTACTCGTATTTACTGCATTATTAAAATTAAATTAAATGAAAAATTTACATATTTTTTGGTTTCGCATATTTCAAATTCATGAAAATTAGAAATTTAATAAAACAATAATGTATACCTAGTATTCTTAAATAATGATTGGAACAAAGAAAGCAAAATGTTGCAACTTTGCAAAAAAAAGTTTGCGATCTTACTAGCATCACTTCTACAAGTTTGAGTTAATTTGCTCCGGGAAGGTAGTTATACACATGCACGGTTTTTTTAACATTTTTGTTTTTTGCGGTTTTTACAAAGAGAAACACCAATTTAAAACGAATTGCCTATTTATTTTTACGGCATATTCATAATAACAAACTTAGCTAACTTCCTGTTACGTTTACTTTATGGGAATTCACACACAAAAAAACTTACCAGGTAAATAGCAAATTTTTTTTTTTCATACATATGTATAATAAAGCCCTTATGTTACGCGGGCTGCCAGTCAGTAGACCGGCTCACTTGGGTCCTAGAAAAAGTCCCGTTGTGCTATAATAAGGCCCTTAGTTTTTATAAAAATTTTATATGAATTGGATTGGCTTGAAAAATAAGTTACAGTTAACCGGCATTAAAATAACGAAATGAGCATAAATATCTACTTATGTACATATATAAATACACACATATTTATGGTTATGCACATTATCAGAAATCAATACATTTGAATATAAACTTCAGTTAAGTAAGTGTAACGAACGTCCTGTAGTTGTGTTATGTTTCACGGGCTGCCGGCCCACTTGAGTCCTAGAAAGGTCTCGTTGTGCTAACGACCTGTTCTTTAAATAATTTTTACATATTCGTGTATTTAAGCTATATACATACATACATACCTCAGTTTATGTATGTACATATGTATATCGTAATTTCTTAACTTGGCGTTATTTTACTATTAATATGTAAAATGTAGAAATTGTTTTAAATTGGACAAAATGAAAATTTATACTTTTTATGCAATGTGTTCGAAAAAGTGTTGAGGGGGAAACAAGATTTTCCCTTCGATTAACTTAAAAACTTGAAACGGTCTTATCATGTGATTATCTATTATTAGAAACATTTTTTGCTTAGTAGTTTTTAAGTGCCTTCCTACGCTTGCTATCCTACTCGAAAAAGGCCCACTTATTTGCAGTTATTATACAATTTTAGGTAAATAACGGAAATATTTAAAAACATTGCTGTATGTATTTACTTCACACCTATGCATACATACATAGTATATCGTTAGTCTCACAGTATTTATATACTTAATATAGACTTATACACAGCATTTATACCACAATTTATACATATAATACAATTGTATAATATAGTATATATGTTATGTGTACATATATGTATATGCACATAGTATAGCCATTCTGCTTTTCGATTAGCCTTGGCCTCTTTTCGTCAATTACATAGCTATGTTCATACTTGTGTGTGTATGTAGATAGGCTCAATTTAAAATAAAAAGGGCTATTTACTTACTATTTACGTTCAATAACTAGTATAAAATAGGAAAATTTTTAAACTTTTATTGCTAAAATTTGCTAATGTTGGGAATGTACTTTGTGAATTACAATAAAGTTAAACAAATCACAAATTAAAACACAGGTATTATATTCTGTGTATAAAATAAGAAAAACAAAAACATGTGATATCTACTTCACGTTGAACTGTTAACAGGGTCACTACGATACTAAAAATATAAATTAAAAACGAATGCATATGTTCGCGGGTATTTTTAGTAGGTAGCCGTACAAGAGCAGCTGACAACTGCTTCTGCTAATTAAAATACCAAAATATTATTGATATTCACAAAGTACACATGTTTAAGATTAATTATTAGACAATGTTCGTATCAATCGCTTTTTTATATACGGGTTTGGAGTTTTGAGATTTATTTATTTATTTGTTGCATTCTCCACTGACAGATATTGCTTGCTTTAGTTTTGAAAGTTTATGCGAACTAACGTTATCCCAAATTTTGAAGTACCATGCGGTAGAATTATTCTATACTGGCAACATTGGAGTTGGACTCTCAAATCTCTTCCTTACTGCTTTTGTTTTATTTATATATCTAAAATTTTAAATACATTATTGCCTTTAAGATGAATCAATTGTTTATAGAAATTGAACTAAATGAAACGGAAATATTTACTTCTGCACCTTCATTTATTGCTTTGTATGTGTTTAATTATTTAAATAAGCCGGAAAATGTTGAATTGAATTTCGTATGCTCTTCTTTTCCCTCTGAAAATGGGAAATTGAAATTGCGTTCTGAACTTTTAAAGAAAGCAATGACAGAAGATAGAATCTACCAAAAAGAAACCTCTAAAGTAGAAGCAATAAAAGACTTACGTCTTCCTGTGTTTACAAAAGAAGGTGACACCTTTATAGCGGGGATGTGTGCTGTGTGTAGAGAATTAATTTCATGTCATGCGGATGGGGAAAAACGAAAGCTTCTGGGTTTTAAAGAAAGTTGTTTATTAGCTCCAGCTGAATCTTCCATTTGGACCAGGTTTTGTGAAGTCGATATAGTACAAACGTTGTCGAAAATCTTAAACGAAATTGACAATTGTAAACTTAACTCAGAAATTCCAGTAGAATGTGCAAGGTTTGAAAAGCACATGAATGAGCCAGTGAGAATGCATAATATTTACAAGTTGGCCAGAGAAAAGGCCAACACAATTGGAAAAAAGATAAAAATTGAATGCTCGGTCCCAAAAGAGAATTTGGCAATCGAACATACATTTGCGGAAGGAGTTGAATTTACTATAGCCGATCTAATTTTGTACCCTTGTATGCGTTTAATTTATCAATATCACCAGAATATGTTGGAGCATTTTCCGTTAACAAATATGTGGCTGACTCAGGTAAGGATTAGATTCTACTTATTTAAACTTGTTTAATTTTCGTATGTACATACGTAAGTTGTATTAAAAAATGTTTCTGCAATCATTTTAGATTGATCTATTTGACTATAGGTGCAGGCAAATTTTGATTGAACTTTGTTTCTTACCAAATCAGAATAATGTATCGAAAAGTGCAGTAATTAAAATACCAGATTGTCACGCATCAAGTCTTTATAAAAGCGACCCTAAGCGGTATAAGCCACGAAATAGAATATTTACTGACCAGGCAGAAGTAAAAGCTATTCTTCAAAAACTTGAAGCATTGGAATTGAATTTTGATAGTGATTCTCCAACAACTTTTGGTCAAAATCTTATTGATTGGGAAGTAATTGAGCCAACACATGCTGAGAGCTCTGCTTTGCCACAAGAAAGGCTTTTGAGAAAACGCCAGCAATTAGAAAATTTAGCTAATGCTGTTGCATCGCTGGCTCGAAATGGAAATCGAATAATAGACTTTTGCAGCGGTACTGGACATTTGGGGATTTTATTGGCTTTGAAGTTACCACAGTGTGAAATAATTCTCATGGAAAACAAGCAAATTTCACTAAAGAGAGCCAAAGCGAGAACAAAGGATTTGAATCTAAAAAATATAAGATTTTACCAATGCAACATTGATTATTTTGAAGGATATTTTGATGTAGGTACATCGTTGCATGCATGTGGTACAGCAACAGATATTGTTTTACAGAAATGTCACAACGCCGGTGCTCACTTTGTTTGTTGTCCGTGTTGTTATGGTTCCTTACAACCGATGCCTCACATAAAGTATCCTTTAAGTGAGCAATTTCGTAAGGTTCTTTCCGAAAAAGAATTTATGTATATTGCTCATTCTGCCGATCAGGCTCATGCATTGGGAACATTGAATTGCAAACCAGAAACTACTCGACAGGGGCTACTATGTATGGATATTGTAGACACAGATCGAAAACTTCAAGCAGAAGAGGCTGGTTATAAAGTAATTTTAACACGTTTAAAACCCGAAGATTGTACGCCAAAAAATAGGCTTTTAGTGGGACGTTTCCTTACAAAAATTTAACCCAGACAAAAAGCATTTATTAATGTTGTTACATTTAAAGTACCTCAGAGGATTACGAATTTCAAATTTGATTAGATAAGTAAAATAGCCATACATTAGTTGAAATTTCAAATAATTTTTTAAAAATAAGGGCTAACGTTAGGCAGTGTTCTACCACGAAGACCTCAACAGCAATGGAACTTTAATTTATAAATAGAGGAATGAATAAAAACAAATATTGTTGTTTACATAATTATAGCTCGAGTTTTGTTCTCGGATTAATGTTTGTTTCCTTTTTTACAAAAGCTAATCGGAACTAAATAAATCAACTCATTTCAATAAAATCTACAGAAATTTATACTTGGTACATTATATATTTTATATGAAACAAAAATTGTGAGATAACTTAAAATGCAGTAGGAGTCGTTGAAAACAGGCCACCTCGTAATGCCAAAACTAAATGTAACACAGATCCTCCTTGGACTTTATAATCTGCTGCAGTTTTGTCATCATTCCTTAAAATAGAAGGATAATTTACATTTGAATACATTCACGAGAATCTTACATTTGTTTTCCGGAAAAAATCAAACGTTGTTGTTGGGGCGGAATGCCTTCCTTTTCTTCGACACGCTCTTTAATGCGATCAACTTTATCCGTGGGCTCAATATCGATCTCAATCTCTTTTCCGGTAAGTGTCTGAAAAATGTACATTTGCATACAACAAAATTATTTCCACTTTCCAAAAAAAAACTTTCTGAACGAACTAACCTTGACTTTGATCAACATTTTTCTTTGTTTTTGGTTAGTTGATGGCGAAGATATAAATAACAAAATCTCTATGAAAATAAATGTTTTGAATTAATATTAAATTGCGAAAAACTTCCTGTCAGCTTCGACCGGCCAAGTATTAAGGTGAATCCAATAAATCTACAACTATCTTGCTCACAAACTTTAAGAAACTTGGTAAAACATGAGTATTTATAGTTTTTCAACAGGATGACTCAAAAATACTAAAATCAGTGATGACTGGTAGTTATTTTTACCAAACAGCGATTTTTCAACAAACAATCGTTGTTTGTACGTTAGGGTGGGGTGGGTCTATTTAGCAAACGACATTGTGCCATCGAATTTTCGATAGCTTTTGGCATGAAGAAAGAAAATTCCATTTAGACATATCAAAAGAAATTTCAAGGCGTCAAAATTAAATTTTTTTATGAGAGTCGGTGAAAAAAAGATTGGGGAGGAAAAATTATTAAAGGAAAACTTTTCCCCCATCATACTACGCTACTGATTGTGTCATAGCGGTCATTTTCTGCTCCATGCTAAGTCATAAAAAATTGATGACGCAATATCGACATATGTTCGTTCTTATAAAGCCATTCTAATTTACATTATTTACTTATCGCACACTAAATAATAAACATACATATACAAACACTCACCCAAACGGTAAGAGCTAGAGGGCTGAAATTTTCACAGAACAACAAAAATGAAAAAAATGTAGTGTGGTCCTATACAAGGTATTGAAATTAGCTATAATATAACGTTTTAGCTATGTATAACTCGTATAACATGTACATAATTATATTAAATTTTATTGCATGCAATAAAAAGATTAATACACAAAATTTATTTCTTTATACCTATTGACCGTTTGTCATCTTGCAAAACGAGTACATATGTATGTATGTACATACTTATGTATTTCTTAATAAAATTAAAACACTTCTTACTTTCTTTATATTAGGGAGTTTTATTGATTGTGTGGCGTACTGACATGCGGCTTCGTGATCACAATTTGTACAAATTTTACATTTCATTTTTGGTAACTAACAATTTTATTGTAATGTCGTTCACATAAACAATTCTTGAAAAACCAAATGTAAGTGAAATTTCACCCCTATTGTTGAGATAGCAGTGCAATTTATTGTACTCTTATTAGCATCAGCGTTATTTTTTAAAGCAATAAATTATCCTGAAACACGCAATATGAGTTTTCTCACTGGTGTGTTTGTCGTAGGTACATACTTACATACATATGTAAGTATGTATGTAAAATAAATTATTTTAACACTGATATTCTTATATATTTTTTTATTAAAAACTATTATGAAACAAATTTTGTTACAATAATCTTATAAAATTATAAGGACACTTCATCGTATAAATTATAGTAAGCATACAATACATGTATAAATATGTTCATATGTATGTGTATATATGCATCTTATAAAAAATAGTACAAAAAATTATCTATCTTAAAATGTTCTTAGACTAGAGATTTCGAAAGTTAATATGGAGATGATATTTTACAGGGAATGGCAGATGTCGATATACATATGTACGTACATGGTTTTAAAATAAAATAAATACTAATCGTTTTTGCTTCGTAAGTATATATACATACATACATACATACATAATAAGTAATAGCGAAAAAAATTTCAGTTATATACAAATTAAATTTAAGTAGTTGAAAATTTAAAAATAATTTGTGGAATAAATGACAAAATATCTTTGGTTTTTTGTACAAAACTGGGATTTTGCAACGCAGGCGATTTTAAAGAATGTGTATCATGTTTTTTTATTGGCAGTTGCTCCTTAAAATTAGGCTTCAGCTGTTCATTTACAGTCTCGTCTATGACCTGCAGCAGGCGCTGATAGAGAAAAGACTGGCGAAAAATAGGTTTGGACAAGCTGAGATGGTCGTCTTTAAGAACATAAAAGTCGCCAAAATTTATACAAGCGGATTCTTCAGTTACTATACGCAATGGAAACTTAAAAGATGTTAACATAGTTGGTGAGCCTTCGGCAATACTGACAATTTTTATATTACGGAAACATGTGTTAAGGCAGTTCATAAAGCGTTCATGCATTTCTAAAAGTTTAGGAGCACCCTCTTCCATTTCTTTAACTTCAATGGACGGTGACAATATCATTTGCATATGTTGTTTCCATTTAGCAATAGGAGATCCCCGATGAGGAACTCCTAAAAATACAATACCATTTGTATTTTTTGCTATTTGTTTGACTTTTGGGTCAGCACTATCTTTGGACTTCAATAAAATTAATTTAGTCAGTATACCTCCCATGGAATGACCGATCCAAACTATGGGCCTGTCGTTGCCAATATCAGCCATTGATATGCGTTCTAATAGAGATGTAGCCCTCACATCGATGTGACCCTGACCTTTTTCGCAGGGGCAGTACTTAGTAAAGTTGGCTGACCATTCTGTTACTGCGGATGTATAATCAATACCAATGATTCTTGTATTAGGGTAATCTTCCGGCAACCACTCCATAGGCCAACAATTTGTGTATTCTTCCTCGTTATCTTGATTCAACCATTCATTGCCTGGTACACTGAATTCTCCCGAGCAATTCTCACTAGCCGATAAAGGAATATCCGGATGAACAACCTCCCATTCTGGATCCAATTCAGCTTCATTTTGCAACCGCTCGACTAGTTCTTTTGTTGCGTCGTCACTTATTTGAAGAGGTTTGTCCGACTGTTTTGTGGCGGCTTTTAAAAGTGCGTCTGCAGAAAAAATTTTAATTTTTATTTACCTATGGAGTAATTAGCAATTATAAAACTTTACCTTTATTCATGCTTCCCTTTTCATTTTGCTCGCCAAAAGTTGTATTTACTAGTCGTATTTGTTTCTGAGTAATACTTTTACCACCAATTTTCTTATCCATCTTTTCATTTCCATTTTCATTCTTTTTTAACTGAATTCTCCTCTGCTCCCCAACCAAGAACACATCGTCAGTTTCACTAGTATAAAATGCATTCTTGCCATAAAGACCCAATTCAGTAGGTTTCCTATCTTTTTGACGCCATGTTATGAAAACCCCACCCAAAAGGCCATGAACGAAAATAATATCGGCTTTCGGCTTATTACGGGTACGCAAGCGTGGATGCAACGGATAAACATTGGGAGCATAGACGGTATAGTTCGGGTCATCATGATCAAGATTCGCCATAGTTTTGGCCGCAATAACTTGCAGGCGTAAATCCGGACATTTTTGCCATTCAGCTAAGACAGTGATCCATCCAGTAACAAAGAAGTGTTCAACGCTATCTTTAACAATAGACATATTCGCTAAGACTTTGCATAGCGTAGATAAAGTTTCGTTATCATCAGAAAAAATTTTCCACAATTCCATAAGGTGAACTAAACCACCATCTTTTACTATTTTCTCAGCCACTTCAGACTCTTTGGTCACATGATGCAAAAATGATATGATTTCTTTTAATAAATCAGTTTCGTGGACGTTAAAAGATATGGGATTTTCTTGAGTAAAAAATTCGCATACATCTTCCTAAAAATTTTGAAAAAGGAAACATATACACATACATATGTATATGTAAGCAAATAAAATTCTTAAAAATTATAAATTGAACTTACTACTGGATCCTGTTGAGGAAAATATTTGGCAAAAAAATGTTTTACGCATGAGCGTGGCTTTAGTCCTTCCAAAAGTTTATGCAATTCGGACAACACTAGTTTTGGATTTTTAATACATCCTCTCATATGAACAGGTATGAACCAGCGTGTATCAGCTCCAGAGCGAGCTAATGAAACAGCAGTTCGAGCATCGCATATTTGTGCTAGGTGTTGAAAGTCCCAATCTTTTAAATGGTCAATGCGAGCTAATTGCCTAACAGCTTGTAAACGCTCATGATGGGATCCAGTCTGTGCAATATTCAAAAGTCGCCAGGCAACAGAGTGTTTCACTGCTTTCCACCATTTTCCAACTGGATTTACAATAACACTTATCCATTTTTTTTCATCTTCTTCTTGCTGCTTCAATTTACGCATAGATTCTTTGTAGATATGATATTTTATATATATGTAATCAGGTTCTGGTGCCTTATCAGTTACTTCATTAGATTTATCAACAAATTTTGAAATTATTCTATGTAAATTACGCTTTTCATAAAGAATAAGGCCACATCTAAAAAGTAAGCAAGCAAAAAAGGTTTTAATTAAGTTTTCGTCACTTTTATTTATTGACTTACACTTAAAGCATTATTGTAAAGCAAGGGTGTGGTGTAACCTACATGCAATGTATGTATGTATGTATGTAGGTTATTATTTTATGAAAAAGCAAAATTAAAAACTAAATATACCACGCAATATGTCCGAATTCTTAACAGATAAGCACATATAAAAGGACATTTTTTTTTCATTAACAATGATAAATAATTTTATCAAGCAATTGCCAATTGTATCATTAACCAAAAATAAACGAATTTTCCTATGTATGTATGTATGTATGTATTTGCGATTACATATGTATGTATGCATTTACGAAATAATTTAATTCATTGATACATACATATGTATATGTATCTACATGCATACCTTTAATTAAATAAATGTATACTTAAGTATGTATGTATGTAGGTAGATAAATACGTCTGTAGATTTGAGTCACCACTAGTCGCTTCTCTTATGATGCAAGGACTGTTTCAACAAAATCGAATGTTTTGTTTTCACCAAAACCTTTTATAAACAAAATGCAATACTTATTTAAGTATGCAGGTACATATGTATGTACATAAGTACATACATGTACAAAAATCAAAAACAAATTTTTTAAATGTTGACTGAGTTGATCGAAACAAATAAAAATAAAGATGCTTGCTTTAAATGCTGCCAATACAACTTACATACTATATACAACAACAAAATATACGTACATACGTAGGTATTTACTTGTTCTAATATTTTTATGCTTTGTTTTTTTTAATTTTCAGTTTTGAATCAACATAGATATGTACATAGGTACCTAGAAGCTTTTAATTCATGTCGCTTTAGAAACATGAGCCCCTGAGTTCAAAGACGGGCGCTGACGAGAAAGTGTTCGGCTTCGAAACAACTAGTTGTCCACCCTGCTAAATGTCTTTGATGTGTTCTTTGCCGAATTTAATTAATATCAATCACAAGGATGATATATTCATATATTCACAGAATTTTTTTCGTCATGACTAGGACTTACATATCTACGTATGTAAGTATGTATTTAGCAATGCTCATTCATTTAGCCGCTTAAAAATTGCATTCTGATAAAAAATCGTGTAACTTACCATAACATGTTTACAATTTTACATCTGGTATTTTTGTTTACGCTGCAACATCTGTAAACATCTTACTTGCTTACATACATTCCCAAAACTACTTATTGTATATACGTATGTATGTATGTATATCACTAATCTATGTGCGTAGATTATTGCATTAATCAATATGAAAATAATAAAATAACCTATACTCAGATTTTTTAGACGAGCCTCTTTTTCATGTGACGTTGCAAGGCAGAACACACATGCCCAAATAGTTTGAATGTATGCTTAAATGTTAGAATATGTGTACGTACCTACATATATACATATAAATTGCTTGCATTATTTTGTTAACAAATACAGAAGATGGATATTGAGTAATTATGTGTCATAAGGTTTTGGTAGTGCATGTATGTGCATACATATAGGTGTACATGTATGTATATGCAGATTAATATTAGTTTTATTTATAAAACATACTTATGTTAAATTAGTAAGTAGGTACTGATTATTTTACATACGTTGTTAATACGCCAACAGTGCCGAACGTTTTTGGGTACCGCCGTAAAGTTGAAGATAAATTATTCATTGGACACTAGCTCTGGTTTTATGCAACAATAGTTTTAGATTATTTATTTCTTTTGATGAAACCAAAATGTATGTATGTATGTATATAATCAAAATAACATTAATTTAATTAACCGATCTCTTTTTTGCACAAAAGTAAACGAACTATTAATTATTCGGTAGCAAAAGCCAAGAAAATGTACAAATAGTTTTTCACTTATTTAATTTATAATACGAACAAAAGTTCAAAAATCGTACAGATTCTAAAATTATTTGTTACTGAGATTTATTGTATTGTATTCAAAACACTGTATAATAATCTCACTCTTATTAAGATGTAGTTATGTCTTTTATTTTTCACTAAACTTATCACTTCGCTTTTTAGTTTTTAAATGATTGAATTTACTCATCGAAAAATATTTATATGCCCACAATTTCAGTCCCAATTTTTGTTTTTCATTTTATTTTCATACCAATTTGTTGT
This sequence comes from Sturmia bella, assembly GCA_963662145.1. NCBI lineage: Eukaryota > Metazoa > Arthropoda > Insecta > Diptera > Tachinidae > Sturmia > Sturmia bella. Next base: position 4,862,573 of record OY759171.1, on the reverse strand, counting down.
TGTTTACTTTATATTGTTTTGTATATGCACATATTTTGATAAACAAGAATTAGACCCAACAACAAAATTTATCTTACGAGCTTACGAGTGACGTCATTATGACAAATCAGGGAATTGTCAGGGAATACGTTTTGAAAGCATGCGGCGAGAAAAATGCAATTAAAGTGCTGCCAAGTTCGATTATATGTTTGTCGAGTATTCTTGGTTAACCGGCATATAGACGGGAAAGCACTTTCATTAAATTTTTTGTATACGTATGAATAAAAATTGCAATGAAATCTGTAAAAATTGCTTGCTCAATTTCAAAGGAACGTGAAAGTCCATTTTAAAAATGTCGTCAAAGCGAAGAGTTGCAATTATTATAGTTTTGTGTATTATTGAAATAGAATTTCCCAGACAAACATATGTAAATGTATAGGGCAACATTCAAAAACAATTTTTATTGCTAAACTTTTATTAATTAATTTAATAATTACCACTATAAATATATTTCATTTGTGTTCTTTATTCATATTTGCTGTAAAAATGTTTTAAATATTTTATAATGTACAAAATAATTTAAAATTCACCATTGTTATTGTACTGCAATCCTAAAAATTTGTATATAAAGTAGAGTAGGCAACCATGCCTATCTTGTCACTTTACTTTAAATAAATGTCAAAAAAATTTCAAGAAAATTTGCTGAAAGCTGAGTTGAAAGCACAGTTGAAAGTTAGAAAATTGTGAGTGTGTTAGTAAAAAAGTGTGAATGTATTGCAACTTTCAGGCATTTACTTTCCTGTCTAAATGATGGGTTAATAAAAATTTTAAGTAATTAATAACTGGCCATAAAACGGATACAAACGAACATAACGTTTTTCTCTTACAACGCTTAAAAAACAAAAATTTTAATTTGTTTATTTATTTATTAATTATTTATTTGTTTATTATTTATAAATTTATTAAAATTTTTTGCTGTGCCAAAATTAAATATGTTACAATTTTTTTTAAGAACTAAGCTAGAAGAGGATTGGTTTTTTGAGCTAAATCCAATCATTATTGCTTTACATGTGTCAAAAAAATGAGAAAAACTGTTTTTGAGTCTTATAGGAAAAGAAATCGGAAAAAAATTATCCAAAAATTAAAGTTCCGAACAACTAAACAAAAATTAATAGTTATTCATTTAAACCACAAAAAATGCAATTATTAGCATCTAAAGTATTTAATATTATATAACGTAATAGTATGTATATTAATAGTTTTGTGTTTTCGAGAGATGCACGATTTCGCAAGATTTGTGAAGTGTTTTTTCTGGGTGTTAAATGAAAGGCAAATTCGATACTAGTTTCGCCGTAGTATTGGTCACATTTTGTGCCAAGGCGATTCGCCTTGTTTTGTGCAAAGCGAATTAAACTAACTTAAGTTTAGTTCGCCTTGATTTTGTGAATGCAAAGTGTAAACATTGCAAAAAATACGTACTATATGTAAATTGTAAAAATTCAACCATAATTGTTGCATACATAATTTAATTTAATAAAAAGAGGCTAGACGCATTGATAAAGAAATATGAAAAACTTTTAGATTAACGACTTTCAAAATTAAAGAAACAACGCGAAGAGAATAACATCAGGGTATTCTGTGCAAACACTAATAATAGTTAAAATTCTACAGTACAGAAAATATGCCACTTGAAGAGATGGGAGAACAGCCTTCAAATGAAAATTATTCATGCGCTCCCTGTAAGGAACAGGAAGAGTGCATCGTCTCGGAAGAATATTCTGTTCTTCCAGAAATGTTTTATTCGCTACCTATTGACAGTGTGGTGAAGGAGGTCGGATCAATTTTTCACCAAAAGAAATATTTCATATTCAAGAGACTTCAAAAAGCTGTTGAAGATTGCAATAAACGCTTTGGTAATCGTAAAGAACTAGCAAGTGAGGCCGATCCCTCTGTAACTGAATTGTGTGCTTCATTAGAAGAACTTTTTTATTATGGTCTAAAGCAACAACAACAACAAAGCCAACTTAATTTTGTTGTATCAGCAGCGAATCTTTTCCAAAATATGCAAGAAATTGTTACAGGTTCGTCAAGTAAAACCTCAAATACCTTGAGAGCTTCCACGGAATCCAGTTTCTGGGAATTTTGTCAAAGCTTTCTTACACCACATGAAAAGGAACGCTTTGAAAAATTGAAACAAGTTTGGACCAATTTGGGAAAAGGTAGATCTTTTATTAGAGCCGCGCTTAATGAACATTCCCTGCAAAGGTACATCCTAATGTGGTTGTCAGAATATCATATTTTAAGTTCTTACTACTGTCATTGGTCTGTTTTGCTAGATGAGAGCATGTCAAAGTCCTTGCCTGATTTAATTAAGTCACTGGACCAAATTCTTTTTGCACTTCCTGTTGATACAGCAGAGTTAAATGTGTCTCTTGAAAATAAAGTCGTCCAACATACCGTTGTGAAAGAAGAACCTATAATTTATGCACCTTCACCTACTAAAGTGGAACCAAAACTAAAACGTAAGTCAGCAGTTGTAGAGCGGCCGATTGTAAGCACCAATTCTACGGATGACCTTTTGAAAAGTCTACAAAACAATGCAAAAACCGAGCAAAGTAATGCGCCATTTGAAGTATACACGGGAATTGAGGAACAGCCTTCTTTCGATGGCATACCATCAGATCCTATAGAACCCGAACTGGCATTTCTTAAAGAACCTTTATCGTGGCCAGTTGAACAGACAAATGATGACGTTGTGCAAGGTTCAATATCATCAGCAAACTCCTCTCATGATATAGACGGCGACAATTCGTCCCAATCCAGTAAATATTCTTTTTGCAATCAAGCTGTTCTGAACTGTAACAACCCACAACACCTTCAATTGGAGGAGCAATTGAAAGATGTTAATGAGCGTTGCTCTCTACTGGAAACGAGAGTGGCGCAGTTAACGTTAGAAAATCGTCAACTCATTCGAAGGCTTAAAAAACATTTTGAAGATTCTGGGATAGATCCTTCTTCATCATTTGCGGCAAACTTTCTCATCACAATTCCTCATACCAAACTCCACAAAGCAAACCATACTACAGGATCTTTTCATCTTTATGAAATCCACATAACAATGAGACAGAATTTGGAACATTGGTCGATATGGCGTCGCTACAGCGATTTTAATAAACTTCACAAGTCACTTCTGAAAACGCATCCCATTATTTCTTCAGTTGAATTTCCACCAAAAAAACGATTTGGTAATATGAATTTAAAATTCGTGGAAGAACGGCGTCAACAATTACAAATTTATTTACTTAGCTTGGTTGAGACATTGCCACAGCTGGAGGCTTGCAAATCTAAAGCCGAATTGCAAAAAGTTTTTCCATTTTTAAGGGAACGGTAACGGTTGGTTATTGTTTTCGGTACTTTATATATAAACACACTTATTTTTGTAACCTTTACTTTGTTAACCTTCAAAGATCATATTTCTTTCTAACTTATAATTTTTTTATGTTCTCTAAATCGAATTTAGTTGATTTTTCAAGTTAACATACCTGCACATTTGACAAAAGAGAATACTCTCTGTGGACAAAACTTGTGGCTTTTTGGTTTTATTTTAATAAATTTTCATTGATAAAAATCGTTCGATTTACAGATTATCAAAGTAAAAAAAGTCACTTTTTAAAACTATCTTCATCAAAAGAGGGGCGGGCGATCAAATAGAAAAAATGCATAAATTATATTAGCTAAATTGTATTATAGATACTGTTAGTAGAAATAAGTACATACGCTTATGTATGTATGCATACATGTATTAGCTTATTCTTACATTGTGTCAAGATATATAATACATACATATGTTTCACATAATAAAACTCTTTAAAATAAATATTTATATCTACAAAAAAAAACTGTTTTTAAAAAATTTTCTAAGATATAGTTTAAGCGAAAACAAACAATTTAAGATAGTTTCGTTGTGCTTATCACAAAAAATTTCAACATGGATTAGGGTCGGCTTTAATGGTACCAATTGCCGTAAAATGAAAAAGTATGCTTCCAGATGCTCATGGAGTTTGTATGCCAAGCTGGTGTTGGCTTTACCACAGAGGAGAAAATTCCTTAGTTGTGAAGAACAAATTTTGCATACCTATGAAAAATCTTATAAACTGAAATTGAAAAAACTCGTTTCTTTCGAAACCTGGCTCCTTATTCTAAAGTTTACCCAGGGATTGCGCAAGTTTCGATATGTAAGTCATCGAATATCCCTCAAAATTCAACAGTCTTATTTTCATTAAATGAAAAACTTGGTACAAAATTGTAGTAGAAAATTATCTGCTCAAACAAATTTAAAGCCGATATTTGAGAATTTCGCATCATTTCGTTGTAATTTTTATTTCTACAAAAAAATGTGTTTAATTTTTTTTTAGAGATTTTGCGAAGCAGAAAAACACGAAATATACATACATATGTATATGTATGTATATACATTTGCTATAGCTAAATAGTAATAAAAAAATCTGCTTCACTGTGGTTGCTTGGGTTTCTTTTTTCAATGCAAGTTTTTGAACGTTACAAAAATTTGTATGTATGTGTGTACTTTTTACAAAATGAACTGCTGGGCATCAATGGTTGTTTTCTAAATTATTTCCTACCATGCATAAATTTGATGCATACAATGCAGAGCTTTGGCTATTTTTTAATTTAAAGTGCGTTTTGTTGTTGCAAAATGTGCAAAAAGCAAACTCTGTATGTACATATGTATAAATTTGTTGTCAAAAACTAACCAACCGGTTTCTTTTTTCTTCCAGACTTACCTCATAGTTGTTTCTTTCTTTCTTTTGCGTTGGTATTACCTCGCCTTTTTCCATTATAATTTATTACAGCTAAACTGTTATTTTATCAAGAACTGTTAAAGTAAATATGTGCGCCTGCGTTTTATATATGTACATAGTATGTTATGTATGCACATACAAATACATATCCTAGTTGAATGGTATCACAGAATAATTTTCAGCTCATTTGTAATTTTAAGCTGGACTTAACGTTACTTGTACAATTTTTGATAAAAATTGATATTAATTTAGTTTTGTTGAAAAAAGTTAAGGAATGGCGCGTACCATTAAAAGTGTTGACGAATTTGAGAAAATACTTACAACTGCTAGTGACAAGGTGGTAGTTGTAGACTTTTATGCCACATGGTGTGGACCGTGCAAAGAAATGGAACCCCATTTGCGAAAATTGGCTACGCAATACAAGGACCAAGCTGTTGTCATCAAAGTAAATGTGGATAAATTTGATGATATCTGTGATTATTACAAAGTGCGAAGTATGCCAACATTTGTTTTCATAAAAAATCACAGGCGCATTTCCAGTTTTGCTGGGGCAGATCCAAAACTCCTGGCACAAAAAATGGTTACATTAACTAAATAAATTGAAAAAAAAAAACAAAATACGGAAGAATACTAAATTCAATGAGGCATTGAGATACTTTATTCTTTTAACATTTTTATAAGAAAATTAAAAAAAAAATTATAACTTTTGTATGTTTGTCAGTACTTTTTTAAAATTGTTTGTTTCTTGTCTTGTATTTGTATTTTTTAAGGGGTGACTTACGAAATAAAAAAAAAACATTGTATGTGTACCTAAATAAAGCAGAAAAATCCACAAATTTTTTGAGTTTTATTTTTATTACATACAAAAGATCAAAACAATTTTACAAATCAGTTACAATTTTGAAGAGGTATGTATGTATGTACGTACGTGTCAGCGGCTCACGGTATCGTCCACTCACTAAAATTATTTCACTTGCCCTATATGCTTTCTTTGCATTGATATTGCAAAGTACCAAGTGAAATGCAAACACCAAAATTATATTTTGCTTGTGATTCTATTTCAATTCAGTAGTAGCATTAAAATCCTTTCTAGGACAATAATTTTACACATTACAGCGAAAATTACTCAATTTGCAATAAATATATAAAATAGAAAACCTATGTACATATTTTTTATCAGGTTGTTTGTTTAAATTACCGCTGTAAGGAAAACAAGGTACATACATACATACATATGTATAAAATCCACAAAATTTTCAAGTTATTTACTGCATACATACTATGTATCTATGCATATAAAGTTGCCACGTTCGAAAATTGAATGTATGTATGTATTACATACATACTCCACAGGTACGTACATATGTACACATTTATATTTTGTCGGGACGTTTTTTCCTTGTCAATTACATATAAGAGCCACAGCTTATTAAGGTAAACAATCGTCAGTATTATTGTTCGTTTTAAAAGTTAATCGCGTTTTTGAAAAATGATGCTGTGATTTCAAAAAATATGCTACAGGAACGCCATCAAATATGCCGTGGCTGGCGTATTTGACTGTCAAAAGTGCGATTTTAAAACGGACAGCAGCAACGAAAACTCTCGTTTGTAAAGCAAGCCAAACAAAATAAGGTTGATTATCAGTTCTATTCTGATAATCATTTGCCTTCAAATCACGTGATTTCCAAAAACAATTTTGCACCAAAAAGCGGACTGGATCATATTTGTATTGATTTTTCTAATACCAACTCGCTTAAAATGTTATTGCAGACTTCCTTTACATTAAACAATTTCATTTTCAGTTTAGAAACCACGTGATTTGGAAGCATGTGATTTGCAGAACAGGCCCGTATCTGCCTATTTGAATATGTGTGCCTTTGATTTTGCCCTTTCAGCAACAATACGTATTTTTTAAGGCGCATCCAAATGGATGCGTTTTTTTTATTGATAAAATGAAACGATTGCAAATTACTTATGTAAATGGCGGCAGATACAAGTTTATTCGAAAAATTAATTGAATATGTGAAAGGTAAACTTTTTCTCCCGTTTTTACGCTTACATTAACTTCAAAACTTTTAATTATTTCATTAAAACAAATGTTTACTATAACTATGCATAAGTTAATACAATTTATTAAAAAAAATATTTGTATTATAAATTTAAAATGAAATATTACCAAATGAATAATTAACTTAAAACAATCAATGAGAAATTTAGAAGTAAAAAATATATAAAAAATTTTGAAAAAGTTATAGTTACACGAAAAAAATACATAATCAAATCATTTGCATAATTTTTACTTCAATTAGTCCAAAATTTTTTTTTTCATTTTTATAGAAAAATATATATTGTATGTACATGTTTTTGAAAGGTAGGCCTGCTTGCGTGTTTTTCAATGTATTTCTGCTTAAGTTAATTTAATATTTTATGCTGTTTTTTTAACTGCTCTTGTTTACAACATAAATAATTTTATGTATGCATTATATAATTGTATGAATTAAAAATATTAAACATAAACATTATAATTTCAGATTTGATACATTCTGTTTTAGTATTTTTAATTTAAAATATCTTACTTCTTTGTTTGCGTATAAAAGTTGTGCGTTAGCGGTAGAATTAAAAATAACGAAAACCAATTCAAAAATTGAGACGCACAAAGTATCAAAACGCTTTGTTGTTAACATACTTAGGTTATTGCTTAAAATCTTAAAAATATAATAACAAAAAGCTTATTAATTACGCCAAAAATTTTAAGCTTGTTTTACAGTTTAAAAATCTACCTTGTTTCCATCCAGTATTAGTGTAAAAAATAAAAAAGTAAAAATAAAAAAAAAATTTGAATTTGTATTATACATTATTGTAAGCTTTGTGATTCCAAGTGTGTAAATAGAAAAAACAACGCAAATTTTTCGATTTTAATTAAATGCTTTAATTTTTTTTTTTAAACAAAAACTAATTATAAACGGTTAATAGTCTTAACGGTAAAGAAAACCTCGTACTATTTAAATTAAATTTGCCCGCAATAAGTCACATTTTCTTTGCAAATGCTAATGAACAAAACCAAATGCGTTGCAATATAATTTATTTATTTTTTTAAATTATTCCTAAAGCTAAACTATTTCTAGAACAAATTTACATGTACATAATTACAAAAATATTGAAGACGAAATGAAAAAAACACACATTAAATTTCTTATTTATAATTATTCAATGCTGTTGTAATTCATTTAATGATAAAAAATTAGATTTTTTTCTACTCTTACAACCCAGATGATGTGCATGTCAAAATATACTGGTGAGTCTGGTCAATACAAATCTTTTGTATGTATTAACTAAACCCGGGTGCAAACAACATTTCAGAATGGACTAAACCCAAATATGTAGTTTCAAATATTACACATAATTACTTTACACAGATATCTTCAACTAAAAATAGATTTAGTTGATTACAACTTGATTGTTAATTAATTTATAACATTTTTTTGTTATACTTTTTGAAAAATTCAAACTTGGCGGTACGATATTCAGTGTTGGGCTAAGTGCTCTGCCCACTATAAATCATGCAATTTAACAAACTGCAAATTCAATGCCGTACTCCAAATTTTATTTTCATTTTCCTCAAATGTCCTCATCAAATTTAAGCCATGAAAATCCATCTTATAAATCTAGTCCAGTTAACATCGTAACAAAAATAAGAGAAAATTTACATTTAATTAAAATAAATAGGTATTTATGAAAATTCTATGCTGGCATTTGCAGATTTTGTCATGTGATCCGAAGAATCTCGACGTCTTTTAAAGGGAGGTTGGCTTGTAAAAGATGCATCATTAGAACTACATTTAGCCTCAGTAGCAAAAGTTTTAGGTGTAGAATCACATGATTTTTCTTCGCGAGTGTCATCGGTAGAACGCTTGTTTTGCGTTTGTTGATGGAACGGCTGAGCATCCACCTTATGTTGTGAAAGGCAGGAGTTTAGAGCAACAGCATTGGTAAAATTAATTGACATAGAAGTGGTGTGTTGCACAGCAGTTCCACTATTTGTGGCAATAGCTTGAACCATTTCATTTTCTACAGAAGGCGTCATTAAAGGTGACAAGGGTGCTTGATTCGTTTCATCATCATTACAATGGTTCTCTTCGTATCCCCCTAAATTTTCATCATCGTCTTCGTCGGAATCAGAGCACCAAGATACTTGAGCTCCCGGAAATACATACGATGTGCTGCTATCGTGTGCATAATAAGTTCCCTTGTAAAGACGCTCTGCCGCACTTTGTTGTTTCATTTGTCTTCTAATACTTTGTTTTTCGGCTTCAGAACAATTGTTGTCAGCGGTTTTGGTATTGCTTAAAGTATTACCTGCCGGCAAATTTGGTATTGCCTGCACCGTCGAGGCAGGCATATTAAGGCTTTTATTGACATCGGCAGAATACACAAAATTTGAGAAACTGGGGGCAGAGTTTGAAGAATCTGTTAATATTCCACTATCTTTTGAAGAGTCGATGGACAAATGACGGTAATCACAAGGACCACCAAGACTACTACTGCCCATAGGTTCATCTAAATCGTCGGGAGAAAGAAACTCAACATCTTTTTTCGAACATGTTGACGAAGACTCGAAACCAGAATAACAATAAGTATTTGTTTTTGCAGATTGCAAGAGTAATTCTGAAGACTGATTTGATTTCACTGATAATGTATCAACATTTGTGGAGACCTCTTTAGCTGTATCTTCGCCATCTGTTTCTTGTTCGAGTGGAATTAACTCCTTGGACTCTTTAAGTACCTCCTGATCGAAGCATATATCTTTCCACTCCTCCCCTAAACGGTGGCAAATTTGATTGATTATCACATCACCATCTCCCAGCAACTCAACATCGAACTCGAGGTGAAGTAATTGTTCGCGATTTATGAGTATTTGTGGCACTTGATTGGGTATAGAACTTGGTATTAGGGCCACAGGACGCACTTTTAATGAAGAGCCCATAACGATAAGTAGATCGCATTTGTCCTTATCGCTTGCCATAACAGTGTGAAATTCATCTGGCAAACCTTTGGTTAAAGAAAAATAAATAAGTGTTTATGTATGTAGTACATATCGCCATCTAAAATCCAAAAGTTTGCATATATATATTTTACTTTTATCGGAAGAAGCAAAAAACGTTATAAATTTAAGTCTTTTTAGTTCTTGTTAGCCAAATTTCAGAATTAGCACTAAAAAGTCAATACAGATTTGGTTTAATGATGTAATAATTTAATAGCAGTTCTTTAGTAATGGGAATCATTATTGTAATGAAATAAGAGTTCCGAAATCATCTTATTCGATATAATTGTCTATATTAATGTAGACGAGAACATTTTCCAGCTATTGTCCTGGTTTGTAGATGTTTTAAATATCTTATTCCAAATAGCCAAATCTTATATACCCTTTTTATAAAAACTTAAGTTTCATTACCAAGACATAATAGTGAAAAATGAGTCTTTAAAATACCGAGATTTTGTGTATAGACTTAGGCGCATATACATATATGAAAATAAATATGTAGGTACATTTATTTTATACAAACCTTCACCAAAGAAAACAATATCTGGTTTCATAATGCCATTTTCAACCAACTGTCTTAAGTCGTTTTCTGAAACAGAGATAGATGCGTCCAAACTTTGTTCAACATTCGGTTGACATTTCGGACATACTGGTATACGTTGAGCAAATATATCGTTACGTATGCTATTAGCGTCACATTTATACTTGCATTTGGTGCAAGAAGCCGTTGAAAAAGATCCGTGGCATTCAATAACATTTTGTATTCCGGCTACCTGCTCTAATGTATCAATGTTTTGTGTATAATTTCTTAAGAGCTTTTGTTTCTGTTCCAACATTTTTATAAAACGATGGCACGGCGAAGGCTTAAATTGACCGGGATAGATTTCACGTGCAAATTTATAGAAAGGCCGAGGATCACGTGAGAAATAATTTATATCAAACATAGCCTGTGGACCGGGTAGGTCTGGGAAATCCTTTGCTAAACGAGAGTAAATGCCATCCGAAGATCTAAAGTCCGGAATACCACAAGAGACCGAAACACCAGCACCCGTAAGAACAATAATATTTTTTGATTTTTGTAAAAGATCGATTACATCTTCGAAAGTGTTTACATAGGAAAGTTTTTTCCTTCTAGGAGGTTCTGAAAGTACGCTAGCTAATATGCGCCACAAGGTCATATCTGTCAATTCAGGGCTTATACGTTGTGCAGCTGAGGGTAAGAATTTCGAAAAAATTTCGCGAGGATTCGCCCCAGAGTGTATTTGTTTTTGTACCCAATTAAACGGTCGTTGATTTATTGGTTTCCAATCTCTACCGGACATATCAGAAAGGCCACTTAGGTCAGAGTAGTCAGAGTCCGATGTCGTGTCGTCCGTTTCATCAGCCGGATTGTCTTCATCATCTTCGTCATTCTCTTTGGACGAATTCGGAAAATTTGCGTAATTCCGTGACTGCTGCGAGTTCTCATTTTCTTCGTAGTATTTTGTAAAATTACTGCAAGTGAACTGTTCTTCGACACCTTCATTATTTAATGGATCTGCAGCAGTCCCTTTAACAGGTGTGGTTGATGATGCTTCCAAATTTATGTCAGCCGTTGGCGGCAAAGAAAATGTTTTCATTATTTCAGTATTTGTTTTGACCACTTCTTCGCCACAACTATTATACGTTGTGGACGCCTTTGACGATGACGAAGTCGACATTGTTTTTGCATTTAATATATTAGCGCCAAAATTAAAACTTTGTTTATTTACAGCATATTCTTCGACTACATGAAAAAACTCTTTTCTTTCTTGATATTTAATGGGATGAACGTCGTCCAATTGCTCTAATCCATTTGAATTTATTCTAGCATGATCATAATTATCCATCATTTTCCAGATAACCAATATTCACAATTACAAATCGTACAAAAATACACTGATGAATTTGTTGTCTTTCTTGCACTTTAAAGTTTTTCTCTTTCTTCCCAATTGTATTTTTCGTTTTATGAAATTCTACACAAATTCGTTTGGTACACACAAAAATTTTTCTAGACTCGATTGAAGAACAAAAAAAAAATTCCACAAACTTCGACCGAATAAACTATATCTGTCCATGAATTACTTTGTATTTATTGCAAAAACAATTTTCAACAAATATTTTATGAACTTATGATTATGCACGTAATATTTTTTGTGCGTAAAATTTCCGAAAAGAAAATTTTAATAAATTGTGTATATCCACAAGCATTAATGTGACGTTAATGAAAAAAAAGATGGCTGCCTTTTGCGCTACGCAGTTGTTCAATATAGTACTAACTTATTTATGACTAATGTATTAGTCGTTTCGCAATTGGCTATTACACAACATACGCAAATAAATAACATATTTTTAAAATTTTTAATTATTAAACTTTATTGTGAAAATATATTTATAATTTTTTGTTGTTACTCTTAGTTTTGTCAAATGCAGCTCTGTTTTGTGCCGAAATATAGGTGTATATGGCTGACTGTTGCTAGGGTTGCCAATATCAAACATGTGGGAAGAAGTCTTCAAATCCAAAAACAGTTCACAAATGTTTCATGGTCGAGACAGTCGTTCATTATCTGGATATATTTTCTGACGCGAAAAAGAAAACGTTCCGATCTATTGTCTCTTAATAATTCCAGATTGGGAACATTTCCATTTTTGCGTAAAGTAAGAGTGTTTTTTTTTTACATTTGTGAACTGTTGCACAAAAACAAAATAAATGCTATTTTTCTTGAAGTTGTTCTTATTGTAGGAAAGTGACTACCTTATTAGTTGTATTATGACAAAAACGAAAATGTCTTGTACATATAGAGTACACTACACACTCTATCTCTCCATTTCCAAAATATAATTGACAAAAATCTGTGTTTCAGTTGAAAAAGTGTGAAATCGCTCTTATATGAGTTTGACGTTTGCCACTAGAAATGTTACACATATGTATATATTTGCTACGCTGCATCTACATTAGATAGTGCTGTCAAGACAGAAAAAAATATGTATTAATTGTCAAAATCGATAGCAATTGTTTTCGATGCAGGTAGCGCTTAGACAGTAATTAAAACAATTAATTTTTAACAAAATGCCGAATACATTGAACTACAAGTTGCCGCAACATAGGTTTTGCGTAAGCTATGTAAGCTAAAAATAAATAAATGAAGAAAAGGAAGATTTCGTTTATGAATTTTTTCACTTTAAGCATTTCTTCCTTAGTTTCGAAGATGAAGAGATCGATTTGTCAAACTTCTCCACATAAAACTACACAATTATTTTACATATTGTTATTTTTTTAAACTTTATTAATAATTAAAACCTCCGTACCGGCACTTTGTGGTACCGGTCTTCGATGAGAAATGCGTTACGTAAATATATTGCATATAGGGTTATAATATATTTGTAATCATACTTATTATGTACATATTTTATCAATTCCTGCAATAAATTTGTTTTTTAAGGAATTTTTATTATACTGACAACCAAGTTTGACGTTTTATGTTCGCAATACTTTTCAACAAAATTATTGCCGCAATTGTTTTCAGGCGCAAAGAGACTTGTCTTCGTTGGAGTTAGTTTTGACGTTTGGTGCAATATTTTATGTTAGCATATTTACTATCAATCCAGACGCAGGGTTACGATTGAATTTGCTGAGAAAAAAAAAATCTCCATTGGATAGCATAAAAATTTTTGTCTCGTGAAGACCGCAGACTAAAATCGCTCTTATTGACGACAATATTGTAGGATTGTCATCATTTTTATGTCATTGTTCTTCTCTTTGCAAAAAAGACAGAAAAGGGATTTTAAGCCAATTGTGAAACAAAATTTTCTTTTTGTAGGAGTTTGGAACATATTTTTTGATTAATATTTATATTAAGCTGTGAAGAAGTTATAGAAAATTGTTATCTATAGGCAGCTATGGAAAATCTGGATCTGTATGCAATACTAGGAGTAACAAAGAGCTCTTCAGATGCGGAAATAAAAAAGGTGAAACAAATTTTTTTTTTTTATAAAAATGGGAAGTTTATAACATTTAACAAGTGTAATGTCAAAGGTTAATTGAAAGAAAGTTGTGGAAAAATTTATTGTATAAATTCCGTTGCTTATGTGTAAAATTTAATTACTCAATGTGTGAAAATGACTGCAGTAATTCATGTGTAACAGTTTAAATAATTATTTTGAGTTACTTATTTTTTTATGTTCGTAGTACACAACGGCTGGAAAAGCAGGAGAGAAAAGATTGTTTGCAATCCAGGCTTGCCAAGTGCGTGTTTGTTTAACTAATTAGTAGATTTAAATCCACATTGTTTTCAGACAATATGTTCCATTCCGTATCGTTGAGAGTTCTTACTTACCAAATAAAATGTACATGCATTGATATTTAGTTATTAATTGTAAAATAATATACTGATATCAAAAGATTTAATTATTTATGTAACTCTGGCAAGGTTTTTTTTTCTTTGTACATTTAGCTTATAAATAGGTATTTGTTTTATTTAAAGCATTATTTTTTTTAATTCCTTAATGTTTCAACAAAATTTCCTTTAATATTTTTTGCAGTCAAAATATTTTCAAAAAATTGGTGTTAAAAACACAATATGTGAGAATTCTGATAGAGAAAGAAGTAACGGGCTAAAAGAATGTACCATTGTTTGATATATGTACATATAACGAAACTTATTTGGTATTAACGTTATAAAAACATAGTTAAAAAATATACACATACATTAGCCGAACCGGCCACCCCTTGCTGTGACTTTTAAAATAGTTTTAAATAATATTTTTTTCCATATCGATTTCAAATTCGACTTTGAACAAAAAATACATGTTGTCATACTGCTGACATTTTTGAGACGCAAAAATAATTTTTAAGATTCGGTACGCGGTCGTGTATTCGAAAATAATGTTGGGGAACATTTTTTTAAGAGTTGGTCATACTTTTGACTCATCTAAGGGCATCCTGGCACTGATTAGCCCCAGCAGCCTATATTTCTCCTATCACCCAGTATACTTTTCGAACACCGACCCCGTACCACTCGTTCTTGGGGGCTCCCATACAAAAATACAAATAAAAACTTGAAATCGGATTCCTCGAAAATGTCAGAACAGCTATCGAAATCGATCGGGCCTACTAAAATATGCAAACAACCCGAAATGGAAAAAAATACAACTTAGGGCCCTTCTACAATGTACATATATTAAAGAAGATTTGTGCAATGAACTGTAATAATGTTACCCATTTCATTTTTATATAGAATTATCGGAAATTAGCAAAAGAATTTCATCCTGATAAAAATCCTGAAGCAGGTGATAAATTTAAAGAAATTTCATTTGCATATGAAGTTCTTTCCGATCCAGAAAAGCGTAAAATTTATGATCGCTATGGCATAAAAGGGCTACAGCAGGGAGCGGAAGGCTCTAGCGATGCCGGAGAATTCTTTTCGCACTGGTTTCCCTTTAATCTGGGGCGAGAAAGTCGAGGAAAATCATCTCAAATTGTTATTAAATTAGAAGTTACTCTAGATGAAATTTACAACGGCAACGTTTCTAAGACTGTTGAATATAAAAGAACTTCATTTTGCCAACATTGTGGTGGTGAGGGTGGACCTAAAGAAGGCCAAGAAAAATGTACCGCTTGTAATGGTTCGGGTCGCACGTCTGGTTATGTTTTTATGGGCTTACAACCTTTGGAGACGGTAATTCTATAATTGAAACGTAAACTGGAAATAAGTATTTAAAATTATAACTTTTTTAGATTTGCCTAGCTTGTGAAGGTAATGGTAACATTATTCCTGAAAACCTGCGGTGTACTTCTTGTCAGGGCAAAGGTCTGGTTGAAGAAAATGTTAAACGTGATATAGTGGTCGAGAAGGGAGCGCCAAATATGCTAAAAATTCCCTTTCCTTCGGAAGGTAATCAGGGCCTTCAAGGGAACCGCAGCGACTTGGTAGTCGTTCTTGTACAAGAAGAACATACATTGTTTCAACGTCGCAACAATGATCTTATAATGCGGAGTGTACACATAAATCTGGCGCAGGCTCTGTGTGGTGTAGTACATTGTTTCAAACATTTAGATGGCAGAAACATTTGCATTTCAACTAACCCGGGAGAGGTGGTTCGTCATGGTGAAATAAAAGTTGTAAAGGGCGAGGGTATGCCTCTAAGAAATAACCCTTTCGATCGTGGTGATCTTTTAGTACCATTTATTGTTGACTTTCCTGAAAATGGCTTTGCTAGTCCCGAACAATTGCAACTGCTTGAAACTTTATTGCCTCCCAGAGAACCATTTAGCATGCCTCCAGAAGCTGAGGAAGTGCAGTTAGTCGATTTTCAACCACATGACGAAAATGATCGCCGAGGTGCACATGGTGGTCTTGAGGATGATGAGGAATATGATGGTAATCCAGTTGTCCAGTGTCAAACCGGCTAAATTATTTATAAACGTCAAAATTTCATCAGATGCTTCATTTATATTTTATTTCTTTACTAATGCAGAATCTAGCCTTAAAGGCCAAATTTGATTCATATTCTACTAAAATTAATGAAATTCTTGTTTTTCATTCATTTTTTATTTTGAGCACATAAACGAGATTAGAGAATCTTTAAAACGCTTTTAGAGCTTAAAGCTACACAGAAAGAACATTTTCAAATGCTTTGTCATATTATAGGTTTTATTTTGTTGTAACAGATACAACTAATAATATCTTACAACAGCATAACGTGAGTATTTATACGAAAAAATAAATAAATTACTTAACAAAAATGTATTCTTCGTTTTTTCGGCAACTTTACGTTATTTAATGATAACTCTTAAAACTATTTTATTTATTTTCTTTAGTTTTTAGTTTAGATACTTAACAATCTTAACTTATAATATTAAGATAACTGAAACATTAAAGTATATACATACATATATTTAAAATATAAATAAAAAAAAAAATAATAAATATAAAACTGAAAACACTCAAAGTTTATATAACAAAAAAAAAAAAAAAAAAAAAAAAATAATAAAATAATAAATACTAAAAGTAAAAACAAACCTTATTTTTATTCACCATCTATTTCATTAGGTCTACAAGTATTCATTCAATTGCTGAAATTTTTCACGTTTGGTTTTTTGATCATTATTTAAAAATTGTCTGCTCCCCAACACGCAACAAAATGTACGTACCTTTTGGAACCTTTAACACAACGGGACCTTTTCTAGGACCCAAGTGAGTCGGTCTCAGGACCGGCGGCCCTCGTAACATAAACATAATACCTTTTGGAAATACCAGCAGAAAGTCTACAAAAAATCAGACCAGATTTGCTGATCTACTAGGAGGAAAATCAGCAAAACAGTTGAAATTTAAATTTTGTTCGGCGCATACCTTTCACACGGTAAACGAGGACCCATGCGTATAGCATTTCCTTTAAGCAGACTAAAAAAATTTAACTGTGAAAATTCGCATTCAAAGATTCGCTTCAAAGATGTAGGATTCAAACTCAAAATTTGAATTGCTTAACTGCAGTATTTCATTTTCGAAATGGGATCAATTCCGTCACGTGTGTTTGCTGTTTAGTTTGGCATTCGTGATCGATTTATTTCCATGTTTTTTGCACCTTTCCAATGTGCTCAAGTTTTTTAACACGGCACTACAAGCAACCATTCTACCTGCATTCCTTGAACGTCTGATTCCTTAGTGCCACATCCATTTAATTAAAGAATTGCTGCAAAAACATGGAGTCTGCAGGCAGCATGGTGAGACTGGAAAAGTGCACTGTGTTGCAGTTTTTGTCATGTCAGAAATGTCAAGAAGTAAGAGCCGCGAAAGCAGTTTCAAAAGAGAATTTGAAAAGTTTTGTAGCAAATGTTTCATAGGATGGACAAGCAAGCACTTGCAACTCTCTTCGCTACGCTTAAATTTATGAACATTTTCCAAGGCTCCAAAAAAACAAAAATAAGTCGAATAGAACCAGGCGGTCAGTATGGCGAGTTTAATAAATAATATGATTTCTTTCTGATTCATCAATCAGTGTTTTTCTTTCTTGTCGCATTGCACCTTCAAACAATTGCTTCTAGTTTATCTTGAGCCAATTCGCTTAAGGCAAACACATAAACTCACATTAATAGTGCTTGTCAAATCATGTTTGAAGTATTTTATTTGAAATTAAAATAAGACAGCATAAAAAAGTTAAGTCAAACATATGGTAAAGTTTTAAATATGTATATTTTGATCTGTATATTATTCATTTAAGGCCACGAAATGATAATAAATGATTTTGATTTATTTGAATACATTCTTAGCAGATACATACATACATACATACATACATACGTACTATTTATTATGTTTCCATTTAAATTTGAATTAAAAATTGCGTTTAAGCCTATTAAATCAATAACGTAAAAATTGCTATCATTTATCTTGACGAATTTCAAGTACAGCTTGCTCATCTACCAGGAGAACATTGAGGCACCAGTACGTGATTACCATTTTAAGGCATTTCATGTGTTTACAAGAAATTTCACAAACAAGTTAGAACACGCAACTTTTCTGGCTTAGAAAAAAACTCACACACATTTTTCCATAAATTATTTTTCAATGCAGATTCTTTTAGCTCAATTTATATGAGCTACAATAACAGATTAACAGAATTTCAAATTAATGTCACTGACAAAATTTGTTAAACTTATACAAACAAAACAGAATTGATGTGATCCTTAATAAAAGCCATATAAAAGTCGCAGCAAGCGCCAAAATGTCCTAGAGGACACATTTTTATTAAATCTTATATAAATTCTTTAATATTATAACTTTTAATTTATCAAAAAAATCTGCTAAATTGTTAATTACAATTTTTTTCATAGAAATTGTGTTCTATATTGAAAATCAGCTTTCTCGAAACTGTTTTCAGACTCAGGCTGTTGTCGCTTCTGACCACAGTTTCTATTTGACTTCAATACAAACGGGATTGTTCGTAAACACTTTTTTCGTTTTTCGTGCGTGAAGATGAGTGATTAGAAAAAGTTCGTGCGTAAAAATGCGTAATTGAACAAAAATTTTGCTCGTGAGCGTGTGTGACGTGAGCCAAGAACTCATAACTCACGCCCACATCTCTTCTTACATTTTTTCCCGTCTATACAAACTGACACAGGTAAATGTAGTTACATTACATGTACAGTAGACATTGAGCTAAATTAAATTGCATTGTAATATAATTCTAGAAAAAATGTACGATCGTTCTTTTTTTTTTTGATAAAACCAAAAAAGTTAGTGTCTTAAATTTTTCATGAAATTTCGTGAACTGCCTGAAAGGCCGTGTCAGATAAAACTTTGTTGCTTTGAAAGAAAAGCGTAAAACAAAAAGTGTATGTCACAATAAAAACTTTGACAAGACCCGCGCATTGTTTGTTTATCAATAAAATATTGAATATATAAAATATTTTATATACATATGTACTTATTTGTAGTTTTGTTTATTATACATATGTATATTTCAAATGAATTTATTCATTAAATTTATAAAATTTATTTACATATTTATTTGGAATTTTTTTTTGATTTCTGTTGACGCCAAGAGAAAATAAAAGAAAATTAAAGCAGCTAATTGTCAAAGCGTGCAAAAAGATGAAAGATGCCCAACTTTTTGCTTTGCTTTGCGTCAAATAAAATTTATGTGACAAGTGCCATATAAACATGTACATTTATCTTAAATGTCAAAGCGTGTATGTAACGCAACGCGAAGCAAAAGTTTTATCTGACACGGCCTTTAAAATAGTAATGACGCACTCTCAGGCACGAAATTTTAATTTTAAATCACGCTCACGCAATGCACGCAAATCACGGCAACCTCACACCTCTAGTTTGGCTGATCCACAAGATTTACTCGTAACACTAAATCGAATTATTTAAAAACATTTTTTTTTATGAAACTGCTTAATGCGATTTTCAAAAAAAGTAATTGTCGAAAAATTTCTTGTTTTCACTCCAAAGCACCACTGTGCATTGAGTTGCTTAAATGTGTTGTTGGTTTTTTGGCTTCTTATTTAATTTATATAAGGTAAAACAAGTAAGGAATATTATTATGTATGCATTACTAACCTTGACCTGATTCTAAAAGAAAAAAAAAAAAAAAAAAAAATTAAAATAAACGACAGCTACAACAAGCACAGAGTCGACATAAAAGCTGCCAGAGTGGGCTTGCAAGCCAACTTACTGGCGAGCATGCAGCCTGCACGGAAAGGGGTGTGGAAATTTGTTTGAAATGAATAATTAGAAAAGAAAACATTGTCGTCTAATAGAATTGTCGACAAGAACATGCTTGAGTTGGTTTTACTTTTAACACCATTTTTTTTTGCACTCGTACATGTTACGAGGAGACAGAGCCTGTATTTTTCTTAACTTATTTTAGTTTTTGCTAAACTTGTTTTGCTTGGTGGCTGTTTTGTAGTGTAGTTTTCAAACACATCAATTGAGGGGATTTTCGGTTGTTTGTCCGTTTGTATTTTCATCTGTAAGATGTAAAACCAATTGTCTGTGGTTTGTTTGTTTATTTGTTGTCTACTCTAAATACAAAATCCAACTACACGCATGTGCAATTGTGTTTTTGTATTTAGACACTTGCTTGTTGTTTTCATTGCTCTATGTTTAAGAGCGAGAGAGAGTGTGTGTGTGAGTGAGTGAACTGCTTTTAATCTATTACGTTTATTGCATTTTTAATTATATTTGTTTGTTTTTCTTTTTTGCTGTTTCTGTTTAAAATAGGTATAATGTGGTTTTTATTGAAATGCAACTGGATATGGTTAACAAACCACTAGAGGCAGGGAGGCTTTTCGTTTTGCAGTTGTTTTTTTTTTTTTTTTCTATTTAAACAATTTCAAGTTTAATTCGCATTTTATACGCAAAACATTAAAAATCTATGTTCTCAATTCTAAACATTTTAAGTCAAACACTAAACAGCAAAAAGAAATAAAACAAGCGATTCGTCATTGAGTTTTAGTTAAGGTCAATGTTGCACCATATTTTAAGCTCTAAAGCAGTGTCACTAACTCATTGTCAGCAAGTTTTCACTTGAAGTCTGTCTACACTTAAACTAACGACTATGAATGAAATCTTTGCCAAAAGGCTGTGTGCTTGTTGCGTTTTAAGTTGAAATGAAAAAGAATGATTAATAATATATTTTTATTTTTATTTTGCAACAGCCAATGTCTTTGTTTTCAATGAAAACGGTAATTAAGAAATAATAATAGTGTGCAAGTGAAGGGAGATCGAAGGTGTTATATTCCCATGTACATATATTTTGAAATTGAATTTGAATTTGAAATTTCTAATCGCCAACAATTGTGACAATTTTAAGAAAATTTTGATATTTAAAAAAAGTAAGTGGTTTTCTCAGTTAGCATGTTGGGTGTTTGTGAAAGGTTTATATTTTTTTGAAAAGGTGCTTTTTTACAAATCTTAATTATTCCTAAAATGTACAGAAACCTTTCAACGAATATTTTTAAATTATTTTACAAGGTCCAAGGTTCAAGCTCATCACTAATGATATTATTAAGTCTTATTTCAATCGATATACCTATAAATTCTGCTAAACTTTTTTCTTATTCAAGCTACATACATGTATCAAAAACACAACTTTTAGCGCACATAGTTTAATAATAAAATTTTAATTAAAAATTAGTCCAACCAAATAAAGACGAAAAATTAGTTCAAAGAAAAGAATTTTAAGTTGAAAGTTTGAAAACAATTCAACTTTAATTTGCAAACAAAAATCATGTAGTTTACATTTGTGTTGTTGGCTTTTAGGCGCAAACTGCAATGGCAACATTTTCTAATCTCATTTAATTATTGTACGGAAATAAAAATTTTATTAACAGAGAGAGAGAGAGCGAGGGAGAGATAAATGTTTTTTACTTGTTAAGAGCCTAAAGAGTAATGGCCTCTTTAAATATCAGTCTGTTTTAAACGGAATACTCTTAAAAATCGACTTGTTATTTTTAAAAGAAACAAAATAATTTAAAACACACACATTACTTTGACTTTTCATTTCAAATTAAGATTATGCCCCGATTATGGTTCACAACATTTGTTCATTTATGTATGTATTTTTTGAAAAGTGATTATGGTTTACAACTATTGTATCAAGTGTTGTGAAAATCTTACAACACATAATCAGATGTTGTCAAAAACTTACGACACCTACTGAAGTGTTGTCTTGTTGATGTTACCAGTTAAATTACGAAAAAATTATAAAATTTGTAAGTGTGCATACAAAATGTTTTGCAAAACTATAAAAAAACAATTAATTGTTAAAATTTATTAACAAAATATAAATAAAAATACATCTATACACATAATTATTACCCATTGCAATGGATTTAAACTGCAATCTATAATTTTTTGGTCCTTTCATTATCATAACCAAATTAAACATCAACATTTACAAAAATTTTTATGGCTTTGTTTGTACTTTTCTAGCAAAAACGTTTTTCATTCTTTTCATTTTTACCAATGCATTTCTACGCGGTAGTTGCGGTGTTACATGAAATCCAACACTCCATGTCTTTTTGTTGTAAAACTTGACAATGAAACGTCAAAATTTATTGTTTTTCGCTTGTGTATGTGTAATGAAAGCAACGTACGCGTGCATCTTTCTGGAAGTGTGCCTTTACTTGGTAGTTTTTTGTGTGCAGGCATGTATTTTTGCGGAAAGATGCTCTACAAATGAAAAACAACTCTGTGACATACACAACACCTAGATGTTGTGAACCATAATCACAAAAAGAGTTGTAAGTTGTGTTGTAAATCTTACAACACAACATTTAGATGTTGTGAACCATAATCGGGGGGTAAGATATTGATGGAAGTAAAAATCATAATCGTATGATTGAAGAGTCAACAAAGGGAAAAGAATACTAAAAGCGGCAAACATACATGAGAACTTAAGCGATATGTAATAAATGAGAATGTTCTAAGCAAGTAAGTTTCAAAAAAGGTTGCTAAATATTTCTAAATATATGTATATGTATGTATTTCTTAAAAAACATTACTTAATATTAAAAGAAAAATTAATTACATTACAAATTTTGTAAGCACTTAGTTTTGTCCATTAATTCTATGTTGCTGCCCAGTTGGCATTTTTGTTAATTTTTAATCGATTAAAATGGTCACTTATGCTCGCACTTTTGAGTCGAAAATAAGGCTTTGGTGTGAGAAAACGGTACCCTACGCGATTTCTTCTGGAAGAGTGTTGTATGACTCGACTCTCTGAGCTATTACGACTCAATTTCCGCAATCATTTGGCAGTAATTTATGAATCGTTTTTCCATCATTTATGATATTATTCGTATTATTATTCTTATACATATGTATGTATGCATGTTTATCTGCGCGACTGTATTCTGATTTTATATAATACGTTTTTGTTATTTAAATTAGTTGTGTTTTAAGCACCCATTCGAGTCTTTTCATAATCATTTTTTGATAGTCCAGTTGCTTAATCACTGTTTGGTCATGTAAGGCAGCTTGAAGGGACTCTTTTTGCTGATATTCTCATAAACAATCTTTCAGTTGCCAGCTGGGTGAAATCCCAAATATGTGAATACATACATATGTATGTAGGCAATGTTTTTCTTATACATACATATGTATGTTCATCTACAAGGTGGGCCAAGAGAAATCTCCATATTGGAAGTTGCTCTCATTTTTGCTAATGGCGGTTTTTACATTTGTGAACTAGACAGCTATAGAATATAAGTGAACAAGCCATGGAGCGGTACACTAATAATCGTGTCTATGACGAATATATAAGCTATCAGGCTCAGTTCCACCTTAGCGGGTACGTGAACAAGCAAAACTATCGCTTCTGGTGCATTTAAAATCCACGAGTGATGCACAAGGAGCGATTACACGCGCATGTTGTGCTGTTTAGGCTGGAGTTGAAATAATACAATTGTAACACACATTATTACGGACTATATTGTCTGTTGCCGCAAGCATATTTTCATGTACTTTTACCCTAAGTGTTGCATTTTCTTTTGAGTGTATTTCTTTTTTTAAAAAGTTTTCTTTGCACTAAATTAGGTCATTTTTATTGCTGTTTGAGTATTTAATGTTTTAGAAGAAAAATATGTAATAAAAAAAAATGGCAGCTCTTTTTGTATTCTTAGTTTTTTTGTCGTTGCTAAACTGCAAACTCAAAAAGCTCTTTTATAGTTTTTCCACAAATTTCGTTGCAGTAAGTAGATTTTATGGCTTTTCCTGCTGTTCACCACCGAACATGCTTTTTGTGTTTAAATGAAAAGACTTCGAACAACAAATCTTGTGTTCATTTTGCTAAAAACTGAATAAAAAAAAAAGTAGAAAAATTGAAAAATTAGCAAATCCTAAAAACAGATGTTAAGTGCATATTAATACCTACATATGTGTATGGATGTATGAGTGCACATACATACATATGTGTGTAGCGATATGTTCGTTTTATGTCGGCTGGAAAAAAGCGAACAGCATCCCAAGAAAATTGCAAGCAAAATTATTATTTTTTTTTAAGAAATAAAACAAAAATGAGTTCAAGACTCACAATCTCTAAAAGTATTAGAAAATAAGCAAATTGAAAAATAAACGGCATTAAAATGCCTTCAAAAAAGCGATAAATAAAACATGCAAAACATACTGACACATTGACACACGTTAAAGTGTGTTTTTTCGTTATACCCAGTTGCCCAACATTTGCCCCAGCTCAGTCCAATAAATTGCTAGATTTTTCGATAAAGGACTCTCCAGCCCCACACAAAAAAAATATAGGATATATATATATATATATATATATATATATATATATATATATATATATATATATATATATATATATATATATATATATATACATAAATTCAGCCAAGTACGAGATTGACTCTCGCACAGCAAGGATTTCGTACTGCCGTGCAAGTGGCTCAACAAAATTTTACTTATGCCCAAACGATCAGCTAGAGCTAGAACCCTAGTTTAACAAAACTTGTCTATAATTTGATAGCAGTTTAAGCTGGACCGTAGTAAGTCATTTTGAAACAGCAATTGGGGCAACGTTACACAAAAAAACCCCCCACCAGCTGATGTTTGGCACTCAAAAGTAACAAAAATTAAAGTAAAAGGTACCGCCATGTGTTAAGCCCCATTCACATCTCAACTTGTTGCTACTTTTGGTACTTGTTGCTATAGAGGTCAAGCAACTACATGCCCTATGCAAATTTCAAGTCTCTACCTCTTGTTTTTAGCATTTGTAGTAGCCGCAGGGTAACTACAAAACTTGTGAAAGTTCCAGCTCTCTAGCTCTCACTGTTTGGTAGAACGGGCACTGTGACGGACGGATGGATTATGAAGTCTTAGTACGGAACCCCAAAAGACCTCGCGCTTCACGAATCTTTATATTGACACCATCGGTCTTATGAAGTCATTTGAAACAAGACAAATATCAATTATCTTTGTACATTGACATAGAATTGTCAGTTACCTAGACTTTGTTGTCAACAATATGAAAAATTAGTGTTCCCAACTTGCATATTATAGATGACAAAATCCTTTGTCACATCTTTGGACAACTGGGTTGTTCAGTTCTTAGTCACTGTTACACATTTTCGCTTGTACGCTCATTGTTACAGAGTTTTGTACATAAAAATTTGCATGCTTTTCGAGCAAACAAGAAATTATACCATATAAATCTTAAAATTATACATAGAACAGACCGAGATAAACATCACATGGAAACACACACACACACATGCAAGTGTAAAAACCCCTCACAGATTTGATTTATATTTGATTTGTATAGAAGCGCATGCAGCCTTAAACTATAGACGAAGGCAAAATTACAACAATATCATCGGTATCGACAACAAAAATAACACGAACATCATCTGCATTGCAATGGAAGTCGACAAGTGGGTGACGTTTAATGTAAAATTAAATTAGAGCACAACAGAAATTAAACAAACAAAAATATAAAAAAAAAATAAAACAAAAAGTCAAATTGCAATGAAACAGAAAACTCAAACAGCAAAGAAAAATAATGCATGTACATATGTATGTATGTATGCATACACACTTGTGTACACACATACATACCTACATACTTATGCATTATTAGTTCTTGACTTGTACTTTTTCACATCGCACTTTTTAACCGTCTGAAAACAGAATGTGCTTGATTTGGCAGGGACAGAGGAAAGAATCACCTTTTTAAGACCGCAACACTAATATACATACATACATTCATAGATATGAACAAACATTCCTAATGTTGCGAATATTCGACATTTTTATAATATTAATATTAGAGCATAAAAGAAATTATCGGAAAATCTGTTGAAAATGCCATGAAAAGGCGAACTCTCCGAATGAAAGTTGACAAATTTTGCGAAAATCTCAATCCTTTATTCTTGGGCAGTCTTACAACAATTTCCAGGAATTTTATTTTAGTAGAATACATTTTTGTAAGTTTGCCATTTGGAAAGTATTTTCTAACTTTTTCGTTTTTCATATTTCTCACTCCCTCTTATGAACAAAATTTTCCTTGAAAAAAAAATCGCTCGGAAAATAAGTAAGTACTTGAAAAGGAGTTTAGCATTTCCGTCGTGCCTTTGCTGTAGCTTTTCTTACAGGAGATAATGCAAAAAGCACTTGTTTAATTACAAACACATGAGAGTTCTTAGAAAAATCGTTTTATTGATCAGAAAACAAAGGTGTATGTATATAAATATTTACAGAAAAAACACAACTTGTAAAAGTGAAACTCTTTCAATTTAATTAAAATTCATTTTTTTTCTTATTTTTTCTCAAATTTTTTTTTTTTTAAATATCTCTTTCCCACAATAAATAAGAGCATGATTTTTTTTATTACGTAGTTCTCAGCGTATCTGATCTGATTAAACTTTGTCGTTTTCCTGATTCTGAAATTACTGTTGCATGTTTGTTTTTATAAAACAAAAACATGTTTTACATGTAATAATTTGTCATTTTAATCACTTCTGTCGAGATTTATACTTTCCATCATTTTAAAGGTTTCAACTCAAAACATGATTTGATTGTAAGTTTTTTGTTTATTTGAATTTTAAAAATACAATTCAAAGTTTAATAAGTGTAAACTATTCACTCGTTGCAGTAAAAATATGCAAAACATTTTGTGTTGTTGCATTAATTCTTACAATAAGTACCAATCATTTGTGTGGACTATTTTGTTGCAGTTTGTTTCAATTTGAGTGACGTTTTGACTGATTGACATGAAAGTGGCAACTGCAATTTTCTTAATTTCAGTTCTTCAATGATTTTTAAATGAAAATTATTGTTGAATATATTCCTATAATTGTTTTAGTTCTACGGACTTTCCCCAGCTTGTAAAACCTAAAAATATTATTATGTGAACATTGTGAAAACAATGTGTTTTTCTTGGTATCTACTTTTATTATTAAATAAATGTGCAGGAAATTATTTAGAATTTTTAATACTCGTAATTCCACAAACAAGTTTTTGGGTTTAATGTTTTTTTTTTTTTATTTATGACACCAAACAGATAAACAAATACAAAATAGTATGTAAGTGCGCGTGTGTGTGTGTGTGTGTGTATTTCTGCAAAGCATTAGAAAAAAGATTATCGCTCTTATACTACAAACTTGTACATTGCTAGACAAACCGCTTAACATTTAAGCAGCTGCCTGTTTTAATGAGGAAGAATGTTTTTTTTTTATCTTTTCAAATCACTAGAACAAAGGATATTGATAATGAGTAAACAACTGTGCAAACAGGTATGTGATACAAAAGCTTTAAAATGATCTCAAGCTGAAGTTGTTTTTGTTGGGGAATTGTTAGAAATTTTACAGATCTTGACCTTTAAATGATGATGGTGTGAGAATGCATAATTAATTACCATTTTTCGCTTTTAATATTTTGCCACATTTTCACCATCCCATAAAAACAAAATTGGTATCAAAAAAGAAAACAATGTCTGATATGTACGAATATCTTTTTGCCCTATCAAATTGGATGTCATATTTTTTGTTGGCTTGAAAAGTGAAACTTCTTTAGACATGCATCCCAATATATATTTTTTATTTATTTTTCCTTAAAAAAAATAATAAATAAAAAAGAAACAAAAAGAATAAATAAACGTTCAAAGAAAAAACCCAGTACCATGACCCATTTTGGTTCAGCTGTGTCATTGTTTAATTTAATGTCAAATAAAACACTTGAAGTTTTTGTACAAGCCCATGCAAACATACATATGTATGTACATGTGCATATACATGTATACTTACATATAAGTATGTATATAAATTTACATGCATATTGTGCATCATGTGGAAATTGTGGGGGTAGTTACTGTTTTGTTGTTTGTTGTTTGGCGAAAAACTACAACAACTTTTGCAAATGGGCTTAATATTTTTAAAAAGTTTTGAATTACAATTGTTAATTATTTTATGAGGCTTGAGTTCGCTTTTATTTCTCTAGAGTTGAGATTTTTTGTGATATAATCGTCGTGATCAACATGTTTAAAGAAGACAAGAAAAGTAAAGTTGAAGAGTTATTGGCTGGGGTACACACCATGGCTGTTTCACGTCCACCCTGTTGATCAATGAGACTAACTATAGACAGTCAGTAATGAAGAGCTGAAGGTGATGGGATGGCTAAGCGCTGCTGCTTAAAAACAGTATACAAATAGTCATGACCCGTGTTCGAAACCAAGCAAAGTATGTACGATGAAAAAGTATTTCTAATCATCTAAGTTTTGCAAAAAAAAAAATTATAGTTTTTTTTTAATGACTTCTTCAAATCTTTTCTGTATTTTTTAAAAGCGAAAAATTTTCAAACACAAACTAGATTTAGCGACATATAATAGAAACATCAAGTACATGTATGTATAATATTTTAATATTTAGTATTTCAAATCATAGTGGCCCCTGTTTGAGGTAAACTGATTCTGTAACGTCCTTGCTCACTGTTGTACGTCTATGACGAAATTGCCCTCGTTTTTTCCAAAGAGAATCTTTTAAAATATTCTAAATCTGCTGCAAATAAAAGTTCGATGTTCATTTGCATTTTGCGGAAATTTTACATAAATGCATTTGCCATGTCTTTCATTATTTGTTTCAATTGATTTGTCTTTTTTTTAATATTTTTTTTTTTTTTTTAATGTTTTCAGTCGTAAATCCGTTTGTGGTTTTGCATTAATATGAACATTTTTAAAATGTGTATATTTTTATTTTTTCGATTTTGGTTTCTTCTAGAAACCCATTCATTCATTCGTTTAAAAACTGAAAATAAAATTATGGGTTTTTAATTGAGAGACATGATGGAAGTCTGTAAGTGAATACTCAGGTGTGTTGTGTAAACGTCTGTTATATTGAGTTCACAAAAATAAAAAAGAAATATAAATATATATTTAAATTTTAGCACTTCATTACGAAAAAAGAGCGAAGCATTAAAAAGATGGATTGTTAAAATTGCTTGCAGACGGACGCACGATGTCTGCTGTAAAGGGAATTTATTTATGATGATTTTACATCATCGTTCACAAGTGGTTTTAAGGCCTGTTAAACCACCATGTACGAGTAAAACATTTATTTTTAGCTGCTTAAGGAAAATGATTAATGGTGAATCAGTAGATTTTTGTATTTTTTTTTTTAATTTTTTTTTTTTAGTTATAAATATGGGTTCGAAACGGTTTATTTGGTGTGAAATTAGCATTAATAAGTTATTGGCCACTGTTTTTTATACGCAAATTTATATGTGAAATTAAGTACATTATTTGCCATTAAAGTGAATTTTTTTAAACTATATCTGTTTTTTTTTTTGTGGACATTTTCCAGCTATCTATACACTGACATTAAGTTGTTGCCACCCGAGACGCAAATGGACTTAAAAAATATCATAAATATTTGAAATATGTAATTATAATTAACCGCGAAAATAACAAAACCTACAAAAAACTTTTTTTGAAGGAGCACTTATTTTTGTTTTCTTCATTTCTTGGAAAGCGTCGTTATGAGCAATTTAATGCTAATCTACTGGCTGAGTTACTAACAATGTATCTTCCCACGATATACTCTTCAAAATTGTTCCACCTTAGGTGTGCATTAAGGGCAGTTCAAACCATTGTACAAATATTAATACTTTCGTTGAAATACATTTTTTGCAACTGTCAAAAAATCAAAAAAATGCATTTTGCATTCGGATTATCACACTTCAAATAATATGAAAAATACTACACGCCATGGTAAAATCTTCATCGGCGGCCTATGAGCAGTTTTATGTAGGCTGAAGATGTGCATCATCAATGGCTTACAGTAAAATGGAGCTTTGTTTTGTATACTCGGACATAACGATTACTTTAGCTGTTGAATATTTCTAGTCGGCGAATGTAATATATTTTTATGTGAACATTACAATCCAAATTTTGAGCTATTGCATAAGAAAGAATAATACCAACACCGACGGCTCGCTATCGGCGGCATAATTATTGACTTGGTGAAATTAGTTGGTATGTCCTTTTATAAGAAAAACGCCTGATCCAATGAAAATTATTATGGTTTTGAAACATTTCAAAAAACAGTTAAGGCGTATGGGATGTAAAATTTCTGGCATATGATTTTTCGTTTGCATTCAGACTATCACACTTTTTGAAAAGTATTAATAAACAGTATAATAGACTGAGCTGCCCTTTAATACAAACATCTTACTGCGAAAAAATCTGCCTGTTGCTGTTGGGAATTAATTCCAAAGCATATCCTGTAGATTTTCTTTTATGTATTTAGCAACTGCTTCCAACGTACATGATAAGTTTTCGCTAACTCTCTCGTTATATTATACAGAAATATTCATTAAAAAAATCAAAACGTCCGTGTTTTTATGTTTAATTTTTGTGGGTTACGTTATTTTCGCAGTCAAGGCTCGATGTATTAAAAACTCATTATAACCGCACAGTTAGGTTCTCAAGGTCACTGCACATAAGACAAAGAATATTGTGTAAAAAAAACTTTTTTAGCGGAACAAACACCATCAATGCACAACATTGATTACAATGAATAACAAAAACCTTTTGCGGTAAGATAAACAAAAATTATTTTTTATGTGTAAAATCAAACTATAAAAACTTTTTTATTTCATACGAATAACATATGTATGTATGTATGTATATTTACTGAGAAAAAAAGTGATTTGAACCGAAAACTTTTTTCTTGGATAAATGCCAAATGTGCAAAATTTTGAAAACATTCAGCAGTCTTGCGACTTAAACACATCCTCATTTAACAGGGAAGGAAACAGAGAACACAAATATTTATAAAGTTTTATTTCCTGCTTCCAACACACATACACACACACACAAGTAAATGCCCACTTTCCAGCATAACAAATATGCGGACGTAACGCTGTGAGTATTTTTGTGATGCTATAAAAGTTTAACGCCGGTATTCATAAAAATTAAAATGTTGCTGAGAAACGTTTTAGAACAAATTTTATGCGAAAATTTTGTACTAAAGCCTCGTGGCTTTAGGTCTAAGTTTGATGTTGTTAAGAGTCTCGGGTTTCAACAACCAAGTGGTTCTGCGTCAATACGCAGCGAAACATTTGCAAAGGATGTGTTACGCCGTTTTCGTCTCCTCATTACAGAGCCTGCAGTAATTATTTCAGTTTTTTGAGATGGTAGTTTAGCCTCAGTGCCCCATCATCGGCCTTGCGTATTGTCTAATATCCTTTCTGCCGAGGTCTACAAGGCGATAGGACTTCTCTGTGCAGGGACTAAATAGCTTTTTGCCTGTCGCATGTCCTTTAGGGCTTTCAATATAAATACAATTTAAGCCTCCATGGCCAATTAATATATGTATATGTATTTCAAGCAGTCGGCGAGGATTTCCTGCCCCCATTGCCTTAGAATGTTATCTTTAAAACTGTTGTTAGGCCTGCACAACGGTTCAGAGCCTATAAAGAACCTTAATGCGCCTTTTTTGCTTCTGCAGTTCGTCCTATTGTTGCCCTCCTGTCCTTCGTGACCCGACCCCGACCCATATGAGAACTAACCTGTTCCTCAAGGATTGGGCCCGAAGAAGTTCATAACATTCCCAAACTAGTCTTGACTGGAACTAGTAAGATGTTAGCGCTTTTAGAGCTGCAAATGTCGCCTCTATATATGTATATTCCTACGTAGGAAAGTTTTCTTTCTAGAAAATTACTTTACTAATAAATAATTCGCCAGAATTTTTTCACACATTTTTGTATTTTCAATCCCGGATCTTCATTAATGCGAAAAAGCTTCAATCAGTTGCGATAATAGACTTGATGATTGCAATCATGCAAAAATTATGCATGAAAACGATTTAAGCAAAGCACACACACAAACACACACACACACACACAGCCATAACAAAAAAGAAAAAAGACAAATTAACATTTTAACGAAGAAATAAATCATTTTATGCCAGATGATAGCTTGATTACTTCAACAATAATAAAAAACGCGTGCGTGCAATCAAATTTAAGCCACGAAATAAAAACTAAAAAGTTAAGATGACAACTTCAGCGCCCAACAGCAGCAGCGCCACAAGTCTACGG
This sequence comes from Sturmia bella, assembly GCA_963662145.1. Classification (NCBI taxonomy): domain Eukaryota; kingdom Metazoa; phylum Arthropoda; class Insecta; order Diptera; family Tachinidae; genus Sturmia; species Sturmia bella. The sequence goes on along the minus strand of OY759171.1, from coordinate 4,830,153 downwards.
TTCCGTAAATATTCATAAAAACAAAACAAATAATGAAATGAAATTAAATAAAATACCTTCATGAATTTATTATGCAACAAACATCGTCCGTCATCCTTGTCATTTGCAGCAGCTCCAGCAATATTGATGATTTAAACAAAACATTTAAAACCAGCCATACGCTTGCTTGATCATGATTTCTTTTTTTGCGAATGTTTTTTTTTTTTTTTTTTTTTTTTAGTAAATTTCAAGACTCTAGGTAACTAATCATACATATTTTAATTTTTTCTAGAAACCATATTGCACGCAACTACAGTAGTTGTTTCAATAACTACAAATGTAAAACACTTTTATACATACATATGTAATATGCATGAAAACACCTATTATATTTATATACTACATACTACATACATGAGAAAGTTTTTTTGTTTTTTACAAATTTTACTTTAGATAAAAAAAAGTTTTTATTAATTTTTTTTTTCGATTTTGTCTATTAGAATTCAAAAATACTTCTGGTAATAAAAGAACAAAATTAAATACATAGTATTCTACAACTATTATTTTGATTTACGTTTATGAGGCTGATGTTTGTTCTATATTATCTTTGAAATTGATATTAATTAAAGAAGGCAAAGAAAACATGTAGGATATTTAGCTAGCTGTTGCACAACTAGCTGTTTCGAAGCCACCATGCTTCTCATCAGCAACCGTCCTGGAACAATATTGCATGTCATTACAGTAACTGTTTCATTAGATACGAATATAAAAAAGTTTCATATATAATATTTATGAACACAACCATTATACATACATACATACATATGTATTTATGTATCACATACGCAGTTGTAACATGTGAATAAAGTAAAAAATAAAAATAGTTTTATTTTAGATTTCATTATTGAGGCGCCCAACTACGGGCTTTTGGGACCGTAGAACAGTAAAATATGTGATCAACCCCCAATTTTTCATCTCTACATCACGCCTACCAAAAAGGGGCTGCCACACAAAAAAGAAAAATGGAGTTCGTACGCCTCGAGAATTATTTTTTTTGGTGTGTAGCAGCGGAACTGTTTTATGTCATGCCAAAAATAGATGCTGTGCCATCGACCCACCGAATGCGCATGTTTTGACTTTTAAGGACTATTGTGAAGGGGCGTGCAAGATTCGACTTAGCCGAATATAACACTTGGTCTTGTTTCATTTCAGCATCATAATCATTGAGTTTGCTTTTTTTTTCTCTTATTGTTTGGCGGTCGTACTTTTGATGAGAAATCAGTTTGAAATACAAAATTGAGATTTAATTGAAATCGTACAAAAAGCTCCAAACAAATTAAATATTTTTTCTTGTCAGCTTCCTTTCACTGTTTAGTAATTTAATAAAGAAAATTTCAATAGCAATTCTTTTAATTACAGGTGTAGAACAAGTGTCTGAAATTTCAAATAAAATTCTGCTGTCATGATTGCATGTTAATTTTCATTTTTGCTGGCTGACTTTGAAGCAGAAGGTTTTCTTTAACACTTCTGGAATAAACACAACAAAGTACGCTTCAACGCTGTATCTATTTGGATCTCAAAAAGTATCTACGTTTGTATTTATGCTGGAATATAAAAAAACTAAAACGAAACAAAACAAAATTAATTTAATTTGTCTTGTGACTTTCTGGTATAAGAAAAAAAATATAAAAATAAAAGTTATTTTTATCGGTTTAATGAATCTTGAGATGTATAAAGTTAAAAACTTTATTGTGGCTGTTTGTTTGTTATTGGTATCTAAATATGTATGTAGCATTGCTGTTGTTGTATTGTTAATTGTATTGTTTTTACAACTGAATGACATAAAATGTCAATTGTCAAGTTGAATTAACATGCAAAAATCGAAGGAAACATTCGTACTGGTACAATAATAGCACATACACACATATATGTAGGTATTTTAGACATTATTTATTTAAACGTAATAAACTGGAAAGAAATCCAAACAACAACACAAGCATTTCAATTCTATTGAAATAATGAAGAAGCAGAGAAAATACACATTTTCAAGTTCAAAGTGTTTAATAGTAATTTGTAATTGAAACACGTGAGAATTTTACACAATAAATGTTTACAACTATTATTCAAGTTGTTATTAAAACGAATACAATTTCTTGCGTTTTAAGAGTTTGCAACCCGGGTGACCAACGATACTCTCACCCAATCTTATCTGCGGAGGGAGTTTTTGAAAGAGAAACTGCAAGGTACACTACTCAAGTTTATTTAAAGAGTTTACATAACCGCACTTATGCCAAAAAAAAATCAGTTGGAGTTAAAACTCTAGCTTAACAAAACTTTTGCCATTTAATTACAGTTTAAACTTGTCTGTAGTAAATCATTGAACCATTTACTATTGATGGTTTTTAGAAACAGAAATTTATCTATCTCTTATGGTTCGAAAATTACATACATATAATTTTTACAGTTTTTTGTATGGGGACACACTTTAGTTTGAATTTAATGTTGGTTTTAGTACCTTTTGTTGTAGCGGCCGAATATAACACATGTCTTGTGAAAATTTCAGCTCTCTAGCTGTTACCACGGTGACAGACGGACAGCGAAGCCTCAGCAATACTTTATGCCCTTTTCCAATCTATAAGAACCGAACCCTAAAAAGACCTGACTAAAAATCTTCCTGTAAATTCGGTGATTTTCTCTATTTTGTCCCTTACATCAGAAAAACTTGGCATGACTTATGTTTTTGATTCGAAAATATTGTGATATTATTATGTGTCGATAATTTTTCAGATTAATCTGCAGGCTGCTTCAGTTTTGCTTTCAACAAGGTTGCAGAAAAAAATTTGTGAAAAATATTCAAAGACCGTGTGTGGTTTTTTGTTTATTCTGGCTTTATTCCAAACAGACAATATATGAGGCTTCTAGCTGCACGCTGTCGTCAAAGACGCTAATTTTCATTTGGAAAAACTAACAGCAAGTAATAAAGTAGCTGGACGTCTGTTTGGCCACCTGGGTTGTCCTCATATGCATGCAAGCGTATGCAAACCATTCTTAACGTATATAAATTATGTGTGTATCAAGTAATTTGTAGGAGGTTTTATTTAATTAATTGCATTATCATAAAAAATGTATGTTTCAAATTATATTGTTATATTTATTTATTTTTTGCTTTTGATTGAGTGACAACTTTTTTTATTTTCCAACTACATGTTTGTAAATGTCTAGTGGAATACAAAATTTATCCTAACGTAAGCTTATTTCGGTAATTAAAAATCATTACTTTCATTACTTTTTGCAAATTTTTAAAGTCCAGATGACGCCATCACTCACACACATCAATCAAATGCGTGTATATACATACATATGTATGTGTGTAAATACATCAATATTTATGGACATTTAGCTAAAATAGTAAAATTGTTATATAGAATAAGTTAAAACAGAAATAGTTTAAAAACTCTACATATGTACATATATTTTGCAGGGATGATAAAGTTGGTACAATTATAGTTTGTCTTTTCCAACTTCAGCTCAGGCAGAGAGTCCAACTCAAGTTCACGACTCAAAGTCTGCTCGATCGTGTACAGGAGAGGGCGAAGAAGCTTATCAGTGACAGAAGGGTATCCAACTCTATTAACTCACTAGAGCATCGTCGTAGTGTGAGGTGTGTTATAATGTTCTATTGCTATTACAATGGTTTTTACTCGCACTGGCCCGGTAGTACGAAACTCTTGCTTTAAGAGTCAGCTTGGCTTACCTGAATTTGTTAATAAATTTTTTTTTATTTCTTATTATATTTAAGCCGATATTTTAAACTTCTTCCGATAACTTCTGATAGAAAAAATATATCACAGATATAAAAAAGGTCTTTTGCTGAAGAAAATAGTGATACTAGTTCGGTGTTTTGCAGCTACCAGGGAAGCATATTTTAAACTTTTAACAACTGTGAGTCCAACAATAAAAATCTTTGAAAGAGATTTCTCAAAATCCTTCACATGTGGCCTTTTTTTCTTTCCGTACAATACTGCAGATTGGCTCATGTTCTTTGAGACTGTTTTGAATTGAAAATTAGATCTTTCGCACTGCGGGCGAGGCAATGCAGCACTTAATTTTTCTACAGCTGCTCACATCTTTACGTAATTAACTTTTCTTAATTTTATTTTCTAATGCTTCGGCAAATGTTATGTTTAATGTGGCCTAGTTTTAAGAATACTTCCAGTTCGTTGTCGTTGCCAAAGTTGATTTCATCATAATTTTTTTTTTTTAAATAAAAGATTCACTAACGTAAGTACTTTCATATGTATTTAGGTAGACAGTCTGGCATGTTTTATTCTTTCACTTGCAATTTCTTTAAGTTGTAAAGCAAACAAAAAAAAAAAAATTGTTTTGTTAAGTAAATGTTTAAAGTCAGAAGCATGAGTGGCCCTTATATCACCCTTTTGAAAAACGTAATCAACAGTCAATTATTTATGCTTTTTCTAAAACTCAACTAAAATAGTTTTAGAATGCTTCACCTGTGAAGTATTTTTCACAAAGAAATAAAATATAAAGTTTTCATAATAGCAAACTTAATTTAACTTTTAATTTTCTTAAAGCTTTATACCATTTACCCCTAAACATTAAACGTTTTCTTGTGTTAACTTTCGTTTTTATATTCCCTGAATGTTTATTTTACACTTGAGTAACTTCTTTAGTTGTTTATTCAATTTTACATTGTATGTTCTTTTCATAATTCTTATAACGAGAATTTTACAAACCGTATGTCTGCTTGTATTCTTCACAAATATTAGTTACTTTTCTAATAATAACTTAATATGACCTTGACGGTATTCTCATCTTGTAATTGTAATTTTGTGTTTTTGCTACAAGATGCTTACCTTTTAAGCACAATAAAGAAATTACAATTTTAACAAACAGCAATCATGAAATACAGATAAGTTTTTCATCACATAATTTTATGATTTTGTGTTATATAAAAAGTCTTACTCATAAAATTAAAATGAAATATTCTTCAGCTCTCATAAGAATGATACATAATATTCTTTTCTTTTTCCTTTTTCTTCTCTTCTTTTTTCTCTTCTCTTCTCTTCTCTTCTCTTCTCTTCTCTTCTCTTCTCTTCTCTTCTCTTCTCTTCTCTTCTCTTCTCTTCTCTTCTCTTCTCTTCTCTTCTCTTCTCTTCTCTTCTCTTCTCTTCTCTTCTCTTCTCTTCTCTTCTCTTCTCTTCTCTTCGCTTCTTTTCTTTTCACTTCACTACATTTCACTGCACTTCACGTCTCTTCTTTTCTCTTACTTTCTTTTCAAGTCTCTTTGCTCCTCGGTATTCTTCTCTTCTCTTCTCTTCTCTTCTCTTCTCTTCTCTTCTCTTCTCTTCTCTTCTCTTCTCTTCTCTTCTCTTCTCTTCTCTTCTCTTCCTTCTATTCTCTTCTTTTCTTAAATTTTTTTCTCTTCACTTCCTTTATCTTCTTTTGACTTCTATTTACATATCTTTACTTCTCTTTTATGTTTTTCTCTTCACTTTTTTTCTTTTCACTTTTCTTCACTTCCTTCCACTTTCCCTAACTTCTCGTCTCAACATTTTCTTTCAATTTTCTTTTCTTTCCTGCTCCTTTCTTCTCCTCTCTTCCCCTATATTCTCTTCTCTTGTCATCTCTTCTTTTTGCTTGCCTATTTTATTCAAATGCCTTTGCTACTCTGTGCGTACGAAAACCCCAAACAGTTTTAAAAATTGCAAACAACTTATTTTTCTCATTCCCTTTGCTCTAACCTGAATTTATTATTTATTTTTTTGTATTCTACAAAATATTTCGATTGGAACTTCAATTTTAATAAAATAATAAATGTATTCAAAACTATTATTTTACATTTTTATCAAGAAGTGGAAAGAGATACCGCTGTATTTCTGTATTTCTTTGCACATCTTGGGTCTCGTTTTTAAGTCTAAAATAAATTCAATAACAATGAAAGCCGCAGCGATGTAGATGAAGACGGTGATACTGCTTTGTCGTAGCATCTCAGCAGCTATTGAAGCAGCTTGACTTAAACATTGGTAAATTTATAACTTCCTGCTTTTTTATTTATTTAAAATTTTCTAAGCACTAATAAAAATGATTTTCAAATACGACTGAAGAACATTAGAAAGAAACACAAATGGTTGGTTCATTAATTGGAATGGAAGAAAAATAAATAAAGAAAAAAAAAAAAAAAACAAAAAAACCAGTCTGAGAGAAGAATACAAATTGATGAAATGCAGCCAGATGAAGGAAATGTAAATGCAGTTTTTTTTCTTGCTTGTTTCACTTTTACTTTTGTCTCCTTTGCTCAAAATCAAATTTGTCTTATTTAAGATTTTTGAATGTTTTGCATGAAATTCATTTAAGTCGAATGCACAGAGTATATTTTTGAAGAATTTGAATTGAAGGGGATGTTTTCCCGAAGGAAACAATTATAACAGGGGCAAAGGTAGCCTGTCCACTAAAGCAATTTTTTTCTACTCAACTGTCAAATTTTCTATAATATGACTTTTTTTTTTGTATAATATGAATTATTTTAGCATATTCTAACATTTCTCGGAATTTATGCAATTTTTGGTGAACATATTATAATGAAGGGAAAGTTTAATCTTCGAGTGGGTGAAAAAAGTATCATGAATTTTTGTCAAACTACTTGTGAACTGATAGCATGACGTATGCTGTGCCGAACTGGATGCTCAATTATACGTTTTTAAAGAAAAAGGTTAATTTAAACAAAGCAAAATATTTTTTTTTTTTGAGCTGCTGCCAAATTGATGAAGACAGTTACAACATTTATGAGCATTAAGATCGAACTCTTAAATCACACCCCATCGGATGAGTTTAGAACAACTTATTTTTAAAATTATTTTTATCAAGGTAAAATCCGCGAATATATTCATTCGCTCTTTCTTACGCCGCCTGCAACATGTTAAAATGTAGACCATTTTCCACATCATCACTATTAAATGAAAAATATTATTTGTAGGTGGTTGTTGGCCTGGAGGCAGTCAAACCTCTTCATCTGCAACGCTTAATAGAGTTTCATTTTTTATGATTAATTCTAGCATTGTAGAGTGAGACTCAATCTTTCTCAACAGCCTGGCTTCTGAAATGCTGCACAAGATGGTGGTGATAATGAGGAGCAACATTATGTTTTAAATTTATATTCTTACTTAAAAGCACATTACTTTTGTGTAAGCTGCCACACACTGCCGCGGATTGAGGCAAGTAAAGTAGCAGCAATGTTGATGCACGTAAATGTGTCTGCTCTGTTCCAAGAGAGTGAGTGGGTGTGAAAAATTCAACAAAATAAACTTGTAACCTTCTGTCTTCGTTAAAGACTGTTGCTGCTACTTAAGCAGCTGCAAGCTCAACGACGAAACGATTTAGCAAGCAAAAGGCTTTTTGCCCTAAAGACTAACGAAATGAATTTCCTAATAGATATTTTAATTTGCAAAGCAAACAAAGCAAAGTTAATCGCCATCCACAGCCAAAAGTCTGCACTACAACGGTTTGCCCTCCCAGTTGGCAGAGCATCTTGTATTTATTTTAACAAACTACTTCAGGCATTGTTGCCACCTTCAGTGTTGCTGTTGCACTGCAACAAGTAAAAACAGTTCGCAGTTTTAATTTGCAAGACAGCGGCAACAAAAGCAACCGGAGAACATTCACAAGGCAAATGTTAAATAGACTTGAAGTTTATCAGTTAATTGAAGAAAATTTACTGAGCAAATACTGCAAATGGTAATTAGATAAATATTAAATGAGCTTCTCTTCATGTTTTCTTTTAAGTTAAAATTGTGGCAAGGTTGAATGGAAACTTGAGGACGCAACAGTAGTGCTTATCGCAGTCGTTTTATTTTTTTTTTCCAACTGTTTTCTGTATTCATTTATAATTGAGCTTTCAAAAGGCAAAAATGACATTCTCACAGATAACCGTTAAGTGTGCAAATGTTGCATGTCCATGAGCGTATGCAAGTCCAGATCAACTGTCCATCAAAACCATTACCTGTATATATACATATATATATATATATATATATATATATATATATATATATATATATATATATATATATATATATATATATATATATATATATATATATATATATATATATAGTATATATACATCGAAATATACATACATATGTATGTACATAATTGCGTAGATTTTAATTACCCATTCACGTATTGCACGAGTATGTATGTATGTATGTATGTATGTATGTATGTATGCATGTTAACCTGTTAGTATCCTTGCTTTTGTATTTTAATATCGATGTGAAAACGAAACCGCAAATTGGTTCGCTGCCATTGTCGTCTGGTTTATCAATGTCGTGAAAATAGTTGTGATAGATAAAGCCCAACAAAATGTGGCAATTAATTCAAAACATCGTAAGTGGTTCTTAGAATATTTACATGACAACTGAATTGCAAAAATTTCAATGACATAAAAATGTGTATGATTTAAGATAAATAGTTCGAGTGCTATATTACAGAGTTTACACCTCCAGTTCTAATGAAGGATGATTGCAAGAGACAGTGAGTGCAAGTGCAGGGAAACAAGGCTTTTGATAGAGACGGAATCTAATGCTAGACATTGCACATTTGATATGTAGGATCCTGATCAGAACAATTCTAATCAATATATTGCGCTAGTAGCTTAATCTGGGGCTAAAATACAGTTTTTACAAAATATATTTTTTACAAAATAAATTTTTTTTGTAAAGTACAATTCTGTTAGATCGCTTACCAAGCTAAAGGGGAAGCGTGAATTGATTATCTTATCGGTCGCAATATCATCTTTCATCACACGAGATGCCAAACGTTGCATCCCACTTGATAAATCCACTACTTTTATAAACTTGAAAATGCCGAAGCAATACAAAACCAAAAACAAAAAAAAAAAAAAAAAAGAAAAACGCTGCACGAAAGATACACGCACTTGTTTCTCAAAGGATGGGTATTTCTAGGCAGGTAGAATTGCAGCGGTACTGCGAGATGAATGTAAGGTAAGACCAATTCCCCATATTTCCCATTGTCGTCATTGCAATTGCATTAAGTCAGCATCAAAAAACTCGTGCTTATACAGTCTTTATCGACAACTATTTTTTTCTTTGTAGAGACATGTAGCATCTTCCCGACCTGGGGGCAAGATAAGGCCTACATCACCTTCAATTGTTGTCTGGAGCGATAAAACAAGTGCCACATTTTTACGTAGCCTTAATGTGACAATGAAGACCTCAGTTGGTATATGGGATAATATAAAAAGTATCACAAAACAAACAAGTGGATTTAATTGATTTATAGCTTCATAATTGTATTTATTTTCCTCTCATCTCTTTTCTTTGCTTTTCTTTCCTTTTTGCTGTTATTTTGCTCTCTTTTCCTATCTTTGCTTTTCCTTGCTCCTCTCGCTTTGTTGTCTTGTCTTCTATCTTCTTCTGTTCTTTTTCCTTCCTCTCTCTCTTTTCCTACATTCTCCTCTGCTCTATCCTCACCTCCTTTCATCTCTGGTCACCTCTTTTTTCTTTTCGCGACACCACTGCTTTTGTCTTCTTCCTCTCCTCATCGCATCTCGTTTCTTTTATTTTCTTTTTTTTTCTTCTATTATGCTTTTTTTCCTTTCCTTTCTTTTCTTATCTTCTGTTCTGTTATATTTTCTTTCTTCTTTTTTCTCCTTTTTTTAGTTTTCTTTGCGTTTAATTTATTCTTTTTTTTCTATTCTTTACTTCACTTTTGACCTATTCATCCTCCTAATTACTTGACCATTTTATCCGTTTCTTTAATCCTTTTATTTTCTCTTTCGTTCATTCTTTCATTATTCTATTCTTTTTCTTATTCTCTTCTTTTTGTTGGGTTTTCCATTAATATAATTTTTCTCAAGCGGTATGTGGACAAAGCATAAAGAAATGTGGAGAGCGTTGGAGATCGATGAAAATCGTGTTAAGTAATCGGGGGCTGAAAAGCCCCTGAACTTGTTTATGAATGAATTTTCTTTTCGTTTGGCAAAATAACACAATTTTTTTTTTGAAAAAACATCAAAACATTCCTCAAGAAGATATCCATTGTGATATCGAAATTTCGAATTTAATAAACATTATAAAAAAAAAACAATTGACCTAAAGGCTCGAACAATTAAAATACTAAACAACCAGGGTCGAAAAATTAGCAACAAGAACAATTAGCTAAATTGATACAGGTGAAAATGATTGTTAAAGGTGTACTCATGTGTGTGTGTGTGTGTGTGTGTATGTCATCACATTTTATGCAAATATACTACTTGATCTCATACAGGTGTATTATTTTCCGGTGCAGATTTTCAATACGTGGATGCAGAAGCGTGTAGAACATTGTTGTAGTATCACAATTTTCTTTGCTATTAACTAAAAACGAGGCAGCTGTGGCAAAAAGAAAACATACATATGTATGTATGTATGTATGTATGTGTGTATGTACATATGTATGCGTGATGGCGCCTTCACATTCGAAATAAATAATAATGCATGAAGCTAAATGCGTAACTAGAATTTCATTTATTCGATTTGAAATTGCTGGAAAATATTTGTGGTTTCACATTAACTTGATTAAATGTAGAAAAGCACAATAACAGCAATAACAACATCAGATTGTATTCAAATTGTTGCAATCACTTGATTATGTTTTATTTTGACAGCCATATTTGATTTATTAGTCATGGCAAATTAAGTTTTATTTGATCTTGAAGCTTTTGAAAAACAACAACAGCAAATAAATGGGAATTGATTAAAACTTAATTACATATTTTGACTGCATACATGAGAGTACGTATGTATGTATGTATGTACATGAAAAAGGTGTGTGTAAAATTGAAAATAAAAACTATTTTAATGTAATTACTAAGAATACTGAAAAGAAATTCACTTAAGGCAACAAAGTTTGTTTGGGATAAACAACGCCCACATTCTGCTTAGCGCTTCTAAGCATCATCATGAGCGATAGTAGTGCCAGTATTTCTAACCCCCTTTCCTGGTGGCAAATCAAATATTTGTTTAACTATTTTTGTATGCAGTTCAGGTTTGAGGTTACAACCCTGTCCGATCAATTCTTTAATCGCTGTAGGTGTTTCGTGAGAAACTAAAAAGTTTCATATAAAATCTGTGAAATAATAACGCTGATAATGATTAATTAAAAGTTATTTAAATTTAAATATTTCCAGTTCGTGTTTTAATTTAAAGTTTAAGTTTAAATAAAGAATTTGCCATCAAGCGTTTAAGAACAATTGTGAGATAATTGTTTCTTATTGCATTCTTTAACTAGTTGTTCTTCTGTAAATTGTTAGTTTTATTGAAATTAGCATAATCTTCTCTTTGACTTGATCAATTAGTTTACTCGTTTGCAAACAGCGATTTCCTCGATGACTAATTTCGTTTTGCTCGTGTCTTTGATTTGGCCGGGCCACATGTGTTTTGTACTGCATTTAATTATCATCATAATTAAAATCATGATGAATCACTAATGACAAATGGCCACTGTTAAGCTTTCAAGTATTTTAAATAAATCTTTTAGTTTAAAAATGCTTTTCAAATTCTGTAAGAAAATAAATTTAATAATTATACTGAGTCGGTCGGTGCTGGCTTGTGATTTGCACTGGAAGAATTGCCAAGAAATCGTTATAAAAAATTGTTTACAAAAGTATATGAAACAAGCTGAAAACAATAACAACAACTGCAGCATCTATTTGAGAACTAGACGTACAAATTTATTTAAATAGTTAACATCTTGAACAATAATACCACACCTATTTCAATGAAATAGTTTCTATCTGCCCCGCAAAAGTTTCCCTGCCTGAGAAAACCTAAGAAATCTGAAACAGCAACAACAACAACAACAACGACAACGAGTAAGAAAACCTTTTCCCTTCACATGCACTTGTTGTTGGTTTTTGCACAGTGGCATCATTTGTGAGAAACTTTTCTCAATATGTATCGCTGACAAGAGTACAACTGGCTTGTAAGACTGTAAAATATCGTGTTTAAAGTAAATTCTAATTCGAGTTGGAAAACTACGGACCAAAACCATAACCTCTAGCGTAGTCAAATTAGGCAGTTAAAAGTGTATTGTTATATCCGAAAAATCTGTGCAGTTTCATCTTCGAGTTTGGTTTAATTTACTTTTCAACTAGTAAATCATTAAATCAGTAAATACTTAAACCACATTTAAACAAAGAAAATTTAGCATTTAAACTTCAGTCATTCAATGGTGCAGGGCATCAGCTGTTTGACATTTTTTGTAATGTTGCCAAATTTCCATTTCTAAAAGCAATCAGCAATAAATAGTTCACTGCTTAGCGAAAAGGGGCACAGTAAGGTCTTTTCTAGTACGTCCTAAACCATTCTGCGGGGTTAACAAGAGTTTTAAGAAAGCCTTGCTAGCTGCTGAAGAGCCCTAAAGAGCATCCGATCGTATTGTAAACATCAACATATATTGTGATCAAAAAACTGAAATTGATAAGCAGTGCTTCTTGCAAACTCTGTAATGACGGAACGTATACTGTGCGAACGTTTCGCTGCGTGCCTGGACGCTGGCTCGTTGGTACAATGAAGCCCACGGCCGTAGCAATATTTGCTAATAGTCTAGGTCTCGCTCTATAGGGAACAAGGCATGTACACAAGATCTTCTCGTTTGAGGTGCATAATTGGCCCCAAATAATAATAATAGTAATAATAATAATCTCGTATCACCTGTAAAAACGATTTGACCAATTTAAGCAAGTTTTGTGCCACTGTAATACATTTTCAGCTTCGTACGGAGGAAATTTTTTGAAATTGTTTTAATCTTTCGTTTAGTTTTTATTTTTCTTTCTACGAGTTATTTTAACTCGTAACAACTTGACAAAAATTTTGCTGTCGAAGTTTTTTCTTCACATAGTCATCAACGATAATGATGGTTGTTGTAATTATTATGAGAATAATTATTTTTTTTTTGCAGTTTTATTAACAACAATAATAATATTTGTGTTTATTAAATTGTTTGCAATTATTCTTATTTTTTTTTTACTGTTCCATATGGAAAAAAAAATCTTGTTCAATTTCATTTATTTGGTGAGCTGTTGTTGGCAGATGTGTATGTGTGTGTGTGTGTGTGTGTGTGTGGATGTGTGAGAATATTCGCCTGTGAGTAAGTGTTCTGGGCAATTTTCCGTATCTTTTCGTGCAAAAACCAGTTTTATCAAAACAATGTATAAATTCAATCAGCCTCAATCAGCCAAGAGCACCAATACATTAACAATAACAACAATAACAAAATGTGTTTTGAAGACTGGCAGCCGGTTACCGAGTCAGTCGGCCGTTTGAACGCTGTAGAATTCTTTGGCTGATCTTTTAAATACTCGTAAGAGTGAATAAGATTCAGTTTCGCAAATTCCAAGTTTTTCTTTTCATCAGTAGTCATGATTGTTTTTGCCGCTGCTGCTTATTTTTTGTTGTTTTTTTTTTTTTTTTGTTATTGTTGTTGATGCTTAAAGTACAGAGATTCTCAATGCATTCGATAACTAATATCAAGTTCAAGGTTAGATTTAAAATGCATATTTGAAAACGTGTACTTACACTTATGTAAGCAAGTGTGCACAGACAGCAAGTGTCGTTGTGTTTGTAAGATCTGTGTTTGCAAAAAAATAAGATATTGTTTTTATTAACCAAACAATTAACAAACCAACCAACCAACCAACCAAGTTTGATTTGCCATTGGACAAGTGTTTGAATCTAAATCTTTTACGTAATCAAACTGTAGTTAATAGTTTTGCTACTTGCGTTTGTTAGCAGCAGATATTTGCTTAAAATATTTATTTAATAATTTCTTAATGGCATTTACAAATTAATGCAACTTTTGTAGGGAGACATTCTTTAATTAGACATTTTTGTTTTTAAATCAGGCCTGCTGGAATTCGTTAGTAGAAGCTAAGTTATGCAAAAAATCACCTCTAAGGCGAATGTTTAGGTAATATGTAGCAAATCTTAATTCTAATCTTAACAAATTGCAATCGCAAGCTTTTTGTAGGTGGTAATTTCAAATTCCTTGCTTTGCTCTACAAATGAAAAGGTGTGAAAGAAAAAGATTATTAAATCTTTAAATTACTAATTGAACTTGAGGTGCTTTGGTTTTTATATAAAACATCAATAAGCAATAATTCTTATATTCGCTTATATTTCGTTTATTTTTTTTTTTTTTGGGAAAACTTCTTTAAAAATGTGTGTTACAAATTATTTAAAATTCGAAAAGGTTTTTGTTGTCAAACGGCCAGTTATTGATTTAGATCGATCATTTTCGTTTAGTAATTAAATACATGCGATACAATCACAAATTTCAGTATTTTGCTTACGTTCTAACTGCCGGATTTTCTAAAAAGTTTTCCTAAAAAAAAAATCTAAATGCGCAGTGAGGCCCCGGGCCATAAATATATAGTTATGCTAACGACTAAGCGAACAGGTTTGCTATCAAAACACTGCCACTAAATAATTCATTAATAATGATTTTATAAGAAGATTTATGGAGAAAACAAAAGCATTGATTTTAGATTTTTTTTTTTTGTAAAAAAAATAAAAGAACTCCAGCTATCGGCCACGATCTTACACTCGCAAGTTTTTCAAGTCGCCAAGTTATTTTTCATGGATCTATGACTCCTGCGTTTTGCGGGCTATTTATTTCAGTCGCCAGTGCATAAGAAAACAATAGACAGGAAAAATTAAAACATTTTTTAAATATTATGCCAGATGCGAGTATAAGAAAAAGCTTAAGCAAAAATGATGAAGATATAATAATAAAAATATTAAAGTTTAAAAATAAGGAATAACGTTTTTTTATAAACTTTAGGAACAGTAGTACTGCTTGTATAAAAGCATATTCCACGCTGCTTGATCGTGTTGGAGAAGAGCTTGCCTTCTAGCGTAAGATGTTCACTAATTTTACCGCAGTACAAATGACAGCTTCTATACTGCACCAGAGAGCGAACTTAGCGAACTAAGCAAAACATCAGTAGTTGATCAAAGAGTAAATAAGAAATCAATCTCTCTCTCTCTAATGACACGTTGGCTGTTTCGATTGCTGCGGTGTTTGCAAACGCCGGCTTTCGGTCTGTCCAGCGAGTTTTTATTTTCTGGTATGTCGAGTCCGTAACATACGTAAATTGATTGACAATCGCACAGAGGATACGTATGATTAATGCTGCAATTGTATGAATTATAGGACAGTGCAGTACGTATACGCACACATGTTTCCATTTAAAAAATGCAACAAGTTTTGAATGTGTTGGTTGGCACTTTTTCATGAGTTTGACAATATGTATTGCTTTATTTTTGGTAACAGCTGGAATGATTTTCAGAATTGATTTTTAGCTTCTTTGCAGTTAATTTTAATATAAACCTTTAGGTCCAACGTTTTGCGAGCCTCTTTTGTTTTTTGAAGTCCATTTTTTCGTTACTGTGAAAAAAATGACTAAGAAAATACATTCCATTCATCAACTTCAATGCAGTTTTGCAAAGTAATTATTTTCGTTTGATTTAAAATTTTAATTGCTTCCCCGTATACTAAACGGGAAAATTAGTGTCACATTATTTAAAATTCTCATATTACTTTTCACAACAACTAAATTATTCACATAAATTATAAACACTACAAGGAACACAGAAAAATAGTGGAGAAAACTATTTTAATTCTTGCAAAGAAGACAATAATGATCAGTTTATGTGCAGAAGGAGCAGAAAAAAGGAAGGCGATTATTGGTGACTCAATTTTAAGTTAAACAAACACATCAATACTGAGACCCAAATTTTGGGATCGTTTTATGAGAATCAATTAAGCTTTAACCCTGTCTTAAGCTTTTGAGTGGACATAATCTCAAAGTAAATTCCAAGTAGTTAAATATTGGCCCATAAAACGTGACCACTAACTACTTAATTTGATTTTGGGCAAGTACATGTTTGAAAACAAATAAAAACACAAGATGGAACAGAATAAGAAAAATAAAATGCAGTTTTCGAGTAGAAGACCATATAGAAATATAACCGTTTAGTAGTCGCTAAGTGCAACGATAAGCGATACAAGTAGTCTGTCAAGTTTTGCATCTTCCTAGGAAATGTACTCTCGAAGACAAAAATGATTGTTTGGCCAAAATATCTGCTCTATTTGTACAAATTTGTACAAAAAATACTAACTGTGCCATCTTTCGAAAGCAACACTTGCATTTGCCCAAACTGTCAAAAGTTGTTGATTGGTGAATCAACGTTCGTGCCAAAAAAAAAAATCTTTAGATATTTTCTACAACATTTTTATTCACTTCATAAAAAGGAACAAACAGCCGACAAAGTCGTCGGCACAACATAAATTCCAATTAACATATTTATGTGATTTGCACGCGTTTTAAATGCTTTACATTTTCAGTTGTTTTAACTTTTTTTTTTTTTTTTAATTTTTTGTTGCTTTCGCTTTTTTATATTGTAGTTACTCATAAAATTTTCCTCGCTTAGCATTTGGTCTGGCAGCGATGAAGCATTGACAAAGTAAAACAAAAAAATGGTTAAAAAAATAATCATCATTTTGGTTGTCATTTTTATCATCATCATCATCATCATTCTGAGCATATTGTCTCATTTTTTGTTCTCGCTGTTGTTGTTTATGTGATATACATACATACATATGTATGCACATAAGTTTGTTATTTACTCGCATGTATTAAATAGTTGGAAGTGATGATGACGTTGATGACAACGTCTTTATGTCAGTAATTTCATGGTTGTGATACAAAGAGCACGAAACAAGAATACAACAGATATGGCACGAAGGCGGTCTTAAGATGTTTTGAAAACAAACAAATTAATTTAATAAATTTTATTTATTGGTCGAACTTTATATAATTTGTAATATAATATAATAATTATTATTCAAATGACACTATCTCAGAGTTTAGTGATCAAGATATAAAACACGTAGCGGCATGCTTCGTTTCAGTGTCTCCTTATCTTAGATCTTAGTGATTAAGATATAAAACATGCAGCGGCATGCTTAGTTTCAATGTTTCACATAAGTGCAGACATTTGTTAGTTTCTAGGGAAATTTTTCAAATCATTATGTTTCTTGTTCCTGAAAGAATGCTAAATTTGTTCACTGGATATCTCTATAAAAAAGTATCGGTGCACATTTTGTATTCATATGACACATATTTGCGAATAATTATTCGAACATAGAATACATTTTAAGTCTGAGTCTTGAGCTTTGCCGGCATGAATTTTTGTGAAATGAAACTTTTACTGAGGGCAGAGAGAGCATCACGATTATTTATCAAAATTTTTATTCGAATCCAGTGTGGGCATATTTGTCTTTTCTCAAAAAACAGTTTTCGCTTAATATTTTCCTTAAGATTTCAACAGAATTTAAGTTTAAGGTTCTTAAAGCCGCCTTCGTTGTCTGCTGTTTTAACCATTCTTTAAGAAGTTAAGGAACATGCTGTTTACACACGCCACGAATATGATACCGTTGATGTAGATGCCAAAGTTGTTGTTATTACTTTTGCTTGTTGCTGATAAAAATGAACTTTTGCTGTTTTTGCTTGCTAAACCATAAGTGGTCGTTTAAAGCCAGTTGCATTGAGGTTCTTTTCAATTACCATACATGTGTGTGTGTGTGTGTGTGTGTGCGCGCGTTCACGTTGGTTTCCTTAAGGTGGTTTTCAGTTTTATTTTATCTTTTGTAGAACATTTCCCTGGAAACATCACTTTTTAACTTGCACACACACACACACACACACGCACACACATACGTTCGTTTATGCAAGAGCTTGAGTGCATGTGCATGTGAGTGTGAGTGTGAAGTGCTGTTTGTTATGGCTTTGCTGTTTTAAGTCTGCATGCTGTCGTACTTCATAAACATATTATTTTATCACTTCCTTGAATTTATAAAACTATTTTTTTTCTTTTTTTGCAGGGGCTCTTTAATGCTGTTGTGTGTGCACGAGTAGTTCATAAAAGTTTTGCTTTTTAACAAGAACTACAACTACTTGTGGCAACTGATACATGTTTGTTGTGAAGTGCCGCGTACTTGATTTTTTATTTTTTTTTTTATTTTATTAAATTGTAACTACTTTTGCAATCCGACTGAATGTGTTAAACTTAACACTTTTGATTTCATTGGGCCACAAGTTAAAGAAATCAAAAAGCTGCAAATTGCTTGAGAAGAATTATAAATAAGTGGGTCATTTTGAGTTGAAAAAAGAAACGGAAATACGAATTATTAAAGAGATTTTTTCTTAACCATAGTAATTAAGACAATGTTAAAGGAGCTGCAAAGGGAATAAACTTGAAATTAAAACGATTAAAGATAGAGAGTTGTGCGGCAAATAAACTTGAATTGCCACTTTTAACAAAAATCTATTCATAGATTTTTCCACCAGAAAATTGTTTGATTTTCTTAGCAGTGTAAGTTTTTCTTGATAAAGGTATTTTATGTGAGTACCCCCTGAGTTTCAAATCTCTGGGAAAGCTCCTTCCATTTTTGTTACCAGCTTATGTGCAATCAAAGTGTCTTCCAGAGTCTTAAATATCAGCGATACATACTATTCTAATTCTGCATTCTACTAAGTCCCATTACGCAAACTTTTTAGACTTTCTAAATATTTATTGGAAAACAATCTATAAAGTAATCAACATCATTTTGTGCCCACATTCTGAATTTCACTATACATATTTCCAATTTCTGTTTATTGTATTGTTCAAATATGATATTCTTGCAATTTAACACACAAAATTAAATACATGTCACTTCAAAGAGAAGCTTCTTTAAATTGCGCACAAAACAAATAAAGTAAATAAGAAAAAAAAGGCAATTGAACAAACAAGTGCATATAAAAAATGCCATCAAATTTATTTGATCAAAAATACAGACCTCAATTTTTGTTTTGGCCAGAAGTTTTTTTTTTTTTTTTTTTTTGATTTTTTCATTACAGTAAATAAAATGCAAAAAATAAATTGCTTTCTTTTTGAAAAATAAACAATTTTTATTTTAAATACATTAAACATTTGTTTAAGCCTGCTTTTTGTTTCCAAAAATTTGTTCTTTTATGAAATTTATTATAAAAATTACGCTGCAAGAAGGTTCATTTACCCGCCAGCAGTTTCTGTTTTAAGCCGAATAAATAATAATTTATGCCATTTTTAAAAACAAGTTGCTTTTTGTTTTGTTTCTTTTAAGGCCGACTTTTGTTACAGAAACCAACAAATTAATTGAAACGTGTTTTGTTCAAGTAAAAAGCGAATGCATTAAGAACTTGTTAAACAATGATATTTGAAGTTGTTCATCGATAAATGGATTGACATCGAAATCAATGAAATTAAAAAAAATTTAAAAAAAGAAAGAAGAGTCCGCAAAGAACTTGAAGTAAAAGTTGATCTGTATATTATTTTTGGAAACAGTAGAAAATTTAAGCTGCAGCGTGCTTTTCATAGCCTTTGGGTATGAAATTCTATTATGAATTCCCCGCGCAAGTTTCGATGGAATTCCTTCCATAAAACGCTGTCCTACGTAATCACAAAGTTTTTGAAATTCTAGAATTCCGAGTGCAACAATCTTTCAGCGGGTTTTCAGGAGAATTTCGCACAAATCTTTTTGTTTATCGAGAGAAGACGGAAATGAATTCAAAACGACCGTGCCGACTCTTATGTAGCAAATCGAAAATGTTCGTATACCCGTTGTTATTGCTCTGGGAAATAATCCAAAGAAAATTGCATTGTGATGACATAGGCATATATATATGTACACTTTCACGAAAATATTCTTATGTGGGTGCTCTTCATTTGTATAGAAATATTATCTGGGAAAATTAAAGACATTTTCAATACACAATATTTGAAAATTCTCCACTTCAAAACTTTAAAGCAACAAAGTGCACTAAAAACGCTGGCAACGCTGGTTGCAATGTGTAAAACTTCGCTAAAAGTTGTACGCAATTAACTTATGTTGCTTGAAACTAATAAACTTGGCTACAACTAGTAAATTGTTCAATATTTTCATTAAAAGTATTCTTGTAGAACATTTATGGTGCTAGTTAGATTTTTGGGAGGTGGCATTGAACAATTGACTTCTAAATTGTATTAAGTAGAATTGTACCCACTTTATCATGCCTGGCATTTAATCCTCGCTCGTCATGGATGAATATTATACTTAAAGACTTGCATTTATGCGCTTACAAGGTGCAATTGACTCAACAACTACAGCGTCTTGACCTCTCCAAGCGTCGTCAATGGTCAGAATGGTGGTAAGAAATGGGAACAGCTGGCGATCAATTTTCCAATAAAATCATGTTCAGTGATGAGGCAAATGGGCCTCAATGGCTTCATCAATAAGTAGAATTAGCGAATTTACGAGAATGATAATCCAAGAGTGATTGTCGAAAAACCAAGGCACCCACAAGATTGACTGTTTGGTGCAGTTTATGGGCTGGCGGCATCATGAATGAGCCCGATCAGACAGTTATTGTGAATGGTGTTGCCTATCGTGAGATTATAGCGAACTTTTTATGACACGAATCGTAAGATATGTATGTGTACGATTAAATTTGTCACACAACTAACGAAACAATGACAATTTTGAGCGACAAATTCAATGGCCGTATTATCTTAAGTGGTTTGCGATGTCAATTAACCGCCAAGATCATGTGATTTGAAACCGTTGAACGAACTTCTTTCTTTGGAGTTATTTAAAGATGACGTATACGTCAATGAGCCAGCAACAATTCAAGAGCAAAAGGTTGGGGTAGTTCGGCACATTAACGGCATCGAAACTCAGTTATGCCTCAGCGTCATCGAAAATTTGGAACATCGGATGCAGGTGCACCGCCGAGGCTCACATTCATGAGCCTTAGTGATTTCCTTGAGAAGTGTTCTAAAACTATTTCAGAATATTTTGCCATTTATTTTGTTGTGTTTTTCTTTCTCTTCTAATTGCGGTCATATTTGATTTTGCATTTGCGAATATGGGTCAAAATTAAAAATTGAATACCATTTGTTTTCAATAAACTACTGCTAATGTAAATGTAAATGTACACATGGAGATGCGCGTATGCTTCGTGTAATTTTGTGTGGTTGTACTTCAAATCCTAATTGTGTATGTGTTTGCATGAGCAGCTCTAATGCATAAACAGTGTCAGACCTCAATTGCTGTGGGCAGAGAGTGAAGTGAGTCAGAGTGCATTAAATGAGCAAACAATTCAAAGTAATATTTGTTTGTTTGTTTGTTTGACGACTCAAGTTGTGTGTTTGTGTGTCTTGATGGATTTCAAACGTACATAAATACTCATTGAAGAAGGCGCTTTTTGGCACTGATTTGATGAATTCAATATTTTATAAAATATTTTTTCTTGCATGAACTTAATTATTTATTTGCTTTAAGAGCCAATTGAAATGTATTAATTCAGGTCCAAAAATGAACCTTTTCAAAAAACATTTCGTTGGTGCTAATCAACTCATCAGTAGACTTGAAAAATTCTTAAAAGTTTGTAGTTAAGTTTCAAACAAACTTTTAAGAATTTTTCAAGTCTACTGATGAGTGGATTAGCACCAACGAAATGTCGTCGGCATATAGACAGCTGAGAAATACAGCAAATATTTTTTGAAAAGGTTCATTTTTGGACCTGAATTAATATTTTTTCTTGCATTATTTTATAAAGACAAATTACTTTATTTTATTACTTTTACAGGAGTTTACAGTACAGACTTAACATGGAGATACTTTCGGTAAGCCAATTTATTTGTACTGCTTTTAATCTCATTTGCGTCAGTTTCGAATCAATATGAGCAGACTTCCAATGTGAATGCCAAGCTATGTTGTGGTATTACTTGCTTATTAATTCTAATATATGGACATGTTTCCCTGTGTAGCGCAAACGTAACATGAGTACATTTTTGCTCGTTTACTTTAATTTTGCATGTTTTTAGCCTTAAATTTAATTAGTAAATTAATTTTTTTTCGATGTACTAAAAATTCTTTTAACTTTTTTTTAAATTTGTATCACATTTTCATTTTGTCTAAAACTCATTCAACAATTGTTTAATCATGACACATTTTCCTGCTGATTATCCAATTTACGCTTATTGTATTCAAGAACGAGCTGCTCCTAATGTAAACTTGAAATAATTCAATAGGTGTTTTCGAGTTTATTACACATTAATTCAAGAATTAAACAAACCAAAGCAAAAACAAGACACAAAAAGTTTATTTGCTTTTTTAATTTATACAGGTTTTTGTCTTTTTTGTTTTCCAAAATCTGCATTCTACCTAAATGCATGTTTTACACGGGTTTTATTTAATGGCAAGAATTGTGCGTTTAAAAATACATGCTTGAAAGATGTTAATAAAAATCAAGGTCAACAAGAAAAGGACACTTTTGCTTCAGAGTATGGTTTTAATTTAATTTTTTTTTATAAAACAATATCGTGTTTTGTTACCAAAAAAAAAAAAAAAAAACAACAACCCAAAAATCGATTTTTATGGTGTGTGAAAGAAACAAATTCTGCGATTTTTAATGAGTCTCCAAATTCAAGTTCATTAACTTCTTAATTTTTTTTTTTTTAATATTTAAGTCATATTGAAGTTTAAACTTGCTTTTTAACCGAGTAAAGTAGAAAGTTGATTTTGAGCATTTATTAAAAAGAACGAAACAAAAGAAGATTCGAGCTTTCAATTATTTTAAATTAAGTTTTACGCTTAAAGAACTTTTTATTTTCTATGCGGAATTGGTACTGTAGATATTTCCACATAGTTAATTTGGCGAATTCTTTTACTTCTAATAAATTCATTCTAGCCGCTGTTAGTTCAGAAGTTTTGAAGCACATTTTCTCATTCCTTTTTCTTAGTTTTGATATCCTCTGATGATGTCGAGAAAACCAATAGCTAGAACAGTAACCGTAGTTTTTACACAAATTAGTGGTTGCAGTGCAGTTGATTTGGGTTGTCTAGTTTTCTTCATAGTGCTGTCAAGATGGTAGGTGTTTGTTGTGCAAGCTATCCAAATGGCAATAGCTCTTTCTACTCTCTTCTCTACACTTCTCTTTGTTTCTTTTCTCTTCTCTTCTGTTCTCTACATTCCTCATCCCTTCAATCTCCTCTTTCGACTTCACTTCTCTTCATTTCACTCTAGTTATTTTCTTTTCTGTTTTCCTCCCCACTCTTTTCTTCTATTCTGTCGAATCAATAATAATAATAAGCGAATCTTCTCTTCTCTTCTCTACATTCCTCATCCCTTCAATCACCTCTTTTGACTTCACTTCTCTTCATTTCACTTCAGTTATTTTCTTTTCTGTTTTCCTCTTCACTCTTTTCTTCTGTTCTTTTCTCTTCTCTTCTCTTCTCTTCTCTTCTCTTGACTTAAGCACATTTTTTGCCCTTGTCCTCTTTTTTTTCTTCTTCCACACTACTTCACCTTACTTGTCTTCTCTTCACTTTATTTGTTTTCTCTTCTAGTCGTTACTTTTTCCTGTTTTCTTCTCTTCTTTTCCCTTCTTTTTTTTGTCTTCACCTCTCCTTAAACCTCTTCAATTCTATTCCCTCTGTTCTGTTCTCCTCCCTGTTCATCTCTTATTTCTTTTCACCATTTCAATGCCTAATTTCTATTCAAAATCCTCAGCAGGTGCCATTTGAACAACTACTAAAATATTTTTTTTATTACTTATGACATATACATATGTATATCAGAAGATTCACTGAAAAGTTAACAATTTGTAGCGCGTGCGTAACGACACATTTTGCACATTCATCAACCATATTAAAAAGTCTTTTAACAAAGACTTTAAGTAATTTAAACTCTTTTCAAATTGTGTGACGTTTTATCGATTGGTTTTTCAATTTTCTTAATGCCAAACAAAATTCAAAGTGATGCACGCGCCACAAAATGATAACTTTTCCGTGGATTTCGTGTTATTTTGCTGGAATATTATATGAGTTATCGATTAGAATTTTCCACTATTTGCACTCTTAATTCAAGAATAAAAATCTGTACTTAACCTGCTCGCAAATATATAAAAGAAAACAGACGTAAGCACATACACACCCATATGTTCACATGTTCTAACCTCAATACTTACTCACCCTTCCCAAATTGCAAGTCAATTTTGCAATAAAAATATTTTGAAATGTGGAACAAATAACAAAAAAAAAAAAAAAAAAAAACGCAATTTGTTGCATAAGACTTTTTCTGAGTGGTTTGCTAACTGGCGAAGATTATCTTTAATTTTTTTTTATCTGTTTAAAAAACAGAAAATATATTCAATAATAAAAGAATTCATTATTCTGGTGCTCTAAATGATCTTTTTTATTGACTTCTCAATGTTTAGATATTCACTGCAAGATGTAACTAAGTTTAGGGTTTGCCGCATTGTGATTGTCTCGATAGCACTGCTATTTAAATTACCGGGCAGCAAAGAGAATTTAGGGTTTGTATTAATAAACAAACGAATGCAGGTATTGCGCTTGTTTTAAGCAGGTGATTTTGATCGAACTCGAAATCTCATCAAATCAATTTTATGAGAACAGAAAAGCTACTTTATGATGGCATGTTTCTTCCACTAGTCTTGCAACTTTCATTTGTTGGTGTTTGGCGAACCCTGCTCAAAATGCATTTCTGTAAAAAAATTCTTTTTGCGCCATCAAGTTCTCATTCTGCACATTTGTAATGACTTGCATGTGTGTGGACTTGTAAAGTGCATTAGTGTGTATATGTGTGTGTGTGTGTGGTGTGCCTGCGTGCAAATATCGGCCTTCAGTCCAATTAAAATCACATTGTATATTCTATGGATTCATTTATGTTTGAAATCATTAAAAGATCAGTTGCATAAACAACTGTTGCCACAAAACTGGGTCAATTGTTAAATGGAAAAATTCTAAGAAAATAAATTATTCTTTTTGAAGAAAACTGAAATAATTTTGCAAGTTGCAAAACAGATGGGAATGGAAGACTGTGATGTGGTGAAGAATATAGAATTATTATTATTTTTTTTAAATTGCTAAAACAAGAGTTGCGCAAGAAAATATTTTTAAATTTAAAGTTTGCGGTGGCTTCGTAACTTAAAATTCTTTTTTGTTTCAAAATCATATACCCAGTCATTTAAATTCCAAAACAAAATAATAATGAATACACCACAAATTTTAAATGAACATTTTAATTGGTTCTTGTTAAAAAAGAATAAAACACGTATCGCACCCACAATTCAAGAATTTTAAATTCAAAACCCTTAACAAAACAGTCACTGACCATAAAAATATTAATAATAATTGCACTTAATTAAAAATACGGACATGGTTTGCTGCTTTGACCATACTCCTGTATTTGTCATAATTATTATTTTTAGCGGCCGATGAATTCTTTTCAATTGGTGGAGTTAAGATTTATGAATAAATCCACACATTTCAGAGAGTTAATGTTGCAAAACTGAAATGGCGAAAAAAAATTGAATGCAAAAAAATTGCAGTCTTTTCTTCTGGCCAATATCTCTTGGTAAAATGTTTGGCGGCCCTGGTTGTAACGATGCCTCTTTACACCACAGAAAGCAGAGTATTGACAAAACGTTTCTGCCGCAGGCCAGTATTTTTTTTTATTTTTTATTTTTTTATTTAGCAACACGCTTAACAAGTGTTCAAGGAATGTTCAAGTTCTAATGTGAGATCATCTCTTTAGCCCCTCCAAAATGTCTCTGTACACCAAACACACACACACACACACACACACACACATGCACACACATTTATTTGTCTTTTCCAAATCTTTTCATTTCGATTCGAGTCAAACGAATACGAGAACAATTTAATAAAGTCCAAAAATGGTTTCGTGTTGTTTGAGTGTCTGAAACAATTATAATAATTTTTTGTTTTAACAACATGTATTTTATTGTTCCTTTTTAGATGGTTTGAAAAGTTGATGGAGATGACGAAACCGTGAGCGAAGCAAAAAGAAGACATTGTTGCACTTTTTTCATAAATACTTTTATGGTCGAAGCACAAAATAAATCATTTATCATCATCTAAGCGCATTTCTTGAATAAAATTTTATTGCTGTTTTCAATGTTTTGCAATAAGAATAAGAATTCAGCACAAATAAAAAATGAAATGAAATAAATTCGTAACTCATCATTGAGATCACCAATGAGTTAAACATTTCTTTGAATGTTTTAAAAGGATTAACAGGAGAACAATCATTTTTTTTTCTATTAGAATTAGCAAAAATGAAATAAAACATTTGATTAATCGCACTTTGTTTTTTTTTTAATGAAAAGTATTTCAAAGCGAAAATATTTATACGAGGGAGATCGAAATATCGGCAAATGAAGTAAATAAATATTAGATTATTAAATTATGTATTAATTTAGATATACATATATGTATGTATATTTGCAATTGCCAAACAAAAGTATTATTGTTATCAAAATAAAATAATAAATAACTCACAAATTATCACATTAATATAAATATTTACCGCCTAGTTCATAATTCATAAAGGTTTCTTGTTCAATTGATTCTTTCCGATTTATGCAGTTAACCAGCAGTGGAAGTCTTATTTGTGTTTAATATGGATTTGTATTTAAAATTAATGAAATAGTGATTATTTTATTTTTTGTTGTAGCAGTGGCCCTACATTCTGCAGCTTGTGATTTAAAAAGAGCGAATAGAAATTAATTCGTGCAGTCATGAAAATAAAAACTTTTTATTAATTGTGACACTGATTATCATCTTCGAAAAATATTTAACAAATGAACTTAATTATCTATTTACTATAAGAGCCAATTGAAATGTATTATTTCAGGCATAATAACAGTTCCTACTAATTGTTATCAACATTTCGTTGATTATACTCAACTCGTCAGTAGACTTGAAAAAACTTAAAAGAATGTTTGAAACTTTACTACATGTTTTATTATTCCCCTGCACACATTGAGAATGTTTGAGCATTTTTGATTCCCATAATAAGGTTTCAAATGTTCTTTTAAGTTTTTTTTTCGAGTCTACTGACGAGTCGAGTAGCATCAAAGAAATGTCGGCGGCCCGTAGACGGCTGGAAAAGACCGAAAACAATTAGTAAGGTACATTTTTAGACTTAAATTGATTAATTATGGCACATTTCAATTTACATTTATTATTTTAGTTCCCAGCCAATATATTGGTCCGCTTGGAAGCAGATTTGCAAGCGTACAAAGAGATCTGCTGCGGCATCACAGGATTTTTATTCCCAGTTGCGCGCTTGGTAGGTCGCTTGGCCTCGCTTATTATTTGCTTACTTCAAGCTGCCCTGGAAGCATAATTACCATAACTACCATATATGTAAATGTCTCGCTTACGAGGAGGCGCTCCTTTCAACGAGCATTTGTTTTTTCGATAATCGCCACATAAGAAATTGGGCTTTACAAGAAAAAACTTACTCGCTGAAACAGTTGCACCCTCATAAGCGAACACGGATACAGTGTGTAGCTTGATAAAATAAATTTAATTTGATTTTAAGGGTGTATATGTTTCCACGAACAGCGTCCAGGGATGGATGCAGCAAATGTTTCATAGCCAGGAAGAGTACGTACGGTTCGTAAGTTATAGCTAATTTTTAAAATTATGCGAGTATTGAGCACTGTTTGAGTATTAATTGTTTGATTTTTGAGGCCAGGCAAATTTTAAGTCTGCATATTTAATGATTCGAAAGTTAAATATAATTTTCATAGGCTTTTGTATGGAGGCGCCCTGTAGTTTTCAACTTTTTGTTGCATGCCGCTTAGGAGAATAACAACTGTGAAAGGATGGACGGATGGGCATGAAATATCAATAGTAGAGTTTCGTTTTTTACACTGTGAATACAGAACCCTGAAAATGTTGAGGCTGTTTCAGCTTTCTTTTAGTTGCCTTTTGTTTTGCACACCTGTGTTTTTGCTTTTCCTAGAGATACCACCACTGTTGCTGCTTCTCTGTTGGCACAGAGGAATTCAGGAAATTCAAAAGCTAAACTCTGTTATTTACTGAAAAGTTTTAAAACCTCTTTAATGCCACCATAAAATATTTTTAAGTATTAACACTCATTATGGGTGTAACTTTTTAATTGCGAATTCTCCAAACTATTGTTTTTTATTTGTTTTTTTGTTTTTGCAAATTGTTTTGCTATTAAACAATTTATTAATAACACAATGTTTTGGATATTAAAACTATAGTTGTTGTTAGTGTTTAACAAATATTTTACGAATTTTACATGATCGTTTCATCGATGTTGTTTTTGTTACAGTTGTGGTACGAGTAGTTGCAGTCAATGTCTACATCATGTCTATTTGTTGTCTCGTGCTGTGTTAATTTGTATATTTTTCATAACGAAATTTAAAGATAATTCAGAGAAGACCATTAAATCTGCTCATAATAATCATAATGATCATTGCGAACATCATTAGCACTGTAAAGAAGGCAAAACAGACAATAACATGAAATTTATGTTTCGGAACTTGTGCCAAAACAAACAAAATGAATAAATAAAATAAAAACATGACTTTTATTAATGCACTCACATGCAGTCATATTTTTGTACTATTATTTTAGTTTTTAAACAGCTTAAGATGAACTAAATTGAATTATTTAGACATTTTGCATTTTTGGAATCCTCATCAACTGTTTGCAACTAATAGAATATGCAGTAGAATGTTTGAGCAAATTCTTATAAGTCTCCACTGAGGAGTTTTATAACGAAATGTAGGCGGCTTATAGACATGCTAAAAACCTAAATACAGAAAATAGCTCTAATCTGTTTGGTTTTTTAATCATTCAGCAAACATGAAATATTTTTTTATGAACAAAGCAGAAACTGTTTTATATTATTTAACTCAAAAAAAGAAAAAAAAAAACGATCTCAAACATTTATTTAGCTGCAAGGGCTATTTGCTCTTGCTGCTATTACCAGTTTAATTGCCTAAAAATAGCTTCCTGAATAAAAATAAAAAAAATTGCCATAACGAATTTATTGAAATGTAATTTTCTTTTATTGTCGCATTTATATGCAATAGTTTCTGGTGCTGCTGCTGGCTCCTTATTATTTATTCATTTAATTGATGACATAATGATTTAATTTTGCCGCTGTTGCTGTCATCATGCGACAAATTAACTGATATACTTTTTTTTCTCTGCTTAAAACTTTAATATGATTCAATCATCTGACTTGTGAAGTACTTTAAATGGTTTTAATTGTGTGTTTTTTTTTTAATTTTTCTTGTTTTATGTCGCTTTAATTTCTTCTTTTTATTGTTGTTTTTTTTTTCTTCAAAGAAATGTAATTTAATTGCATTGAAAAAGGAATTGTTGTGATTTTTGTTAAATTTGTATTTTTCCGAAAATAAGTAATTGAGCTGACATTAAGATATCCATCGCATTATTATTTAAAATTAACAGCTGTCATAACAAGAGCATTAACTGCCATCAAAGTATGATTTGCAAACAAACTAATTGATTTATTGAAATGATGCTTCTTGTGCTTCAAAATGTCAGTTTTTTATTATTATTTTTTTTAACCCGAAGTGATTCTAAAATTAGCGGCAGGTTCTTTCTTGTTGGTAAGCTGATATTGTATTAATTAAATTAAAGTTATTTTTGTCTTGACCAGGAAACTCATTGTGTAAAAGCAGAAACTTTTAATTAAAAAGAAAAAATAAAACTTTAGAAGGGAAGCCATAAATTTAAAATTTTTAAGCCTTGATGAGGGTTAGAAAAAGGAAACAACGATGGCTAAAATAACCTCCCCTTATTAGGGGGCCTTATGAGAGAAGTAAATTGAGAGTTTGTATATAATTTTTACATTTTAAGTATTATTTTCATTTTATCCAAGATATAAAATAAACAAATATTAAATTTTAAGGCAAAGTGCAGCAAGTTAAAAAGCACAAAACAATAAGTTTATTTAATTCTATGGCTGCTGTTGCCTTTTGAACTCTCTTCCCGGTATAAAAGAGTACAGAAAACAAAAAGCCATGCAAAAGGCAACGAGTAGCCCAACAAAAATGTGAAACACTATTATTTTATTAAGTTATCACAGTTTAAGTACTTTTCATCGTTTCCAGCTGAACGTCTCCGTCTGGCCCTGACTTTAAGACCCGACAGAATAAAACTTCAACAACTTTTGCAAAAAAAAAAAACATAATAATTTTAACAAGTCAGTTTTCGTTCTTTTGTTCTTCTTGCTGAATATTTAATTGTTTCTAATGGTTGTACAGCTGATGACAACAACTACAAAAAAAAATGTTTTTCTTCCACTTGTTGGTTGAGAAGAATTTTTTGCAAAAGTTTCATTTAGTTTTTTATGAGTTTCTATTTTCGCTGTCTTGTTGTTCTGGTGTCTCTGGTGTGTGTGTGTGTGTGTGTGTGTGTGTGTGTGTGTGTGTGTGTGTGTGTGTGTGTGTGTGTGTGTGTGTGGACTGTCATGGCCACATACAGACATACATACATACGTCAAACACCCAGGCACCCATCACACAAACGTAGCGACAACAACAAACACGTCTTACATCTGCTGCTTTTGTCGTTTTATGAAGATGACAATAATTTCATTGTCGTTAT
Source organism: Sturmia bella (assembly GCA_963662145.1). Taxonomy (NCBI): domain Eukaryota; kingdom Metazoa; phylum Arthropoda; class Insecta; order Diptera; family Tachinidae; genus Sturmia; species Sturmia bella. Next base: position 4,799,583 of record OY759171.1, on the reverse strand, counting down.
CAGTCATTGCAATTGCTTTGACAAAAAAACCTGCTAATGAGTCTTTATTGTTTTTATTACATTTCAAATTCATCTGCGTGTTTGTCTATCTTAAAGTTCCAGAATTTGTAAAATTGGCTATTTCAATTGCCGTTGAGCCAGTAATAAATTCTTTTTTTTATTTCTGGCTTTCATTTCAGCTTATTTCTTTGTTGCAAAACTAGATAGATAAATGCGAAAAAACTAACCACAAAAATATATATTAAGACTTTGACCTGACAACACTAAGCCCTTTCGAGGTTTCACCTTGCCCCCAAAACGGTTGCTGCACTGTATTCTTAGACATCTTATACCTGGTTTATATGGACTTTCGCTAACTCTGTAATATCTTATCTTAACATGGGAAGGCGATGTTGGATATGAGTAGGTGCTCTGCTTTACCTTACTTCTACTCGTATCTGTAGTGATGAGCACATGTCGCGCTGACAAATAGATGGATTAGAGGGTTTGCTAAGAAGAACTTTTGCTACCTTAAGCTGACTGATACCGTCTGCTTGAAAACAACTGCTTGCTTAACTATTAGCGAACGTCTGTCTGTTCGTCCGTCCTTTCAATTGCTTGTTTGCTTTTGCTCGTTTGCTTACTTTGGCTTGCGCCAGTGGCCTTGAAATTTATTTTTTCCATAAAATTTTTCTACTTCTACTTGTTTAACTGAAAACAAATACATACACACTCATACTATTTTAAATACAAAATAAAGAGCACTGCTGCATCTTAGTAGTTTCCATGATATTTGGCTTTTCTGTTGTTATAGCTGAGCTATTTCCTCTATTATTTATTTGTTGGGTTGTGTGCTGTTTTATTACTTTAAATATTATTTTTATTATTATTTCTTTCAGTTTTGTTTTTGAGTTTTGCACTTTTAGAGATTAGAAAATAAACACATTTGTAGTACGAGAGTTTAAGAATATTTGCATGCCGGCATTTTTTATGGCTGCTTGACTGACTGCTTGACTGGTTGTTGTTCAGTTGTGTATGCACTGTTGATTAAGAATAAGACGCTCGACTGTGAATCTGAAAAGAGCAAAATGCAATCTCTGATGGCAAAATTTTAAATAGCAAAACAAAAAATTAAAAAGCGGCGTCAAAAGATTATTTCAAATGCATATTTAAAACGTTTTTCTTGTTGTTGCTCTGAAATAAAATTACAAAACTACAAAAGCAATATTTATTTTTTTCAAGGACATTTTCATATTTATTTGTGGTCTTATTATCGCACAACATGATTGCAATTTCAATTCACACATTGCACAACAACAGCAAAAATAAACACATTGCTTTAGCAGCAGTTAAAAACGAATATTATTGAGAGTGATGGAGAGAGAGAGGGAGAGAGGGTATGAAAGAGTTAAGCGTTTTACTTGTGTTTCGCATGGTCAGACACAACATAAAGAAAGTTCCAGTCAAATCATTCTGCATTAATAACTCAATACCTGCACTCTTGCATTAGTGCCCATATTTCAGTAAATGAGCCAAATCAGGTTTTTTTTTCCGGCTAAAGAAATTCTTTTGCCTTAATTATTCATACAAAACTTTTTTGAGGTATTTCTCAATCGAAACCGCTGAAGTTGTTGCTCTTTTTTCGGGCACTTAACGTTAACAGTGCCACTCATGGGACTATTTTTGATCTATGAGATCAAATGTACCTCAAATTTTGGTAGAAAGCAGCCACTTTTAATTTTTTGCTGCCCACCCTGCGTGAACATCGAAGCAATTAAAAGTAATTGCAGTTTTTCACATTAAATTTGGTGCAAATAGCATTTCAAAATATTTACGCACATTGTTTGTCATATATTTTGACACGTTTGAACATTTTGCTTCTGTCTGTCCGGGCGTATGATTAACATTCACGATTAAATTACGCAACATCACGTATGAAGAATGCAAGGATTTTACAACGAAAGCATGAGGAAGCAAAATTATAGTTTATAGTTTTTTCATATTCTTTCTATAAATAATTACTTAAACATTGCTACAAGTCTCTAAGGAATATTAAACAAATATTATATAAGCTTTTGCATTCAATGTCATAGTAATAGATAACAAACTGAGGAAGCCATACATGTAAGAGCCACAATTACCTGTGTACCACATGATGAAGACGACACTCAAACGGATGGACAGACAAGCAGACAGCTACCCATATTTTTACGGGGTGGGAATAGAGAAAAAGTAAGAATGTGTGCAGCTAATGGTGCCGCATTCATTTTTAATGGACGCTAAAAATTAACCGCAAATAATTATTAATTGATCTTCATCGTCAGTGGCGTTTGCTGCAGCAGCTGTACAGCTGAATCAAAGTGAATTGAGTTACAAGCTCACAGCCGTTTTAAGATGGCTTCACAGAATGTTGAATCGTTTTTTTTTCACACACAACTCATGTCGCCCCTCTGGACAACTGGTTAAAAGGGGAAAGAAATCATGCAACTCATGTTAGATGCACTCATATACACACAAGCACACACACACACACTCACTGCCAGTTCGAAATGATGTCAAAGCGAATAAAGTAATGGCCGCTCTTTTGGGTTTTTAAAGGCTGCGTTGTATTTTGTCTGGCGATTATATATACATACATATGTTTTTATTATATCGTAATTTTTTTTCAGATTTTTTTCCCAACCAGAAAGAGAGTACAACTTAATATTGCGCACCACCAAGCACCGCATAGATGAATAGAAATTTTAAGTTGATTTTATTTTTTATTTGCTTTTATTTTTCTGTATTCATTTTACCAAAGACAATAAGACGCAATATCGTTTCATGTATGTACTTGTTTTCGTTGGGCTGTCTCGAAATGCATTTTGTGAATTTTAATGCATTTCAATGGAAAAACTACAAAACTAGAAGCAAAAAAAAATCGAATATACCAACACCAGCACCAATAACAGCAGCAATAGCAACAGAAACTATTAAAACGCTTTACGAGCCATGCCAAAACCTCAATTGATCTTTTTTTTTTTTGCATTCTATTTTTGTCTAGAGTAGATTTTTATTTCTGATCATGAACAGAACATTTGTTTTAAAAACAATAGACTACGAGGGATGAGCGCAAATTTGAAGCAAATCGAGAGAAAAGCTTCAGGGCAAATTAAGAGCAAGAAAAATGTCTGTTCATACAGAAATGTGATGTTGGGAAATAAATGCTTTAGAGCTTACATTCAAAATCATTGTTCTTTTTTTTTTTTTTTTGGTTTGTAGGAGCATTAAAACAAACGGCAGTTAAAAATGGGATTATTGTGGGTTTGGCTGCAGTTTTACAGTAACATGTTTACAGCGAAACAAGCAAATAAAAAAAGCTTTTAATTTAAGCTTTTCAGGCACACTATTACTTTGCGAAGAATATGTATATGCCGAGCTTACATTATTGGAGTTAATTGGTTGATTGCCAAATTTGAAGCAATTTAAATGCACTTTTACGTCCGTGGTAATTTTAATATATATTTTTAGGTGATCACGGTTGCTAAGATGCAGGGTTACTAAGATACAAGCAAGCTTTTTTTATTAAAATTAAACTAAGACTTGTTTTATAAGAACACACATCCTTAATGAGAACTTTAATATGATGTGGTAAGATTTCTGGGTATTCACATTCATCGCTGCAAAATAAATGGATTTTCCGCTCAAAGTATTTTGCATTGGCTGCTGGTACCCGAAGCCTTAGTTCACATTATTTTTTGCCATTGAGTGGGAAAAATGTGTACACAGAAAAAGTACAGTCTATGAGTACTTTCTGTACAATAATGCTAATTACGAGTTAATTTAATGAAGTATTATTAACAAATATAAATTATAGAGAATAATACCTGGCCATTGTGCTGTTTTGTTTTTTTTGCAAAATTCTTTGCTACAGTTGACATCACAAAATTTTCAAATTGCATGCAATAATTTAAAATAAATTGAAAAAAAATAACCTCCAGTAAAAAATATATTGTCAGTCATATGAACGTTAAGAAAAGTTTTAAAAATGATAAACATGAAGAGCTATTAAGAGGTATACAGTGGTGGTCAAAACATGTACACGCAATACGCAAACGATGTAAATTGAGATCTAGTAAAATGAAAAGAGTTAAAAAAATGAATTTATAAATAAATATGCTGACAGCACTTGCTACTGTAATTGTTGCTTCTTGTGGTGGGATTATTTTTATCGCAATTGTTTTTGGAATTCAATTACAGAAAATATTGAAAATATATTCAACAATTAACAAAATAAAAATGATCTCAAGCTCAACAAATTATAATTAATATTAATTAAAAGGAAAAATTATATTTTCCAAAACTTTTGGAAAGCACTGCAAAAAACTGAGAACAGTAACATAAATTTTAAGGAAACACAATTTATATATAATGCAATCAAAGCATCACCAAGTCCGAGTAAATTCCTTATTTTTTTGGTGTTCTGTAAATCGAAATCGCATACTTTTACTTGTTCTGAAATCGAGTAAAAATGCCTGGTTGAAAGAAAAAAAAGTGACCAACATTCTAATAAACCACTGCAGAAACGTAAAAATTAATGGCTATTTAAGATTGGATACTTTTTTTCATAACTGGCTGTTCGTCATAATAATTTTGCCACGTCTCCACTTCACGACTGACAAATGTGAACTGTGCAGACTGATGTTTACCAAAATGGGGACAAAACAAGGGTAGTATACCATTCCGTCAGACACCCTGTATTGCAATGTCTTGCTTGGCAATACTACACACGTGGTGAGCTGTGTTTGTTTGCTGTTGTCCTCTATTGACAGCTGACTTTGACGACGAACAACTTATTCGGTTTTTTTTTTCAAATTTTGCCAAATCGCGTAATTTGTAGAACACCATTTGCTCATTTTTAAAAATTTCTCGTTTTTGAAAAACGGTCGGTTTACAGAACAGATGAACAGCATGAGTTTGGACTTTATAACTTCTTGGTTCATTAATAAAAATAAATAGTTTTCAAGTAAAAATTTCCTGAAATCCAGAAGGCTATTTTTATGTTTGGAAATAAATGAAATTTTGGTTAATTAAAATCAGGGATGGCAAAGTCACAGCTACATTTTGACATCAGAGTCAAAAGTAATTACAGACAGAAATGTGGGCAGTAAAAGACCCTAAGAAAGAGTATAACTAAATTTAATAATGGTGCCACCGTGCATAAAAAAATTAAAAGAGTGACTAACCTCTAATCCTATAAGTTAGCTGACAAAACTGGCTTCTTCGAACCACTCTCCTGTGCATACATGTCTCACTGTTTTGCCTTCTACTGTAAATTGTTGATGAACAGTAGCAGCAACTACAACTACAACACAACAAAGCAGCTCTAATTACCGGTTGAGATACAAAATATGAAAAAAAATAAAGCAAAAAAAACTAATTTTTAGCCTTGAACTTGACAAGAGGTTTCTAAAATTTTAAATGAATGAACAAATGACGCATACCCCTCCTGAGCAACTGCATGTCAAAATACAAATTTTTTTTTTGAAAAAGCGGTAGCAATTTTTAACAAAACACATTTTAATGAAATGATATAAAGCTTAAAATACTTTAATCTTATAATTTTTAATATGGATTTAATAAGAGGTGAATTTTTTAATTTGATAATTAATAAAAACAAGCAAACGAACGCCACATAAAGTTTTCAAGTTGCTATTTAAAAATTGCAAAGAATTTGTGATTTACATTACAAACATTTTTAAACAGATCAAGAAAATGTGATAAAAGTTGTCTGCTGGATAATTAGGCCTGTACAGTACGATCTCGATAAACGGGACACTATAAATTCTGAATAATTTTTTTTTACCAAAATATATACACCTCTATACCTGTATACATTATCATCGTGTTTTTTTTTTTATCAAAACTTACGCTTAAGCTTAACTGTAGCACAATAAATTTAACATTTATGCTTGTGTATAAATCGAAAAAAAAAAACGGAAGTTCACAAGTACGTTTTATATACGTATTCCAGCACAACTTTAGAAAGCTATGAACAAAAATATGATTGTGGATATTATTTAGGGCCTATTTCTCATCTGTGAACGTTGTCGTTCGTTCGCTCGATTACATTAAAAGCAAAAACAATATTCAATATTTTGTTTTTGCTTTGCGAACGAACGTCAACGTTCGCAGGTGAGAAATAGGCCCTTATTTTCACTCATTAGTTTTTATAAAGAGTGAATTGATGTTTGCTTCAGAAGACAATTTGTGTGCTGTTTTTTTTAATCCTTTTAAAACTATTGTGCTAGCTAAGTAACCAAATAAATAAAATTTGCTAAAACTCCAAACGTAGACCACTATTAAGGTAATAAGTTTAGTTCATCAAGGATCTTCACATACTCCGAACTGCGGAGCTGTGTACAGCAGCATGCGATAAATCGCTTATCCACATTATCGGTATAGTACTGTATTTCATTATTATAGGGAGTAACATTGATTCCTGTTGCTCTACTCTGCTTCATTAAATTCTTTATTGCACGTTGATAGGAGCAAGTTATGCCATAAATTTATAGAGCTTAAAGCTCAAATTATGCTTTAGGTTCAATCTTAAAAGGATGTTTCAATTGGAAGAATACAAGTAAAGTAAAGGTGGGAGCTTAGCTTAGCTGGGGGACGCATCTTAATCTTGTCCACAACATTTTGCATACGTTAAAATACATAAAGTTTGTTGGCATCTTGCATATAAACATGTTGCGAAACAAATATTTCAACTGCAATTACCAGCAACAATTCATGGCCTTAAATTTATACAACATTTTGGGTCTCCAAAATAAAAACTTAATTACAAACATTTTGAAGCACATTAATTTTTGTAAACTTTTTCTTTAATTTGAAATTTATTCAGTGATCTTTGAATATAAATAATTTTCAAGTTCATTTTGTAGTCAAGGAACGGCCAGCAAAATGCAAAATATTTTGAAACTTTGTTGTCATTCTGTTCAAAAGTCAAGAAAGTTCCTGACTACTCCATAAATTATGCAGCATAATGGATGGATGGAATCTTTTGAATGTATGGACAAGATAGTGAGTGCATTCATATCCAGTTTCTTTAATTCTTAATTTTATTCACGCCGTAGAGACACAAGTGGCAACAGATCAAAGAAACAAATAAACGTTAATAATTTTGAAAACAAACAGCTTCACAAAATCAGTCGCAAGAAGACCAAAAAAAAAAAAAAAAAAACCAACAATTTGGTTCTTCTTTTCTTGCGTTTAAGTATGAGTGGTTCCAATATAATCATCCAAATACTCATGTGCACGCTGTTTTCTTAAAAATTTAAGCAAATTTATTTTTGAACGTAAAAGTGTTAATAGCTTGGCTTAAATTTAACCTTGAATTTGGTTAATAGTCTTTAACGTCTTTTTTTTTCTTTACGAAAATAAATGTGTGATGGCTTTTTATTCCGTTTCGTTTCGTTTTTTTTTTTTTTTGGAGAATTTTATATGCATTTTGACAACAACAACAACACCAATAATAAATTGTTTTCTTTAAATAAGAAGTTTGTTTGAATTCTGTTGTGTTTGCTTTTTGTGACTGGTTTGCTTCTTATTTGTTTGACTTCGCTAAAACGCAGGAGGGTTGATTGTCTCACTCGATATTTGCCAAAAACGAGATGACGATGATGATGAACTTTTGAAAGCAAATTAATAAAAAGTAAATTTTACCAGGCTTTTATTTGTGAAGTCTGATCTTAAAAATAAAGTGTTTTAAAATGTAATAAAAATTTCACAAAAATGCGGTTTGTTTTTGTGCAAAGGAGAAAGAAATTATTGATTGATTTAATTTATGAACTTGAAAACGAAAACACGACCACAACTGGTGTTTTAATGACGAAGTTAATATATTTGGAAATTAATCGCCAGGTCCACAGTGTCACTGGAAACCGATCGCTCTGCTACTTACATGCAAAAAAATAATACATTATATAAAAATTTTGTTGTTGTTTTTTGAGTGGTTTTGTTCCAGCGAACGCCTTCGACTGATATTCTGGGCAAGAAATTTCATACTACCAGAGTAGTGTATGTTAATTTTTCTAAAGCGATTTAGCCAAAGTTGCGGAGTAAAGAGGCCAATGAAGAGCTGCAGCTGATGTGCCGGAGAAAAATCGGACAGCTATAAGCTATTTTGCAATTGATGAACGACTTGAATATTAATGTAGTGAAAAAGAAGAAGCACATAAATGAAAATTGTAATTTATCATTAAAAAATTTTTGATTAGAAGTCACTATTGAATATTTTATATTGTGTTCATCGGACTCAATTTCGTTCTATAGTTTTGTTGTTGTAATTGATATTAATTAAGCGAGACAAAGAAAACGTCTAAGATCTTTAGCTAAGAGACAGCTAGCTGTTTCGTACCCGCCCCTCTACTCTTCAGCGCCCTATCTTGAACTCAGAGGTTCATGTTTTGAAGCGACACTCATGCTACTCAGCCCACCAAGTTATTGTATATTTTCTATCTAAATTTTTGTTTCATCAATTATAATTACATCAATTATTACTTTGTGATTGATATTAATTAATGTCAATCACTACAGTAATATTATAGAACAAATGTGAATCCGCTAAATGTAATACAAACTAATTATAGATGAAAAAATTTTAATAATAAAAACTTTTAAAAATTATTACTAATAAAATTTCTTATAAGACTTGCTTTCGAAAGTACTTTTGTGAAACAATAACCTATCGCGTGGACTCAAAGCAATTCAATTTTACTTTTCTCGTCCTCTTAACAAAAAAAGTGTTGACTACTGCAATTTCGTAAAAAGAAGATCTTTCTCAATTCTGAGGAAATAAAATCAAACTGCAGCTGGAGGCAGCCTTTAACAATAAAACTTTAATTGGTGAAGTTAACAGCTGGTACAAATAGTTGTACATGTATTTGCCAACATACATTTGCAACGAAAAGCTAAACAGCTTATGTAAATTAAAGAATTTTGGCAGATATAAAGAAAAACCTGCAAATAAGTGTGTGTGACGCAAAAATTAATTTTCACTCTCTCCAATTACTTGGAGAACTTCTTAGTACTTTTTGTTTCCTTTTTTTTGTGTGATGGCTGCAACTCAAGTTAAATGCTGCACACTGAAAATCGATACTTCATCCCAGCCCTTCGTCTGTCCGCTCAAAGTTTTTTTCCAATCGTTTTTCGTTCCATTGAAAGACAATAGAATCTTTGCTTGACCTTGGCAGTGAAGCATACTAAAATGAATCATTTTTCAATAGAAGTTGAATTGGAAAAAAAAATCTTTCAATTCTAATTCAAATCAATACAAAGCAATTTACATAAGTTTTTTATGGTAATTGTAACTGTGAGAATTTGATTGTGAACTTCTGAGAAACAATAAATCCAAAAATTACTAATTTCCTGTTTTTCATGAATGCAGTAGAAAATTCGCTGGCAAAAAGTAAAATAAAGGTAAATTGAATGCAGTTTTTTACAGTGAGAGAAATTATTTTCACCTCTAGAAAATATTTATTATGAAAAAAAAAACTTTTGTATTTAGACTTCCTCAAAGACAGACTTTTACTTTACCACAACTGTTTTTTTCAGCCGTCTATATGCCGCCGAATTTTTGAATTTTTAGAAATCAAAAACTTGTTCAACATTCTCAATTTAATTACAAATCTTATCCTGAAGATGCTAACAAACTGTTAGCGAAATTTTGAATAATATTGTTAATAAAAATTTTATATAAAAATTTTATAAAAAAATTTGAAGCTTTATAAATTAGTTTTTTCAATAATATTTGAACAGTAAATTTTTGTCAGTGTAACTATGAGCTGCATTTGTAGCTGCTGTTGACGTTTTATCTCCGATAGACTTCTGTAAAATTTGTTGTCTTTTTCCACACAGAACCAACCAAGCAAAACTAGTATTTTACAACCGATGAATATTTGTTTTGCTTTTTAATTAAACAAAAAAAAAAAAAAAATGTTAACAAAAAATAAATAAATTATTCATTAATTGTCAAAAACTTATCCACCTACTATGAAAGAACGCAAACAGTGCTGCTGCTGTGCTGCAACCGCTGCACTCGCTATTTCAAAATCATTCAGATGATTCTCATCTTCATCAACACATGTGTCATTTTCAAACATTTTTGTTTGTTTTGTCAAATCATTTTGTATCGCAACGACTTTTTTTCTGTTTTTTGTTTTGTTTATAGAAATGCGAGAAAAAGCAGCAACTTCTTAAATTTATTTCTTTACAGCAATGACGGCAGTGTTAATGACAATGTTGAAAAATGTTATAAAAATCTTAGCAATTATTTATTGCTTATTTATTTTTTTAGTTTTGTTATAAGTACAGATTTTTTTTTTTTTAATATCTTTTCGCAAGTTCAAGGTCTGTTTTTGCATGTTCAACGCTGTAAATCATTTGAATAGAATTGCAAACAAAAAAGCCGAAATACCTGCACAAATTTATAACAAATAATGATATTTTAATTAAATAAAAATATTTTATTTAAATATTAAATATTAACACCGGTATTCATAAAATTTAAAACTTTGTTGAAACACATTTTACAACAAATATTTCATATAAAATTTTTCTAAAATGTATTTGAGGAACGTTTTAATTTTTATAAATACCGGTGTATATATTTTAATTATAATGAAAAGGCGATTTTTCGTTTCCAGTAGATTGCGAGCACGTTGTTAAGTGCGTATCTTTACTAATTATGCGAAAAATTATATAATTGGCAGAGAATCAAACATTTGTTAAACATTCATTTAACTTTTATAGTCCAACCTTACGACTTACTTTATCGATCTTTAGTTCCGTTTAATTTCCTCGGAAAATTTTTGTTCAAATTAATGTTGCATTTCGTTGTAAATTAGCTTCTATTTAAGAAGCTAATTTCCCTTTTGCAACCAACATTTGCCACTAAAATATATGTTGCATAAATTCATATGCAACACTCGCTCACTGACACTTTCCCTTTTTCTTGTTTTGTGTTCGTATTTCTTTGAACTGCCTGCCTGCCTGCCTGCCACTTGTTGCCACACCTTTTATCCAGTAGGTTTTATTTGCTGTTTGAGCACTTACGTTTATCCACGAATGACTCTAAATTCTATAATATTTTTATTTCATTGCATTACGAGTCAATACATTTTTTTTGTATGCATTTTAATTTCAGTTCATTCCATTTCAAGAGCATTCATTATGTATGCGCATGCGTAACATTTCGCCTCATAATCGTTAACAATGAGCTAAAATCAGCAAAGCACTCATGGTCTTGCACATGCAATTTGCTTTTTAGTAGCACTGAAACAGAAAAAATAAATCACCAAAAAACATCTGAATGGTATTCAAGTTGAGTTAAAATAAATATTTACAAAAGATTTTATTTTTCAAAAGAAAATAAAAACGTAATATTTACATTTGTACTTAAAAATAAAAATTGAGCAAAAAAAAAAAAAAATATGAAAAAGTAATGTGGGTCACTATGCGTTTTTTGTTGCTGTTGTTGTTGTTGCAAATTATGCATTGCATAATTTCGAGTTGAAATTATGATTGCATCAGAGTTTCAGTGCATAAAACTATGTGTGTGTGTGTGTGTGTGTGTGTGGATGTGTAGCTGACAGATTTTCCACTAGAAAACCATTGAAAGTTAAGCAGAAAACCATAAACTATTAAGCTCTTTTATTATTAAGCAAATTGGCTGGCAATATATTTTGAAAAGTTAATAATAATATTTTTCTTTCATATCATTTTAGATCTAAAAATAGGCCTTAATTGTTTTCTGTTTTTTTTCATGTGTGTGAAGATAAATACGTATCTAAGTTCCGGGACTCAAACCACAATTTTTAGCAAAGCCACATTTTGAAGTTAGCAGAGCACTGTTAACGAGTTAACAGCGCTATTTTTATAACAGATGACAATTGTGGAGAAGATGAGTGGGTTTTATGGAAAAATTAGGACTTCTGCGAAGTACTGACCATATGAAAATGGTGGTCCGGGGGGTTGGCTATGACCTCTGGTACCTGGGATGTCTGTAATAAATTTTGGAGTCCCATAAAATGGCTTTTAAAAACACTCCATTTATGAAATTTCTACAGAAGATGAGTGGCTTTTATGGAAAAATGAGGACTTCTGCGAGGTACTGACCATATGGAAATAGTCGCCTGGAGGGTAAGCTTCTGTATGCCGTCGACAGTGAAGAAAACTAAAAGTTTTGCGAGACCATAAAATTGTTTTCTATATTAAAGGCTGGTTTTGAACATGATTTGTTCATAAGAATAATAGAATATGTAGTCGGATTCCAAATATTTAAAATACTTTAAATCTTTTCAAATCTACTGACGAGTGGCGTAACATCAACGAAATGTAGGCGGCGTATAGACGGCTGAGGAAGACAGAAAGCAATTAATAAGACCTTGTATTTTAATTGTTCGAGCCTTAAGGTCACTTGTTTTTTTTTTATAAATGTTTATTAAATTCGATATTTCGATATCACAATGGATATCTTCTTCAGGAATGTTTTGATGTTTTTTCAAAAAACACCCATGTTTTTTTTTTCTTGAAAAACCATCAAAACATTCCTGAAGAAGATAAGATATCCATGGTGATATCGAAATATCGAATTTAATAAACATTTATAAAAAAAAACAGGTGACCTTAAGGCTCGAACAATTAAAATACTAAACAACAAAGCTTGAAAAACTAGCATCAAGAATCAATAAGATCTATTTTTAGTTCATAAAAAATAATAATATTTTTTCTTTTACTGGCAAAATACAGTAAATGAAACAAAAATTTGATTCAAAACTGGCAAAAAGAAAATTTAATCCATCTCAAACAAACTTTCGAGGTTAAAATTTATATTCTCAGTACTCAGTGCAGAACCGACAATAATATTAGAGAAATAAAAAACAAAGTTATGGGGTAACACTTAGTGGTAAATGGTATTTATTTATATAATTATATACTTCCAATACAACAAGATATAAAATCTTATGATTATAGTAAAGGATTTTTGCGTTGCAAGTTATGTAGCATGTTTAGATGTATAAATTCGAAAGAAACAAAATTTATTTTACGCTAAACTTATTATTACTTTAAAAATTGTCCTTAAAAGAGTTGCAGGCCTTTCAATTCTTTTTTATTTTCTGCATATAAATTACTTATTTTTTGAAATTAAATTTTTAGTCCCTGAAGGCAGAACTATAAACCAAATATTTATTTAAAGCATTTCAAAATACCGTCTTGCTCGTCTGCAACTCCTCGTTTGAACATTCACAAAACAAAAAGAAAAAAAAAGACCGTCATAAGTATTTAATTTAATTACTTTGGTGTTGAGTTTATTTAATTATTCATGAAATGCTTTGATAGCAGTCCGTATGTATGCATATATAATTATAGAAATTTCATAAAAACAGCATCTAATGCACATACACACGTTTGTATAGAGATCAATGAACTAATTTAGGCGACTCATCTATTGCATTTGAAAAAAATATTAACTGTATTCACAATCGTGTCGGCGACAAGATTGCAAAATAAAGCATTTGCAAATACTTTTCCTTAAGTGCAAACTAACTTTTGCACTATTTGCAGCAGTGCACATATTTCCATCTCACACTCTTTGATTCTTGGTTATTTATTTCTTAGTATTGCATTTAAGCGCAGGCCAGTTAGAAACTTTAAATGTGGCGTAGGTATATGCTATTGCATATGGCAATTTTTGGTTGTAATTTTTTTTGTTGCTGTGGAGTAGAATTATACTAAAACTATTTCATTTGCACAAGACTATTAACGAAACTAAGGTTGTGCAAATAGTATTCCATCATTGCATTTGTGACGAGCCTACACTGATAGCAAATCTTTGGTTAATGCAACGATTTTAAGGTTAATACCACCACTACTTTTATATGCTTTTCGGGCCAACGTCAGGCTTCATTCGGCTTGCGAAAATTATTTAGTTAATTGTTCGCTTGTGCTGCGAAATCGCCAGATCGAAAAAATGTTTTATTAGTTTTTTCTCTCTTAATTTATTTAATTATATTTGCTGCTTGCTAATGCGTACTACGAAGTTCTTCATTTACCTCTAGTGAGCCTTGTACTGCCACCTGACAGTTTATATTGAATTGAGTTAATATGGTTGTACAAATTTAGCATGCTTTATGTTTGTGCCAATCTGAAGACTAGCTCACTTGGGTTATGATTGCTAAAATTTCGCAAGATTTTTAATTATATTGCTTTCGCGCTGATATTAGTTATTAAACAATATTTAAATGCTAAAACACAGTAAAAATGTCTTTTGTATCTGGGATTCGAACTCGGACCTCCTGGTTTCTATTAATAATCAATAATGTAACAGAAAGATTTGTCGTCACATTGACAGAGAATGATGCTCTTTTTCATCACTTTTGAATGAAAAAATTTCAATAATAATTCCTGATACCCTTCAAAAGAGGCATATTCTTGGTTTGCGCAAAACACCTAAACGTTGGTGTCATGCTTAAATGCAATTCAAAATTTTTTGTTTAAAACTCCCTTAAACGTTTCTCGTAACACAAATGAAACATTTTTCGTTCAAACAATGAAGCACAGTGAACAAATAGCACAGTGACATTATTCGAAATTATCGTGCCAGTGATGAAGCAAAAATTAAACTCTTCGCTATACTAATGCCATTATATTGAACGAAATGAGTTTGAGTGCCACAGGTTTTTCTAATATATATGCCTAAGGCTCAAAACTTTGAGTTTTCAATTGCTTGGGGCTCTTATGTTTGCCGATCGACAGCTGAAAATGATGAAGCAAGCCCCAAATTATTGCCCAATCGTCACCTCCCACTCAGACACTTGTCTTCAATGACTTTGTTTGGCAGAAAGGACAAACTTTTTCAAACAACCCCCTGGTGTGGGGGTGTGGTGAAAAATAAACAAATGTAAAACATTCAAAACTTTATAAGGAAAATACTTACAGTTGTAAGAATTTGCAATCTCAAATGCATCTCGTTTTTGAGTAAAGAAAACAGCATTGTGAAGGGAGGTCAGTTATCAGTCACAGTCACGAGGTGAGTTATGAATTAAAAATGCATTATATTCACATGACAAACAACAATGAAAATAAAAACCGAGAAAAAATACGTAAAAACGTGAAATTTCTTGGCAGCATATTTTAAGGTTATGTTTGCCCAACGAGCATATACAATATTAAAGTTGAAAAAATCAATTTGAGCTTAGTTTAATTTACGTTTAAGCTGATAAATCTTGAAATCAGTGTTCATTAAAACCATATTTTAATGAAGAAAATTTAGCATTCAAGCTTTAGACATTAAACAATGCAAACATCAGCTGTTCGAAATTTTTTTTTTGCAACGTTGTCTAATGTCTAGTTCTAACAACAATCTATAATAAATGGTTCAGTGCTTTACTACAGTCAAGTTTAAACTGAAATTAAATCACAGAAGAGTTTTAACTTTGATTGATTTTAGGCAAAATTTTTCTAAGATTTAAAGAAGTGTTAATATGTAACACTAAGAGATTTAATGTTTTTACGTTTTTTCTTTTCGTTGCTGAATCCATAGATATGTATGTATGTATATGCATTTACGAATTTTTAGTTATTTATATTCAAGTACTTGACTACAACAAAGTTCGACATCGGAATACGGGTTCACTTTCTTTCTGGGCTGGCATGTAAAGTGTCTTTACTAACTTGCACACAGTTTGAAATACCAATTGTGAATGCCACTACTATGAAAAATAAAAAATTTGCCAAATTTATTGGTGGTTTTATGGGTTTGAAATTGAATCAAGTACAAATTTTTAACAAAGCCAATTAATGACTACAGAACTTTTAAAAGTGTTTTGAAGGTCTTGGTTTGCATTTAGTGCAAACGTATGTATAAATTACTATGCAGTCGCAAAACTTTAATTTCACCATCTGGAAAAGGAAAAGGTCATGGCGTGTCAACTTTTAAGCATTAATAAACTTCCCGCCACATTTGCCACTGCTTTTGTACCTTGTGTTTTCCATTTGCATTCGTATGGAAAAATAATTAAAATTGTGAAAAAAAAATGTCATTGTACTTTCGATGGGCTGAAATTAACGAATAAAATGTGATTTTATTTTTTGAAGGATTTTCTTTCGCTCAAGTGACATTTAATTAAAGATTTATGTGTCCAAGCAGAGTAATAAACAAAAAAGAAAAGCGGTAGTAGCAGTAATGCATATGTACCGCATGTTGCAGTTCTTAAAAGAAAAACAATAAAATAAAACAGATTTTGTCAAGACAAAATCCAGCTGTTCTTTGTCGGGTGCTCCGTTTGCTGCAAAATTCGTCCAGAGGTGAGTGAATATCTGTCTGTCTGTCTGTTCTTCTGCTTCTGCTGAAGTAATGCAGGGCACGAGTATGCTCTACATTTTGAGGGTGCAGTGCAGGTGCGCATAAATACGGGTGTACTGATTAAAAAGTGACAAACCAAGGGTTGAACTTGAGCCTGAGAAAATAATTTAATATAAATGTATTACTGGTGAAATGTTTGATATTGTTATACGTTTAAGCAAGCTATTGAGTCTTTTATATTCGAAAATGGATTTAAAATAAAAGCCAATTGAAAGGTATTATTCTAGGTCTGAGTAGACCTTCTTAATTCTTTTCTAGCTTTCTAGCAGCCGATATGCCATCGAGATTTCGTTCGTGCTACTCAACTCGTCGGTAGACTCACAACACAGTGATAAAATTGAAATTGCTTGCTATTAGATATGATTTGGTTTTGAAACAATTTGGTTGGGTACCTGCGACGTCGTGGGCGTGAAACAGCTGTGGCATGTGCCCCAAGCCACAGATCTTCAACGTTTTTCTTTTGTTGTCTTCTTTAAAAATAATTTGAATTTTATCCCACAAAACCTTTCTCAATTCTGAAGAAGTAGAAGTCGACTTAAAAACTTTATAAAGTAAGTCACAATTGTAAATCATAAAGATCGACTAGAAGGTTCATTTAATTTATATTTTTTTTGGCACAGCTCCAGTTTCAGACCTATTGGATGCTGATGGGAGACACTGTAGCCTCGAAGCAACTGCGCCCCAGCTTCAGTCTACGTTTGTGTCTGGCTTAATGCATATTAATAGCAAAGAATAATTTAATAAGCTGAACTTAAACCAAATAAAATGTATGAAGCTTAGAAAGTTTTTTTGATAACACTACAATAGGAAAGAAATTCCAGTATTAGTTTTTAGTACAATCACCAATGCGACTTAACCCTTGAATGCATGTTGTTGTAATTCTGCAACATACCATTAAACTCACCTCAAAATGGTATTAATTCGCTCACTACACATCATTGTGTATGAAAAGAGTTGTACTTGGTGTAGTTTATGGCTTGGCAGCACTTCTTTGTGTTTTTAAAACTTTTTGATTGTGAGTTTCACGTGGACAAAGTAACGATATTAAAATTCTTCTTGTACGTTCAACTTGTGTTTTAGTAAGAAGTATGATTTTGTGATTTTCAAACGTAGGTGTTAACAAAAATTGATTTTATATGGAATAACATATATTTTCAAAGAAACTTCTTGGTCGGTCGCAAGCGAAAATATTGTTTTTTTTCATTTCATTTGACCTATTTTAGAATGTTGTAAAACTGCAACACTATGCATTTAGTATGACGAAATTTCATCATTACATTTTTTAGATGCGGTTTTTAAATTAAAAAAAAAAAAAAAATTGAAATTATGTAAATGCATAGTGTTGCAGATTTGCAACACTATGTTTTTTTTTTAAAAAGAAATGCGGTCGGGAGACCCCCGTTAGGAACGAAGTTCCTTACGTTTTTTTTCATCTTTGAATGTAATACAAGGTGAGATCTGTATGTTTTATTTTGTGTTGTTGTTTATAATTTTGAAATTTTATGATTCCTTAAATTTTTGGAACGTATTCCAACTAATTAATATTTATTTGTATGTGTCTCCGCTGCTGTCACTGGAGACACTACCAATCATACACAATTGCTTTTCGACAGTACACCAATACATATAAACAGCTCACACGCTTTCGTGACGATTTCTACTAATTTCCACTACCAGCAAGACGCGTTAAGGAACTTCGTTCCAATAAATTTTAATATAAAATTTAAAAAATTTTTTTTTAAAGTTTTTTTTATGCATTAGGAAGTATAATTCTATACTATATATTTTTTTTCAGTGTATTTGGAAAATTCATGCATTTAAGGCTTAAGTCTTTGCATTTCGCTGTCGTGAGCGGACAAATTCGTACCCTGAGCGTAAGTACGTACAGGTGTAAGTTGTGCGTGGCACTTTTCCAACAGATGTATAATGTTGACTTATTATTTCAACGTCAACAGCCACCTTCAAAACTGTTGACAATTTTTTTCCTACTGAGTCGCTCATAGACAACAACAAGAACAATATTGAGTGGGAGATGCACACACACACACACACACACACACACACACACAGTCAAGCAGCCAGTCATTCAGACACACAGACAGCAATACACAAACATAAATACAAAGAAAAAATTAATCATTTTCTTTGACACAATCAAAAATCTTAAAAAAGTCGCCGGGAAATTTTGCTCTGTTAATAAAAACGACTAAAAGAAAAATATAAAAAAAAAATGCCCATAAAGTAGATAAATTAATTTGTAAAACAAAACATTTTTTTTGATGCTGCTGCTGCTGCTGCTGCGGCTGCGGCTGCACTTGTGACTGTAAATCCATCAGAATTTATTAAATGTTCTTTAAAAAGGTATAATTTATAATTTCATTTCATTTATTTATTTATTTTCTTTCATTTTTTATGTGTTTACAAAAATAACATACCACCAGATGTTGCACCCTTGGCCGGGGGGCCGGCTGGGTTGTGGAAATGTGCTTGTGTACATGAGATGTGTGTTTAAGTGTTTCAATGAGTGGGAAAATAATTTTCTTTTTCTGAAAATTATTATTGTTATTCTTTATGAAACATTCCTGTGGAGACATTGAAAAGATCATTATTTACTTTTAATGTCCAACTCATTATCACTTATGGCCATTTTGCTAAAAACAATATATAACTCAAGAAAAAAATTTATATGCATCTCATAACTCTTTTTCAGAAAAAGATATGGGTAAATAAAATTTTAAGTCTAGAGAGTAAAAACAGCTGGAATAATACAATTTTCTTTTGCTCTTCGATTAAGTTAACGGAGGAGGACGTACCCTGTGTGATTTCCTGAATTGCGTATCACAATTGTGTGTACTTGCTTTTGTGTATGTAATTGAACTTGTGATTTTCAACAACAAGTAAACGATGCTCTTCAGGGATGTCATAGAATTCAAGTCTGGTTTTGCTTATCGAATGGTCAAAGATTTGTTTACAAACTTCATAAACTCCAGAGTGGATCGCTATTGAGCCAATGAAAAATTCCACTGCTATATTTGAAAATACAAATCATTTTTGAGGCATCCGATTTTCATTTTTGCTTTTGTATTTTGTGGACAACACTGTTGATTTCATGTTTTTCGTTGGTGATTTTTCTTTTCACGACTTTCATTTGATATTCAATAATCAAGTGAAAACTTATATTTTTGTTTATTTTTTATTGTAATCGAAATAATTTAATCAAACAATGAGGCATGAAAATACTGAAGTTGAAGCTCCCAAATCTATAAAATAAAATCCTTGAATTACGCTTTAAAACGTATTGCAATATTGTGAACACCTGACCTGTGACAAAAAATATAAACATCTCATTGTAAATTTTATATCTTTTTTTCAACTAGAAAATTCTATAGTCCCCATGTCATATGCATTATGCGTTCCATCCCCCCGATCACCCTCTTGGGGGTTGGAAAATAAAAATCTATATTTATGGACTTTTCAACGACACTGCGTGTTCAAGTTGTTGTTTAATCATTTTATTTGTTTATTTCATCTTTGAAGAATTCTTGATTTTATTATTGTGTGTGATGAGAAGAAAAAGAAAATAAATCCACCCACTAAGAAGAGAAACGACTTTATAGACCTTAAATTATGATCTGTCATTTAATGACAATTTGACGGAAGTTCTTCGCCTTTTTTCTTAATGTTTGCCTTTTATTGTTCTTTCTTTTTTTTTTTTTTTTTGCTTTGAGCGAACGTACTTATGCTCGTTTTTGTTTCATTTTCTTTAATTTTTTTTCTTGAAGGTTGTTCATTTGTGACTGTTGTTTGTCTCTCTCAATTTTGACACTTAAAAGGACATTTTTGTGTCATAAAGACAAATTGTAAGTTGAAGGGTTAGTAAACTTTGTTTGCATTGGCAGAAAGAAAAATTGACTCGAACTTTTTGCTCAGAATTTTCCTTAACAACTCTTGACATATTTTTTTTTTTGGATTTTGCTTTGAGAACTCTTTTCACACATGTCTAACAGATACACGAATATTTTCATAAAAATGTGCACATAAAATAAATTAAATTAATTTTCCTCAGGCTGCTTTGCTGCTATTGAGGTGGAAGAAAGATATTTTTTTTAACAATTTAAAATTGGAAAAGCTTAAGAAACCCAGAGTGCATTTTCTAAACACTATTCATTAGTGCGCTCGTACACGGTATAATAACAGGCAGCTGAAAAACACAGAAAACATTAATAAGATCCATTCTTAGACCTAAAATAATACAACTCAATTGGCTCTTATAGCAAATAAATAATTATATTAATTCTTGAATGCTCCTTGCCAAATAAACTGTTTTTGAAATGAATTTTCCCTAAATTTTATGCAACTAATTTCACAGATTTGTATTGCATTTCAAATCCAATTTCGTGTTTCTAAATATAATCACAAATCTTTCCAACAAATATTACTGCTTACCCGGTAACCGGTAACAACTTTGTAAGGAAGACTGTATTTGAGATAGTGCTTCATGTGGGCCTTTATAATGTACAATTATTGTTTAAAATGAGGCTGCGAGAAGCAGTAGGGGCTGGAGCCGAATTGCAGCATTCGTGAGCGAATGCATTCGCTAACGTATGGTGTGTGTTTGCTTCACATTATTTTTGCTTACTTTTTCATTAGCTCACGAATGTGGCTTATTTAAGGCACACTGTGTCCCCGCAATGTATATTTTAATTATGAGCTATATTAAGTACCTACTTTTTGCCTTTTAACTACACTTGTGCCGAACTCGATCTTTCCTTCCTTTTTTAGAGGAACCCACAATCGAAGCTATGTCATTTAATAGCATGTTTCCATTACGAGTTGAATCACCTGCTTGGCTCTCTCAATCATATTTATGAATCACACTGTTTACACGACTCGTCTATGTGCTTCGATTTGACTTTTGTTTTTGATAAGGCAGCATAAATGTTCCATCAATTTTCGTAAAGAAAAATTGCCTAAATGTACAAAAAAAGTAAGTGAAAGTGTTGTTGCAAAAAAACCACACATTCATATGGAAATGTCTTCGGAGTTGGCACTGCAGGGCATTAAATACAGCCCAGAACTTAACTTTTATTTTTATGGGAGAATTACGTTTTCTTTGCTTTTTTATTATTTATTTTTATTTGTTTACAATATAAGATTTTGACAGATAGTGCAGATAAATTTGTGATATAAATTAGAGAAGACAGGAATTTTACATGCTTCGCATGTAGTTTCAACATGAAGCAACTTCATTCGCTCTCAAAATGTTGTATGGCGAAGCACGTTGCTACGCTGCTGATTGGGGTGTTAAGCACAAATAGAGAGAGAGAGAGAGAGAAGCACTTGTGGTGGAAACATGCCATAAATGGGTTGCATCGTTGATTCGTGACAAAAACGAAAACGTTCAACACAAGTCTGTGTTTACGTCTATGCATATGAGTACGTAAGCACTGCGTGGCATTTACTCGTTCTAGGGCTTTTAAAACTTTTTAGTTTTTGTTGCGCTTCTGCATTATTTACCTTCATAAATTCATTCATTTCCCAACTGCTGGCATAAAAAATTAACTAAACGTGTCTGGTCAAAATGTGCATCTTTGTGCGATTGTCCAAGTTGAGAATGGCTCTGTATATTTCACTTGAAGCTGGTGAAACTTTTAGTGGAGGGCATGATACAACTAATAAGGTAACCTTTTCGCTACAATAAGAACAACTTCAATAAAAATAAGATGCATTTTGTTTTTGTACAACTCATGCAAACTGTCACTTCTACATTTACAGAAGAGAGATGCACTGAGCTTACGCAGATTTGCTATCTCGTTTTGGCTGCCTTTCATCTCTGCATTCTCTTGACAACCTAAAGTAGTCAGATGATTAACGGTTTAGCTGACGAGGCTAATTTATTAGTTGTATCATGGAGGGCTGTTAAGAAGCCACCACGTGTGTCAACAGCTGATCAACTGCCAGCAACCAAATTTTTGTCTACCAGCCCGACTGACGCACAATTTTACTAAATTTACAAACGTACACACTTTAATGGAATTACTTTTATATAGAACATTTTCGCTGTGGTTTTTTTTCTTCTAGTTTTATACATGTATGTATATTCGTCTGTGTTCAGGCCCCACGGACACACCTTCAATCGTCTATGTACTATTTCGATTCTATTTATGTATGTCTCACTCATTCATGTTCTCAAATTTGTTATGAATTAAAAACATTTTTTTCTTTCTAAATTTCATTTAATTTTTTTTTTGTTGATTTTTTTTTTGTGTGATTATTTAAATATATCTATCGCTTTTATAAATAAATTATTCGTACATTTACATTTTCGCGCTCTATAAAACAATTAGAACTTCGAGTAGATGCAGTTGAAAACAAAAAAAAAAAAAAAAAAATAAATATATATTTAACGAGTGAACGAGTACGAAAACAAAATAAATAAATTATTGTTGGCTGCGGCTTATTAAAGGTCATTGTCATTTAGAGAAAATATTAATTTGCGTGGTTGTGTGTTTGTGTGTGTGGCAGTGTTTGTTTAAATTAATTGTTTGCTTAAATAGATTAGAAATAAAAAATATGTTTTGTGTATATTGAAAATTACAGGTTTTAAAATCAGATTTGAGTACCAATGAACTTGCGATACAATTTTGAGGCTCAGAATTAAGAACATTAAAAGAAAGTTGATGGCGACAAAGTTTTTAAATTTAAAACATTTTTCTGCAATACCACGATTTTAGATAACTGAGCATTTTCCTCTGCAATGCAAAGAATTCGAAACGTTGCAACTTACTTTATATATTCTGACACCGGTATTCATAAAAAATAAAACATTGTTAAAATACATTTTAGAACAAATTTTTCACATCAAATTTGTTTTAAAATGTATTTGAGCAACATTTTCTTTTTTATAATGAATGTGTGAATGTTCCATCAACTATTCGAGCAACATTTTTGAATGTTGGGAAATATTTTATTTCGTTAACAACAAAAATCAATATGGCGAGAAATTTGTCAGCTGTTTCATACTTGTAAGTACTGAATGTACTTTCAAGATCTACTACTGCTGATTTTAGTAGTATAGTTGGTCTAGGCATTCTGAATTTAAATTACGTGTGTATTTTGTTATTCTCGGTGTCTTATATTTGTTGAGTCTTACAAGATCTACAACATAGAAAAGGTCTATCATGCTCAAGCGTGAATTCCCTTATATATTCGAAAATTCTCCGAAAAAGAAAATAAAAGTATACACTTCAGTTTTTTTTTCTGCTACTTTAGTTCTTATTCTGGGGACCTTGCTAGGAGTCAAGTGGGCCGGTCTCATGACCGGCAGCCCATGTAACATACAGTAGTTCTTATTCTTGGCAATATACTATTTGACTTTAGATAAAGTCTGAACTTTTAGTTTCTTGGATTGATTTTGCAATCTCAGCTGGTGAAAGATACCGTTTCATCTGCTTATCAATCACAAAGTATATGTACAGGCAAAAAGCCTGATTACGTTCCATAAAAATTTGAACTACGTTGTGGTCAATGCTTGGGACTATCAGCTGCAGTCAGTCCCTCTTGTCTTGTCAGCTGCAGCGTTTTGTTGGCATGTTGCTTCTTCCAGAAATTTCATGTAACTTTCTCATCGTCACAGTAAGCGATGATTGATTTTGATAAAATATTTTGACACGTCGGTTTACCGAATATTTTTCCATAATAAATTTGCCACGTCTCCACTTCACGACTGCCAAATACGAACTGTCAAGACTAATAATTACTATAATGATGGCAAAGTAGTATACTTTTCCGTCGTACAAGGAAATATAAAAATATATAAAAATGAGAATAGCTGGAACGATTTTGTCCATTCTTTTGCTGCTGCCAAGGCAATATAAAAGCCTGGAGGAGACTGATATGAAGGAAAAAGTTGAGAAAAATGCGCGAAACACAATTAAATTTAAGAAAAATATTGTACTGCCCAGCAACGCGGGCAGGGTTACTTGAGCATTAAACGAAAAACGGTCGAATAGAACAAGTCGAAGGAAAAAAAAAAAAATGAAACAAGATTGCTAAAATAGTGAAATTGGGCAAAAACAGTGTACAAAAAAAAAATTTTGTTTTCATTTAGGTAATAGTCGAATAGAACAAGTCGAAGGAAAAAAAAAAAAAAAATGAAACAAGATTGCTAAAATAGTGAAATTGGGCAAAAACAGTGTACAAAAAAAAATTTTGTTTTCATTTAGGTATAAAAGATACGGGTGAAAAATTTTACCACCATTTTATGTAACACACTTATGAATTCATATATTGTTTTAAATTAGTATGCATGTACACGTGTAGTTCTTTAGTCACATTCATTACTTTATTTGTTATATTATATTAATTTGTTTTTACTACTAGATAAACGTTTTATTTGCATTTGTGCTTGATTGTTTTTGTTTTTCCTTTTTGAATTTTTATACATATTAATTTTGGCCCACTAAAAAGCTAAAAGCCAAAAAGCGTAACTCGTAACTTTCGTTTTCTTTTGACCTTGATTCTGGTTATTTAATCCCGTGATTATGTGCGAGAACTCTTTGAAAAAAAAAAAAACAACATATTTAAATGTTTTGATGTTTTTCTATTTCGTGTGTTTTCTATTCTTCTCTGTTGATTGCTTACTTCTGTTTTTTTTTGTGTTTTTTTTTTTTTTGGTATTAAGCACTCTACACTGTTTTCTGAAGACCAAATTACTATGAAGTAGACCCAAAAGATTTATATTTTTTCTATAAAGTATTATGCTGGTATTCATAAAAAAGTAAAATGTAGTTTAAATATGTACGTTTTAGAACAAATTTTCCATATAAAATTTGTTCTAAAATGTATTTGAAAAGCATTTTGAATTTTATGAATACCGGTGTTAGTAATGAATTTTTATGTCATCAAAAACTAATTTTTTTTTCCATTTTTTAAATTAAATTGAACGCTTGCATGGTATTGAAAATCAACTTAATACTGTCATAAGAGCAATAAAAATGAAACACAAACAGAAAAACTGTTGCAAGCTGAAAAATTGTTTTCTCTATTGAAGGTTTGTTTGAAAATTTCTAATTCTCATTCTGTTCATGGGAATTATGGAATAAGTATTTAGGTTGCAAAATATTGTTTTAAGTTTTTTCAAGTCTACTGATGAGTAGTTGATTGGCATCAACGAAATATGGGCGGCATATAGAGGGCTAAAAAAGGGGCGGAACACATTAACAATATATATTTTCAGACCTAAAATAAAACATTTCAATTGGCCCTTATAGCAAATAAATAACTAAGTTCATTTTCAAAAGAAAGATTAGTAAAATTTTAGTTGGCAGCTTCGAAACAGCTACTTTTACCATGTTTCGCAGCTGCCGCATTCACACTGCTCGCAAATTTTCAGCTCAGTTGCTGAAAAAAATCGGCTATTAAACTAGAGAGCGCCTCGATGGATGAATTGGTAGAATACTTTACCAAGAGTCTTCGAGGTCGCCGGTTCGATTCCTGCCGAAGGCTCTGGGTGTTTCTGCAGACAAGCAAAAAGCTTCGCAGTTTTGTGTTTGTTTAAAAAAAAAAAAAAAGTTCTCAGAGGTGAAAAAATGACTTTCGAAAATTGACCAAATCAACGGATAGAACGTTTGCCACAAAGAAATAGGTATATCATGCATTTTATGCTCTTTCTTATCGCATAAAAAAAGCTGTAAGAAACGTTTCTTTCTTCTGTGGTTTGTTACAAGCCCTTGAGCATTTTCAGAAGCGAAATGTACAGAGTTTACGCTGATTTGCTGCCTCCTTTTGGCCGCCTTTCAGTTCTGTTTAAAATGTGACTACGCTTCTTGCATTTGGCCGCGGAGTATGCAGAGAGGTGAAAAAGTGACTTTTAAAAATCGCCCAAAGCAGCTGATAGACAGTTTGTTTAAAGAGATAGCAATAGCAATGCTCTTTATACGAAAAACAAAATGCAAACAAAATAAAAAATAGCATGTTTTTATAAACAAGCCACAGACAAATTTCGGCACAATTGTACCCTCAAAACGCTATTCTATAAATAAATATTTGTTACTACTTTTGTTTTGTGTTATATGTATACTATCAAGGAAAAACACAATTTAATATTCTTTTTTACTATTTAAATAATTTTAACAAAAACCATCACTTTTTTTACAGCATAAAATCACAAGGTAGAATAAAGAGTAACTGGGAAAAAACTTTTGTCTTTTGATTTGTTTGCAAAAACGAGACGAACAGTTTTGTTTTTTGATTTGCTATTTCATTTTGGCCGCCTTTCATCTCTGTGTACTTTATGATTTGGCTTTTACGTTAAACAAAAAATCTCATATGTTATTTTGCAAAAACAAACTTGAAAATTTGGCTTTCAAATGCGACTAGTTTTTGCTGTTGTGGTTTTCCACAATTATGCAGGGTGCAGAGCATTCGTTCTATACCTATTATTTTGATCGATAAATAATTGGTAATATAATAATTTATTCAACTTTCAAACTATGACGCATATCATTCATACAAATTAAATTAATAAGCCAACGTCAATGTCGCACGCCGTGTTTACAACGTGTAATATGAAAAAAAAATACTAAAATCGTATAAAAAAATACAACAAACAAATACGCAAAACTATAGTGTTTTTCATTTATACGAATAACCGACTAAGTACAATATCGACTCTGGGGACAGCTAAGCCCTGCCCAGCACATGTTAAGCCAATTGTGAAAGCTTTCTCTGTTATTACGACATTTAGTTGTCAAGTCATTAATCTATAGTAATACAACTGGATTTTCTACACTACACATCGTATTATGTTGAACATAATTTGTTTATGATATGTTGATACAGCTAAATAAACAAATTAAACTAGATGGTACTTGTATCTTTATGGCATTCAAATTATAAAAAATGGTTAAATAATCGTTAAAAATAAACTTAATCATGTGCTGTTGTTTCACTACTGACATCTGTTAAGAGGTGTTTATTTTTGCTTTAAAGCTTGTTTTCATAGGGTTTTCTTTTATCAATCCTTATTTCTGATATGAACATACATATGTACACACATACAAAATTTTCTTTATCTTATTTCTCAAATTTTATTTCCATCACTGCAACAAATAAAAAAAATATTGTTTTGCCAGCAAAATAGATGGAATCAAAGTTGTTCTAATAATAAGCAATTTTATTTCCATATGTATACAAAATCAGGTTGAATTAAAGCGAGAGGCCCCTCAGCAAAAAGCACCATTAACAAATTTTTAAAACAAACTTGTTTTCAACGCTCTTAATTTTTCGCTTTCTGTGAGTACAATTGTTATTGGTTTTATCAGGCTTGAGTTCGATTTTACTTCCTCAATATTGGGAAGGATTTTCTTGATGAGTTTTATCATCAAGTGATCAATATTTCTTAAAGAGGAAGAATTGAAGACTTACCGGCTGGGGTACATACCATGGCTGTTTCACAACCTACCTAACTGGGCAATGTTGTAGGGAAACATTAATTACGAAACGAACATTACAATGCGATGCTATAGGCGTATATTTATGTATTCGCTCACAAAAATATTCTTGTACAAGAGCACTTCAATTGAATATATACATATATTATACATGTTGTTGTCAAGTTATCAAACATTTTTTCCATTTAATAATTTTAAAACAATAAAATGCACTAAGAGGGCTGGCAACACTGTTCACAATATATAAGACTTCTCTAAAGGTTGTATTTTATTTGCACGCAATCAGTTTATGTTGCCTAAAACCAATAAAAGTTAGCTACAATTCAGTTTTGTTCAATAATTTCATTAAAGGTATTCTGGCAGAACAATTATGGTGCCAGTTGAATTTTTGGGGTGGTATTATGTATTTCACTTCTAATTCTAACTTGTGTTAACTAGAAATGTACCAACTTTTGCATACCTGACCTGCAAGCAAGGCAAATTATAGGAATAACAACAACAATAAGTGACAATAAATAAACGTTTGATCAAATGCTATATATGTACATACATTCATACATACATAAATGCTCGGTTTCTTTACTTTTTGGGCAAAGTTTGGTAAAATGAGAGTAAACTCTCAATAAGAGACAAAAATGCACAAAAGTACGGTAATGAATGAAAACAAATATTTTACCACAAAAGAGAACGTCAGGGCTCTGACAGCTCAATTTATAAAAAAAAATATTTACATACATATGTATTTTATTTAATTTGTGTAAAAAAAACACCAAATTCATAAATTCATATACATACATACATAAATGAATTCATTAATATAATTATACATATAACAATTAAAAATTTTTTAGAGAATGCTTTAACATATTTTTTCTCACTAATTTCCCATTTTTCTGGTTAGTTTCCGCAAAACATTTATTTCTTCTATGTTATTGTTTATTCTTTGAAACAGCTGACAGGTGAACTATTTGCCCAAACTAGCCCGAAGAAAGAGAGCCCGTACTCTTTTCGTGCAACAAGGAGAAGCGTGATGTTCTCTCACAAATACTCTCATTTGCCCAATTTTAAAGTACGAGAACGCTTTTCGTGCAAATTGGGATGGATCGCAAAGTAGATTAAAGAAACAGAGCTAATGTCTATCCAAGTCAACATCTGATTGATATTTTTTTCTCTTCTTGCTTTAGATTAAAATGTCAAACGTTGTTTTTCCTTGTATTTTGTTCTTTTATTGCTTAACTTTCTGACAGCTTGGCGATTTTCTCAATGTGTATGCATTCAGTTGCGTTTACCTTACACAAGTACTTTGGTGTTTTTAATTAAGTTGTAGTTTTGCCATTTTTTGGAACTAAAACAGTAGCATTTTCATATTTTCTAGCATAAATTAAAAATGTACTTGGAAAAATGTATTTTGAGAGCACTGAAATACAAATGCAATACAAAATACGTATTTCAAATACTGTCCAGCCCTGCCTGCGGCAAAGCATATTTGAGATTCAGTACCGCCGAATAAAACAATTGGATTCCTTGGCTGTACATCTCTTGCATCAGGATCTTAAGTCTTGCCAGCCTACCTTTGTACACATCAGGCGCGGATCCCGCTAAAGTTTTGAGAGGGGGGGGGGGGGAATTTTGTATGGCATAAAATAAAGTCTTGTTATTGGTAAATCGCTTATTAGCGAAATAAATATATTTATCATTTTGGGGGGGGGGGGGGTTGCAATATCCCTTTTTCTCTCCCCCTGCATCCGTACACATACATCTGTATTTGGGGTAATTAACAGTCCTTGAGGTATTCTAAGGGGTTTGCTAATAACGAGCCAGCTACAAAAAAAAAAAAAACGCACGACGAAAATGTGATTCAACGTAAATTAAGTCTATTGTTGTAATTTGGGCCCAGTTAAGGGCTTAATAATATTAATTCATAATTACAGAATATATGGAAATCGCTGTTATTAAATACCAATTTACAGACTTAAGCGGTTATTTTCACAAAAACAGTTTACGCGCTTCCGCACCAACATCAACATGAGTGAGCAGAAAAACATTCTATTTACTGAATTTGGTGTGAAATATCTGCTGCAGACTCGTCGAATTGAAATTCTATCAAGTCTTGTTGTTTTTTTATGTTTTATACTGGTGATCCACAAATTTCTTACTCAATCAGTGGTATTTGTTGTTGTATTTAATTATGTTATTTTTTTTTATTGCTAATTTATTGGATTTGAGTTTTTGCTTCGAGCGAGATACATACATACGTATGTATGTTTTGTTTGTCTTCGATTTAACAGGTGTTTAAGAATTAATCAGAAAATGTTGCTAATTAAAAATTCAAATAAAAAATTCAAGTCAGGTAATTTTCTATGAAAAACTAGAATCAGTTCTACCATGTAAATTGTCTACACATTGAAAAATTAGAATCTGTCTAGCATTTACAATCTGCAAAAGTTTTTACGTTTTGAAAACCATTAGTGTTTCTTTTGTTGTTGTTGTTGTTCTTCAAAAATAGGAAGCAAAACATTTTTGTTGTTGTTATTTTTGGTATATAAAGAAACATTGGCCTTGAAATTTTTATGGGCAGTAAATTTGTTTATTTGAACGTCAGATTAGGGTTCGTAAACAACACCTACTATTTAGATTAAAAAAAAGAGACACTTTTAGATTCTGTTAAGGTTTTCGAAAAGTTCTTTGTCAAAACTACACACACACACGCAAATCACACAAATTGTAGACATTTTTTATGTTTTGGAACGCAATAAATGTATTACGAATCTTCTTTATATTTAAATATAGAAATATTTCTTCAGATCTTAGAAAACGTATATATAATTAAATAATATTATGTGGTATGTATGTCTTACAAGAGATAACGCTAAATGACAAGCACGTGTGTGAAAAGAGACCTTCAAGCTTTACAATGAGCAAATGAAGGAGACAAAAAGCAGCCACCTGCTTTTCGACGGAATACAGAAATCTTCTTTCTTGAATTTATATTGACAAAAAAATAATCAAAAACAATATAAATAATCAAAAACAATGTAAATTTGTTCTCTATCTGAGAAGGCTTGGCATGTTTTCAAAAAACGGCAGCTAAAACCGACCATCAGCGCTACGTTGCACACACAGAAAAAAATGAGCTTAAAGGGTCCGCCAAATAACTTTTTTTTTTTTTTGAAAATTCTATAAAAAAACTATTGAATATTGCGTCTCAATGATGTCTCCGAAATGTTCAATTGTTGAGAATGACGGTGAATTGAGGTTGATGGCGCCTGCCTCACGCACACTTTCTGCCACAGCAGCAATATTCCCAGGTGCACGCACTGGCTTTTCACGTTTTGCTTTGTCGATGAGGATGCCAGTTCCTTTCACTTTTTTCACAAGATAACGAACATACGGAGCTGACGGTGCTTCTCTTCTCCCAAAATGCGTACGCAATTTTCGTACACATTCTGCAACATTACCATGATTTTCAAAGTAATGTCGCAATATTTCCCAGCGTTGTTCAAGCGTCTACACAGCAATTTTCGTTCAGCGGAAGGATAAGACTAATTATCTGTCAGATCAGACCTGAGCCAAGTGTTACCATTCACGAAATAAGCACTAGTTGAAAAAAAACGTTAGATTGCGGACCCTGTAGTTGGCTTAATATATTTTGGTGGTGGCTTTGATTCAATCGTGTTTGATATTAACCTGAAAACAATTTTTTTTGCCATTTAATTCCCCTTGATTTATAGCCAAAAAATCAGTGCAAGGTCATCTTCGAGTTTGGTTTAATTCAGGTTTAAACTAGCATTTCTTCAAATCAACGAATATTTAAACCATACTTAAACAAAGGAAATCTAGCGCTTAAGCTCCATTCCTCTAACAGATGTGGAGATGTGGAGTGATTAACGTGAGCACCTACCCATAGGGCCTAATCTCACGGTGGTCAAACCACGTGGTGCAATCAAGACGTTACACCACCGCCCCCGAGCAGCCGGAACAACTGCTCGGGTGGCAATTTATTTGCTACGTTACTTGGCCATAACAAAACCCCTTGCTCAGGAGTTGAGCTATCTAACCTCTGCTGCATTGCAATTCCCCAGACGGCTAAGGATACACGACTACCGTGGTAGCCCGAAGTTCCTAAGATCATCAGTCCTTGAACCAACGCTAATGTTCCCGCCAATCTGGTTCCTTACAAAGCAGCGTCTGTTGCTTAGCAACAGCACTACGGGCCCATTTGGGCGAC
Source organism: Sturmia bella (assembly GCA_963662145.1). Classification (NCBI taxonomy): domain Eukaryota; kingdom Metazoa; phylum Arthropoda; class Insecta; order Diptera; family Tachinidae; genus Sturmia; species Sturmia bella. Next base: position 4,767,515 of record OY759171.1, on the reverse strand, counting down.
CGAACATAGACCCGAGGGTCTATGATCAGTATAGCTACCAACGTTCCCTTCCATGCGAACTTATGGTAGCAACCACAGCCAGTACGTTTCAGCCAAGGAAGGCTCCTCAACCTATGACCGGCGAGATGACTCCGAAGAGTCATCTCGGGGCTCCGGTCCCCGTACTGCCGAATTGCCCCTCGGTGAGGGGTTTCAACAAGTCCCTCGGGAGACGCCGCTCTCCTTCAGGAAATGCCTAAGATTTTAGCCACCAAGCCAGCCGAGGTATCCTGCACCTCTTATACCCCGTTGACACTACACCAAGCTAGTTAAGATCTGCATGATGGACTCTGTGCCCCCGGGGGGAATTCCTCTAACAGTTGCTTAAATATGTACCTTAGAAATTGTTTTTGTATTTGAACAAAAGGGAAAATAAAAACATGTTTCGCGGTATTCCAAAAGTCGCCATCGTCGTCACATCACGACAACACCGAAAAACTCGCTATTTTGTATACCTTTTCGACTGCAATTTTCTGCTTCTCCCCAAACAATTGACAACTTTTAGATCTAATTGTTAGATAGATTATTGTTGCCAACAAAAGAGCCAAATTTTTGAAGTCGACTTCATGTGAAGACGATAACAACAATTGGAATATGGGCGGTTACTCGTTACTTTTGTTATCACCCCGAAACCGACACTGATGCTTTTTAAACCCGTTTGCCACTTTGATGATTTCGGAAATAAAGTTGTATTTAATTTTGAGTGTTTTATTAAATTTGGTTAAAAAGCACAACTCTGAAAGTATTGAGAATCCGTAAAAATTAAAAACTACTCAGAGCTCGGTACCCTAATACCCTAATACTTCACTAGCACTAGTGTGTCCTGTGCTCTAATCCCTTCACGTTTTTTTTCTTCGCTGCCAAGTTATCTTAATATCAGGTAGCCGTATAACATTAAAAAAAAATTTCATGACTTGTGTTGGTAGAAATACTTTGAACTCTGTCAACCATTTGTTCAAGTTTGTGTGTTTGTGTATTTTGATTTGTAAGGCTACCTGGTATCGCGTTAGCTTGTTCGCAGCAATTCTTTCTGGCATAAGTTTTGTTTTGAGCAATTGTGCTTTGATCTCTTTCCCCTTTTATCGTTTTGTCAGTGAGTCTGCAAAAACAAACATATTTGACTATTTTACTGCTTCGCTTTAAAAATATTTAAAGCTCTTGCACATTTTGCATCTTATTCAAACAAAAACAAAAAACAAAAATCTCTTCAAATCTCCACTTTCGGCCAAAGTACAAAATATGAGTAACCCAGACAGTTTATGGCTGGAAAATATCTTAAAAACAAAATTTAATGATATTTTTTTAAAGCGTAATAAAAATAAAAGTGCTAAAAGAATTAGCCACTACTACAAATGCTACAGATCGTGAATTAAGTGGCGTAATAGAAGCGAGCAGAGCTGTTGTTCTTGATGTTTATTGTAAAAATTCATTCATAGAAGCAGACAGCAGACAGCAGCCAGTAGTGGCTTCTGCACACTTTGGCTGTATAAAAAAAAAAATAGTTCATTAGTGGCTGTTTTGGCTTTCAGTTTTTATCCAGGAATGATAAAAACTGAAAGTCAAATTAAAGATTCTTGAAATTTGGCTTTCTTTTATGTGGTGTATGGTCGGGTGGTCTCCAGCTCTTTCAACAAAAGTTTCTAGTGAGCCCCTAATGAATTTTATTATTAATGTTATTTGTTTGCCCACCGTCTGTTTACGTATTGCTAATAATAATTTTCGTTTCATATACAATAACAATTCAAGTGATTTGTAACTTTTGTTTTTGTATTACAAACGAGCAAAAGAAGTAATTGAATATTTTTGACATGTGAACTGTAGATAAATCTGCAGAACTAAAAACTTTTAGCTGCTGTACAGGCCATCAGCTTGAGAAGGTATTTTGTACTTTTTAGTATAACTTGTGTCGTGCTTAGTTTGTTTTATCTTTTGATTACTACCAGATCGTTTGATAAGTGTGCAGCTGTTTTAATAAAATATATGGTTCTGTTCGACCGAATCACCAACACTCACTCACTACTTCTATTCAGAGGTGGTGTTCAGCGTATGTAAAGCAGTGGTTGGCTGCTGGTGATAATGAATGTAGTAAATGTCAAACAGCTTTGGTTGTGCCCCAGCTAATACATTTAAAAAATTAAATTTGCTGGTCTTGTAGGGAAATGTTGTCGATATTGAGAAAGTAAAACCGAACTTGAGCCCGTATAGAGTTTGATCTCGTACTTTTTGGCCTAAGCTCGATAAAATGAGAGCAATCATGAATTTCTCTCATTAAGAGAGCACAATGCGCCGAAATTATGGCTGCACTAAAAGCCACATTTCTATCAGTGTACATTGAAACATACATTTAGGGAAAATGAAATGCTTTCCTGCACGCAGTTTGATTTTGAAGTGATTTGTAGGTACTTTTATATGAAATACTGATTGAAAAACCTCAAAAATGGCATCGTTCAGTTGAATATTTTTTGTTCGCTTATTGCTTACTTTTTGCAACAGCTGATTGTTTAACTTTCTGCTCAAACTAACACGAACAAAAAGTACGGGTGGCTTTGTGCAAGAAGAACAGGAGAGCATATTTCTCTCTCAAAAACTCTCTTACTTGCACAAACTTTGAGTACGAGAAGAGTTTTCACGCAAATTGGAGTCCCAATTTGGGTGGCTTTGTGCAAGAAGAACAGGAGAACATATTTCTCTCTCAAAAACTCTCTTACTTGCAGAAACTTTGAGTACGAGAACAGTTTTCATGCAAATTGGAGTCCCATGGGCTCCCAATGTTGTATACGACATCACAAATATAATATATAGTTAATAATTCAGCTGTCATTGATTTAAGAGCAGTGTACTACTACTGTTGTAATTCGAATAGATGCCATAAAAAACTTGCCTTTCTCTAGCCTTATGTGTATATATTTATCAAAAGAACATTATGAAACTGGGGGACAGTACATTAAGTAATAAGTTTGTCATCAGATAGACTTTAAAACGTTTCAAAAAAAAAAAAAAAATATTTATTATTTCTTTAGAAGTGTCAAAAATGACAAATGTTTCCTGATAATGTTTATTACAACATTTGTTTCAAAAATGGCTTTATAAGCGTAGTAATAAACCACTTATGCCCATTGTAGTTTCATACGTACATATTTTGTATAAAAGTTAATTCCATTTATATGACATTAGCAGTCTCTTGTTGTTTACAAGGTGACGAATTTAATTACTGTTCCCAAATTACTTATGGCCTGTGTTCAAAGCAATTTGGGTGCTGATGAGCTTCGTGGCGGCTGTGAAACAGCCATGGTACGCACCCCAGCCAGTAAGTCTTCAATTTTCCTTTTCTTATCTTACAACATTATCACAAAAAAATTATTCTCAGTTTTGAGAAAGTAAAATCGTACTCAAGCCCGATAAAATTATTAAAAATTTATTTTCTTGAGCTAAAGGTCTTTTATTAAAATTATTTTTGTCGATATTTATATATAAAATAAAAAAAGGGGTCGGAAAAAACTAATTAATAAATTATTAAAAATTATAAATCACATTCAAGTTGTTTCTAAAAAGATTTGACCGAAGTGCTGCATTGTTTTTAAGCCCAATATTTTTAATTTTCCTAAACTTTTCATAGAAATATATGAATTATTGTTATTCTTTGCAAGGTACACGTGATTAAATGTTTTGAAAAAATATTTTATATATTTATTTGAGCTTAAGGTATTTTTGAAATATATAAAATATAAGAAAAAAAGGGGTCAAATAACTAAATATTAAAAGTTTTGAAAAAATTTCTATTCACAGCATTAGAGCATTTTTATTACTTATCAGTTAATAATGCTCACAGTCTGATTACTCCTAGTGAACTAATTGCTCACTGCCGCACGTAGAGTGCATTAATTAAACGTTTGCTATTGCATTTAATTTCAGCACTGCTGGTTTTGTGTACTTTTCCTAGTATGAGCGTATTTCTTATTTGATTCGAGTCAATTGTATTTAAAATTAACCTTGAACTTGATATTAGTTACCGACTTTATGGGCAGCCAGCTTTTTTTATTTATTGAAAAAAGAAAGAAATAAATTTGTTTCATATTTTTACACAACCAGCCAGCCAGCCAGCCAGTCAACCAACCAACAAACGGAAACTGGTTTCACGTTTCAAAATGTTGTCATACTTGTAGTGAAGAAAACAACAAAACAGACAACCAACAAACAAATCTGTGTGTATATAAGTGACTCTAACATGAGTGAAATGAACAAATGCACAAAAAATAAAAGAATAAGACAAATTTATTGTCGACTGACTTCAACTGATTGATTGAATGGATTTGGTTGTTTGTGGCAAAATGAAAAATAACTCACATGTCATTTAGAGCTAAACTTTAGGGGCCAGGGTCTGATAGAACTGAATGAAACATTGTAACAAGCAGGGTTTAAAATGATAATTGGTTTCTTATTTTAAACTGTTAATATTGTTACGTTTTAACCTTTTCAAAACGTTTTCCGTAGATTCTTTAATTGTAATGAAGTTAGAACACTCAAGTCTTCAGTTTACAATAACCAACAGTTCAACACTTTATTTATTTGAACACACTATACTTGTAAACACTTTACTAGGAACACTTTACTAAAAGAACAACACTTTCACTTAATCACTTTTTATTACTTAAGACACTTTACACGTTAGCGCAGCTAAAAATCGACTGACTCTTCAGCGTTAAGCTTCGCTGCTTTTATACCTCCAATGATCATTACTAGAACATTCTAGACGTTTACAGAAGCTAATCACGCCACATCTATAGTGCGATGTGCGATGACTCATCATGAACAAAAGATATACACACACACCGACATACATGCGATGTGCGATGACTCATCATGAACAAGAGATATACACACACACTGACATACTTACACGCGGCAGCAAAACTCAAGCATCTGAGTCGCGCACATACATGCACACACGAATATTGTATCGTGCGGTGGTGGTTTCTTTTATTTCGCTGTTGTGCTTATTTATCCACACATATGTGTCAGTATGTGCACACTCGCTGTGCTGCCGTTTTGTTTATCAACAAGCTTCTATGTATGCATGTGTGTATATACCTCCTGTGTTCATTTACCATTAATAACAAGACAATATACGCAAATATAAAATAACGATGATTTAGTACGTTCTAGAACAATCACAATCGGTCCGTTCACGACCAAATTTGTAACAATATATTCTGGCTGCTGTTTTGTATAAAATTTAAAAAACACCAAATTAAGTTTGTGTACTTGCAGCATGCCTGGGAGTAGTGCATTAATTAAAATAAATGCCAAAACAAGCAATTCTTCAGTTTTAAAAAAGGCAAAATGATTTTCCCTTGGAAAAGGCAAAAGTAAAAAATGGTTTTGTTCGTTTTCACTTGTTTTTAAGCAGACACTAGTTTGTGCTAAGCAATTTTATTGAAATGAATCATTGAGCACGGTCAGTCATTCTTTATGATGAACATTTTAGTTTTTCGATTTGGAGATATATGATTCTTGATTTTCTTTTCCGCGACAATTTTCTTTGATAAATATTTTCATAGAACAAAATTTCAAATTGAGGACCGCAGTTGATACTATCTTTTTAATATTTAGCCATGTCCAGCGAAGAATTTTTTAGTCTTGCAAAGGCAAGTTCTCTTTAAAGCTTGTATGGGCTCGTTGAGTACACATAACCTTGAAATATGCTCTTGCGAAATTCAACATTTTCAGGTTTTTTCTTTTTCTTTCCTTTTGTTGTTGTATCCATGAGAAAGTGTATGCATTTTTAGTTGTTTATATGACCAAATAAAAGGCCAGCAGTAAAGTAGTGGTTACGTTTTTCAGGGAATATATTTTCGTTTTGTCTTCAAACTTTTAAACATATTATTTATACAAAGATTCATACACAGATAGCGCACAAGTAGCCCACTCTGGCTTAAATGAATGTCGGAAGACATGCTCTGTCACACCCAACTTTCATATACAGATTGCACAACTAAACGCAACCATTAGTTGCAAATTCGTGAATTACTTACTTATGACATGGAAAAAAGCACCTGGAAGCAAAAAGTATGATGTGATTAAACATGGACAGCACCAAAGTGGGTGCTGGTGAGAAAGCTGAGGTCTTCGAAATACTAGCTGTACCCCAGCTCAAATCATAATCTTTCTTTTAAAAAAATGTATGATAAATGACCTTTAGCTCAAGAAAATACTAAAATTTAATAAAAACAAGTAAGAGTGCTATATTCGGCTGGGCCGAATCTTAAATACCCTTCACAATGGTACATACATTCTGATTGGTTTTTGGTGCGATAAGTTGTTTTATTTGGCTTTTAAATGGACCGATTTTTTCTGAATTTCAATATCAGATCCACTACCGGGATTTAACACAGGCTGCAAAACTTTTATTAAAATAATTCTTAATATGCTCAAGTTCAACCACTAGGTGACACCAATTCTTTTTAATATCAATGAAATAAAGAAAAGCAAAATGTATTTCTTAATTATTTATCAGTTAACTTTATAGTAAAATTTATTTAACAAAAAATTGCATATAATTGCATTATTTTTGAATTATAATGTTAAACATTGCCATTAAGTGTGATTTGCTTTTCAATTTACTTACGTATGTGGGTACATGCATACGTATGTATGTATGTATGTACATACCTATAATAGAAAACTCTAAAATAATTTTTTTGTTATTGAATATTTTCAGTGTGTTCCATAAAACAATGATTATATACATACATATATACATACATACATATTTACATTGCTTGCTTTTACAAAATTATTTTTTTCTTGTGCACGTTGTTGATGATCTATTGCGTATCATCATACACATGTGTGTGTGTATGTACATATGTAAGTACGTAGGGAAACCCAAAATGATTTTTTGTGTGAATGAATTTGAAGACGCAATTGTTCAAAAGAATTTCATTGCGTACCCTTTTTTCAACAATTCTTTATATCACTTTCATTTTCAAGCTCGTGTATACATATGTATGTACATACATACACATTTTTACACCAAAGCAAAAAAATTGTTTATGCTAACATACTTGCATGCATACATACATATGTAGATACATACATACCTACATACATACAAACGTATCTACATACATACATACATACATACATACATACATACATACATACATACATACATACATACATACATACATACATACATACATACATACATACATACATACATTCATATATTCATACATACATACATACATACATACATACATACATACATACATACATACATACATACATACATACATACATACATACATACATACATACATACATACATACATACATACATACATACATACATACATACATACATACATACATACATTCATACATGATCGCAAATATTATATACATATGTATATAATATTATATACATATGTATGTACCATTATGATTGATTTTTGGTACCAAGAGTTGGGTGCATATGGGCCGATGTCCAAAAATTTTCTAATTTTGCCCCTAAACAGCCTGTATGTACCATTCCGACAAATTTTTAGTGCAAAAAACTGTTTCGTTTAGCTTCCAGGCCCGACTTCTTGAGATATCGGTAGGCGCTATTTCTCGAACATATATGGGCCGATGACAAAAAGATTTCCAGTTTTGCTTCTGACTAACCTATATGTATCATTCTGATTGATTTTTGGTGCCAAAAGTTGTTTTATTTAGCTTATAGAGCCGATTTCTTGAAAAATCGGGAGACGCTATATCTCAGGTATATATAGACCGATTGCAGACATTTTCAAATTTTGCTTTTAAACACCTTATATGTACCATTCTGATCGATTTTTGGTACCAAAAGTTGTTTTATTTGGCTTTTAGAGCCGACTTCTTGAGAAAACTTGAGGCGCTATATCTCGAGTGTATATGGGCCGATGTCCAAAATTTTCCACGTTTGCCTCTAAATAGTCTATATGTACCATTCTGATTGATTTTTAGTGCCAAAAATTGCTTTATTTGGCTTAAAGAGCGGATTTCTTGAAAAATCTGGAGTCGCTATATCTCAGATATATATGGACCGATTTCAAAAATTTTCCAATTTTGTTTTTAAACACCTTATATGTTCCATTCTAATCGATTTTTGATACCAAAAGTTGTTTTATTTGGCTTTTAGAGCCAACTTCTTGAGAAAACGGGAGGCGCTATATCTCGAGTGTATATGGGCCGATGTGGAAAAATTTTCCACTTTTGCCTCTAAATAGCCTATATATACCATCTTGATTGATCTTCGGTGCCAAAAGTTGTCTTATTTGGCTAATAAAGCCGATTTCTTTAAAAATCGGGAGACGCTATATCTCGGATATATATGGGCCGATTTCAAAAATTCCTTCATTTCTAGGATTTAATGAGCACAAAAAATGATATGGTTTAGTTTTTAAGAAAAAATTTTTTTCAAAAATCTGAATACAAAAATTACACAAAATATCCCTCAAAACCCGGTTTTTTGAATATATCTCGGCTATACGTGGACCTATCTTACTGAATTTCAATAGCAGACCCACTACCGGGGTTTCACACGTTTTAGCGAAAGAATGAGGTTTCTATCTCAAACCGTTTTCTCAGAAACGGTATTTCAACGACTACAGACGGACAGACGGACAGACGGACAGACGGACAGACGGACAGACGGACAGACGGACCGACGGACAGACGGACAGACGGACAGACGGACAGACGGACAGACGGACATCGCTCAATCGTAATCGCTATTGATGCTGATCCAGAATATATATACTTTATGGGGTCTTAGATGGATATTTCAATGCGTTACAAACGGAATCACAAACTTATATATACCCTTACACATTTATGTGAAGGGTATAACAAGTAAGAGTGCTATATTCGGCTGGGCCGAATCTTAAATACCCTTCACAATGGTACATACATTCTGATTGATTTTTGGTGCGAAAAGTTGTTTTATTTGGCTTTTAAAGCCGATTTCTTGAAATATCGGGAGACGCTATATCTGGGGTATATATGCGCCGATTTTTTCTGAATTTCAATATCAGATCCACTACCGGGATTTAACACAGGCTGCAAAACTTTTATTTAAATAATTCCTAATATGCTCAAGTTCAACCACTGGGTGACACCAATTCTTTTTAATATCAATGAAATAAAGAAAAGCAAAATGTATTTCTTAATTATTTATCAGTTAACTTTATAGTAAAATTTATTTAACAAAAAATTGCATATAATTGCATTATTTTTGAATTATAATGCTAAACATTGACATTAAGTGTGATTTTCTTTTCAATTTACTTACATACATACGTATGTGGGTACATGCATACGTATGTATGTATCTATAATAGAAAACGCTAAAATAAATTCTTTATTATTGAATATTTTCAGTGTGTTCCATAAAACAATGATTATATATGTACATACATATACACATACATACATATTTACATTGCTTGCTTTTACAAAATTATTTTTTTCTTGTGCACGTTGTTGATGATCTATTGCGTATCATCATACACATGTGTGTGTGTATGTACATATGTAAGTACGTAGGGAAACCCAAAATGATTTTTTGTGTGAATGAATTTGAAGACGCAATTGTTTAAAAGAATTTCATTGCGTACCCTTTTTTCAACAATTCTTTATATCACTTTCATTTTCAAGCTCGTGTATACATATGTATGTACATACATACACATTTTTACACCAAAGCAAAAAAATTGTTTATGCTAACATACTTGCATGCATACATACATATGTAGATACATACATACCTACATACATACAAACGTATCTACATACATACATACATACATACATACATGCATACATACATACATACATACATACATACATACATACATACATACATACATACATACATACATACATACATACATACATACATACATACATACATACATACATACATACATACATTCATACATGATCGCAAATATTATATACATATGTATATAATATTATATACATATGTATGTATGTACCATTATGATCGATTTTTGGTACCAAAAGTTGGGTGCATATGGGCCGATGTCCAAAAATTTTCTAATTTTGCCCCTAAACAGCCTGTATGTACCATTCCGACAAATTTTTAGTGCAAAAAACTGTTTCGGTTAGCTTCCAGGCCCGACTTCTTGAGATATCGGGAGGCGCTATATCTCGAACATATATGGGCCGATGACAAAAAGATTTCCAGTTTTGCTTCTGACTAACCTATATGTATCATTCTGATTGATTTTTGGTGCCAAAAGTTGTTTTATTTAGCTTATAGAGCCGATTTCTTGAAAAATCGGGAGACGCTATATCTCAGGTATATATAGACCGATTGCAGACATTTTCAAATTTTGCTTTTAAATACCTTATATGTACCATTCTGATCGATTTTTGGTACCAAAAGTTGTTTTATTTGGCTTTTAGAGCCGACTTCTTGAGAAAACTTGAGGCGCTATATCTCGAGTGTATATGGGCCGATGTCCAAAATTTTCCACGTTTGCCTCTAAATAGTCTATATGTACCATTCTGATTGATTTTTAGTGCCAAAAATTGCTTTGTTTGGCTTAAAGAGCGGATTTCTTGAAAAATCAGGAGTCGCTATATCTCAGATATATATGGACCGATTTCAAAAATTTTCCAATTTTGCTTTTAAACACCTTATATGCTCCATTCTAATCGATTTTTGATACCAAAAGTTGTTTTATTTGGCTTTTAGAGCCGACTTCTTGAGAAAACGGGAGGCGCTATATCTCGAGTGTATATGGGCCGATGTGGAAAAATTTTCCACTTTTGCCTCTAAATAGCCTATATATACCATTTTGATTGATCTTCGGTGCCAAAAGTTGTCTTATTTGGCTTATAAAGCCGATTTCTTTAAAAATCGGGAGACGCTATATCTCGGATATATATGGGCCGATTTCAAAAATTCCTTCATTTTTAGGATTTAATGAGCACTAAAAATGATATGGTTTAGTTTTTAAGAAAAAAATTTGTTTCAAAAATCTGAATACAAAAATTACACAAAATATCCCTCAAAACCCGGTTTTTTGAATATATCTCGGCTATCCGCGGACCTATCTTACTGAATTTCAATAGCAGACCCACTACCGGGGTTTCACACGTTTTAGCGAAAGAATGAGGTTTCTATCTCAAACCGTTTTCTCAGAAACGGTATTTCAACGACTACAGACGGACAGACGGACAGACGGACAGACGGACAGACGGACAGACGGACCGACGGACAGACGGACAGACGGACAGACGGACAGACGGACAGACGGACATCGCTCAATCGTAATCGCTATTGATGCTGATCCAGAATATATATACTTTATGGGGTCTTAGATGGATATTTCAATGCGTTACAAACGGAATCACAAACTTATATATACCCTTACACATTTATGTGAAGGGTATAAAAAAGGGCTCGAATAAAACCAAAACTTTAATTGTTATCAGGCATTGGAGCCAAAGACCATCTAGTAGAAGCCGTAATATAAAAAAATCATTGGCAGCAACTGTTAGTGACTATTATTCATTGCAATCAATGAAACTGCAATGCTGGTGGAAAAATCCCACCTCAGACTTGAAGCGGCTGATGATGGCAGTGGCTGGTTCTGTATGTGTTTTTTGCTTCTTGTAATGGTTTTTTAATGTCGCGTTTTTTTTTTCCAAACAATTTTAAACGATTATTCAGAAACACAAAACGAAGACCAACAAATGCGCAATAAGATTGAAGGTGTTAAAAATTATTCGACGAGATTTACCACTTCCTTATAATGACTTCATGTTGCCAATTTTCTTTTCATTTTGTTTTTGTTTGTGCCAGCTGAAGTCTTGAACATTTTAATATCTTTTCGAAAATTACATGTCATTACGATTTTAAAATTTTATTGCTAGTGTTATTGTTATTATTTTTTTGTTTTTGTTTTGCACACAAGTAGTTGAAACGTCTTTGAATAAGTACTCAAATAATTATCTTGTTCAAATCAGGTGCCTGCCACCAGTTGGGGGATTTTTTTCTTCAATGGGTAATTACCATGTGTTTATTTCTTTTTTACTTTTTCAAATTCATTGAAATACTATTTTATGCTAATTTATTCTTAGATTTTTCATTAACATTTTTCTCGACTGCATTTAATTGTAATAAGAATACCTGTTGCATGGACAGCAAAGCGTCATGTGGCGTGAACAATTTTTTTTTTTTTATTAGTTCTCAGAATTCTTAAACGAAGACAATAACATATTGTCGATTCTAAGTTCAGCTGATAAGTGTGATTAAAAAAAAAGAGATAGAAGACACTCAGAAAACCAGGCATCGCTAAACTCTATGACAGGTGCAGTTTTAGCAGAATTTCATAAGCACTTTTTGAATAGAGTATTTGGTATCACATGCGATTTTTCAATAGAATGTGTTTCTAAGGCCCGTTTTCACAATTCAATTTTGTGATAAAATGTCATGATTGGTTGAATTTAGTTCAAAAATATCTTCAAATCAATTCCGCTTTTTCTCCTACAATAAGTGTATAACATTTGCAATATTAAGTTTGATCCCGTACTTTTTGCTCAATATTCGCTAAAATGAGAGCAGTCAGGAATATCTCTCAATAATAGACAAAAATGCAGAAAAGTACGGGAACACCAAACACCACATTTCAGTTCCCAAAAAAGACATATGGTGTATTTTGATGTTGTAATGAAAATTTAAATTTTGGGAAAATGAAATGTTTCTGCGCACGCATTTAGATTTTAAAATGGTACTTTTATACAAAATACTAAATGAAAAATATCAAAACTGTCATTAGTTTGGCTAATTCAGATGAATATTTTTGTTTGTTATTGCTTACTTTTTACAACAGCTGATTATTTAACCACCTGTCCAAACTTGCACGAGGAAAAAGTGCGAGCTGAGAAGAACAATAATATATCGCTATCAAAAGTCCTCTCACTTGAACGAACTTTGAGTACAGGACAGGTAAGGCGAATCCATTACAGGTGCCCGCATCCAATTCGGTTCAACATTTTTCCACGATTTTATCTTCTGAGTTGTCAAAGTTGGTAGCAAGCGACAGACGTCTCGAGAGAAAATTTTGAAGCGAATTGAATTGCGACCACCTGTACTTGATTCGCCTTGAGGACAGGTTTTGGTGTCGATTGGGATGTCACGGACTGCCTATGTTGAGTACGGGATCACAACTATTGTTATGCACGAAAAATATAAATGAGCCTAAGACCGAATTACTGCATTCGCGATCGAAGTAAAAGTAAAGGCCGTGATTCACTATCCTACTCAATCGTACGATCTATTCACTGAAAATTGCTAGCTTAATCCGATAGAATTCTGTCCTACTTTAAAAAGTCGCATCAAAATGGCCACTCTATTATACTTTTGTAAGCAACTTCAAAAAGGCAACCCTGATCGCAGAGAATAAGATGAGTTTTTGAAAATTTTCAAAAGATTAGCAAATCGGACAGACTTCTCAAAAAGTCTTTCACACTCATACATTTTTAGTCCAGACTATCACACTTTTTGGACACACATGTCATTTTTAACAGATCGTACGATTCAGTAGGATAGTGAATCACGGCCTTAATCGAATAAAAGTAATGTAAAACACATATGGCGCAACTCATTTGATCACGAGTGCCGTAATTCGGCCTCTGGGGTTTATTAATTTTTTAATTACCCATAGTTTTGCACAACCTTTCCTTACATCCTTAGCTCGCTAAGTAATAAAAACTTTAATTTTTCAGAAAAAAGTGCAAAAAAATTTTACACTTTTTTCCAGCAAAGAAATCGGTGCAAGTGTTTCTTTCACACAAATATTTCATCATATTAAAAAAAAAAACTATTTTCTATTTGCTTCATAACAAATAAAAAATGCATTTTATCATTGTTTTAGCGCTTGTAAAACAATTAAAGAGCGTGGGCTGGATGAATGAAATATTGACCATAAATGAGGCGAATTATGGGCACCAGAAACAAAGCAAAAGGGAGGAAGAAAACAAAAGCGATAAATGATCTAAAAAGGTTTTGTTATGAAACTTTATAGCAAAACACAAAAAAAAAACGAATAATTGCGCTTTATTAGTCATTTTGCAAATATTCTTGAAAATAGAAAATTTTGTTATTCCAGCTCAAGGCAGGTACCGATACCAGGTAGCCTTACAAGCCCAGCTGACTACTGCTCAGAATTACACAACACACACACACACACACATACGCGAACAAATAGGTGAGAGTAATACAAAATTTCCACCAACAAAATACATGCACCGGTATTCAGAAAAAATAAAACATTGTTGAAATACATTTTATAAAAAATTTTTCATTTAAACATCGTTCTAAAATGTATTTGAGCAACGTTTTATTTTTTATGAATACCGGTGATGAAGTGTTTGTTGGTGTTGTGTTTGTTGTAGTTATGCGACTACCTGGTATCGAGCTGCCTTGTTCTAGCGCTCTTTTTCTCTGCTTCTTGTTGAAATGTTTAGAAGAAGAAGAAAAAAAAAAGATCAGACTAAATACATATGGCGTAATTAACACAAGCTTGACGTCATTGTCCCCAGTCAAGTGTAACAACCATTTAACAAATCAATAACATTTTGGTAAATAGTGCTATAAAAGATTTGAAAAAGTAACATTCTAAAAATGACTCACAGAATGTTCTTTAATGTTTAATGTTTTCACACTAAATTGCATTCAACATTTTGTTTATTTATTTAAAGTAGTTATAAAACAAAAATATCAATGACAATGGCTCTGTAAACAATTATTGAAAACGACGGCAAATGGTTATTTGATAAGTTGTTTTATTTTTATGATTAATAAAACCAAATAAAAGAAGTCATTTCTAAGAATATATGTAAATGGTTTGCACAGAAGTCGTAGCAAGTGTTTTGCTTAATTGAGCTTAACGTACATACATATGTATGTTCAAATGCATTTAAGGAAAACTCAACGTATTCAGATAATGCAGATTATTTTTGTGTTTTCTTAATGCTTATATAATTAATTGTGCGGTACCGTGACAAGCAAAGTTTGAGCTGCAACAGTTTATGCCAGTTTTTACTACGACTTATGTGTTAAGAACTAAAAAAGAAATGTAAGGTATCTAGATGTAAGCTGGGGCCCAGCCAGTTGTTGTTATCACAGAACATGTGACATATATACATACGTTTCTCCGGATGACTTTTTTCCCCTCATGAGCAACCAGTTGTATTTTCAACTACCTGTTTTGGTATATCTTTTAAGTTCTGCTCACACGTCGGCATGTGTCATTTTGTTGCATGCAATTAAAAAGATCATCTTCGGATGGGTGGACAGCTAGCCACCACATTTCGTAGCCACCACACTTCTGCTCAGCACACATCCTTGAACTCGGAGGCTCATATCAAGTAATTTCTTCAAAGTCTACATCCATAATGGTCTACACTGTTTTATTTCTTTTTCAAAGCATGCAATTAAATTTTATTACAACTGACCATAAATCGCATATCATTTCAATCACATGAAATTCATATTTCATTTTAAATGTATGATTTGTTCTTGAAGATAAAAATCAGAAGATTTGTTAGCAATAAATGTAGAAAACTTGTTAAAAACAAATAAAATAATTGTTTTATAGCAAATTTAAGTCATGATTGTGTAATTAAATGCTTAATAATGTCATTCATATGGTGGCTGATGTTTAACTCGAACTCGCATGTCTTGATTACATGCATGAGTTTTCCGGTATAATTAATAACAGCAAAAAATTTTTTTAAAAACAAGCACTAATGATAAGAATTTCTTTGTGAAATTTAGTTTTGATTTTTAAATAAAAGCAGTGAGAGAAATATATTTGCAGAGGTATAATTTCAAACAAAATTAATTACAAAAAAATACATTATAATTTTACAGCCTTTTTTCAGAAAAAAAAAATATTTTATCCGTTAATGAATTTAGCATTTGCAGTAACTTCATTATTTTTTATTTTTTTTCTCTTTCAGCCGTCTCAACTGTTGAAGAGCACCGAAAAAGAGCTTGGGGCATTAACAACATACTACCAGGGTAAAGAGGAGAATGTAGAACACTTTCTCTTCGGGTGTTCAGCTCTTTCTAGCCTGAGAGCGAAACATCTGGGCGGACAGACATTATATCGGAATGTGAACTAAACATGGCGAAGACTTTCACAAGAAAATCGGGCTGGTTCAAAGAGGAACCAGTAAGTGGTGTATAGAAAGTATTGTTTCTACCATCATCACAGGCAGTACAACAGGTCCACCAAAGACCCAAATGGGCTGGTTTATCAAGGCAGCATAACATAACATAACATAACATAACATAACATAACATAACATAACATAACATAACATAACATAACATAACATAACATAACATAACATAACATAACATAACATAACATAACATAACATAACATAACATAACATAACATAACATAACATAACATAACATAACATAACATAACATAACATAACATAACATAACATAACATAACATAACATAACATAACATAACATAACATAACATAACATAACATAACATAACATAACATAATATTACGACATATTCAACATTTTTGCCAACATTTTTTTTTATAAATTTAAATTATATTTAATTAACTTAAAATATTTGCCAACAACACTATTCAGTTTTTATTTTCTCCACTAATATTTGTCAAATTAATTGGTAGCCACACGGAAATGAATTTGTTTTAATAATTTTATCATTTTCATTTGATTTTATTACTGCTATGCTTTTATTTATTAAAGACAAAAATAAAAACAACAAAATCAAAGTATTTGTTTGCATGTTAATCGGCCATAAATTAGCAGACAAATATGCGCTTCATTAATTTAAATAAATTTGTTGCTCCACTAGATGCACACACAAGCGCCATCTGCTTGAAGTCTTTGAATTTATTTATTTTTTTTTCCATTTACCTTTAAGTTTCGATGGCATTTTCTCTATTAAGAGCATTTCATGCATATTTTATACAACTTTTAACTGTGGGTTTTATTTCTTGTTTTATTTCACTTTTTTCGTTTGTTTTTTTTTTATTCCAAATAAATTATGTTGAAGTATTTTGTTTGTATTGGATTTATTTGCGGTTAAAAGCTGTGATTTGTTAAAAAAAGTAAACATGGTTTTAGAAAATAAAAAAAAAAAAAATAAAAAAATTCTAGAAACAAGGTTAAAGACGCAATAGCAATTAGTTTTTTTTTTCGACAATTTGACGTAGTAAGTTGACGATGGGATGTGCCCTGAATATTTAAAAATTGGGGAAGTTTTTGTCAACTTTTTCATTTTACATTTCGGACGAAAAAAATATGTGTCATCTTTTAGTTTTGCTGTAAAAATTTTTTTTATTTTCTTAGAGACCTGTGACCATTGTGGGTTTTAAAGATGTTATTTATTTTGATTTTCAATGTTGGCTTCTTAGCAACAACAAATAAAGGAAGAAACAAGAAAACAACAATGACAAGCTAGACACGTGTTTTTGGTTAACAAACATAAAATTTGTTTTACAAGTTGAGACATAATGAAAATTATGTTTTAAAACCAGTTAAGCTAAAATTAGTAATTGGCTAGTTTTAAATAAATCATTTTATTGTTAATGTTTTGTATAGTATACTGTTAAAAACAATTTATTAATTCAAAAACAAAAGATTATAGTTGTTTTCTTTCGAAATGTCGAGCTTGTCACGTTTTTGATCAGACACATAAGATTAAATACTTCCGGCTGGTCGTGGCCAAGAAATCGAAACGGTTGCTGATGAGAAGTGTTACGGTTTCGCAATCACAATCTTTCAAAAATGACTTTAATTATTTATTTGCTATGAGAGTCAAATGAAATGTATTCAGTTCTAAAAATATATATAAAAATTCAGTTCTAAAAAATATATATTATTATATAATAGTTTTCAGTTTTTTCAGCCGTCCAAATGCCTCCGACATTTCGTTGAGACTAATGAAACCGTCAGTAGACTCGAAAAAAAATTTTAAACCACTACAGAACACATTAATAAGTGTTATATTTAGACCTAAAATAATGCATTTCCAATGGCTGCCATAGTAAATCAATAATTAAATTAATTTTTGAATCTCCATAAAACGTTTACTTTTTGATATTTTCAAGAATAAAAATCGTAGTAATCAATGATAAATCGTTGTATGGTAAATGTGAAGAAAAGTGCAAGTGTTGAATGATGAAATGTTTCAAGAAAACATATGTCATATTGAGTTTTTCGTTATATCGAAGTTCTACTGTATTTAAAAATTTTGCACAAATCGTATAAAATTTTGAAGTCGCTGGAATTGGAATACGATTTTTCTAAAACCAAAAATTCGAGCAAATTGGACATATCTAGCCGCTTTCGAATTTGGTTAAATTTTTCCAATTTTCGTCAAGCTTGGCAGTTATTTTGTAGGATGAAATTTAGGAGGCCTTGTGTAGATAAAAAAAAAATTACATTTGCAATTCTCATATATTTTTTGGAGCCAGTCACATGTATGAAGCAAATCTTTCGTATCTGCTTGCCAGCAAATGATGATGTAACTCTGATTTCGAATTCCATCTGACAGAATTATTTTTCTCTTTGTTGCTCCATCTGCTGTTTCATCTAGAAGCAAAACAGCAAAAAATACCATCACAATTTTCAAAGTCTTTAGGGCAGTGGAGCAAAAACGGTTTTAATTTTTGTTTTTGCTCTGTTAAAATTGTCTAGAG
This sequence comes from Sturmia bella, assembly GCA_963662145.1. Lineage (NCBI taxonomy): Eukaryota > Metazoa > Arthropoda > Insecta > Diptera > Tachinidae > Sturmia > Sturmia bella. Next base: position 4,748,712 of record OY759171.1, on the reverse strand, counting down.
CGGAAACATACATTTTTTGAGCTGGGCTCGTTGTGTTGTTTCTTTTCAATTTCGCTCCGGCCAAATGATTGTGTAACTCGCATCTCTCATCTCACACCCCGGCTGTCAACCATGACGATTTAATCGATCAGTATTTAAAATACAAAAAAAAATTTTTTTATTTCTGTATTTATTATTCAGTATTAAACATTTCTCTCCCTTTTAGCACTTGTTTATCATCCTCTGCATTATGTGATGGCATGTAGACCGACTCTTTTTATTAACTTAATTTTTGTTTTTGTGCAAGTGAAAAGTGCATTCACACATACAAAGCCTCTGTACTCGGTATAAGTGTGTACGTGGGCATGTGTGTCAGTGTGCGTGCTAGTAATTGTATGAGTTACAGAATAATAATAAAAAGACTCTTTTTAAAGAGATGTTTTAGGATGCAGGGGGTAAATTTGTATGTGAAATGTAAAAAAAGAGCTTTATTTTACAGAAAAGAAAAAAAAGCGCATTATTTGCTGGTTGCGCTCGAGTGAGAATTTGCTATTTTTTCATGGTCATCTTCTGCTAACAACTGCACAAACAACAGCGAAAAATAAGTGAAAAAAATCTGTTGTTAATTTAACGTTTTCATGAATTTAATTTTGTTTGTTTGTTTGTTTTTTATTTTTATTTTGAACCAATGTAAGCCAATATAGAAATTACAATGTACATACGGGCTGCTTCTGCTGCTGTTGTGTCATCATACCTCTCGGTCACATGATTTACATGCAAGATTTAATGCACAGCCGTAAATTCAATGATCAGTGTATGTATGTGTGTGTGTGTGTGTTTTTTTTAAACTATTTTAGCGCAGTTTGTTTCGGTATAAAATTTTAAAGGTGTGAGATTTTCGTGAAATGGCTGAAAATGAAATATCCATAAATATAAAAGATGGGAGAAATATTTAAAGCTACCGTCAGTTTCACGCTGTCACTCGATTTGTGCTTGCTTGCACAAAAGCACTGAAAACAACAACAACATTTTGACACTTCTTAATGTATATAAGCGAACGAGGCGCCACCGAGAGACTGGCGGATATTTTTGCAAAAAAAATTTAAACTTATAAAATTATCTTGAAGTTTTAAGAAACTAAAATTTTCCTCTTGATAGAAATTTTTTTTTTTTTTCAAATATTCTACTGCTCCAGCAGTTAATTTGGTTGTGTTTCGTCCAGCCTAAAAAGCGCTGTTGAGGCAAATTGGTAAAATTCTCATAATATAGTGTAAAGCAACGTTCACATTAAATAAATATATGCCACAAAAAGCGGGATCACTACTTAACTACTTTTGGCTGTTATTTGAACAGTCTCATTTATACAAAATATTTTAAGTTTATTAAGTTCTTATTTGATAAATATATATACAATATTTGTTAAATTATTATTTAATAACCTTGAAATTCATAAAAAACAAACTACTAAGAAAGTACATACAAAATATGCAACTCCATTCATTTTTATTATTTGATCTCTTTCTTATAGATTATTTTGTATTTATCAGCCTCAAGTGCTTTCTATATTATTTTTGTGATTGATATTAATTAAATATGACAAACAAAACATCAAGGAATTTTAGCTAATTGGCTGTTTCGAAGCCGCCGCACTTCTCTTCAGCATCCGTGTCCTTGAACTCTGGGCCTCATGTTTCTACAGCAACACTCAAGCTACTCAGCCGCTCAAGTTGTTGTATGTTTTAAGTGAAAATTTTCAATCAGATTTTAATAATGAGTTATCGTATAAAAATTTAATTCTTAAACATGAACATCGTATGTTTTGAATTTAAACCGATTTTATCAGCACCAAAGAATGTTATCAAAAACATTTTCTGGCAGTGAACAGAAATTTCCTTATTTCTCATAAGAAATAACAGAATTTGCCATTAGAAAACCCAGTCATTTGAGAATTTACTATGATTTCAGTAATTTTCCGTCAATCACTTACAACTCACTTAACTTTTGTCTGCTCTGCACTTGAAATACTAGAAAAAGCAATGAAAATGTCCTCAAACAAAAAGCTGATAATTAAATGAATAATTCCTCAAACAAGTTGTTACTCTCGCCAATTTACAATACTTGTGCCGGAGTGATGATTTCTTTTAACACTTTTCTTTTATCGCTGCACTCACACCAAAAGACAAGTACTTCTTTGATGAAAAAAAAAAAAAAAAAAATACTTGAGAGAAAAGGAAAATTTACAAAATAAAATTAATTGCAGTTTCAGAAAAAAAACCCTGAAACCTGAAACAAAATTCAAGTGCACCAACACATGCATTCGCTGTCGCCTCAACGAAAACGATGTTAAAAGAAAAAAACAAAAAAAAAAAAAGTGGTGATAAACAAACACGGGGCGGCAGCAAAAGTCTTCTTCAAATAAAAATATTTGATATGTTAAGATTTTCAAGCAATTCGATACAAATTCGATTTCTGCTTTTGTTTACAGCTCTCAGATTTGATTTTGAAGGTCTGACTATTCGCTCAAACCTGATAATTTAACTACAAAATGGCCAATTTGGTGGAAACAAGCAGGAAATTATTTAAAATAATGTCTTGGCAATAACAGCGATTTTTGATAGTGAAGCGATCCATTTTTGTCAATGTCAGACTTTCAGCTGAGAGGGAAAAAAGTTTAACAACTTAGTTTGACAGATGTCGAATTCCAGTCCTATACTTTTGAAACCACGTAATGAATAACCCGTTAATTTTGGCAGTTTCAAGGATATTAGGATATTTAATTTGGGAAAAAAATTTCCTTTAATGTATACTTAAATTAAATTAAAGATTCCTGACGATGCTACCAAATTGTTAGCGAAATATCGCAGAATTAATAAAGAACAATAAAAGACCGTAATCTTTAAAAAATAGTTTTATTAATTTTAACAATAAAGGTCAAAAATTATAGATAAAATAATGCAAAAAATCTATAAAAGCCAAATATGAATGTAAAAACTTTACGTCGTTGTAAATTGTCGTTCCCGCTGTTTTCAACTCAAAAGTGATTTCAATTTCAAAAATTCCGATTTTAAAATTTAAAAGACGGATGCATACATGGTACTTTTTTTTAAATAATTTTTTATTACTATGAACTTAATTATTTATTTGCTTTAAGAGCCAATTGAAATGTATTAACTTAGGTCCAAAAATAAAACTTTTTAAAAAATTTGCTTTTTCAGCTGTCTATATGCCAACGACATTTCGCTGGTGCTAATCAACTTGAAAAATCAGTAGACTTGAAAAATTCTTAAAAGTTTGTTTGTAACATAACTATTTACTCTATAATTCCCATGAACCAAATGAGAATCAGAAATGTTCAAGCAAATCTTTAACACAGTAAACATTTCTTTTCGTTCTGCAACTCTCCTATACTTTTTTTTGCAACCTTCTATCAACGAGTTACCATCGGTTACTACGATTTGTATTTTTTATTTATTTTTTTGAAGTCTACTGATGAGTTGATTAGCACCAACGAAATGTCGTCGACATATAGGCAGCTGAAAAAGACAGTAAATTTTTTTTGAAAGGTTAATTTTTGGACCTAAATTAATTTTTTATTAATCTTATCAAAATCGGCGAAATTATTCCAAGTTGTATTAATTATTTTTTATTATTCGAGCTGTTTCTTATATTATTATTTTGTATTACGCTAATCAGTCTTAAGTTCTTTCTGTATTATTTTTATGGCTGATATCCACTAAACAAGACAAAAAAGCAACATCAAAGAGCTTTAGCTAGGTGGACAGGTAGCTGTTCCGAAGCCAGTTCCACTTCTCGTCAACACCCGTCTGATCAGTTGACAAGAAGTGTGGCGGCTTCGAAACGACTAGTTGTCCATCTAGCTAACGTTCTTTGATATTTTCTTTGTCGTTTTTAGTTAATAATAATCACAAAAATAATATAGTAAAAACTTCAGCCTGATAAACGTAATACAAAATAATATTCTAAAGCCATGATAAAATATATTAAAAACTCGATTTGTGTTTTTTTTTCTTTCTTGTAAGCCAGTGTAAGTAATTAGTGGCTAATAAAATTTAACACAAATCAATATAAAACTTTGGCAAGCAGTGTGTTTTCCTTATACATATGCAGGGAGTCTCAAATTCACCTGCTTTATTTTCAGCATATCCATGTAAACTAGAAAATGAAATTGTTTGGAAAACAAAATTGTGGAACAGCAATTTCATGTGTCTGGCAATGAATTTTCGTTTAATACCTGTTTTGCAATTAAACTTGAACATTTCGTAACAACAAATTTTTTTAACAGAAGCTTAGAAAATTTCAGCCACATGGCTGTATTTTAGTTTGTGCACAAAAACTATTTTATATCAACCAAATAACAAATAAATGACGTTGATTAACAATATCTATTACAATTCACAATACCAGCAGCGGCAATAACAACCTCAACATCATCATTATCATTGTCATTAAAAACGGCAAAAATAATAACAGCAACAACAATTTCAATAGAATCCTCAAGTTCACACACTTCACTAATTAATTGTTGATTAGAAATCTAAAGACAAAATAGATAATTTTTCCAAGTTGAAAATAAACAACAAGAGAAATTCATTCATACACAAATATTAAAAATTAAAAAATAATTTATTTTTTGAAAATTTAATTAACAAAAAAAATAAATAAAGCTTGAAAAACTGAAATAAAAATTAAACAAAATTAAGACTTGAGCTGGGGTACACAGCACAAACCATATTGATCATAAATTAATATTTATTTGCAGTTTCATAAAAGTATCCCGAAAGCTTTGTTCAGCAGCAAAGATAGAAATGAAAAATGACTTCAAGCTAGGGGACTGCTAGCTGGGTTAGCTGAGTGACTTATTAGTCACGTTATAGTTTTACTTAACAGAAAAGAGAGAAACATTACCTTAAGCTGGGGGTAACTAGTTAGTTGTTATGCTAATTTATATGCTTTATAAAAAATGTATATGCTTTATAAAAACTCTCCGCTATCTTTATGTCGGAGAATAGAGAAAAAAGAAAATTGACCTGAGGCTATGGAGCAACTGGTTGCTTTGGCTGGTGGTCATAAGCTATTTTTATTTTCAATTTAATAAAATGTCCGCGAATTCGTTTTACAGAGATGAGAATAAAAAAATTTAACTCAAGCTAGGGGCCAGCTGGCTAATTAGGCTGAGTGATTGACCCACCTATTTTTAGGCTAAATTAGTTTTTACTTGCAGTTAGTTTTATAAAAGTCCGCTGCCAACTTCATTTAGAAGAAAAGGGGACAAAAAAAGTTTACCTCAAGCTGGGGCACAGCTAGTTGCTATGACTGAATGGTTCGATCCTACCCATTTTGATAATAAAACAAGTTTTATTTGTAGTTTTGTAAGAGTCCTTCGATAACTCTTTTTAGCAGAAAAGATAGAAAAGCAGAATTGCTTCAAGCTAGGGGACAGCTAGTTAATTTTTCTGAGTAGTTTGACCCAACCTATTTTGGTCATAAAATAGTTTTTATTTATAAACTTATAAAAATCCCTTGACGATTTTATTTTGCACAAAAAAGAGAGAAGAGAAAAGTTACCTCAGGCTAGGGGGCAGCTGGTTGCTTTATCTATGTATGTGATCGTCGCTACAGAAACTTGTATCCAAAAGTATAAGACTGAGTTCCATACGTGACTGCTGATAACAAAACAGCTGGCCATCTCTAAGCTTGACAAAGTTGTACTTTTCTATCACCTGGAATCGATACTAAACACAAAAAATTAAGCCAATACAACATTAAAAATTAGAAAATCTCATTAAATTTTTAGATGAAAACAACACAAGTACAGAGTGATTGTTTGCCAAAAATACAGTCCTTCGAGAAGAAAATTTCCTAATTATGGCCCCAAGGCCTTAAGATTAATTTTCGCTTGAAAACTCTTTTCCCCTTTTGAAAACAAAAGTTTTTAACAAAAATTCTGACCTTCAGTTATCTGCGAGTTAGCTAAACAAAAAATCATGTGCGAGTAATTACAGCTAATTTACATAACTTGTAAAAAAAACAGAAAACAATTACCTGTGTTCTTTTGGGCGGGGTAAAAGAAGAAAAACTACATGAATTTTTTTCCATTAATTATTATTATTATTATTCTACCAAATACTAAAAAGCTACAGAATTGAATTTCGAACAATATTCTTTTTTCATGACGTCTCTATACAAAAATAAACGATTTAACTATCCATATAATGATTTAAAAAAAAAGAACAACATCAGTTTTTTTCCTAATAGAATATAAAATTAATTTGAAACCAAAAAAAAGAAAACTAATTTTTGCCGTAATAAAAATTTTAGCGTTTCGTGTTTTGACAAACAAAAACGTTTTTGACTTTGAACACAACAACCACCGCCTGTCATTAGAAATAAATGACGATTTACCAAACAGCACGTTACAAAATTAAAACAAACAGAAACTAAAAATTATTTTAGTTTTTTAAGCTTCTTTGGGCATTTTTTATGTTTCTTTTTTTTGTTTAAAATTCGGTGGATGATAAAGAGTTTTTTCAATGGCATAATCCAAATTAATTGTGGCACATGTATGAAAATTTAAAATTTAGAAAAATCACAATTTTTTATGAAGTGTCTATTATTCCTCTGCTGCGCGTCGTGTCAGTTGATGCAATCATTTTGCGTGAATCAGTGGTAGTACGAGGGGTGCCTTTTGTGTTTCAGGATTTGGCAACCCTGGCATTGCAATCTGACAGCTGACAGTTCTATCGTAAAGTTGGACATTTTTGAGGTTATATGTACTTGGAATGCTTTGACATACGAGCGCTGTTTGCAACGTAAAATATTTATCTCGGCCCAACATGGAATTAAGTCGTAAACATTTTTGTGCGATTATTTCTTACAACTTTCGACCTCGACCAACTCAGCAACAGTGCATGGATGAACTTAATTCAATTTTCGGCGATGAAGGGATGAAAATTTTAAACTTAGTCTACGATGATCTGCAAAATTCGTTATTGCTATTTGAACACTAGTTTATGCTTTCTTTTCTGTTTTTTTCTTTTTGCAAAACAGCACCCTGAGCAATTGTCAGTCCAGGCAATAATTTGTTCAATTCTTCGTCATTGCGTCCAGCTTCACTGTTGCTGAGTTCCATCTTGGTTGTAGTTCTCTTTCCAAGGTGAATTCGTCTAAAACAAATTGTTGTTCTGAAAACCATGTGGTGCACCAACTGATATTGCAAGATCATCATGCGGCCTATCGTGAGATTGAGACAACCTTAAATATTAGTGGGACCAGCATAACTTCAATATTGTAAAAATATTTTAGTGTCAAAAAAAATTGTCAATCGCTAAAAAAAATGTTTGTATCGATGGGTCGAAAGAAATGCTCAGAAAAAAAAAAACGATCGCGTTGCCTCGAAACACGTGCATGACAAATTGTAGATTTACGCTCTATGTATTTTTGAAAGTATCAAAAAGTGAGTTGATTAGCACCAACGAAATGTCGTCGGCATATAGACAGCTGAAAAATACAGCAAATAATTTTTGATAAGGTTCATTTTTGAACCTGAATTAATACATTTCAATTGGCTCTTAAAGCAAATAAATAATTCAGTTCATATTTGCATAATTTATTAACTGCTGGCTTCTGCAAAATGCGCACAAATTTTCCTTCTTGAATTTATATTCAAAACAAGAGCAAAATATGAAAATTGGTTTTTGTTTCCAGCACAAATAGTACACGTAACAAAATTGACGTGCGTTTTAAAAAAACCGGCAGTTAAAATAAAGTCATCATTCAAAATAAAAATACCCAAAAAGCAGAGTATTTGGTGCCACCCTAAACTTTTTATAAATATTATTACATAAAAAGTACTTGTGGTCTGGTTGTGAAAATTGAGTTTTCATTTGCAAAGATTTGCTTTGATTTTGATGCCATAAAACGCTTCTTAAGCTGCAGCTTATTTCCTTTATACATTTTTTTTCACGCTAAATCTATATTAAAAATGAAAACTTGAAGAAAAAAAAAAATAAATAGAACTAAAGTTAAGATTTTACAGCTAATAAAAAATAATTTGCGGTCTTTTTTCAAAAGAGCAAAAAAAAACAGCAGATCTGGCGGCAAATCAACAATAATAAAAGTTGTTCTGCTGAAAAATAATTATTTACACTGATGAATTTAGTTTTCTCTAAACAACAAGTGGAATTAATTGTTGGCCATTTGTACACATTGTTCACATAATTCAAGGTATGAGAATTAATTTGGGTTAACACAATAAGCCTTTTTTTGATTTGGCTTTGTGTGTGTGTGTGTGTGTGTGTGATATTTACGCAGCCAATTTGAAAATTAAAAATGTAGTTGTGCACTTTACTGTCACAATAATGCAGGTATGGAAGTGTGTTTGTGCGCGCACGAGCGTTTGTTAAATAGTTGAGGTGACATAATGTCCATAAGTTGTACTAAATTGTTTCAAACCCCTAAACATGAGTTCCGTTTTTCTCTATATTTTTGTAAATTTCAAGCAAAAATCACGTAGAGAAAAAAAATTCCACTCGGGCAAAAACAAAGAAAAAATGTTTAAGAAAAATTCATTTATTCATTCGGTCTAATACGAGTGCTTAGAGAAAAATTAAAGTTTTTATGATTTTTTTTTTTTTTTTTTTTTAATTTTGCAATTAAGGCAGGTTTCAAACCACAAATATTTGCTTTTTTCCAATATTTGCTGTGAAGTGGTTGTGTTTCGATTTGTTCTAAATGCACATTCAAGTCCAACTGGCTCGTCACTTTTAGTTTGGCGTTTTTCGTTGCTTTACAATAACAATAACAACAAAAACAAACAAACAAAAAATAGAATTGTTCTAAATGATTTTGAAGACTGAAAACAGCAAAAAAAAACAACAATAACAACAGCGATAAACAATTGTTTTGAAGAGTAGTTAACAACTTTACAGCATGTATTGAGAGGATTACGTCAGCAAGTGCATTCAATAACAACTTTGCAAAAAAAAAAGAAGAACAAAAATGCTGGACACAAACCTAAGGCCCCCACTTTCATAAAAAGTAATTTTTTTTTTTTTTTTACTAGATAAATCAAGATGCAATGAAGAATTTCTTTAAAAGGAAACTCATAGAAGGTGAACACAAAACAATTACGGTATTCAAACGGTCTCATATTGTGTCATAATGTCAGAAAGTACTAACATTTTATGATAGTTAAAAAAAATTGTTGCTGTGCTGCAAACAAAAATAGTCATAAATTAATAGGACTTCATCGACTGTGTTTAGTGATTCGTCATAAGTTAACAGTATCACAGCGTCACCTAAGAAATAAATCCATTAAAATGTATATTTGTTCGTAAATATTTATGAGTATATTTCATTAAACATTTACTTGAATCAACTATCAAAACATCTAATAGATAATTATCGCACAAACTGGGTATATTTTAGTTTTTTCACTTATTTTTGGCATTTTGACACAAATATTTAAATTGCTTTCCTTTTCTTTAACAGCTGATTCAAAACATCTAATAGATAATTATCGCACAAACTGGCTATATTTTAGTTTTTTCACTTATTTTTGGCATTTTGACACAAATATTTAAATTGCTTTCCTTTTCTTTGACAGCTGATTCATAGTTGATATAGCACACTACTTTATGACAGGTTGCTCACAGCAGTCATATATTTTCGTGCTATTATTTTAAGACTTCTGACTTTATGACGACCCTTTGAATACCGTAAATATATATATGTATATAGTATGATTAATAAAATTAATTAGGTAAAATTTAAACTGCTATTTAATCACAGGCAACGCTCAAACTGTATTATTAGACAGACGTGACTTTAAAAGTATGTAACAGCGTTTAATTTATTGATCAATGCGTATTAAGTTTTAATTTGTTTATCATTGAAATTGATTTTGATACAAATCACAGTATATGTATGTATGTCTATACATATGTGTTTTATTTTGTACAACTAATATTCCACGAAAAAAAAAAACACCAAAATATTTGTTTAGCTTTATGGTCGAACTATATATTATTTAGAATTAAAATATTTGTTGTTTTCGGAAGCTCTTTAAGACAACATTTTGTTTAGCATATCAATATGCTTGAGTCATCAAAATATGTCAATAAATGATAATCATGTTTTGTTCTTAGAAGAGCTGAAACGACTTGAAATCGTACACGTTCCTGTTCACATACATACATATGTACATATGTTTATATGCTTGTAATTGTAACTCAAGCTCTACAATTGAAAGGTACAAAAGGTATCAAAAAAAAAAAAAAAATTTAATAATATTTAAACAAACATTTTGATGGTGGCTTTTTGGCTTGTTGGCTTTTAAAGGTATTTATTTGTAATAGCGAGTCAGCCATCAAGTTATTCATCACACCAAAACGTGATGAACAAGGCAAAAACTCTACGAGTCGTGTACATATGTATAAATTGACTTGGATTAAATAATAATTTAAACTCTGTTGATTTGCACATACATACATACATATGTATTTAAATCACAAGTGGAAGAAAGCCAAAGAACAAAGTATTTATTTACTTGCTTACAATTATTAGTCATCTATAATAAAATAGTTTGCTGAAATAAATCACAAAGAAACAGTTTCTTTTTTGGAAATTTGTTCTTTAACACGGCTGAGGAATATTGATTTTATTGTTGTAACAACAGAAAACTGCACGTTGAGTTGAGCACTTTTTTCCTGCAACCCCGTCCCATTTTTGCATTTAAAGTTTGTTTTTTGTTTTCGTTTGTCAGAATAAAGAGACTGACTATTTTGTGGTTCATTAAAATAAACACCTGGAGTGTGGCTTTTTTTTATTAATACTGTTTTTTGTTGTTTATAAGTTTATAAAAAAGAAAAAAAAATTAAAATAATTGTGTTTACATTAAAATGATGATGGGTTTTATTTATTGCATACATATTAATTTATATAAAGTTGTGGTTTTGTAAATGGGAAGTTGTTTTCAGTTTGTTTTTTATGCTTGTTTTTATTTTAATAAAAGAGCAACAAAAATTGTTTCATACAAATTTATTTAAAGTAAATTTGATTGTGGTTTACGTTGGGAATAAAAAAAAAAAAAATCAAGGGCCATCACAGGTGTGTGTGTGTGTGTGTGTGTGTTGAATGTCATTCGTTTTATATCATAATGAAGGCTTTATACAAAAAGGGAGTATCTCAATTTTATTATTTTAAAAAGCCAGTTAAAACCAGATACAGAAGATTCCGGCCGAAGAAACATTTCAAAGCACCGACTCATCATTAAAAATGACGAATTCCGCAAAAAAGTGCGACATTGTGTAGCGCGTTGCGTAACGTTACATTTTGCTCTATAGCCATTAAAATGAAAAAGGTCTTTATTAATTCAGGTCCAAAAATTAACCTTTTCAAAAAATATTTGCTGTATTTCTCAGCTGTCTATAAGCCGACGATATTTCGTTGGTGCTAATCAACTCATCAGTAGACTTGAAAAATTCTTAAAAGTTTGTTTGAAACTTAACTACAAACTTTTAAGAATTTTTCAAGTCTACTGATGAGTTGATTAGCACCAACGAAATGTCGTCGGCATATAGACAGCTGAGCAATACAGCAAATATTTTTTGAAAAGGTTCATTTTTGGACCTGAATTAATACATTTCAATTGGCTCTTAAAGCAAATAAATAATTAAGTTCATATTTTTTTTTTTTTTTTTTTTTTTTTTTTTTTTTTTTTTTTTTTTTTTTTTTTTTTTTTGACGGTGAGGTAGGGTTTAAAATGCCTTCGCACTTACAGTGACCGTCGTCACTTGCATTGTGTGGTGTATCCACTAAAAAACTCCCTCCTCTTTTCTGGGGTGATCCTTCCCGGGACCGCTATCTGCATTACTTCGGGAAGGCCCAGATCTACGTCCTCCAGGACTCTTCTCTATTTACCCACGTCTGGGCCCGTCATTTTGCTCATTCTGCTGGGCTGCATCGAGATCGACCTTCTTCCGTTTTAGAATTAGCTCCACGTAATGTCTCACAGCATTCCAGCTGTTCTCACTTTCCAGCATTTTGCCAACTATGTTATCGGGTCCAAAGTCGCCAACCTGAGACCTCAGTGAATCACGTTCTGTCTGCCACCTTGTGCAGCTGAAAAAAGTATGTTCTGCGTCATCTTCCGTAACCTCACAGTATATGCAGTAAGGATCTGCCACCTTACCCATCCGGTGCAGGTACTTTCGGAAATAACCGTGACCTGAGAGAAACTGAGTTAGGGAATAGTTGGTTTCCCCGAATCTCCTCTGGACCCACCCTTAAGTTCATATCTGAAAAAGGTCTTTGCATATTTATAATTCAGCTTCTTGTTTTTTGTTTTTGTTTGCAAATACATATGTGAAATTTTTATCAATTGGTTTATTCAAAAAATGAATTCAATTATTTGGGTTTTAATGTGTGAAATTAGGGGAAAAATCTCTTTACGGAATCTGCTTGGAAAAATTTTTTCAGCTGAAACAATATTTATTCCATACAACCACAAGCTTGTGTGTGTGTGTGTGTGTGTGTGTAAGTGCTTACTTTTTTCCTGCTGTCACTTGTGCTGGTGCAACTTGCCAGGAAAATTAATTGTTTTTTGTGTGTGTTTCAGGAAAAGGAATTTATTGGCTTTCAATGGATTTGTTCTGTTCTTCTTTGCAAATGACCTTCAGGTTTTGAAGTTTTATGCAGACGGACGTATTCGTTCTTTGAACATAAATCTCTTTACTTTTTCAAAAATTAATTCATTTTTTATATAAATTATTGCAGCACACAACAAGCAACCTTTTGCTGCTCTTTTTTGCACATGTCCTGTGACAGTGACTAAAGATATTTAATCAAGGAATCAAGGTCATTTATTGCATTAAACTTAAGATTTAGATTAAATAAAATTCTTCTTAAAGTTACATTTACTCTTATTAATTCTCTATGTGCCATATTGCTAGCTGTTTACTTTATTCTTATTTTTCTTGCGACATCATCATCTTCATTATTGGCAGCAGCAGCAGCAGGAGCAGCGGCAACAGAAATTTCCATTTCTTAAATAAATTTAATTCTGGTTTTTGTTGACGATAATGCTGCTGCACTTCTTAAGACAGAGAGTTTATTTAAGTTCGGTTTTGTTAACAAAAAAACAAAAAAAAAAAAAAAAAAAAAAGAACAAAGCACAAGAAAAGGAAAAAGTTGTACTGTTTTGGTTCGTTGGTTGGTTGGTTGGTTGGTTGGGTTCTAGAGAAGCTTTAAGTAGTTGACCTCCAAATTTAAATTTTGATATTATTAAATACTGCATGTGTGAACCAGTGTTTGGGTATGCAGTTTATTTTCCAATACACATATGTGTTATGTTTTAACATGTGCAAAATACTTGTCCGTTTCATTTTTTCTTGTTCGATTTTATTTTTCAGTCACCACACGCATGGCCATCATCGCTGGTCGGCAGTTTGGTTGGTTGCAATTCTGCTGGTATTTGGTCAGTGGTTTAATGTCTACAGCGTTCCAAAAGAATCAAATTTTACCAAATAGATAATCATCCATTCTTATGGTGTGGTAAAATCGAACTGATGAAGCCCAATAAAATTTCGTCTATATAGTTAAATTTTTCAATATCGACAATTTGTGTGTATAAAAGTTATCGATGACGAAAATTTTCTTAAAAAAAAATTATTTATATTTTAGAAGCCTGCGCAAAACTTAGCGAGACGACACCTGAAAATGTATTATTCTGACATTTCGTTTTTATGCAAAATTGATCAAAAAACATATCGAGTGTGATTTTATGAACATACAACTTAACTACACAAATGTGGTTATGGGCTTCATAAAAGTTATAGCATTCAAAAGTTATAGCAAATAAAATTCACTGAGTAACCAAACTTTTTTGTTTTCAATTTTATGGAGATCTTAACACTTTCTATCAAATTAGTTTTTGGGAAATTTGTCGTTTTATAAACCTATGGAAGACCTTATCGCTTTGAGTAAAATTTAAAATCGATTTCTAACATTTTCGTGCAATTTTTTTGATATCTAAGAACTTTATTTACAATTTTTCAATATCGAAATTTTTTTTTATAAATTTAATGATGGTTAATAATTAATAATTTGATCATATTTGTGAACAAAATATTTTGCTTTACAAAACTGTACATTAATTATCTATATTTATCAAAATTGTTTGCCATAAAACTTATCGTTATCGAATTTTTTTAATGCAACATTTGTCGAAATCACTATTTGCGTACATACATTTTTTGACATTGAAACTTCTTTGTACAACGTTCGGAGATACTATTTCGGAGATAATATTTTCAACATTAATATTATGGATATAAAAATTATCTAATAATTATCGATAATAAATTTAATTTGCATATAATTATCGCTTTACTAACGCCCTTAATTCAATTTATCGATAACTTAAACTCTTCTACAAAAAATATTGCTCACTGCAGTTGTGCGCCGAAAAAAGTTTAACTGACAAAGTAGAATCGATCTAAAACACGATAAAATAACTAACGATCAAAAAACGATAACGTTTTATAAAGTTATAAAAAATTTCACGATTTCAAAATCACAAAAATTTATCGAAGATTTTCGGCAAAATACTTCTGATAGATTACATTTCTACATATAAATTTTTTTTAAAAACACGTACCGAATACGAGTATTTTTTATGCAATTCGGGTGCAGCTGAGGACGTCGCAGGGTCTGTATCTCAGCCAACAAGTCCTTAACTTTAATTTTTTTATCTTCTAAAAAAAATTTTTTTTCTTTAACACTACAGTTTTATCGCCAAAAAAGATTATTTTGAATTCAAGGGAACTAAAATCGAACTCAAATCCGTTAAAAATAATTAACAACTGTATTAATTCAGGTCTAAAAATGAACCTTTTCACAAACCTGAATTAATACATTTCAATTGGCTCTTAAAGCAAATAAATAATTAATAAATTAATAATTAACAACTGTAAATAATGAAAATTTTCAAAAATGAAATTAATTATTTATTTGCCATAAGAGCTGATTATTTTAAGTCTAAAAATATAACTTATTAAAGTTTTTTCATATGCCAACGATATTTTGGTGATGCTCATCAACTCATCAGTGGACTCGAAAAGAATATATTGAAGTATATTTATACCTCAAATAGCTAAATAAAATATACGGATTTAAAAATTGTTTAACAAAAAATTTATCGACTTCGAAATTCTTTCATGGAATGTGTTTAACGATACCAAAACATGTTTCATATAACATTTATCGACATTGAATATTTTCTACCAAAAATTATTTAAAGGAACTTTATGTTTCAAAAAGTTTCAAAAATCAAAAATTGTTTTGCATACGTCTTATCAACAGATAATTGAATTTCTTTACATACTTTAGGCGCTTGAATCGACTCTTTTACATTTATGGCCATTTTATTATTTTTCCGTTGAGTTTGTGATGGTCAGTGTTGACCGGATGGCTCGTTATTGGTGTGATGTGATAATTTTGTGCATTTAACTGCTATTTTTTTTTTTTTTTGTTTATTCATTTACGGTTTGTTTAATCTACATACTTTAAACAATAAACATATTGAAAGAGTACAACAAAAAAAAAAAAAAAAAAAAAAAAAAAAAATAAAACGATGTTGTTTATTCTTTATGGCCCGTTTATGTCAACTGGTGTTTTTAGCCATTTCTGCTCCGTTTCGGTTACCAATATAATTGCCACATGCAATTTTTTTCTTTATCGAAATAAATACCCACTCATGTTGCTTAAGGTTGTCTGTCGTTCTGCTTTAAATTTTCGTCATTTTTGTAGTTCTGTCTTTTTCACATTCTCAACTTTTAATACAAACTTCAACTTCCTGATAAATTTAAGGCGACCAACAAACAAATACTTAAAACCAGTCTGTTTGCAATAAAAAATATTACTTCTTTGACTTGTTTCTACAGTTTTATTTTTATTTATTTATTTTTTGTTCTTAAATAAAATTAATATGGATTGAATTCTTTTGCAGTTAAGTCTGATAGTCTAGTTTTTATATTGTTTTAATTGGCAAAAAATCTTCTTAATGTCTCATTTAAATAGTTGCTTTAATTAGTAGTGAGGTTTTGTTTTACTGCTGATAAATCTCAACGAACAACTGGTTCTAAAATCTAGAAAATGACATTTTCAAGTTTGGGGGAGTGAACGTTGGTAGTCTGTGGCTTAGCAGGAGGCTCTACAAGTCAATATTCTGAAAGCCTAATTTCCACTTCTCCAGGACTTTTACAAACATTCTTCTACAATCAGATAACAGGAGCCGAGTCCTGGCATTCGTGATTGAACGACCGACCGACCAATCGAGTGAAAATAATGTAACACAAAAACAAAAGAAATTCGGCTGCAGGTTTGACAGATACAGGCATATTGTCGTTTGTATGGGCAGCTCTACTTTTTTCTCAAAATTTTTTATGGCCCGGGCTTTTTTTTCCCAGGGAAGATACGAAAATGGCGGTCAATTATATATTGCACAAGAGAATAAATGCAATGCATTATTTACATAAAAATAAATAATAGGATAAAAACCTTTTTCGCTCATTTTCACCAAGATTTCAGTGATCCACTTTTGTTTGAGAAACTCTTTTTAGTTCTCTGTTAAAGTTGCCTGAAAGTTCACATGCATCAATTTCGTATTTTGATGCTTGAATATTCTTTGATTTCAGTTATTTACACATACATATTCAAACGAATTGAAAGCAGTTGCCCAATACAAGCAGCTCGGTGGTGATTACCGTTCTTCTTTCACAACTCTCCCACGAACAACCTGTGATGATCAACAATAATTGTTGTGTGTGTGTGTGTGTGAATATGCTACAACTTATTAGTAGAGGCGGAGAGCAAGTCGTTCAAACATTTAGTCAATTAGTTTAAGAAACACATTGACAAGGCAAATTGATATCAGGTAATCGCATAAGTGCAACAAACGCAACAACAACAAACACTGCATGTATTTTGTTGGTAGAAAAACTGTATAACTGTCATCCGTTTGTTCGCGTATGTGTGTTTGTGTTGTGTATTTTGATAATTATACAAGCTAAAAGCAGTAGTCAGCTGGGCTTGTTAGGCTACCTGGTATTAAGCTGCCTTGCACATTGACAACCAAGAGACCAGCTTTCAAAACATACTGCCTTTTGAGCAAGCGAACTTTTTTTGATTTACTTAAATGCAACCTGCACCAGCAACATTATAACATCTTCCACTGCTTACATGCTCTGTATTAAAAAAATAAAAAATAAAATTTAAAAAAAAATACTCATCACTTGGGCTCGTCCGGGATTTGAACCCGGGACCTCCCGCACCCTAAGCGGAAATCATACCCCTAGACCAACGAGCCAGTTACCATACATCATGGGAGTTGTGATACAAAATTGCAAAATTTTATTTCAAAAATAAAAAAAAGAAATGCGGTCGAGGGAACAAAGTTCCCTACCTTTTTTTTCATCTTTGAATGTGATACAAGGTGAAATCTGTATGTTTTATTTTGTGTTGTTTTTGAAATTTTTAAATTTTATGATTCTTTAAATTTTTGGAACGTTTTATTTTTTACTTTTGACACATGCAGTATTTTTTTGTCAATCTGCTACAAAACGAAGAAAAGCAACTGTTGGCCAATTTTTTAATATTGCTGTTTTTTGTTGTGACATACTTTACTTTAGCGACATCTGGCAGCTGATAGTGTCCGTTTTCACAACTAATTAATATTTATTGGTAGGTGTCCTACCCGTCATCATACACAATTGCTTGTCGACAGTACACTAATACATATAAACAGCTCACACGCTTTCGTGACGATTTCTACTAATTTCCA
The DNA here is from genome assembly GCA_963662145.1 of Sturmia bella. Lineage (NCBI taxonomy): Eukaryota > Metazoa > Arthropoda > Insecta > Diptera > Tachinidae > Sturmia > Sturmia bella. The sequence goes on along the minus strand of OY759171.1, from coordinate 4,730,873 downwards.
CTACCAGCAAGCCGCGTTAAGGAACTTCGTTCCAATAAAATCAAATATAAGTGAACAACATTTCGATACAAAAACAAACTGTGACTTCCTGCAGCCTTGACGGATGCGTTACTTCAGTTTACTGCAGGGAATCTTAATTTTTCTAAGTGTACATTAACATAAAAAAAACGCATGCCAGGATGCAAGATCGATCGACAGCTTTATTTTCTCTTTCGCTGGCTTTGATGGAAGCCAAATTTTGCTTCGCCTTCATGACGACGAACAAAACTCATTGGAAAAGTACGCGAATGAATTGTGCTGCTGTTTTCTTTGTACAAGACAAAAATAACTGACCACCTGGCGACAAAGAATAGGCACAAACGCTATAACTCAAAAAGTGGCCACAAGGTCACAATAATTATGATGTTTGACGTTTTTTCATGGTACGTCTGCGGCAAATGATCAAAATAAACAATAATAACACAATTAAACTGTTTGAAGATTTAGTGGATTATCTCTAGGCCCCATTACAGGTAATGGGATTTTGTTATGGAAATGCTTGCCTGAAAAATTTCTAGTGAGCGGCTTATATGTCGCCCATGAAGATTTTACCATTTTTCATATGATTTAAAGTCTGATAGTCTCCATACAAAATGTCAAATAGATTAAATTTTTTGTCAGTTGCAAGAAAAGTTTTTAGGCATTTGTCTGGTAACGTACAATGAAAGCATTAATACTCTTATAATGGTCTGAACTGCCCTTTCGGGAATAGATTTTTTTTTCTTCTGGCACTTCTGAGACTGCTGCAAGTTTTTTGAAATTTCGATTATTTTTAAGCAAACGAAGCTGAAACCCAATTTTGGCCTGCACTTGAGTGGCAGGCGACTTTAGATCGATATGCATTAAGAATCTCTGCTTAAATTTAAAATTAGAAAAATTATTCTCAAATTCTGACCAGTGAATTTCTTTTAAATTGCCAATGAATTTCAGTTTTGGTATGTGCAAAAAAAAAACCAAATTGCTGATGTTTTAACTTTGATTTCCATAAGTAATAATATTGAATATAAATATAATAAAATATATTGCAGTAACAACAACAACAACAACAACAACAACAACAACAACAACAATAGCAACAAATTCAAATGCAGTTGGCTTTCGATCACAAGTTCATTTTACCAATCTACAAGTATTTCCTTTACAGTTTCAATTCCATTTCTAGTTGAAATTCATAAACACACTTTCGAGTGGCTGCTGGAATTTCGTAAGTGTATTTGTGTGTGTGTGTGTTTGTGAGTGCGCTTGTAAATTTCGCATTTGTATGCAATTAAATGCTATTGGTGTTTTTCTTTGTTTTTTGTTTTTTTTTTTTCAATTGAATTGCATTTAATATTGTTTTTGTTAGATTTGGTTTTGTTTTATTTTCTATTTTACTGATGCAGCTTAAAACTCTTGATGATTTTTATTTATTTATTTATTTATTTAGTTGTAAGTAGTCGTATATGTTTTCTAGTTTCCTGGTACGCAGTTGTCATCTTGTGGATGATTATCAAGTTCACATTTTTTATAGGAATTTTATTGGAATGAAATCAATTCGCATTGAATAAAAATCTAAAATGAAACCAGTAGCGAAATAACAAACACACAAGTGTTAATTTGAAATTCTAAAAATAGTTCGCAAGAAAAAATAAATGCTTACACTCAAGCACAAAAATGGCAGGAGGGCAGGGTTGGGCTGGGCTTTTGAAGGGTTCTGAAGGTTGTATTACATTTTCAGCGAGAGCTGAAAATTTCTAGGACAGACAGATAAACAGACAGACAGACAGAGAGACCACAGGGCGAGTTGTTGGTTTTGCTTAATACGGCTGCTCAGAGAATTTGATTTTTAAGTCGATTTACACCTGCGACCAGAGTCTGTTTGATTTTAGCAAAAACCTTAAGCTTATCTTTTCCCTGCTGGCTGGCATTTAATATGAGGGAAGTGCTTTCTCAATTTCAACTACTTAAGATTTGTAAAGCCAATCTTTATTCAATTATATTTCAGATTTTTTTTTTTTTTTTCAATTACAATAAATTGCTGTAATTAAAATGCTATAATTTAATAATTCATTAACCTTCAGTTAACATGATTATCACACCTCATTTATTCTAAAATATGTATATACAAACATAAATGTGTCATAAAATTTCAGCAAAATTAATGATTCGATCATTTAGAGCAATTTTGGGATTAGTGTCATGAAAGCGAGTGTGATTTAATTAATGTCAGAGCCATACTACTGCGTTATCAGTTACGTTAATGTCAGCTGAAGAAGTGTTTAAGGAAATAGTTTCATATAATATAAATGATTTAATACATTAATTTCTTTTAGTTTTAATAACTAAACAACTTTGTCTGCTAAACTTTGTTGTACTTCACAATCGGTCTGTCCGATTTAATATTGTTATTTATCTTTTATTTATTACAACAGCAAAAACAAGGAACTGAAACGTTTAACACTTCTTAATAAATTGATTTGCATTTCCAGCCATTCGTGGAATAACAACATAATCAAACTTCATGATTCTGTCAACTGACAGCAGAACATCATTTAAGCCATCATTTAAACCAAGCCAGTGACAAATTGAACAATGTCGATTATTGCCATAAAATCTGATAATGATGTTTATGAAATATTTCTTTTTTTTATATATAGCAGGAGACTTTCCAATTTTAAACGTTTTGGCTTTAGTCAAAAAGTATGTTTAAGTCATATTTCACAACTCCGAGCATTTACGTGTTTTGTTGCATTTCTGGTTTAGCTTATAAGGTCTAATATCTTTTAGAATTAAAACAAAGTTTTAATTGCTGATGTACCCGATGTTTCGTCGATTTTTTGTCGACTTTTTACATTTTACATTTGTTAACTACTTTTATCGGGCTTTAGTTCGATTTTGCTTGCCCAGAATTGAGAGACATTTCTTTGTGGTACAATTAAATTGATCTACATTTTTGAAGAAGACAAGCAAACTAAAGCTGAGGACTCATTAGCTGGGTATATGCCATGACTGTTTCAGGTCCGCCACGACCATCATCAGCACCCAAATGGCTTCGAACCCAGTTCATGACAAATTGTTTTGTCGCTCATTCGCACAACTACATTGCAATCACAAACAAAGTTTTGGTGCTTCAAATTCGATTGCAGTGCTACCAGATCGCAAGCAGAAACTGGGAAACTCACAATAAAATTGAAAAGAGTTTCAAATACAACGGCAATGCCTATCAAAATGGTTAAAATTCTAAATGACATGATATTGAGAAAATACCAAACTAAGTCAACAATGGCAAATATATAATTAAAGGGCTTGAGTCCCGATTACTATTTTCAAAATTATGCAGACAGATGTTTTTTGTTTTTAAAGAAATCTAAATTTAAGGATATATTATTTGGGGTAGAACTCTAACACTCGATTGCAAATAAAGTATGAAAAATTTCAGCAAAAAATATCAAAAATGTTCACAGTGGTAGACACAAAGCAGTTAGTGGTCCCCCAGCAAAAAAGTCTAAAATTAAATTTTCTGCTTCTTTTTAAGAATTAACCCCTTTAGAAAGTTAGAAAAATTTGTTTTATTTGAAATACATTTTTTCTTCTCCAAATCTTTCAGGCGTTTCCGCAGTTGTGTTCATTCGATGCATAATTGAAAGCAAAGTATGATCATGAGCCTTTGACTAGAGTCAGGTCGTAAAATGTAGCATTTTTTGGGGAGTATCAGTGGAAATAAAGATATTACACTTTCAAGAGATATATACATACATACATACATACATACATACATACATACATACATACATACATACATACATATACAGATGTCTTTATAAGCAGTTAGAAAAGAAAATCACATTTGGACACTTATTCTCTGGGGTATAACCCAGGCTTAAATTCGAATAAAAACTGAGAAATTTCAATATATAATTCCAAAAACTTCAACACATAAGCACAAAGGTGGATACAAAACAACTAGTTGTCCCCCAGCCCATAATAAGTGGTAAATTTTTATTTTTTGCCTTCTTCAAGTATTTGTTTTTCATATACATTTTTTATATTTCTTTGCATATTTGTGCCGATATTTCGCTCTTCTTCGAACAATTTGTTTTTTTTTTTAAATTGTTCGCGACTTTTTGCAGTTCTTCGCTAACTGCATGCAGCATATAATCATGAGCGTTTTAATGAAACCACAATCGAAAATGTAGCATTTTTGGCAACATCAGTGGAAAGATGCCGCGTATTTTTTCAGAAAACCAGAAAAATAGAACTATAAAAGTGCTGCCTTGCAATGGAGAATATCGCTGAAAATTTAGTGGCTTAAAATGGCCATTTTAATGGGTTATTTATTTTTGACAGCAGCAAATCTTTTTTGATGAATTCGCCCATTTTAATTATTGCCAATGATTAACTGGACTGGACTGGACTGCTGGCCCAACAATATTGCTGTTGTTGTTGGACCGTCTGGCGTTGTTGTTGCTGCGGCTCAAAACACAAGTTACGAGCACTTTTCTGGTCTTTTGGCTGATTTTTAATTGACATGATGAGCCTTTTTAAATATGTAAATCATTTGGCGAGAGCTTTGATATGTATGCACTCTGTGTGTTACTTGAATTATTTATGTATAAATAAATTTGTTGCCAACAACAATTAATATCATTATCAACCGAATGCCGGCGATGGTTGGCATTATTGATTGAATCTTTAGTCGTTGCAAATCAACACATGAGATTGAATAAACGCTTGTCAGTCAGTCAGTCAGTCAGTCAGTTGGCGTGCCTGTTTGTCTGTCTGCTTAATTGTCTGTGTTGATGCCATTATACGCCTGCGATTTGGTATTTAATTCTTAACTTTCCACCAAAGCCAGCTTTGCTGCATGATGATGCATGCATATCCCTCAATAAGGTTTCATAAGGAGATGTAAAATGAAAATACTTTTTTCTTTCTCAATTTAATTTATTCATTTGGCAATTGTAAATCTGCAGTCCGTAATCCGCATGCAAATTCTGCAACCACGAATTAGCTTTTGTTGTTGGTTAACTCTTGTGTTGTTGCTATTGTTGCCTTATTCACTATTTATTGGGTGTGTTGTGATGACAGCATTTTGAGCTTTTAGTATCCAAGACGTTACACTCGTCTTTATTATATTAATAATAATTTCTTGCATGGCATATTAATTATTGGCGGCGGTATTGCGACTATTCATCATTTTCATTCTCGTCATCATCATCATCACCATCAAAGCCATTATCAAATCACCACCACAAGGATGACTCTTATTGTTGTTTCTTATGATTTATTTTGCATATTTTTTCCTTCTTTTTGTTTTTTCTTAACAACTTTACGTTTTAATCTTTAAAATTCTTTTTTGCAATTGTTATTATTGGCTTTGATTAAATGTGTTCCTTTTGAGACACCAGAGGCCAACTATTTACTCGTATGTGGTAGCTGACTGGTATCTGATATTGAATATTGTGACTAGACAGCAACCACACTCGTCGTTAATGAAATGTGCCCTCTTGCAGCCTGCTAATCAGTCAGTCTGTCATGCAGGGCAGTGTTTGTATGTATGTACTTGTATGTGTTTCTTTTCTTCTTTCGGTATGATAAAACGTGCTTAGAATTGATATTCATTTGTCTATTGAAGTGGGTATCTTTTGGATTTGTCATGTTTACTGGCACACAAAGACTGCATACAATTGTCACTGCCGGGAAGTGAAGATGAAAATCAGAAATCCAGAAGTCAATAGAAATATTTATGAAATCAAATAAATGGGATAAATGATTTGGTATTATGCAAATAAGTAAATCATGTTTTACCAGAGGAAAAATTTAAAGGTATTTTTTTTTAGATATTCTCTTCCCAAACTAGTTTTCTTCCAAGAGGTACTTTTTTAAAAAGTATTTGTTTCAAAAATACTTAAGGGTACCTCTTGGAAAAAAGCAATAATTTTTTCACTTTTAAATAAGAACTTATTTCTGCGTTACGACGTAAAGCGACTGGCCAAATTACGGCATTCGTGATCGAGTGAATGCAACGATTAAAATAAAGTAAAGTAAAAACAAAGTAAGGGGCTGTTCACAAATTACGTAACGTTTACGGGAGGGGGTGGGTTCGCAAAATATGTTACGTAACAAAAAAAAAATATTATTTATTGTATGCAAAATTTTGATTCGTGTTTTGCATGTTTTATCAATGGATGAATATTTTACCTTTCCATGGACCAATTTTTAATCCCTAATTTTTATCAATAGAATTTTCTTTTAAATTACAATACATGAATTTAATTTCTTGAGTTATATTTGTATATACTAAGTTTTTTTTAATAACATTTTTTATTTTTTTTAGTGGTTGTTATATTATGTTCCATATTTTGTGTTACGTATTTTGTTACGTATTTTGTAACGATCGGTTACGAAGGGGCGGGAAAATCTGCAAAAATTACGTTACGTAATTTCTGAACAGCCCCTAAGCAACAAATATAAAGCATTCGATCAGGATTTTGCTCGATAATGACTACTGGAATTTGTCCCACACTCGTAAAACCAAATAATAAATACCAGATTACGTGTGGTCGGCATATTTTCTACGTTCTGACCTGAACGTTTTTTTTTTAACTTGCTTTTCTCTCGTAACAAGCCATAAGTTTATATAATATAGAGGAAACTATTCTCTCCTATTCCACCTTTAGTCATCATCCAGTCACGGTTTGGCACTTGTTTTCTAGAAGAAGATTCTAGAAGAAGACTTTTATAGTAGAAGTCCAATGTCTGCAAAGAAGCAGAAAATTGCTGCCGAAGAGTAGTTTTTAAGCGCGAGTTTTCCGACAAATGCAAGTGCTCATCAGCATACAAATTGCTTTTAATGCTAATAAAATCGTTTAAATGTATTAATCCAGCTCCAAAAATAGAGCTTGCAAATGTTTTTTGTCTTTTTCAGCCGACATTTCGTTGATGCTAATCAACTTATCAGTAGACTCGAAAAATTGATTAGCATCAATGAAATGTCGGCGGCATATAGATCGCTGAAAAAGACAGAAAACGTTTATAGGGTCTATTTTTGGACCTGAGCAAATACATTTCAATTGGCTCTTCAAGCAAATAAATAATTAAGTTCATATTTGAAAATCGTTTAAATAATTTAACATATAAATTAGCGCTTTTGATAGTCCGCAACACTGTATACAGACATGCGCAGGCGTTTAAAGTGCACTATTTTAAAAGGCCTACTGATTGGTGTTACCTTACAGCCAATTTCATTTATGGTGTTTATTTTAACTTTACTTTTAAATACTTGGCTTACGATTTCTTCGAAGATTAGAATTTCAGTACTCTTTATTATATATGCACGTACTATAATTAATAAATATTACTTCAGTTTGCTGATTGTTTGGTGCATAACAGAATGATTAGACAATTTTTGTTATGTTTATTTCTTTGGACGAAGTTGCCACATATTTTCAAATTATTTTGACATACACCCGTAGGTGTTAAAAAAAAGTAGTTAATGAATCATATAAACGTTAGGGCAAACCACAATACTTGGAGACAAGTTAAACACTTTTAAAATTGTTATAAAATAGTGACTGGCAGTCACCTTCCAAATAACAATTTTTTAAATCTGAGGAAGCACAATCGAACTAAAGCCCTTTAAAGAGCAGTAAACAATTGCCAATCATGTACTTCGACTAAAAAGTATATATATATGTTTTTTGTTTCTCAATGTAAAATTTCAAACCTTACTACTCCATCATTTATAACTTGTTCATGAAAAAATGCGTCTGGAATGCAACCTTTTTTTTCGTACAAAATGTCTTGGTTTAGCTGACGTTTGCTTGAAACAAATTTTTGACAAATTACCTTTATCTTTATCGAAATCTAATACGAAGAGAGCAAATTTAGCAAATCGACATTCCTATCAAATATTTTGTATAATTAATCATTTGTTTTGCGTTTTAATCCAAAATAAATTTGTTTTAATGATTAAAAGACGACACCAGAGCACCACTAAAAGTGTCATCATTGATGATGTGTCATGTCCAACAATGTTGTGGGCGCCATTTGAATGAATAATTATGCCACTCGTTTTATAAATCAAAATCGCAACGAATTTGAAAGCAAAAACAAAAAACAAAATCCTAAAGAAAAGAGCGAAATGCATAAAATGTTGGATAAAATCATTAAATATGCAAATTATGCCCAAGAAACAAACAAATCAAACGACCAAATGCCAAAACCACAACAAAAGAAAAACGTTTTAAAACGAAACAAACAGCAACAACAACAACAATATGCAATTATGTATGTGTTTCCAAAGCAGCACTTAAATTTATGGTCACATTGGTTTAATAATTCAGACAAAGACATGTGCAAACACGCTGTATGGATAAATAATTTAAAAAAGAACAGTCAGATACCTCTTTCGGAATGTCTGTCTGAAACCTTAAGACTCAAAACGGCTGCCATTGAATACGAATTAATTGTTGTGGCCCCAACAACAAAACGAAAAGAAATACAAACTTATTAATTTCAAACATTTATTCTCTTTTTGCTTTTTTCTTCTTCTTCTTCTTCTTCTTTTTGTTGTTTTTTGGAGCGTATGTACGTAGGTGGGTATGTTTTACAAAAAAGGCATCTGAAAAAGAACGATTTGGAATTCGAAAAAAAAGAACAATACAAAATCATTAAGCCAGAGCCTCACATAGTTCTAAATATTCAAAAGTCCCATATATATGTATATCCAAGGTTGAATGACTACAAACATGAGACTGTCATAAATGTCTGAGCTGAATTCGAACTCATTTCCGACACGACATTTAAGAGTCTGATACAAAGCATAAATATTTGTCATCTTTGAGTGAAGAAAATGAAACTTTAGCACAATCAGAGTTCTCAGATTTATTTTTTTCAGTTCCATCCCCCAAAATTTTAGGGTTTTCATTCCCAGAAGTTCTCACTAAAGATACTTTTGCGAGATATACTGCGAAATCTGTGTCACACACTCTTACCGTATACATGATTTCATTCAGAAACCAGGGGCCGGATTCTGGCATTCGTGGTCGAATATACTCGATAATAAAAACAATGTAGAGCAAAAACAAATGAGCAACAAACACACAGCATTCTATAATGAAATCGTTCAATAACGAGTGCCAGAATTTGGCCCCAGTTTTATGAATTTTTTTTTTAAATTTCTCTTAGGTAATTGGGAATGGATTCTCTAGTGCCCTATTAAAGTTTCTTATCACCAGTTTGAAACAAAAAAACCCAAAATCTGGCAACACTGATCTTAATAGCATAGTGTAGTAGTGACAATCATTCCAGCCGAATTTTGCATTCTTCTTCGCGCTGCTAAAAACTTCGCCGTTGAAAGAACTTTCTCATAAAAGGGTGATTTTAGAAAATGTACTTTTTAAGTCGCACACATTAGAGTGGCTCGACTGTGGTACGAACCACAAAATATCGGCATCGACTTTCGATTGGGTTGGTCGTACATTCGACTTCTCTCAGGGCACTAATTAAATGAAGTGATGGGTGGGAAAATCAATATTGAAGAGAATATGAGCTAATGTCTTTAATACTCTACTCAGGCGCAGGTTGCCCGTAGAAGAGTCAAATGCATTTTTTTCTCAAAAATTTTTTCAAACACACCGACCCCGTAGCACACGACCTCAAAAGGACTCTCACACAAAAATTTTAAATTCGGACGCCTGGAAAATGACTTTTTTGATATGTCGTAGTGAAACTTTTTTGTTCTTATGCCAAAAACCATAGAAAACGATGGCTAAATCTACCCACCCTAATTCACGTATTCGTTTGGTTATCCAGGGAGCACTGGTTTCTGAGAGAATTTTATCCGTTTTATTATATATTATTATTATTTGTGTACTTCGACCAAAAATATCTCTTGTGCAGCCCTTGTTCCCTACAAAACGAGACGTAGACTATTAGTAAATCTCGTTGCGGCCGTAGGTTTGATGTTACCGAGTTCTTTGGGATTCAGCAACCCAGCGCACAGGTATGTGGTTCTGCGTATATACGCAGTGGGACATTCTCTCTGCTACAGAGTCTGCATGACCCACTGATTACCAATTTAAGCTTTTAAATTTTTCAGGAGTTTACTCTAAGGACAGAGAAGTATTTTGAGAACTACCTCTGACAGAAGGCAGTTTTTGAAAAAGCGCTTTACCTTTAAAGGGAAACCTTTTATTAAGAATTCCGGGGGTGTTACTTTTTTTTAAAATAGAATTGTCTTTTGAGTAAGTCTTTGTTAAAGCTACTTTGTCCACTGGTGTAGACTTTTGATGAAACAACTCTTTTTCAATCAGATCACTTTCCCAAATTACTATTGTTACAAACATTTCTACACCATTACGTGTTATATTCCTCCATTTAATGGAGCTAAAAATATATACATATTTAATTCTATTCCATGATGCAGTGTTTCTGTATGCCTCTGTAGCATGTGATTGAAATATTTTTTATAATAGATATTGCAACAACCGCAAACAAATTTGGCCAAATTTGTGATTAAGCTGTTGTTTGTCTTGTTGCCAATGTGTCAACCAAAAATTGAGCAAAGCTTATAAAATCAAACCTGCCACAAAATGTACGAGTATGTGAATGAAAATGCATACCAAAAAAGGCAAAACGCACAATGTGATGCTGGCCACTGGGAGGATGTATAAATTCTGACCACAGATTTGTGCTCACATTTTAGTGTTTCTAAAATAATTTCAATTTTTTTTTGTATATAAATATCATTATTTGCTTCTAGACGAGAACTGTTGTTGCGCCTGTAATTTTACCCAGTGGTAAAAACAGTTGGTAAATCGAAGTCTATTAAATAAGTCACAGCTTTTTGAAATATTATTATATAAATGACGTGAAAAAGCTATCCAAAGGGTAGTAGAATATCAGCAAATAAACTAATAAATAGAAAAAAAGTATATTTAGCTTCAAAAATACAATATTAAATTAAAAAAAATAATTATTTTATTTTTTTTTCTTCTAATATATGAAGCTAAATTTCAAAACTCTTTGGAAATATCTTAGAATATTATTCTAATGGAAAAAAAACCTTAAAAATTAAGGAAACACCTTCCTCTCGGCTTTGTTGGCTGTGACTGTAATTTTACCCAGTGGTAAAAATTACTAGCTGTTAAAACTTCTATATGAATTGATTTAATACTTACACAGAAGGCCCAAGAGTATCTCAGCTTTTAACTTTGGAACCATAACAGATTCTTGATTTGCGGTTCCAGTCACCTACAAAAGATTACAATCAAGAAAGACAAAATTAGGAGTGTTTTACTAAGATGCAATTCTTCAAATCGTCAAAATCGAACCTGTTCATACATTTGAGTAAATATATTTAAAATAAAACAAATTCGAAAGTTTGTTTTAGTGTTAAATATATTTATACAAGCGCATGCAAAGTTTTGATATCGCTGATGTGGCACAATGGGGGTTTTCAATGAAGCCAATTTTTATTTTGCTGAATTAAAATAAAATTTTTCGATAATTGGACTGGTAATATAAAACTATATATATAACCAGTGCGTGGAATGAATGTGTTTTAGAAATCCATTAGAAAATCAAATCTTAAAGTCATCAAATCTAAAAGCTCTATAGAATTCTGGAATCTAGCCGATCAGGCAGATCAACTATAAACATGTTCAAGGAAGTTTTTTCTAAAAGAGGCGACTTATAAAGTTTAATTTTTTGCTAAAAAGTAGTTTTTCTTTAAGTTTTATATCATTAATTAAAGAAAACCATGAAAAAAGTTAAGATTAAAAGATTAAATTTCAAAAATCTTGAAATCTATGGATGTACCCCAGCCAAAATTTTTATTTTTCCTGCTTAATCAATAAGCAACTATTTATTAGTCAAATTTGATCCTGTTTAACACTCAAATAAAAAGGCCTTTCTCAAGAGAAAGATCATCCGTTATACGGAAAAAAAAAACTGCAAAGTAGAATTAACATGACTAAAAGTAGGTTCATAATCTTCTCAAATTTATAATAGTGAGCTAACTTAAGCTAAATCTTTATTTAAACTGTTTGTTATTCCATTCATTATAATTGTTGGCGTGATTGACCGAGAGTCGGCAGGTTGCGGTTCCAATTCTGTCACATGTAAACGAAAGACTTTGCAGTACGATAATAAAACATATGAAAAAATATCAACAGAAAATAATATAGAAATACAATTAAGCAATCTAAAGAACGAAGAAATATTAATTTTCATTTTGATTTATAATCCAAATTAAAAATTCTCAGCCCAGAAAATACACGAGAGAAGTCCTAACTCATCTTTTTTTAATTTTTCTTATACAATTCTGTTCCTAAGAATTTTTTTTTTAATACTTAGGAGTCCCCAGCTTCCAACAATTTCATCGATCTAATTTTAATTCTTTGAAAAAGAACTTTCCCAATTTTCGCTTATAGTGTTAAACAAACCTTGCGCTCTATACCAAAATTGTTTAAATATAATTAGAAATTATATTTAGATTTTAAATGGACTTCGGGTGTGGCATCTCAAGTCATGCCATCAAGCTGTTCCTGGATTGCCTCATAAAAAATATCTCATGATAAAGAAAAACTCTTTTACCACTGGGTACAAGCGGAGGCAACATCTTACATGAATGGAAGTTTATCAGTATTCCTACGTGAGCAATTTGACCATTTTTGTTATGTAGTTATTATTGTTGTTGTTGCTTTTTTTATTTATTAATTTTATGATTTCTTGTAGGTGAAGGTCAGCCAAAAACCCACAAAACAGCCCATAACAAACTAAGCGACCGACAGTCGGTCTGTTCGTTTGTTTGTTTGCCATTCAGTTATCTAGCTAGAATCAGCCATGCGAAGCAAAACACACATCTAATTTACAACATTTAAAGCATGTGACTGAAATGCTAATTTGCTACAAATTGTTGAAATGTTTTCAACGAATACATAATACGTACACATATCGCGTAATAGACCGCAAGCAGTCGGAATACAAAACTCCCTAAAATATGGAGCTCTTTCTTCGTAAACAGTTTACAGATCAAATCTCTAACAATTATGGAAATTTCATTTTAGACTTTTTTTTAGCTTCAAATTGATTTTGAGGTCTGCTGCTGGTTTTTTTAGAAATCATTTGCAAATTTTGAGTTACAACTGTTCAAGATTGGTGTGCGATATATGTGAAGTAAAGTGTTTAAAGCCTGCCTGTTTGTTTTCTTAGTGAAAAACCATTTCTGTTGTGGTTTCAATACATGCTATTGCGTTTAAAATTTTATAAAAAAAAAGCTAAACAAAAAATAAGTTTGAAATTTGTGAGACGAAAGAAACATCAAAATTTCTGAGTGCCCCATTACCATATAGCGCCGAAAAACTCAGTTAGAATTAACATTGTAATTTAAAAAAAAACGTTCCTGTGCTTTGCAGTTTAAACATGATCGTATTTAAATAAATTGATTCCTTTTATGGTGTCCAACCAAGTTGGAAGAAGTTGGAAATAAACCAACGAAACGTCGGGAATGATTTAAATGAAAAGATGTAGTTTTTCTTTTAAATGAAAAGATAAACTAATGACCTTGAAAGCCCATTTTGGTTGGACACCATAAAAGGAATCAATTCATCTAATCTAAAAAAGGTCGATATTAATAACACATTTGATATATGATCGTATTTAGTTAGTGAATCATTGAATCAAGTGGAAATTTGGCAACACTGCAAAAAATGCCAAACAGCTGATGTTTTGCAATGTTTTTCGGGGCTAAAGCTTAAAGAGAATACATTTTCTTCGTTCAAACTCAAGGCTCAAGTATTTACTGAATGAAAAATTTAGCTTTAACGTAAATTAAAAAAAAAAAATCTTGAAAATGAATTTGCACTGATTTCTTGGAGATGGAACAGAGAAAACACTGGTAGTTTTCGTCATCAATGGCAAGAAGAAAAAAATGATTTGAAGCACCCACAAAAAATTTACAAAAACAACCGCATCTGTCTGATAAAAAAACCTACATATGTATTTTCTGCATGTATAATTTCTTTTTCATGTAACAGCGTTCATGCTTAAATGAAGTCTTTGCTGAAGTCCTGGGATCAACACGCTGAAAAAAAAAACAAGTCAGCAACGTGGAAAAAAAATGTTCTAACATTTATATAACGGTGATTTCACTACATGGGTCTTTCATTTGGTTCAACCTACGATGGAATCACAAAATTCGTGAACGGATAGACAATCGTATAATTGATACGTATGATTGATACTCTATTGCTTGAACAGTAGGTAAATACAGTACGTATACGTGCGTTATGACTCAATCACAGATTTAACTTTTTCTTCAACTTCTAAGCCTGTAAAATGTTTTAAAATATTACGATCCCTTGAAGAATGTTAACTTGGTGTACAGGGAACTACAAAGACGGTATCCAGGGGAGTGGCAAAAATGTATTTCTGCAATCGCCTTTAGCTAATATTTAATCAAGAAAACTTCCCTAATGGGCATACACATTATTTTTGCAGCTTCAAAGTCCAAATTATTCTTTAAGCTGTAGGTTTAATATTTTTCTTGTTACTTTTTCTTTTTGTTGTTTTTGCTTTTTTTTTATTGAACATTCGCGTGTTTGAGTTTTATATCATCTCAGGTTCTGTTTTAATTTGTTCTCTAACACGATGAATTGCATGTTTTTTTTTCTCCCTTTGATTTTTCTTTATTTTCTAAACACTTAAGCTATAAAAAGCGTTTCAAGCCGTCTTAAAGAAAATAAGAGTGATGTAATAGGCCGCAACTTATCTCTCTCTCTCTCTCTCTCTCTCTCCATTCTCCACTTGTTTTTCTAACAATTCTTGTACTTGTGTGCAGTCCACTGCTCGTGTTGTATTTTAAGATCACTTTAAACAACGATTCAGCATTTTTAAATCATCAAAAACATTAGCAATAATAAAGACAATACAAAGGCGTTGCAGCAATCTACGAACGTCAAAGCTTATCAACGTATTACTGGGTCTTTACATCAACCAGAAGCATACGAATTTTCTGGGGCATAATTTCTGTTTTTTCATTTGTTCTACGATTTAGAATGGGAGCCACAGGCGATTTTTTTTATATTTTTATCAACCCCTCTAAAGAGGATGATATTCTTTACATCGACCAGTAATACAGTATTTTTTTTTTTTTATAGAAACCACATGCAACTTGAGTTTAAGTACGTTTTTTGGCTGCACATTATTGTTGTCCTTTTATTTTCATCAACCTCTTCAAAGAGGATGAAGCTTTTTACATCAACCAGATGCATAAGAATTTTCTTGTGCATAATTTCTTTTTTTTTTCATTTGTTCTACGATTTAGAATGGGAGCGACAGGCGACTAATTGTGAATTGACGGACATAGCACAACGGCTCATCAGTTGTTCTTCTCTTTTCATCCACCTCTCTAAGGGAGATGATGTTCTTTACATCAACCAGACGCATAAGAATTTTCTTTGTGTATAATGTGTTTCTTTTTAGTTACTCTACAGTTTTGAATTGGAGCGACAGGCGACTGATTGTGAACTTACGTACTTTGAATAATACGGGCTTACCTCAGTTGTACTTTAATTTGCAAAAAGCAGAAGAAACAAATTTCTATGGGCAGCATCGTAAGAAAAACAAGTCAAAACTACACATAAAGAAAAATTTTTATTTCACATTGAAATTTTTAGACTTTGGGCCTATTTCTCATTTGCGCACGTTGTCGTTCGTTTGCAGGTGAGAAATAGGCTCTTTAATTTAACTTTAGTCGAAATATATGTTTTGTAATTGTTAATTACATTTATCGGCTTTTAGTTCCATTCTACTGGCTTAAAACTAAGAAGGAATTCCTGTTTGTGATAAAATGTAAAAATGTAAATTTTTTACAGTAGATAAGAAAATTAAATACGATGGCTCCGAACCTGGGTTCGAAGCAATTCGGCCGTTGATGAGCGTCGTGTGAACCGTAGCCAGCAACTCTGCAACTTTACTTCTCTTGTCTTCTTCAAAAGAGTTGGTCGCTACAGTTTCATCGCAAGAAACAAAATTTCTCAATTTCGAGGCAGTAAAATCGAGCTCAAGCCCGATAAAAGTAATTAGCATTTAAATTTTTGTTTTGTTTTTGCTTCCCTCAGTACGGAATCGACCACATATCTCTCGTGTATTGGCCACTAATTCAGCTATCACTATCCCAAGAAAGAGGCTAGCAGGCCTCAAATTAACTGGGGCAGTCTCTATTTTTTCATTTATCTTTTTCCTGTCGTGTTACAACTCTTGTGCTTAAACTACCATTAAAACTAGTTTATTCAAAAAACGGAAAAATATAAAAATCCATCTCAAGCCTGATAGAATTATTAACAGTTTATTGAAACTTTAAAATTTGACAGGTCGTATGCAAACACAATCATTAATTTAAAGTCATTCCAACTACACGCTGACGTCAATAATTTTGCATGAAGCTGTTGATTGTTTTTCTTTTTTTTTTAATTAAATTAATTTTCAAAATGCTTTATTATTATTTTATCAAATTTATAGTTTTACAAAAGAACAACTAAAAATTTTATCAGCAGCCAAAGAGCAGAACTCTTTGCAAACTGTTCGCTCTTCATTCAGAAGTATGTACATACATATGTACATATATATTCTCTCTTAAGTAAAATATTTCTTGATTGCGAAAAGACTGCATTCTGAATAAACTCACAGGCGGAGGAAGAAGATGCATTTTTTTTCTTCTGAATTTACATTTTCTGAATGCAATTCCAACTATTTGTAACCTTGAAAATTTCCATGACTTAGAGTAGAGAGAGAGAGAGAGAGATAATAGACTTGCAGCAATAATGAGTTTTTGCTTTTTTCATTTTTCTAATTAAAGATGCAAAGAAATATTATTAATTAGTACATACAAACATATGTGTGTCCCTGCATGAGCACATGAGCGTATTTACTTGCATAAATATGAGAGTGCTTGTAAATAAAGACATGCACGTTGTCTGTCTGTGTTTCTTTCTTTATCATGGAAAACTTATTATTATCAAGTGTTTTGCAAAAGGGTCAAAGTTTCTTAAAGATCACATTGAGACGTTAGTTAGTTTCTTGTTATTTGTTTCTAATTTGCAAGATTAGAACAAGGATAGATTAATGAGTACTCAATTGAGCATGATGTTTAAATGCATATGTTTAGACACAAGCGTTATGTTAAATAAAATATGATGAAATTGAGATTTATGAAAATATTGCTAATAGTCTGTGTTAATAATATTTATAGAAATGCACACCAAGTTTTCTCTGAAGACTATGGAGCATAAATTGAAATAAAATTAGTACTTACAATATTAGTAATAATTATAATAATAGTAACAACTGACGACTAGCCACTTTGAACATGATGAGCAGACCAGGCACAATTGTCTTGGCTACACTAGTGAATAGTGACTAGATGTTCGTAACGGCTTCAACTGTCTGCGATGGATCGATCTGATCTCACTAGTACAATACAAGTTGCGCACATCAAGACACTTGCATAGAATACTATGAAGCTATCTCGTCCACAATACAACAGAATGTCAAAGAACTAACACGATTTCCGATCTTTGGCACCTGCGTTATGATCCTAAATATAGAGTTCTCAGATGAGTTACATCTTTTGGAATATGCTGACAACATGGCAGCTGTCAGCTCAGCACGGCACGAGGATGATGGCCAAAGAAAATTAAATCAGGTCATAATTAGAGTCCGCATGTGGCTTGAGGACCATGGCCTGTAGCATGCAAGGAATAAAGCTGGGGTGATTCTGAGGATACACCGTCACATAACGCTCGGAAAAAGCATGCAAATGGATTATACGACCAACCAGGTCATAATTAGAGTTCAGATGTGGCTTGAGGAGCATGGCCTTTAGCCTGCTAAGAACAAAACCTGGCTGATTCTGATGACACGTGGTCACATACCACTTGAGATAAGTATGCAAGTGGATGATACGTCGTTGCTCACGAGGGATTCATTAAAATATTTGAGCGTGACACTAGACTGTCGACTTACTTACTACTGGATTCAAAAAGAGGACATGGCAACTAAGGCAGCAGGGATGACAGGTATTCTAAGCAAACTGATGGCAAATATGGGTGGTCCAAGGCAGAGCAAGAGGAAATTGATTATGGAGACAACGAAAGAAGGATGCGGAATTTGGAGAGATGCTCTAGTGGTACTGCGGCTACGAAGAGCCTCAGCATATTGCCCAGTATCGGTAGCAGCTGTTTTGCTAATAACCGGAGTGATACCTGTGGACGTCGTAGAACTTAAAAAAAGAGCAAATGTTGTCCTTAGTGCAGCAGAGCTGAGACCTTGCATCATACAAAGTTGGTAGAACAGGTGGTGTGCTGAAAGCTATGGCTTATCAACGGCAAAACTTATCTCTAACATTGAGAGTTGGATACAGCGAAGACTCAGGGAAGTTAATTACTTTCTTATACAGTTTCTTTCAGATTACAAATACTTGCGGAAATACATGTACCGAATGGGCAAGGTTGGCAAAGCCTGCAGTATTTATAGCGATGTAACAAACGATGATGCAGAATGAGAGGAACAAACTGAGGAATCAGATTGCTATGTTCGAGCCTGCCAATGTAATGGGCAAAATGTTCGATGATGAAAATCACTGGAAACCATCCTACGAGATGTGAAGAAACCACATCTCGCCGCAGCCCAGCAAAATGAGGTAAATGCCGTACCCAGATGTGGGTATACTGAGAAGAGTGAAGGCGATGTTCTGGCCCCTCACGAAGTAAGGCAGAAAACAATCTCCGGGAAGGAATGTCTGCAGTTGACCACGCTCACTGCAAGTACGAAAATAATTTCAACCCTGCCTCAACCATCAAAAAATAGCGATAATAAAAATAATACCAAAAATAGCAATAACAATTAAGACTGACATTTTAATTGACCTATTATTTTATTAAATACTAAATTGGTTTATATGAATAATATATTCCATTGTTTTGCCGCCACAGGTGTTGTTTTTGTGGGCTTTTTGTATGACAAATAGTCGACTGTTTCATTTTCATTTCGTTGACAATCTCTTTCTTAATCAAATACAAAAATTCTTAAGTAAATTTTATTTACCGTCAGTGTTTACTACAGCAAATAAAGAAAACAAAACTGTTTAACACATCAATTTTGTAAATAATATTGAGAAATGTTTAAGAAAAAGAAACCTTTGCATGTATCTACTTCACACACTTACACGGTCTGTCCTAATTAGTTTCACCTGTGTCATCGCAAATATGCATACATACAATTGTACATGCTTTTCTTTTGTTTATTTCAAAAGATAATAAATATTGAAAGAACCCGCTACTACAAAAAAAAAAAAAAAAAAAAAAAAAAAATACCCAACGTACTTGAAGACATTTGCAAAAAAAACAATTTTCATTACCGAGACAAGTACGTCCGTCCGTCCGTCACAGCATCCATTCTCCGAAACGGTAAGAGCTAGAGAGCTGAAATTTTCACAGGGTGTTGTTGTACCTTGGCGCTACAACAAAAAATACTAAAAACAACAACAAGTCGAAAACTAACAGCTGTCCCCATACAACGAAAAGTTGCACATAGCTATAACTCTCAAACCGTAAAAGATAGAAAGCTTAAATTTGCATAGTGTATGTATTTATAGATGTTTTACAACAACAAATTCTAAAGACAACAACAAGTTGAAAACTACCAGGTGTCCCTATACAAGCTAAAGTAACAATTGGCCGTAGTTGCTAAACTGTAAAAGACAAAGAGCTGAAATTCGCACAATATATGTATTTACATATGCCCTACAACAACAAAGCTAAAAACAACAACATATCAAAAACTACCAGGTGTCCCTATACAACGTAAAGTAAAAATTAGCCATAACTCCCAAACTGTAAGAGACAGAGAGATGAAATGTGAACAATACATGTACTCGCATGTGGCCTACAATAACAAATGCTAAAAACAACAACAAGTCGAAAACTACCAGGTGTCCCTATACAACGTAAAGCAACAACTAGCCGTTCCTCTCGAACCGTGAGAGACATAGGGATGAAATTTGCATAACATATGTATTCACATATGCTCCACAACAACAATTGCTAAAAACAACAACAACAACTGTAAAACTACCAGGTGTCCCTCTACAACGTAGAGTTATAGCTATAACTCTCGAACCGTAAGAGATAGAGAGTCGAAATTCACACAGCGTATGTATCTCCAGATGCCTTACAACAGCAAATTACAACAACAACAACAACAAGTGGAAAATTACTAGGTGTCCACATACAACATAAAGTAGGTGTAAAAACAGAGAGATGAAATTTATAAAATATACATATATATTCACATACGCCATTCCATACATACATTACACATACATATGTACGTACGGAACCCTAAGTGTGCGAGCCAGCCTCGTACTTGACTTAATTTATTTATTTTTGTTAAACAAAAAAAAAAAACATGTTTAAACCAGAAGGTGCATGATTTTGTTGAGCCTCTAAAACTGATAAAATTCTTAATAGTGGTTAATTTTTTAGTAATAATATTATTACTTATTGTTATTACTTTTCATTATTAAGCTGCAGGCTTAAAGTTAATTTTTAAATAATAATCGTAAAAATACTTTTGGATCCGAGTATTTATAACCCAATAACCTCAAAAACGTTTCTCTTGTTATTGTCGCTGGTTACATCTCTATAAGGCTTCAAAAAATTACTGTTATTGAGGAGCAGCAAGATGGTGTGTCAGCGATAGTACGTAGACAACACAAAAAAGCTCTGAAAAATACTGATGCATATGTATGCCCTGCCGTAAAACAGATCACTTGTACGCTTATGTGCGAGTGCGTTGAAACGTATGTATACGTTTTATGTCGTCCCCCAACCAACCAGCCAGTCAGTCAGCCAGCCAGTCAGTCAGCCAGCCAGCCAACAGCATATTGGGCACGTTCAATTCATAAACAAAACACTCCAACAAAATAAGTGCACATCATCAGCTAAATTCAGCTGAAATGAATCGTAAGAAACAATGCTGCAACATCTTGGAGTATGCAGCAGCACACTCTGAAACATCGTAAATTTCACTTTCTTGCGGGGAGCATTGGCCAACCAGCCAACCATCATAAACGACCATTTAGTAAAATTTATGTGCGCGCATGTTCCCATAAGAGATTCTTATTTGGAAAACTTTTGTTGCAAATACTGACGGACAGGCAGGCAGGCAGGCAGGCAGACAGGCAGCCTTGATGCTGCAGTCTGTCAATACGTGGTTATTGTTTGTCAGTTGCCTTCAGTCCTTCCCAAATTCATTTTCATTTCATTTCAAAATATCAACTATACTACATTTTGTGTAAACAAGCATTTCTTTGCGCACCTCTGCGTCATACAACTGCCTGTTTAAAAACATCAGGTTAACGAAATTTTCGGAAGGGATTATTTAAAAAAATATGTTGTTCTCGAAAAAAAAAAACATTTAAAACAAAAAACCATTTAGCAATGGTCAGTTGTATGCCTTATCCTTATTTTTCAAAAGTGTAATACTTGAAAGGTGTATTTTTAATAAGGTACTTTTTTTTAATAAAGTACTTTTTTAATAAGGTACTTTTTTTAAATAGTTTTTTGTTGAAACGTACCTTCTTCAAAAGATTTTTAAGACTTTTTAAGGATACTTTTTTAGATAATACTTTATTTAGAAAGTAAAAGCTGCTTGTTTTAAAAAGTACTTTTTTGAATAGGTACCTTTTTTGAAAGGAACTTTTTTTAAAACTTTTTTAAGGGTACTTTTTCCAAAGGCCACATTTTTGAAAGGTGTTCTCTTCAGGGTACTTTCGTAAAGGTACTTTTTTCATAAAGTACTTTTTTGCCGAAGTACTTTTTTTGAGAGGAACCTTTTTTAACACATATTTTTGAAAATACTTTTTCAACGATACTTAAATTTCGAAAGTAAAGTTATAAAAGGTACTTTTTGCAAATGTATTTTTGCACTTGTTTAAAAAAGTCTATCCACAGCTCTTTTTTAAAAAGTAATTTTTTGAGAGTCACTTTTTATAAAAGGTAAATTTGAAATCTATTGGATGTTGGCAACAGAATACAAAATACATTTCAATTAACAGAAAAACACAGTCATAAAATGGAGATTTGATCAATAGATTAAACATACGACAGTCAGTAATGAAGTGTTCAGCTCTGGTGCTTTCAAAAATATGTAGTATATAATTCAAGTTACGAATGGGATTCGATGCAATTCGAGTGCTGATGATCGTCCTCATGGATGTGAAACAACCACTGGTAAGTAGTCCTACTAATAAGTCTTCAATTTTACTTTTCTTTAAAAATGTTGATGATTGCAATTTTATCACAAAATAATATTTCTCAATTCGGTGGAAGTACAATCGAACTAAAGCCCCTCAACATAATTAACAATTGCTGAATTTTTTAAGCTTCATTGTAAAAGAGAGGCATTTCTTTTAAAATTAATTTTTCAGAAAGTATTTATTTTATTGGTATCTATTTGCCACAAACAAAGTGCCTAAATTCAAGGCCCGAATTATCGTTGTACTTCTACTTTTATCATAAGGTTTTTCTTCAAAATCTATGCATGTACTTTTTATTGTTTAAGCTGCCAAATTTTAGTGCTGCCCTCAATGGCTTCTTGCTGCTAACGAGTTATTATAAGTTGCTTATTTTTGAGGTGCTGGCTGCTTCTTTTAATTTTATTACGCTTTTTGTAACTCGCACGCATTTCCATTATTATTATAATTTTTTTTTTTCGGTAAATTACAATTTTATTTAGGGCGTCACCCATGCCCAATGAATGATACCCGCGGCATTTAAATGCTTTTGTTGTTGCGGTTGCTGGTGCTGTTGCCGGTCGGCGACGATACGATTAAATGAGGGTTGAGGTGCTGTCGACTGATATGATGATGTTGTTGATGCATTGGATGATGTCGATGACAATGATGAAATGAGTACTCACGTCTAAAACATAAAATACAACAACATAAATGCTTTTTTTCCGCTGGATTTCATTTCATTCACTGGATTTTCACTTTTTATGAGTTTTCATTTCTTTTTTTCTTTTTTTTTTTTTTTGCTGGTGAGTTGAACTTAAACAATTTTGCAATTGTTTACTTTAAAGAAAAAAGAAAAAGAAAATAAATAAATAAAATTGTTGCTTTGCGATTACGAAAAGGAAGCAGTACAATTGAAGTATTAAAGCAATCAAGCACATGAAGAGACCTGCAACCAAAAGTACAAAAAGAGCAGAAGCCAAATAAGAAAGTGTTTTAGTTGAGGTGTGTACGCATGTATGCGTGTGTGTATGTATGTGTGTCTTTCTGTTTGTGGTGCAATGAAATGATATTTGCCCTTACAAACATCCATCCATCCATCCATCTACAGATGCAGAAGGCAGAGTAAAAAATATTTATATTTTATAAAACACACATATTTTCAACAAGTGTCATGAAATTGTCTTTCTTCAGTGTGGCAATCCAAACAGACAAACTTGGCCAACCAACGTTTATTTTTTATTTGATGAGGGATCTTTCGAAAAAAGTGAAAATTTTGTATTTTTCTTATGGTGTATTTTTAGCATTTCAGTTGTCAGCCTGTGTGCTGGTTAAACATATTGACACAGTTGTTTAATAAATAAAAAAATAAAAAATAAAAAGAATTAAGAAAAAGCTGCAGTAGCGTAATCGTGCCGTTGCTGGTGTTTAAATTTTGTTTTATTTTCATACAAAAGCACGTTTTGAGCACAGTTTTGCTTTCTATTGTTAACAGAACCTCCTTTTACTCACAGAAAAATAAAAAAGTCTTACTTATATAATTAATCCATCTGGCTTTGTAGTGGATATTTCTAATTCAAATTTCAAAAAAAAAAAAAAAAAATATGATAATAGCAAATTTAATATATTTATAAATATTTCTACAATTTTCATGTCAAATTCTTTTTACTTTGTTTACTAAACAATAGAGAAATGTTGGGGAATTGGAAAAAAAAGTCACAAGCGAAACCATTAAACGCTGAGAAGGCGACGTTGTTTAGCTTTTCGTTTCAAACGCAACGCAATGATCGAACTCTCGTAGTTTGTGCCTTAAGAGAGCAACTAAATAAATTTGCTATATCTTCTACAGGCCAACGAAATTTAACGTGTCAAGCGTATTTTTGATATAAAACTGGGTTAACACTTTGTTTTCGAAAATTTTGTCCTCACAAGCATTTCCTTAACGACCGTTTACAGTTGCAGTCACCTCACATCAGAATTCAATTAAAAAGATGTTCGACAAAAAAAGCGGCCGTAGTGCATAAAAATAAAATTCTTTCGACAAGTGAATATTTTAATGCTCTTTTTTTTTATTTTAGTTTTAATTTCATTTTTAATTCACGCCATTGCAGCAATGGCAGCAAATAATGAAGGAAAATAATTTTGCATGCAAATAAATTATGACTTCGAGTTGTTGCTGCTGATCCAACAACATACATACATATGTACATACATACATACATACATGCATGCATGTCCACCAACAACCATTTTAACATTTTGCTATTGTTGTTGTTGTTGTTGCCACTGTTATTTACTTTTTTTCTATTCTATTCATTGTTCGTGCATATCACATTAAAATATTACAAACATACAACTGTACAACTGTACATATGTATGTACATACATCGATATGTACTTGCACACGTACAATCGAGCAATTGGCATGTACGAGTATGTACATACATACGTATGTATGTATGTTCATCTAAACACAACATGTATTGTATTTAACTATAATTAATATGACCATGAAATTTGAAAAAAGCGCACTACAAATATGTAAAAATACCAAATAATAAATACGTACATACGTATGTAGAATGATCTTTTAGTTGTAAAATGTAAAATGGAAAAATAACAACTGCGAAGCCAGAATGTTTAACGTACCAATTAAATGCTCGACCAGAATCGTATTTTGTTTTTTCTTTCCATTTCGAAGCGCATTTCTTTTGGAAAAATTTCAAAGACATGAAATGAGAGGAGATCGATAAAATCTCAAACTGTGGTGTCACACACAACTTCAAATTGAAATGTATGAAATTATTACAGGATTACTAGACACATACAAGACGATTTTCACATTTGGTTTAAAAAAAAAATTTTGAAACTCAAGTGCACGTTTTAGGAGACATTTATCTGGAAAAAGATGTTTTTTTTTAATGATTTTCTGGAATACCTTTTAGCAGGCCTCGATTAAAAGGTATTTTATCTATAAGCTAATTATGCGAAAGGTATCTTTTTTGAAAAACAAATTGTTAATAATTTTTTCTTTTTTGAAAAACTGCAATTTTAAGAATTATTTTTTCCATCCAAATACAATACTAGCTAAATCAAAAGAGTTTTTGTTCAATATTAAACTAAGTAAAATTTTTACTTCAGTGTAGAAAGTGCTTCTAAAAATATTTCTATATTTATGAAATTTGTTTGTTTGCAAATTTGTTTACTATTTTAGATATTACAACGAAATTCGTAAACTTAGTAATAAATTTTGTAACATATGTATGTATTTCTTTAAAAATAAATTCAGTGTTGTGACATTAAACAATAATTTTGTAGCCCCAATTAAAACTTTTGTTGAACAGGAGAATATTTTCAAGCCAGTAATTCAGTGAATATATTTTGATAATATGTAATTTCTTTTGGGAACTTTTTAAAAGTCCGCTTTTAAAGAAACTTTTTTGAAAGGTACTTTTTAAAATATTCTTTAAAAAAAAAATTTCTTTAAAGACATACTTTTTTAAGAGGTACTACGTTGTAAGGGGGACTTTTGATGGTATTTTTCAATATATTCTATTTTAAAAGCTATTTTTTTAAAAGGTACTTTTTTAAAAGATATTATTCAAAACATACTTTTTCAAAAGATACTTTTTTTAAAAGTACATTTTAAAAGATATCTCTTTAGAAAGTACTTTTTTAAAATCTACTTTTTCATGAGGTACTTTTTTAAAACGTAAATTTCTGAGTGGTACTAAATTTAAAACGGGGAGATTTGATACTAGTTTTCAATACATACTTTTCTAAAACAGATTTTTCAAAAGGTACTTTTTTGAAAGGTACTATTTTAAAACGTTCCTTTTCAAGAGGTAATTTTTTAAAACATACTTTTATAAAAGGTACTTTTTTTAAATGGTCCTTTTTTAAAGGCATTGTTTTTAAAGGGGGACTTTCAATGGTATTTTTTTAATACATACTTTTTTAAAAGGGATTTTTTGAAAAGGTACTTTTTTAAAATGTTTTTTCTTTGAAGGGTACTATTTTAAGAGGTTATTTTCTTTCTTAAAATATACTTTCTTATGTACTTTTTTATAGGCACTTCTTTAAAGGGCACTTTTTTCAAGGAACTTTTTACAAAAGGGGTTTTTTCTTGAAGGGTGCCTTGTGCCTTAGAAACATATTCTAGTTAAATAGTCGACTTTGCATCCCCATTTCCAACGTCAAATTAATGGAATATGGTACTGCCAAGTATTTATTTACTAACTGTCTGCTGCTGCAAGTTCAAGGTTGCAATACGTACAGATTTATGAAAATATAAAGTTTAAAGATGCAAATTTATTAAACTAAAATATTGACTTTGATCGAGTCCAGCTTAAAAATAAAATTATTTAAGTTTTAATTGTAAATTTTATACAGGCATCAGAGTACCAACCATTGTAAATAAACAAGACGTTGTGACCATTTAGCCCCTTTCATGAGGTCGTTGCTAAAAAGGCAGAGTTTATTTCTTAGTCCTTGATAAAAATATTAACCAAACGTTAAAGACTTTTGTTGAAATAATTCCATTGTGCAAAAAGCAAAATCAAAAGGTTTTAACTCAAAAGATGAGATAATTTTCATTCAGCTTTTTTTCACTTTATTTCTTATGAAATTAACAAATATAAAAGTGACGACAAATTAAGACAACACAAGTCAAAGCAATTAATTTCGTTTTTATTTGCAAAGGAAATTAATTCAACAAAAACAAAACGACATTTTACTGTTTATGTTTTTCTGTTTTGTGAAAAGTACTTTTTTTATTTCGTTGTTTTTTTTTTGTTTTTTGGTTTTTTTTTTGTTCATGTGACATCAAAGGGTTAATGCAGTTTAAGTTCAATGTTGATGAAATAATTAAAATAAAAAAATAATTAAATTTAAAAGCCAAAATCAAATCCACAAACTGCGATACAAACAAACGAATGAACGAGCAACAAAGCAAAAGAAAAACAACCGCACAAACGGATAAATGTTTCATATGCGATTTGTTTTTCTCTTTTTTTGTGTGTGTGCTGTAGTTCTGTAAAAGATTTAAGAAACACACACACACACACACACACACACACACAAAACAAAGTCATACTTTTAATTAATTATCAACTAAGAAGTGTACTTATTCGTTAACACTCATTAAAAAATAAAAATAATTAAAACAAGATAAAATATTTAAGTGCTTAAATGTGACAACTGAAAACTTCAGGATGTCAAAGTATTAATTCTTTTGCTGAGGAATATGAGAAAGAGCTGGAAGAGAGAGAGAGAGAGAGCGAGATCTTTGTTCATTTTCATTTAACTTCAGCAGCTGGAGTAGTGAATTCCGTATCGATGTATATATGAAGTACTTGCAACATTGTTTCATTTAATAAAAAAAAAGTTGTGAACGTTTGGTCTTAAATGCTTTAAATTATTGACCACAATTGTAAGCAATTTACAATAAAGTATCGGGTAGACCAAGCTGTGCTCGGAACTTTAGCATTGGCATTGTTTGTATTAGGTTTTGAGGGCCGTTTTAGAGTTTTTGTGCTGCTAACATCCAAATTCGGTGAACATCTAAATTCGGCGCGCTTTCTCTGCCCCCAAAAGCAACGAATTCAACGCTTGTGCAGACCTCTAACGGAGGATGCATTCAAACATCTAAAAATTGTATTTGGCCGAGAAGTACAGAATTAAAAATTTTGCCCCCTAAATCTTTCAAAAGTAAAAGATTGCGTAGTCTATTTGAGATGTTTTTCTCAGGAGTCTAATTATAGTTTAACCTTTTTTCTGTCTATACAATTCAAAAAGTAACAAAATTCTATTTTTACCTCTCTTATGCCCCTAAAATTCAGAATTTCAAAAAAAATTCAGATTCAGATATTCAAAAAATATTGTTTTAGTCAGCTTTCAGGCCTTTGTTTAACTTTTTTGGCATTTGTATTGGACTCGGCGATGCAGATTTACAGATATTCCCCCTAATTCATAAAAATTATAACAGGCTTATAAGACTGCTATTTGACATATTTGTATGGAAAATCTGTCAAATAAGAGCTTTATAAACCTGTTATAGTTTTTATGAATTAGACGATTTGCCCCTTTTTTATCCATTTTTACCCCCTAAATAACCAAATTAAAAAAAAGAAATGATACAACATGTTGTAAAGTTTTGTATGGGAAGTTCAATTTAGTTTTTACTTTTTTCCTAATTCTAACTATTTTATAGATAAGTACAATGCAGAAAAGTACCAAAATTCAGTGTTTTTACCGTTTTATCCCATTAGTGTTCAAAATTTCAAAAAAGTACCACACACGTTTTCATTTATTTTTTTTTTCATATTTTTAGGTGCTTTCTGAATTTTTGTGCTAGCTTGATGAAGTCCGCAAATATGGAATAACCTATTTTACCCGTTTTTCCCCCTATAATTCAAAATTTAAAAAGAAGTATCAGACACTTATCCGATTGTTTTCAGTTGGTGTGTTTTGAACTTTTTTGTTACTTCCACATCCCAGCAATGTTTCACAACCACCACGTCGCTCATCAGCACTCAAAGTCAAGCTTCGAACCCAGGTCTCACTACCTGCAAGCTGTTTTTAAGCAGCAGCTTTTAGCCATCCTATCACCTCAGCTCTTTATATTTGTATGATATGTACCCCAGCCAGTAAGTCTTCAACTTTACTTTTCTAGTCTTCTCTAAAAAATTGTTGATCACTTCAATTTTCACACAAAAAAATCTTTCTCAATTTTGAGGATAAATAAAGTTATTGACAAAAATATATATTTTTATTTTTTATTCTGATTTGCAATTGAGCTTAGAACTGTTCAAATTCGGTACAAGAATCATGACTTTATACTTTTCAGCGTCTACTGGCGAGCGAATAACGAGGCTGCATTAGGACATTTTGGCATTGAAATAGCACGTCTTAAGAGTTTCGTTTTTTTGTTTTGTTTTGTTTATTTAAACTGGGAATTCACAGAATACAGAATACAAAATAACAGAGTGCCTTAACTTGCATACATTTACTATTTATTTATTCCAAGTGGAAAACTTGTTCATTGCATTCTTTCAAATAGCTGTGTTCAAGTATGAGTGCAACTTGAAGTACGTAACCAAATAAGTGTTATAAATAGTTAAATGTATGAACACTTAGTAGCATGTCATCAGAGTCATTGATGCGTTTTAAATTTGAAAAGGAAAAAAAAAGACAAACAAATAGTCAAAAAAAAAAACAAATACAAATACAAATAAAAGAAAAATAAGCTCAAACAGGAAATGATAAATTTTTATTCTTCTAAATTCTTTTTCATTTGCTTTTATTTTTTATCGCGATCAAAGCTTTCAAAAGAGCATTTGTGTGCAGATATTCAAGTGATCGTGTGTTTATGGGCGAGTGTGTGTGTGTGCATGAATGGGTTATTTGTAACAAACCCCAAACTTCATTATCGCCTCAACAAATTATTTTTGTTCTTCTTTTTTTTTTGAAACATTTTTCATTGATTATTGATTAGCCCAAGTTTGCCTCTGCACTGCCGGTTCATGTGTGTGTGTGTGTGTGTGTGTGTGCCTGAGTTCCACACAATCGTCATACAAAATGTATTTCATCCTCTTTTGTTTCTTGCGACTGTATATTGGTCTTTGCGTCTACTGTAAGTTGTTAGAGATCGAGTTGACTTTTGTTAACATTTGTTTGTTACCCAATCATACGGACATATTTTTTTTTCTTGTTTAGGTGCTGCTATTCTGCTTTTGTCATCATTGTTGCTGTTGATTTTTTTTTTTTTTTTAATTCATTTAACAAACTGTGGCATGTCACATTTTTGTATAAGCTCTTTGCTTCCTCCACCTCTTGCGTCGATCGCTTCCATGTCTTTTGTGTTGCGTTATAATCGAGTCCAAAAGTTTAAAAGAAAACAAAAGAGGCATTTCCAATATTGATTTTATCAGTCATACACAAAATGGAAAACACAAAATCTATGGAAGGTGTGTCTTCTGTTGTCATTTTTGGGTTAATTATGAAGATCGGTTTGCAAAAAAAAAAAAAAAAAATTACGTACATACATATATAATACTTTTAAAAACAATGAGCCATGCATTCATTGAGTGTGCTTTATAGACTAGAAAGCAAAAAAAAACTCTTTTTGCTTTTATTCAGAGGACTGTTTTTTTTCTTGTGTTTTTAAAGAGCCTTCATTTCAAAGACTAAGTGATATTTCTTTGCTGTCTAGGATCCATTTCATTAGAAGGGACATTTCCTAAATTTCTATTCCAGATCCCCACTGTGCACGGTATCATTTGTTATCGCAAAACATTGACTTTCGAGTGTTTAGGTTGGTTGCCTGGAAGTTTTCCGGTCTTTGAACAGACATCAACCGGGTACCTGACAGGTATTTGTGGCCTTAAAAACAAATTTACAGCCAGGCAATAACTACGTATATGCGCTAAAGCCTTCAGCTCTTTGCAATAATGCAAATAATTCCGTAGATTTTTGATGCTGCCAAGGAAGACACGTTTTCACACATACACACATACACATAAGTTCATACCCTGCCGGCAACTCAGTTAACTAGTAATGAATTATAAGCTAACTTTTTTACAACTGGTGGTGGTTGACACTTAGATTATTTTTAATGGAGATGACTGACTATTTTAACATTACGATGTCCTAGGAGGTAGTCAATTGTCCGGCGTTGCATTACTTTTTAACTAACTTAAAGTTAGCTACTTAACAGTCAGTACCCACAGAAAAAAATGTACAAATCAAGGCTGATTTTACATTTTTCGGTGGTAATATTATATTTTATTAAATTAAATTTCATCCTACTTTTTTTTTGCTAGCCTCTGGTGGGAATCGAACCACAAGCCTCAAGACTCAAGACGCAACATTTAAAACGAATGCGACAATAGGCAATTTAATTCAAGTGTTATTTACCGTGTATGTGTGTATGTTAGTATTTGAGTTTTGGGTGAACTCTGCACTACGTTTCAGCTAGCTTATAGCCAGTACACAAAAAGTGAATTACAATTCGATTGTATTGTAGCTAATTTGATGCTAGTCCATAAAAGTTAACGCAAAGTTAATTGTTTTAGTAGTCGACTACTCAATGTCCGACAGGGATGAACTATAAGTCGATTTTATTTGTAGTCGACTACCAATTTGCTGGCAGGGTATCATCTCTTACATTTCATTTACACATCACGTACCTACACATATACAATTTGTAACTCTTGCCATTTATTTCAATAAAATTCTTTTTTTTTTTTCTCTGTGGACTGTTGCTTAGACTTCATATTTTATTTATTTAAAAAAAAAAAAAAATTTTTCGTAAAGTGGCAAAACATTATTATCTCTGTAGGTCAAGATAAGATTACAAACGATTTAACAAATAAAAGACACAACTTCAA
Source organism: Sturmia bella (assembly GCA_963662145.1). Classification (NCBI taxonomy): domain Eukaryota; kingdom Metazoa; phylum Arthropoda; class Insecta; order Diptera; family Tachinidae; genus Sturmia; species Sturmia bella. The sequence continues at coordinate 4,699,166 of OY759171.1, read as the reverse complement.
CAAAAAATACAACTTCAACAAAAAACCAACCCAAACAATTTGTACAGGCGGCAACAAGTACATGGTACTCTTCGTTTCGTTCTGGTGTCTTTGACACTTTATTTCATCACTTTTGAAGCGAACGTTATACCAGCAACCCACAAAACAAACCACTTGATATTGAAAGAAATAAAGATAACAAGAAGAAAAACAAAATAGGAGAGAAGAAAACAATTTTACATTTAATTTGTGCGAGTGTGTTTATTTGTTGTATTTGAATACTTGTGAATTATCTTAAATTATTACATTTATCTGAAGAGGTGAAAGATAAGAAACAGAACTTAATATCTGCAAATTATTCTCAAGTTTTATGGCCATTTTAAATGTGCCAGGCACTTACATACGTGCATACACACACATACACAACCTTCAGCACACTGGTGAAAGGGGAAGAGGGGATGATATGGACGAGTTTAAAGAAAACTGTGCCAGAGAAAACAAAATGGTAGTCAACCAAATATTTGACTCATTGGCAGACATGGTCGCCTCATACAACAAACTAAACTGCAAAGTTAAATTAACCTGACCAAATGTTGTTTGAAAATCATCTTAAACTTGTGCAGCCTAATTTCAAATTAATTGACTATTTAAATTGCTTTTAGGTGTGGTGGTTAATTAAAGGCCATGGGCTAGCGGTTCGAAACCCGTCTGAGCTAAACTGAAGGCTTTGCATAAGGGCGTAAAATAAACATTTAATAAAACCAGAAACAAAGGTAATTAAGCAAAATAGAAGAACATAACAAAATAAATTCAGCCAACTACGAGACTGACTGCTACAGCAGGGCTCTCGTCCTTCCACACCAATGGCTTAGCCCCTTTTCACTTAGCAGTCGAAGAGTGAGCCGCCTTTTGTTTTTGTATTTAGTATTTGTTGTTATGGCAGCATTCTGCTTGTTTGGTTTGTTAAGGCCAAATTACCAATTAAAGGGTGCTCCCTTCTACTAGACATTATTTACATTTTAGATTTTTGTGTGTTTTTTTCGGTATTTGTTATTGTAGAGGCCGGTCAATTACACAAAATGTGCAAATTTCAGATTTCTCCCTCTTACGTTTCAAAAGTTATAGCTAATTTTCAAACTAAAGGGTGCTCCCTTGTATTTTGGCACTATTTAAATTTTAACTTTTTGGTATTAGTTACTGTAGAGGATAGTCAAATAGACATAATGTGCAAATTTCAAGTTTCCATTACTTGCGGTTCAAATGTTACAGCTAATTTTCAAACTAAAGGGTGCTCCCATGCATTCGCGCTCTTAAAATTTCAACTTTTTCTTATTGTCGGTATTTGTTGTTGTAAAGGCCAGGAAACTACAAGTGCTGAGCGTGTTTCAAGTTTATGTGTTTTACGGTTACAAGTGTTGATTTTCAGTTGCTTGTATGGGGCACCCTTTAGTTTTTGCAAGTTTTTTAAAGTGTTTTGTAAATCAAATTACTTTTACTTTATGAAAACATTCCTGTACCGCAGCCCTTCCAAACAGAAGAGACAGGCGGTTGGTGTGTTCTTACAAAAAGGTCGAGGAGGTGAGAGAAAAAAGAAGGATCAGTCACATATTTGACTTCCTAAGGCGCCCTCTGAGACTAATTAAGACAACGACGAAAAATGTACAAAACAGTTTATTGTATGAAATCTCCATCCGGTTAATATCTACTTATTTTGATTTGAGATTTAGTTTGAAATCATTTACATATATTCCATATTTTGCAAAGACGTCATTGCAATCGTTTAGATTCAAATCAAAGATGTTTCCCAATACATATGTATATAAAAAAAATCTTGATATGTAGCACAAGTTTTGAAAATTGTTTCTAGTTTTATAAATTTCATAAAATTTTAATCTGATGCCATGATGTTGTATCACTTCTAATTACTTCCTCTGGTTTTGCGAGCCACAACAACCGCAGTAGCAACCAGCAAACATGTTTCCGAGGAATTAAGAAAGTTCTCACTTTTGTAATTCAATTAAAATTAAATGAGAATAAACGTTTCTTACAAAACACTCATGTGTGTACACGACAATATCATTTAATTCCTTAAGCGGCTCGAATTTACAACCACGCAATAATTCAATTTTGACCAATATTATTTCATAAGTTTATTTTCTTTTATTTCTCGTCTAACAGCACATCAAAGTAAAATTGGAATAAACGAAATTAAATTGTAAAATTATTGTTGTACATTTCATGATGTGGAAACCAAAAAAAAAAAAAAGAATAAAAAGCAAAAAGTTAATTGACTGAGTGATAAATGAACTGACCGAACGAGCGAACAAATTTTTCACATGAGCAGCAGAAACAGGGAAACACAACATCGTTTGGGTCCATCCAAGAAAACATTAGATGACGATGTTGGTCAAACTAACATTAGAAATACGCACACACACACACACACACACACACACACACACTTACGAAAAGCGTATTTATGTGTAACAACAAACGGGCAGCCATGTAAAACATCTTCAAAATGTTGAAAACGAAAACGAAGAAACTGTCAGAGTGAAATTAAAGAAGAAGAAAAAAGTTGTCAACTTGATGATGACCAACATGGTTGGTCGTCATCATCATCTTCATCACCGCCAAACAAAATAATTCTAATGTTTGAAAATGTGATAATGGACTTAAATTGAATAAATGAAGACAAACGAACTGTACTGAACTGAACTGAATGCTTCTACAGCTCCAAGTGTTGGGCGCAAAAAAAAAAAAAAACCAACAGACGACAACAACAACAAAAATGTATTAAATAGACACAAACAAATTCAATAGTTGATAAAGAACGGACAACTTGAAAACAAAAAACAAGAAATAAAATGACAAAAATACACAAGAAACAGTCTGTCGTCTCCTCATCGTTTGAATAACAAAAGAAACAACAAATTAAAGTGTTCGAGTTCATTTAAAAATAGTGCAATTTCTTAGCAAGTACATGTATGTATGTATGTATGTATGCATGCATGAATGTGTGCCATCCACACATATCAAAATTCGTATTCGAACAAACAAACAAACAACCAGATTACAAGAACTGCTAAGTAACGTTCTATGCATTACAGCTAATTCTCTTTTTACACAACAGACACCCATGTTGCCGAAAAATTCGTGTGAAAAACAAATTTGTGCACAGCATTGAATTGGTAAACAATTTGACAAACTCAGCGGCCGAATTACACCATTCCTGATCGCACAAGCTATCGAGTCAAAATAATGCAAGAAAAAAAAAATAAAACAAAATAAACAACAAACAAACAGCAGGCGATCACAAATTCATTCGATTACGAATGCCGCAATTCAGCGCCAGAACTGAAGTGAACTGCAAAAAAGTGTATTGTGTCTCTCGCCCAGAACAATTCGGCGCCAACCACTCAGATATTACCCATATAAGATAATAATAGCCTAAGACCGCTTATGATTTATAACAGACGAGCCAAAAGAAGTCATCCGATGTTGTTTGGTTTTCAGAATATGTTCCGTCCCACATGTCCTCCAGACCTAATTCGTTCAATTGCAGCAGAAAGAACTCGGTTAACATGGCCCTACTGCGAGTTGTCGTTTGACCAGCAGCGTCCTCGAAAAAAATGGCCTGTAGACTCCTTCTTTGAGTAGGTGTAAGGGCTCCTGGTACATCACTCGTGGATGTTCGGTGCCCCAGAAGCGATCGTTTCGCTTGTTCATACATTAAGGCTTGTGAATTGAGCCAATGTTTTGCTGTTCTTGATTGTCATAAAAATGGCTTGTGTAAAATAATTTGAAGTATAAAATCCAAAAAAAATTTTTTTTTATTGAATACTTAATATTGTTCTATATTATACTTGAGAGCTCTGAAAAGGGACTGTGTGTATTTGTAAATATTTGTAAATATTACCCTGAAGGAAAGTGGCTCCACGTTGCCACTTTTTTCGCATATATTAGTGACTTTTTTTTATCAAATTGTCAACAGAGTGTCTCCAGTTTTGTTTGTTTTATGAACAGTGTTGTGGTTGTTGAAATTTGTAAGGCCACCAAAATCGTGAAATAAAAATCGTTTTTATTTGGAAAGAAAACATTGAGTTGACAACATTGTTAATGAGTAGACAAATTTTATGTCTTGATTTTTCAATTGAGTTTCTCTACTGACATTTCTTTCAGGGTAGCGACAATGTCTTTAGAGTATCAATAGTACTACGGTCGTCGTATAGTCGCATTAGAACCACCTAGTCACTAGTTCCTTCGTCAGTAGTTGATTTGCAATGACAAGAACATTTTAAATGTCAAGAAAAAAATCATTGTATGAGGTATAATATGTCACTAGTACTGGTGACCATGTCAATAGTAAAACACTAGAGTTTTTCTACTGACGTTTCCTTCACGGATATTATACTTGAGAGCTCTGAAAACTTTTCAATGAAAAGGGACTGTGTGTATTTGTAAATAGTTGTAAATATTAACTATTGTTTATTGTAGTGTTTGTTAAATTTTCTAATTTTGCATATTAATAAACGAAAAAAAAAAAATGGTGTTGATGTTTTATTTTATTTTTTTTTAAACTATGACATTTGAAAAAACTTTTTCATTTTCGCTAAAGAATGGTTTGTTTGTCTATGGGCAGCGCTGCTTTGCTTTTGCCTCCCTGCTGCAACAGGCACAAAAGTCATTATGCCCTGCTTGCTTTCAGCATTTCCGCATTGCGTTGAACTTTCTAGAAAACAACTGCGTATCAATCACATGAAACGAAAAACAAACAAAAATTCACACATAAACACTTACATATGTACGCGTATGTAGAAAATTGTCCGTATGCCCATTGCTGTGCTTTTATATTTAAATGTGCTGCAGAGTTTTTCCTCAGCCGAAATTTTTCATTTTACATAAATAGTCCGCCCAATCATGAATGATAATTCCGTGAGAGTTTTTTCTCTTTTCCCATTCCTCTTATTATGTTGATAAATTCCTTAGGAAATTTTGTTTTAACCTTCCCTGTTTTAGCCACATCGAAGGGGAAAAATAGTCGGCGGAGGCAAAAATAGGTATTTTAAAAACATGTTTTTTGTTTTTCCTATAAAAAATTTCGATATTACCAACTTTTATTTTTTTGTTTCTCAGGTAATTTATGATTGGAGGATTTTTTTCTCGAGAAACGTATTTTCCTTAGGAATAAAATTCCTTGAGAATATTCATGATTGGGCTGATTAAGAATTAAGTTTGAATTAAGCTCTCCAACCAGACATATGGAGTGCCAACTTTTGATTTTTTTTGCTAATGGCAGCAGCAATTTACGGAAAGGCTCTTCATTAACTGGGAGACCATTGGCCTAATTTTTCAGGTAGGTACATACCTACTCAAATATTGCTGCTAATAATTTTCTTAGAGCAACTTGTTGTAACCCGGTGTCTACACCTGATGCATTTACGTATATCATTATAGTTACTAAATTTCATATGAAATAATGAAAACAGAAAGAAGAAATTTATTTTGTATAGAATTTATAACAGGTAGCAGCAGTACCAGACCAGTTGACTACTGCTTCTAGCTTGGAGAACTACCAAAATACACACAACACAAACGCCAACAAGTGGGTGACAGAATATAAAGTATTTCTGCCAACAAAATACAGGGTGTCCGCCGGAAAGGTATACTACTTTCATTGTTTATAATTTTTGATTAAATGCAAGGGAATGGATCTGATATTGATGTTTTAGTTAATGTCAGCAAGTGGGTGTGGAATACAATATCAGTAATATTGTATTCCACACATGTGATATTATATCACATATATGTCCACGTCTATTATAATCACTTTTTCATTACATTCTCATTCATTAATGTCGTCACAAACATTTTATTTGATTTGCTCCAGCGTTTTTGGTTTGCTTGCATAAACCTTGCTTTCCACATATCCGCACAAAAGGAAGTACGGAGCAATCAAATCAGGCGACCGTGGAGGCCAATCAACATCACCATTTCTTGAAATAAGTTGTGGCGTAAAGAGGTCTTGCAGTAATTCCATTGTAATCCGGGCTGTAGGCGATGTGACGCCATCATAATAAATTTGCCACGTCCCTACTTCACGGCTGCCATATAACTATGAGCTACAAAGACTAATGTTCATCAAAATGGCGGCATAACAAAGTAGTATGCATTTCCGCCGGACACCCTGTAAATGAAGAGTTTTCTTTTTATGTATAGTTATGCGGCTATTTGTTACCGAATTTAACTTTTATCATGATATAAATTCAACAGGTATAGACCCTGACAGCATCAAAGTATTGTTGATATACATATATTTGTCATATGTATGTATGTATGTATGTATGTATGTACCCCCACTCGTTAATTATTCGTATTGTTGTTGTATTTGTTACAGCATTTGTATTTTTGGCCGGTCTCAAAACAAATCATCGGCATTTTTGTTTTATTTTATGCAGTCATTTGAAATCATTTGTCATCGTCACTTTACTTCCATCAACGTTTCCAAATTTGCCTGTCCCAGCGGCAGCAGCAGCTTCTTTTCTAATCTCTTCGTATCTCTTCATCTCTGTTTAAATTTTTCTCTCCTCTCTTCAGTTTATCGGTGATGTTTTTATTTGAAGGTTTCTACCGTCTGTCGGCGCATAGAACTTACGGGTTCTTTTGAGAGTGTCGCATGTCTCAATATTTAGTTTCTTCTATTCACAAATGGGTATAAAAGAAGCAGAAGATTTTTTTCATGCCACAGCCACACACACAAACACACACACACACGAGGGCACATTAGGATGGTGTTGTTGTTGTGGCTGCTGGGCGAAAGCTTATCTAGTCCAACAACTGTGTTTACAATTAGTTGGTACTTATGTATGTGTGTACTTGCATTTGCTTTAGTTGTTGCTGCTGCTGTCGTTGTTGTTGTTGTCTTCATCTTGTTCATCATTTTTGTTCATTTGTCTAGAATTAAGAATTTAGTTGTTTTCAAAAAGTTCAAAATGTCGTTCTTCCTCTTGTTGTTCGTTCTGCTTATACTGTGCTTCCAATCGGGCTCTCGTACGAAATTGCGTTTTTGTTCTCTCATTTCTTACATTATTGTCATTTAGTTTTGTTTGGTTTGTTAGTGTGATATTATTTCGGATTAAGTTTTTATTGCCAGCAATTGTCAGTGTAGTTTCAAGAAAACATTCAGGCATACATACAAATACTTATTTATTTGCTCAAGTCGGTGTTGCATGTGTGTGTGTGTGTGTGTGTGTGTGTGTGTGTGTGTGTGTGTGTGATTGTTGGAGGCATAAAAAATAGACTTTAATTTGTAATCTCTTTTAAGTGGTTGTTGCTTCTAGTTTCAATTTGTGCTTTTCTTTTCATCACCACGCGTTTGTTGAAAAGTTTGATGAGGCGTTTGTTACCATCAATCCCGGTAGTAGCAGACAAAACATATGGTGGGTACACACTTTTAAAATTGATTTATCAATATCATTTAAAGAAAAAGCCATATTTTAAGCTAAAATTTTTCCAGCAACTCGCTCTAATAATTTCTTCACAGAGCCAAAGCTACCTAATGAAATCAATAGGATTTTCTCTCTGAAACAGGCTTGGGCTGAAGGGTATCCCAGCAGACAGCAACCAAAATTTTAGAGATATTATTATTAATTGTATCAATAAGGAAAACATAGATATAAAAGTAACGGGAAAACTTGTTATTTACATTTTTTTTACTCAGACTCCGTTGTTTTGGGTACAGAACAATCCATAGAGAAAACCTTATTGATTCCCTTAAGATTTCTTGTAAATTCTATACAATAAGAATTTGTGATTGTGGTTCCTAACAATCATGTACTGTACTTGTTTAAGACACTCAAACAGTCTTGATGACTGAGTGGCACACTGATAGTGGCAAGATCGTGGATTCGGCTCCATTGAGTAGAAGCTTTTTTAACAAATCTATAAGAATACCTAATAGCAATTGTAAGTTCCCCTCTTGATTTGTTCTATATTTTTATAATTTGGGACCAATTGTGCACCTTGACCGAAAACATCTTTTGTGCAGCCCTTGTTCCCAACAGACCGAGACCTAGGCTATTAGAAAATGTCGTTGCGGCCGTAGGTTTGATGCTACCGGGGTCCTTGGGACCCAACAACCCAGCAACCAGGCACTTGATTCTGCATCTTTATGCACGCAAAGGATGTGTTGCGCCGTTAACTTTTCCTCACTACGTAGTCTGCGGGCATCACTGCTTACCAAATTCAGTTTTTTTCAGATAGTAATTTAGTCTACAGTGCCCTAGCCTTGTATATAGTCTAATATGATTTCTGTCTAAGTGTATAATACAGTTGGACTTCCATCTGTCGCTTTTGGGCTCCAGCAAAGCCTTCCTCCCCCCACATTGTCGTAGAATGATGACCTTAAAACCCTTATGAGCCTAAAAAGGACCTTACTGCGCCCCCTTTGGCTAAGCAGTCCACCCTTTCGTTATCCTCATGTCCTATGAGAACTAATTGTTACTCAAAGCTAGCGCCTACAGAAGTTCAAAACATTCCCATAGTGATCTTGACTGGAACGAACACGATGTTAGCGCTTTTAAAGCTGCCTGAATATCAGAGAGTATGCATATGACAGATCTATATATATTCCTTGCACAAAATTTTCTTTTAAGGATTTCCTCATTAAAATAACATTTCCTTCCTGAAATAAAAGCAGAGAGAGAGAGAGAGAGGTAGAGGTATCTTACTATAATTTAGTTGGTGTTTATTAGGCACTGCCCAATCGACTTGGCTTTTTAATGATGTGCACATTGAAAGCTTTCCATCTAAAATAGGAATACGAAACCATCTTTCCAAAAAACTATGGATTTCACAGAAAAAATTATAATATTAGAATTTTCTTGAGCTAAAGGTGTTTTTATTATACATATATTTTAATATATCTTCCCATATTTTTGTCGATATTTCGATGTTCTTCCGGTAGCTTCTTCAGATCAATAATAATGAAAAAAAAAACAATTTTTTACTAGAGAACATTTGCTTAATATAAAATATTCCCGACAAAGAGCGGAATATCGAAATATTAGATGAAGAAATAAAAAAGCTCAAAAAGCTATTAATATTACCTAAAAAAAAGTCAAGTAAAACTAAATATTATAAGGAATGTTTAGTTTAATCAAAAAATATTCAACCTATTGTGTAGACGACCACTTTTAATTGCCATCCAACCGACGTGTGTTCGTGCATTTGTTCACGTCGCATGTGGGTCATAAAAAAAAAATCTATTTTCTTACATTTATTTCAACCAAAAGCATCCCCAACGAGAAAAAAAACACAGCAACGATAAAAGCAAATAATGCCTTCCCATGGCCCAAAAGTTTTGAAGGCAGGCAAAATGAAACGCGCTGCTGCTTCCACTGCCACTGATGGCATGGATGGTCAGAAACATTTTTGTAGGCAAACAGCCAATATTTTTAGCTGTTAAAGTTTTGTCTGGTCAGTTCTAAATATCGGCCACTGACTGCATTTCAATTTTTGGTAATGTGAAATTATTCAGAAGGAATGTAAATAAAAATCGTTCGAGTTTGCAAAACGAATGCTTTTCTTTTTCAAAATGTTAATGCCTGCCAACAACACCGCGTGCATCACTCTTCGGTTGCATCACATTTTCTTGGAAATATTTGATGCGATTGTAAATACAAAAAATATTTTAAAAATTCTCAAAGGCAGTTTCTGCTCACAAATTGTGTTTCCAATGCTGTTTTCAATCGGAAGCGCTTTATACCTGTACACTGAAAAGATTTAAAAAGTAGAATATAAATTTCTCAAGAAACTGTTATAAAAAGTGTCTTTGTTTACCTCCACTTAATTTCGTGTCTATTTTCTAAAAAAAAAAAACCAGTTCAGACGAATCATTCAAGTTCAAATGGCAAGTTAGAACATATGCTTCTCAAAGATCCTGATTTATCCTTTCAATAAAAGGCGCTCTCTTGAAGGATACTTTTACACAATGGACATTTCTTAAAAGTTTTCTTTTTAATTGATCAAAAAGTTCAATTAGAAGAAGTTCACAAATATACTTTTTCAAGAGGATAATCAGTTAAAAGCTAATTTCTAAAAGGTAGTTTTTCGTAAAGTATTCTTTTAATAAGTACTTTTTCACAAAGAACCGTTTTGAAAAGTTATTTAAAATTTAATTTTTTTGGTAGTGGTACTTTTTTAAAATCGACTTTTTTAACAGATATCTCCTACATCTCTTCTACTGGAATCCATTGACGAAACCCCGTCATTTTGAATCGAAATATTTGTTGTTGAAAAGGTCGGTGCAATAAAAGGAAACTTGTTTGAAAAGGCCTTTAATTCGTATTTTTATTTTTCCTCATTTGATTCAGATCTTTACATAAGAATCTTAATCACTTCACAATTCTTGACATAAATAATTATATTGCCATTGATTTTATTTTGGCAAAATTTAAATTAACTGAAAGGTTTTGTTTTATTAGAATTCTGAGGACGTATTTGTTTCGTCAACAAATTAATTTTGTTTTTAATGGTACTTTTATATTGTTAAACCATTTGCCATTGCAAGTTGTCAGTTAAGAAGATCTTTAATTACCCAGACATAAAATAAATGTTTTTTAATTTTTTTTTTTTTTTAGAAATCCAAATCTGACAAAAAGTGCTTTTAAGGCAAAAGCAAATCACAAACAAAATTTCACACTAATGGAATTTTGAAGAAATGTCATATCTTGGACTTTTGGCACGACAAAACGACAAAATTGACACTTAACAAAGTTACTTTAACGTTTATCTGCTACATTAGTGAATTTGTGGGTCTCAAGTGACACTAACAAACAAATACATATTTGTTTACAAAAACAATGGAGAAGAGGCAAAACAAATATTTCTTTTTATTTCTACTGTTCAAAAATAAAAAAAGAAGAACATACATATAATAAAAAACAGCAGCAACTTAACACAGAAGTGTATAAAAATTGATCAGGGTTTTGAAAAGAAGTGATAAAGAAATTAAAAGTTGAACAAAAACAATTATTAGCTTCAAATAACCACAGCAATGACAACAGCAGCAACAACAACAACAAACGCAGCAATACGAGTCATTAAATAAAATTTAAATACCCTCAAGACAGACTGACAACAACAGCAATAACAACATCAACAGCAGAACACAATTTTATGGACAGGGGGACGGACAACCAGCTTGAAATTACATGCAGACATACATACATACATAAATATAATTTGAGCAACAACAGCAACCAGAGGAACGTACCAAATAAATAAAATTAAATCTGTAGCTTCTTAAAATATTCCTTTTATTTATTTATGCCTGTTTGTTTGTCAAATGGCAGACACATGAGCCTAAACGATTTACTCACTTGCACGCACTCTTTTTTCATGTACACAAACATTTGAACATGAGATACAGTGGTGGTCAAAAGCTATAGAAATTTCACCTAACAAGTAAGAATGTTATATTCCGCCATGCCGAATCATATAAAATCTATACCGAGGTACACAGGTAGCAAAACGAAATTGTTCGAAGGACACCTCCTACTATATTACACTTATCTTACAGCTGGGAAATGATGGTGCCCCTATGAAATTTGCACTTTCGCAAAAATATTCTTATACGGGAGCACTTGATCAAAAGAATATTATAAATACATTTTGTTGTGAAAATATTAAAATTCCGTTTACAAATTCAAAATTTAAACCCAGAAAATGTAGTAAAAGCACTGGCAACACAGACTACAATATCCGAAATCACTTTATTTATTGCATAAAACTAATAACAGGAGCGCCAAAATAAAGTCATCCGATGTTGTTTAGCTTTAGGAAAATCGGTTGTCGCTCTCGCTGTATGTGCCGATGCTTCGTCCTGTTGGAACTACATGTCCTCCGGACCTAAGTCGTTCAATTGCTGCAGATAAACGCAGATACAACTCGGTTAACATGGCCCAATGGTGCATTGTCGTTTGACCAGCAGCGTCCTAGTAAAAAAATTGGGCCGATGACTCCTCCAGCGCGAACAGCGCACCATGCAGTCACTTTGAGCTGCTGTAATGGCTGGGCTCGTGCATCACTCGTGGATTTTCGGTGCCCCAGAAGTGGTAGTATTGCTTGTTCACGTACCCGCTGAGTTGGAAACGAGCCGCATCGCTCATTATTATTTTGGTCGAAAACTCGTCTACTTCGTCATAGACACGATTATTCCGCGTTCTTGGGGAGTTTATCGCTCCATGGCTTGCTGACTTGTATTCTACAGCTGTCTAGTTCACAAATATAAAAACAGATTTGACATTGGCCGCCATTTGCCAAGATAGCAGCAACTTCCAATAGGGTGATTTCTTTTAGCCCACCTTCTATAAGTTGGCTACAATTTATAGAATTTTGTTCAATATGCTCATAAAAAAATATCCCTGTAGAACAGCTATAAAGCCAATTAAATTGTTGGCAGTGGTAGGCATTGTATGTTTGACTTCTAAATTGTATTAATTGTAGCAACTTTTGCATACCTGGCCTTTAGGCATCGCAAATTAAAGGAATAACAACAACGCTCATCAAAGTAAACAACACCAACATTTCGTAGGCATCTAAGTATGTACTTATCGACACCATCAAGCACATGAGTGTGTACCTAAACGAAAATAATTAATGCATGCTGAAGTTTAAATTAAAAAAAATGTTTTTTTTTCATTCGTTCATAAAAAATCAAACCTTTATTTTCATTCACAAATAAAAGAAAAAAAAAACAATTGTAAAAACAATTAAAAATTGTATCCATTAACAGAATGTTTTCGTTTTCAATTCCACAAAAGCACCATAAAAGAGGGTAAATTATTATACCAAAACGCAACACTTGGTAGTAATTTATTTTTTCAATATCTCAGTAATTTTAACAACGATTTCGCCTATTTTGAATAAAGTGCATTTAAAAATTAAGGTCAATAAATTATCTAAGAGCTTCAAAAGCGGCGTTTAAAAAAGGTGCTTCTTGCGAAAAAAATCTGTATAATATTAGGTCTAAAAATAAACCTTCTTAGTGTTTCCTGTCTTTTTTAGCCGTCTGTATGCCGTCAACATTTCGTTGAGGCTCATTAACTCATCAGTAGACTCGAAAACTTCTAAAAACAATGTTTGAAATAATTTATTCCGTAATTCCCATGAACAAGATGAGAATCGGATATGTTCAAACAAGTCTTTAATACAGAAAATTTTCTATTTTTATAGAACGAGTTACCATTAATAAGGTGTATTTTTAGAGCTAAAATAATACATTTCAATTGGCTCTTAAAGCAAATAAATAATTCAAATTAATTTTTGAAACAAATCTCTATTACTTTTAGAAACTGGAAGTGCCACCATATAAAAGAACTTTTTGCTTGTATAGTTGTAAAACTTGGTGATCACTTTTGGGCCTCACTGTATGGCAAAATTTTTTATTATTTATTTTAAAGTGTCTTTTTTTTATTTCTGGTCAGCAGCAGATCATAAACCACTGAATCGTTTTTAAGTGCTTAAGAAGAAATGAGAGTTATTTGGTTTTTCTTTTTGTGTTTTACTTAAGCGTCATCCATTCAGCAAAAAGTATCGCAACAGAAACGTTTGTTGATTTAAAATCTTAAAGATTTATATGATCACAAAAAAAAAAAACTCTATAGATAAGCAAAAATTATGTTTTACATTTGAAATGTGAATATGATTTCAACAAAAAAAAAAAAAAATTTAAATACTTTTGGAAGCAAATGTTGAAGAAACAAAAAATTCATGTACAAAAACGCAGACTCTGGTGATTTTTATGTTTCTGTTCTTATGGCGGAGAAATGTGATAATAGATACTTCATGAAGACAAATTGTTATACAGCAACTCAGGTATGATAACAAGTAAATCGGGCATGAGAGAGAGCATGACTCTTTTATTTCGAAACGCTAGACTTCAAAATTTAGCAGGGTTTTGGAAAAAATATAGTTACGAGCTAACAAATGGGATGCAAAGGGGATGGGTGGAGTATCCTCTGTAAAAATTTTGCCATATTAATCAAACAATACAAACAAAGCGAAATTATAAGTAAAGCTGGGGTACAACTAGGCGTTTCGCACCCGCTACGCTGTTCATCATCACCCATTTTGGCCCCGAGCTTAGTTTTACAATCTGTGTATATGGTTTCTGTAGGGCATCACACTGGTGATCCTCAATTTTCATTCTAGAGGAGAGTGGTGATAAAATTTCATTAGAAAAAATTGTTACATATGTGTATATTTGGTACATCAGACATGGGATAGAGTACGACTCTGCTATTTCGAAACGCCAGACCTACTCATTCTATTGTATCTTTTAACAAATAATTCATTTAATTTACTATTGGAGACTTATTTCCCTCAACTTAAGTTCATATATTTATTCTTTATGTCTGTGGAATTTTCGCCATTTCGCTTATTGCTGTGTAAAAAAAAAAATATCAAAACGTAAGAAGACCCTTTTGAAGAATATCTACTGGATGAAAAGATTGATTTGGTATTTGTAACGAAGGTACAACGGCACCTTTCTAGGACCCAAGTGAGCCGGTCTCATGACCGGCAGCCCGCATAACATAACATAAACTTGTAACAAACTTCCCTACGCCCAGCTACACAGTTATTTTACCTTGTAGTGATAATCGATATTTTCCAAACGTAATTTTCTTTAAGATCTCCACACCGGCCTTTAACTTGTGATTTGATTTTATTGAAAATATTTATTGCGAAACAGCATCGTTCAGAAATAAGCAGATAAGAAGTATTTAGGTTTTATTGTTTTTACTTGATTTTTATTTTCAAGAAACACAAAATTTCGTCTCGTTTTGAGTGCAGGTTTGGCTGCTTGGCTCAAAAAAGTTGTAGTGTTTTTACGGTTTGATCATAACGCCAAATTTTTATTGATTTATGCAGTCTTTCAAACCAAACTTAAAACTAAAAGTGCTGTATTTTTTTGTTATGGGTCTTGGCGGTGTGTTCGTCTTTTTTACTTTATTTTTTTTTTTTTAGAAGATACGGTTTTTTAATGTATTCACATTTTATGGAATTAAAGGCGTCGCTGCAGTTTGGCGTTTTTTTTTTGTTTTTTTTTTTTTTTGTTAATTGCAAAACTAACCTTGATTCATTAAGATGTGATATTTTGGGACAGAAATTAGAATGAAAAATAATCGAGGCAGCAATGGCAATAACAAGAAACCGCACATAATTGGTTATAAATAAAAAAATAAAAAAATACTTGAAAAAAGTTTAAGCTTAAGTGACAAAGAACGGACCACGCCTTTTAAGCAAACATGCTGCTTGATAAAAGCGCACACAAATTTGTGTTTAAAGGTCTGCCATTTAAAATGCAGAAAATGAAAAAAAAAACTCTTATAAAAGACCACAAATATTTTAAGTTTGAAGATGTTTTCAAATAAAACTTTTAGTTTATTTTTGGATCGCTGATAATTTGTTTTTCGTGACATTGAAATTTGCCTCTCGTCTTTCTCGCTTCGCAGTGGCTCTTTCTTCTTCAGTCTGTTAGTGTGACGTTTCCAAGCTGATCTTTCTAAAAGTTGGGTTCAAATTTGTAAATTTAACAATTAGCTTATTAAATTTGTAAAATTAACCTCCAATTTTTGACTTGGATTTTGAATGCCATTTCAATTTAAATTTGATTTAAATACAAAATTGAGTCAAACAGTTGCTATTTAAATCAAACTTAAACGGCCTGCCGTGCCCATTTAAAATCGATTTAAGTTTTTCGTACTGCCATATGATTTTGACAGTTTGGTTTTGTTCTGCAAATTAAGAAAATTGCACATGTTTCTTTTTTTTTTTTTTTTGTTCCATAATTTGATTTTTTATTATTTCCAGAAGGTAATCAACTTCAGTGGCAGTGAAATTGGGAATCCTTTTATCACTTTTGCTACTCATTTTAAAAATTTTTACAAAACAATTTATTATTTTCTAAGCTTTTCACAATTTCACTTGCTTCCAAATTTGTTTAAACAGCTGTTTTTTATTGAGTTATTGATAATTTTTTGACACTTACATTGTGCTGCCGTACTTTTATTACAATTAATTACCAAAAATAATTTTAGACTGTAAAAGAGATAGCTATTTTAAATCCAACTTAAATTTTGTATTTAAATCCCAAGTCAAAAATCGGGGGTAAGAAACTAAACAGGGCTTTTCAATTAGAATTCGACATTAAAACAAGTTCTTGCCCAATAGTTCCTGCGAATTTTATGAGAAAAATGAGACAAAATAAAACAAATGGCCACCTGCCAAAGGAAAAAAATATATGAAAATGAAATCAAGCCAAAGAACATTTGATCCATAGGCTGCTTTTAAGTTTTATTTCAAAAGTGAGCTTAGATAACTGAAACTGGGAGTTTTAACTAGACCGACGTTTATTTCAATGTGGGTGATGAGGGGTGTAGCGTTTGCGAAACATCTGGCTGTCGACCCTGCCAAAGGTTTGCTTTATCTTCCTGGTGTATTATAAAGCAAAAAAAAAACACTTTTTGTAAAATTGAACCCCAAATCACGTCGAAGGAAATTTAAATACATTAAACAAAAATCTGGAGTTTCAAAACTTTTGTAGCGGCCATACGACAAGCGAAGCAACCTCTTAAAGTAAGAAAAAAAAGTTACAAGTGTCCAATCAGTAGTAAGGAAATTGATACTTGAACCTTTTAATGGAAAGTGGCAAGCCAGCTTTTTCAAATATAGAACAGAATCTTGAAACTCAGACAGTAACATGTGAAATCGATTTTTAAGGCGAAGTCTCAAAAAACTAAGATTTTCAACGGCAAGCAAATGTTTTAAATTTGTCTACCTATTTTCCAAACTTATTCTGTAACTTCAATGCCAACATTTTCAAAACCCCTGTTTGGTAAATTTAATTGGTGCAGCTCAAAAAATATTTTGAATGAAAACCCATGTCCGTTAGCATAATCAGCTAGTATCGCCCAGAGAAACATTAAGCTGGTAAAAGCAGGCATCAGTGTTGACTTCGTATACATAATTGTTTCCTTTTGAAAAGTTTAAACTTGAACCAAAACCATTTTTTTCACATATGACACACAATAAACCCCACCTTTTATCATAAAATGTTTAATGAAAAAAGAGGAACAACAAGAACACTAAAATCTCTAAGTAAAATGTATCTTTAAAATGTCAAACATGAAAAAATCCTGTTAAATTATCAACGATTAGTCATGCCAAAAATATGTTTGCATCTCCTCTCTGCAGCCATCAAACAGCAGATACATTTGAATTTCTTTGAGTTTATAATAATAACAATAAAAATAAAACAAACAAGAAAACCGAAAAAAGACAGCAAGAAATCCTTGCAGATTCAACAGAAATTTGTTTTTGTTTTTATTGTTGCTGCTTTAAGATACTCGTACAAAACACCTAAATGGCGTTAATCTGTGAATTATTGCCCAAAAGCATGCCAAAATGTATTAAAGCATTCAAAGCTCTAAAAACCACCACAGGTAGACGAAAAGGTTAATAAATGATATTCAAAAATGTAAGTTGCTTATGTGTATGTGTATGGGCATGTGTTGGTGTTGAGTCTTCCTGGACATATGCATTAGTGATTCTTGTTATGATTTTGGGGTTATTCATGTTTGAAGTAATTTAAAAAGTTTTGTGATATTTTCGGGTTTAAGCTTCAACGAGACAGATCAACAATAAAAAAGAGACGCAGTTACGAAAACTTTCCTAATAAAAACGTTTTTTATATCTCGTAAAGCCACTTTTCAAATATATTATATATGAAGCCAAGAAATACTCTTTTGAAGTATATAAAATGAAATTCGACTGATGTGCGATTCATGGATTCATAACATGGGGCGTGGTGTTGCATTCCCTTAAACTTATATATAAATGTTTGGTGTTAGTAATTTGTATAAAAATATTTTTTTAAAATGCAAAAGTTGTATTTTCTATTTTTTCAAAAAATTGTGGAAATTGGTATGTAAAAGTGCTTCACGAAAAATTGCCAAAAGTCAATTAAAGACTTCAAATAAATTATAAAACTTTTCGCTCAAAACAATATAATGCCAGTTGTTTAAAATTTCGCAAAATTCTGAAACGTGTTACTTATTTAAGCCTGATAAGCAATTTAAAATAATTTATTATGTATTGCGATTATCGGGCTCAAGTTCTGTTTATATTATTTTTGTGATTGATATTAATTAAAGAAGACAAAGAAAACATCAAAGACATTTAGCAAGTTGAACTACTCTAGCTGTTTCCAAGCCGCCACACTTTTCGTCAGCCTACATCATTGAGTGAACTCAGGGGATCATGTTTCTAAAGTGACAAACATGACACTCAGCCATCTAAATTGTTGTATATTTTCTGTCTAAATAGCACTTGGGTGGCTGAGTGTTGCTTTAGAAACATGAGACCCCGAGTGCAAGGACGGGTGCTGACGAGAAGCGTGGCGGCTACGAAACAGCTAAGTGTTAATGTGTTTTTTTTTCTTCTCTAACAACAAAAGTAATGCAAAATAATTTATTTGATTTAAAATAAAGCTGAACGAGCATGGATTTAAATTAAGAACCTCATAGAAGACACCAGCCATCCAACCACTTTGTGACAATTTTCTTTTGTGTTAAATTGGGTACTGTTGACTTTTATTACTTACTATTTATTTCATCCTTTCCCTAAATTATTTTACACCAAAATATTCAAGTTGATACGAGTATAAACTACATATATTTTATGTGCTCTGGTTTTTCCGCCAACTTTGTAAGTAGGCGAAATTTGGGTGCCGATGAACGACGTGTTGGTCGTGAAACAGTCATGGTGTGTACTCCAAGCCAGTTAGTCTACATCTTGTTTTCTTTAAAAATGTTCATCGCTCCAGTTTTATCACAAAAAAAAATCTTTCTCAGTTTTGAGGAAGTCAAAATCCAACTCAAGCCTGATAGCATTATACACAATCGAAAATTTTTCTGACAACACCATTAATAAAATATCTCAAATATCCGAAATTTAGGAGATAATTCAATACATCAACTTGAATATTTTTGTAAAAACTATTCACTGAAAGAATCTCAGCAACCTTTAAAAAAACGCTTTACCCAATAAAAAAAAAATTTCATTTTTATTCCAAAATATCAGTTGGCACTTAAATTCATAAACGAGATTCAAACTAATGTTTTGTAATTTTATCATACATGCGGCAATCCTCTTAAATGCAAAACTAATTTTGAAAATAAATGTATGGAAAAGAGAGATGATGCCAGCAAACTGATGATAAATAAACTCCTCCTTTCTGGCAGCCGCTCACAAGAGAAACAAAATACTTTAGCGTATGAGTAATATCAATAAAAATATTCCTTCTACCTGCATTTTTTTTTTTTTTTTTTTGATTAGTTTTCAACTTTTAGCAGAAATTTCTTAAAACTTCATTTTAAAAGCTGTCGTTTATGTTGAGCATACGTTTTGTAAATGTTTAAGGAAAAACCTACTTGAGGTTGCAATCAGCTCGTGTAGCATGATTAGAAATAATGATGTGTACAGCAGTTCATGAGCCATATCCGTTTCCGCTAAAACATTTTCACACACACACACACACGACCACCCACAAGCTTTGCAAATGGCAGCAACTCCTGTTATTTACATACTTCAACAAAAAAAAGAAAAAAAAGCAAAAAGAAGAAGATGAGGAAAATATTCCTAAAAGAATAAAAAGTTGCAGTAACAACGACAATGATATTTCATCGTTCATTCACTCACTACTACTCAGCGTTAGTTTGTGAAACATTTTGCAAGACCCTGAACAAAATGACTTGAAAAGAAAATCTCTAAGAAAATGTATTTTAATTTAAATTTGTTGCTGTTGCTGTGTTTTCTTCTCCTTCTTCATCTGCTCTTCCGCTGTTTTGCTCTGACTTTTTGATATTTTGAAAATTCTAAGTGATTTTTGTTGTACTCACAGTGATTGACACAAGCAGTGTATTGCTGGCTAAAGACAGCAGCTTAAAAGAGTTGCAAGATGAAAGCGAATAGCTTTATTGAAAGGCATAAGTTTGTTTTAAAACAAGTATGGTGAGTAAATTATTGTCTGTCGCAGGTTTAATCAGTATATATGATGCTTGTCCCTTCCCTGATTTTTTAGCAACATCATTTTGAATTAATCCTTTTAAATCCATGAACGTTGTTTAGGGTTCCGGTTTCGCTCTATGAGTACCAAGCCCTAAAAAATATAACACCTTCAGCTTGAAAAAGTGTTTTTTCGAGACATTGTAATTAAAATTTAAAAACTCAAATATGAACTTAATTATTTATTTGCTTTAATAGCCAATTGATGGTAACTCGTTGTATAGAAGATTGCAGAGAAAAGTAAAAGAGTTGCAAAACGCAAAGAAATGTTTGCTGTGTTAAAGATTTGTTTGAACATTTCTGATTCTCATTATGTTCATGGGAATTATGGAATAAGTAGTTAAGTTTCAAACAAACTTTTAAGAATTTTTCAAGTCTAGTGATGAGTTGACTAGCACCAACCAAATGCCGTCGGCATATAGACAGCTGAAAAAACAGCAAATATTTTTTAAAAAGGTTTATTTTGTTACCTAAATTAATTAAAAAATTTAAAAACTTTAAATTTTACAACTCTGGCTCAGAAACTAACAAAGTGTCGTCTTTGTCTAAGTTCTTGTATATATAGAGACATACATACATACATACCACATATCGTACGAATGTCTTCATTAAACAAGACGGCAACGGCAACAGCAACAACAGCGACAGCAAATGCCCAACATTTTAAGAATTCACAAGAGGAACAAAGATGTGTAGAGTGGGATGCATGAGTTTTTGTGTGTAAATTGAAATGATGATGGCGGTTGTGGTTGTGGTGGTGGTGGTCTGGCCCAGTTATGGCATCTGATGTTACGTGCAAAACAGTATGTAAAACATTTTGTCATTGTTTGACAATTGTTTAAATATTTATTCATTGCGTTACTTTATAGTTTTTTTCTTGCTTTTCTTTTACTTTTATTTTCTTTTTGTATTTTTGGACAACAATTGCTTCTTTGTTTTGCAGAAGGCTTAAAATTTTGGATTATTTAACTTTTGACCTTTCATTTCACACATTTTTTTTTGTTACATGTTAATTTGTTAAAAGTTCTTTTTGTATATTAAACAAAAATAGGAAAAAACGAAACCTTTACCAAAATTAACACAACAAAAGACATACGAAATTGTTTTTCATCAGGTTAAAAAGGTTTGATGAGTTTCAGTCTTTTTAAAATACAATATGCATAAAAGAATACTACTTGATTTTACAAATTTATTGATTTTAACATTTAGATTCAAATGCTACTGTGTTCAAACGCGGTTTAGTGCAAAGAAAATAATGTTGAAAAAAAAAACTTTTAAGACTCAAGTTCAACAAAACTGTTCTGTAATTTAACTGCAGTTTAAAATTGATCAGTGAACCATTTGTTATTGATTGTTTTCAGAAATAGAAAGAAATTTGGCAACGTTGCAAAAAATATCGAACAGCTGGTGTTTTTGTTTTGTTTCACTGTTAAGATAACTGAAGCTTAAACGCAAAATTTTCTACGTTTAAATGTGGTTTAAATATTCACTGATTTAATGATTACTTGGCCTAAATGTAAATTTAACCAAACTCCAAGATGAATTTGCATTGACTTTTTAAGCACAAACGGCATTTATGGTGTATTTATTGTAATTAACATATTTTCTTGTGATTCACTGATATCGAACCTGTCCCTTCATCGTTCCCATAAATTCATTTGGTTTATAATTATTAATCGGCAGCATATGTTCTTTCAAAAACTAAAGAACTTTTTATACAAATCTTAAGTAAAGCAAAGTATAATATATAGAAAATTTTTATCACTATACACTATTCATCAAATAAAAGAAATATTTGCTATATTTAAATAAAATATTGCCAGCCTTTCAAATATAAATACCTACAACACACTACTTCGAGAAAAATGTTTTTAGTATTATTTGAAACCACTTTCTTGACACATGTCCATTACTCCGATAATTTTGCTTTACTACGAATAAAGTAAAATAAATATTTAATGCATCGATCGTGATGGATGAAGGCTGCTTTTCTTTCTGTTATAGACAGCTTTGTGATTAAATAAAAAAAACCGGTGTATATATGCAGAGTTTGTATTTTTGGTGAATTTTTAAAGGCAAACATTTAAAATTTCTTTAATAAAAAAAAAAGAAATCTTTTTTTTTTTTTGGTACCTTTTTGATTTTAATATTGTTCGATTGTTTGAGCTGGAGGTTTTCTTGTTTTTAATTATTTATTTATGCCGATATTTGGCTCTCCTTCTGGTAACTTTTTCAGGGCAATAACATTAAAAAAATAATATTTAATATAAATATTTGCAGTCTAGTTCATAAACATTTATTATTCAATTGATTATCAAAGATTTAGGCCACAAAAGCCAAACAGAAAAAATTTAACAGAAATTTATATTCAAAAATGAAATTTATATTCAAAACCAAATTAATAAAATTATCATTTTTAAAAAATAATTAATAGTATTTTCTATATGAAATCGTCGGCCTTTGTTTGTTTTATTAATATTATTAATAAATTGTTGAGCCTGAGATCACTTTTATTCTTTTTATTTTTGGCGCTGTCTCTTCTTTTCGCTACCCCTTTGTGTGCCTTCATTGGGAAAATTAAAAACAGTGGCAAAAATAAACAATATAATATCATTAATATGTGACATATGCGCGAATCAACATAATCTGCTCGACACGACCAAGTCGCGTCTTATAAACCCATTTCATTACGTATTCGCGCAACGGCTGGCTCGTCGCTGGTGAGATTTGTCGTGTCCTACAAACTTGCTGTAAGATTAAAGAGTTAGTGATCTAAATACAACTATTTGATCTCAAACAATAAAACAATACTAAGGACATTTTTAAAGAAATTTGCTACTGTGTTCAAACGCGAAGCAATAAGCTTCTGAGTAAGCAATTGAGTAAGAAGCAATAAGCTTCTGTAAGATATAAAACGGACACGTCACTTCAAAGTTATGATAACTTGTCTGCAGCAGCCTCTTCAAAAATTTCTTATATTAGAAAAAAAATCCCAAATACTAATGAGTTATTTTTTGGTACGCTAAAAAAACAATTCAATCCATTTGTACTTAAAATTTAACACAACGGCACCTTTATAGGACCCAAGTGAGCCGGTGTCACGACCGGCACCCCATGTAACATACTTAAAACAATCCCAAGTGGTGTCAGACGTAAGTACGGATTTCCTTAGATCAAGTACGTTATGCTTGTTTTAAGTACGGATTTTTCTTAATACTTAATTTTAGCCATATTCAATCCCCGTTTCGAATTGATTTTAGCCATGTCCAATCCCAGTTTCGGATTGAATATACCTCAAATCCGTGCTTAGAGACAAAAGACGCCGTTCTGGATTTAAGAACATTGGCATTTACCATACTTTTAATACCATCTGAGATTGATTTAAGTTCGGAAGGATTGAATTTGTTTTGAGTGTGATGATTGATTATGCACCTGATTCGATGTTTCTGAAGTCCATCGAATCCCAAATTCGTAGCAGAAATATTCCGCTCTACCAGCTTAATTAAATAATAATTTATAAACCAAAGAGCTAACTCTTTGCCGATTTGAACCTGGAACCTAACTACTGCCAGTCCAGCCACTCTACAAATTCAGCCATCACAGCAATTATAAAATTAAAAAAAAAAATTAAAAACTTATACAAGCACACACAAGTAAGTTCTAGTTATAAATTCTCCCAAGAATTTCGTACTCATTTTAAGCCATAACAGGATGGATTCTCTTCAATAATCCCCAGTCGGCTTGTTTTAAGTAAACTTATGCGTCATGCGTACTTGAATTTCCCAGTGTGCCTCGTACTAAAATCAAGTAGAAAAAACTTAAATTTAGAATGAGCTTTTTCGTTCTGTGTAGTTGACCTTCTTTTTTTCTTGTTACACAGTGTAATGCACTTATTACATACAAACTTGATCTTTCTGCATCAGAATGGTACTAATACATATCGTATCATGTATTTGCTTGTTTCAGTTTATTTCTTAGAAAGTGCATACATTTTTACATACATATGTAAGTAAGTATGTCATATGTGGGCATGGACTTAAAATTACTGATAATATAAAAATTTTTCAATTCCTTATCTCTAGAAAATTTTAACAGAACAAATCTTAACTGCTTGGCACCGTACATTAAGAATATTTACATATGTATGTCTAGTAGAACAACATTTGTTTGCTACAAAACTCTTTGTTTGAGTTTGAAAAGTGTATTTAGAAGAGTAAATCTGCTCTCTTAAAATAATAGTTCGTATTACTAGAGAATAAGCAACAACAATGAAGAATTTAGAAAAACAAAAACTAATACATAACATTTTGTTTTGGACAATGCAAAATAGTACATACATACATACAAACACACATATTATTCGTACGTACAAAAAGAGACTTTGAAAAACACTTGTAAGAATTAATGAAATATTAAAAGAAAAAAAAAATAATAATAAAATGTCTTATTATTAATAGATTCTGGGTTTTTATTCTATTGCTTTTTTCGTTTGGTTTTTTTTTTTACGAACGTTCGTTCTTTCATGTTGATTCGTTTAACAAGTGTGTGTTGTTGGAGATGGCTGTACGAGCGAGCATTAACAGCAGTGGTTGCTGTAGTGGTAGTTGTTTATTGTACGAGAATTGATGGCTGATTTTGTTGTTGCTATTTTCATATCCCCCACCAACAATAGTTCTTTAGCAAGTTGTGTGTTCAGTTTTTGTTCTTAGATTTCGTTAATGCTCGTGTTTTCTTAATAAAGGGGAGCTTCGTGCTATTTTTCTTTTCTGAAATCGTGGGGTAAAAAAGAGAGTTTGCTCGCGTTTAGTGTCTCGTGTGTTGTGCTGTGACAATGTACATATGTGGTTGTGTTGGTCGTTTGGTTGGTATTTCTTCTAATGCTCTTGTTGTTGCTTTTTGAGTGGTAAAGCACAGCAAACATTTCAATTGAAAACTAGCAAATTTTTGATACCTACATATACATATGTACATATGTACCTGCTGTGAGCTGAGAAATGTTTTATGGACAAAGAGGTGGTTGTGATGGCGTTGCAATTTCATATGGTAACAAACAGGCAATTTTCTCTTAATATACCTAAAAGGAAATCATTAAAATTGTAGTGACCATTTTATGCATGCTTTCTCAAAAAGGGCTGACTTTCGACTTTTATCGTCAGATGAAATAAAACTATATATTTTTAGATAGTTTCTCCCACGTTTCCTTTTTTTTTTTTTTTGGAACCCCCGATAAAAATAATTGCAACACGAGAGGCAAGTAAATCCTGATTCTATCTCTTGCAAAAGTATTTGAAGAAATTCATATAGTTACACGATTACCTCATTTTAAGTTAGAAAATCGAATTAAAGGGATTTCTCTCACATTAAGCTTTTCTCAATATGTGAGTAGGTAGTAATTAGTTCATGGTTAAATCCACGGAGGGCATAACAAGCATATAATAGAATAGCTTAAGATTTAATATTTAGTTATTTTGACCCCTTTTTTCTCTAATATTTTATATATTTATTTGAGCTTTAGGTCTTTTAGAATTTGAGTAATTATTTTTGTCAATATTTCGCTCTCCTTCGGATAGCTTCTTCAGGACAATAATAATAAAAAAAAAGAAGAAGCTATCCGAAGGAGAGCGAAATATTGACAAAAATAATTACTCAAATTCTAAAAGACCTAAAGCTCAAATAAATATATAAAATATAAGAATAGCTTAAGTGTATGTCGCAAGATCTGGGCAAACAAACCGCTCCCATCAACCTAACCTAACATATGTACTTTGCTGCAAATTGAAATAAAATGCTGATTTTTAACTTCAGTATTTTTCAGTATTAGGTATTATAAAGTATTTGCCATCATGCTGCATTGATTGCATGTTGACAAAAAACGATATTTGAAAATGTTTTTGCCAGTTTCGTTTTTTATATTACGCCTGTATAACGCATATATCAGAGCAGATGTAACCCAGTTCCAGTCTTAGTTTTATTATACTGAGCTTGATTATTATGGTAATAAAGCTTGGAAAACACTTCACTGTTACGGAAACGTCAAGACGCCACATGCTTCTCGTGAACTTCTATTTGACTTTCATTTTTGGTGTTTGGGAAATTTTATAAAGTAATTATATTAAGATTTCGCTAAGTCTTATAGAGTTGCTTTTAATTTTTACTAGTTCAATCATTAGTGCTAATGTTTGCAGGGCAATAAGCATGTGTGAATGTGTATGTGTGTGTGTTTTTCCCCATTCTTAACAATTTCCATTATTCTTTTTTTGTGTGTTTTGTTTGTTTGATGCATTTCAAATATTTTTTGCAGTTCTGTTATTGTAGATAAACACTGCGTGTTTTTTTTCCTTCTACATACATACATATTTGGACATTATAATGTATCTCAACACGTCTGATTGCAGTGTTTGTATCCGTTGGATACTCTTGCTTGTTTGCCTTGTTCATTTACTCAGAGTAAGCAGTTTTTTTCTTTAGCTGCTTCTTTTTTCACTTGATTTTGTTTTACTTTTTCGCTACTGGATGTGTTATTTGCAGTCGTTTTTGTTTAATTTACAAAAAGTCTCTTTGAATACGGTCTGGTCTCTCTTCTGTTGTGTTCTGTTCGACGAGTTGTATTCGTAACTAAACTCTTGGTAACTCTTGCTTTCTTTGCATTATCACTTGTTGTGTTTAAGGCGTTATATTTCGTTGTTGTTACTGTTGTGGTCTTTAGTCTTTTGCATGTAATGGACTCGTATGAGTCTTGATAATTTTATTGTTTACGACGATGACGACAACGGCGGCGACGACAACGACAACGAGGAGGAATAAAAAAGTGTAAATTTTTTTTCAGAACCCAAGTAAAATATGAGCAAGACCATCAGATCTGTGTGTGATTTTCTTTCATAGAAAACAAAATAAAAAGTTGGACCCACTCAGTGACTGATTGACTGGCTGCCGTACTGACTGACTGTCAATCGGTCTTGGCCTCCTGGCTGATGGCTGTGTGTGCGCGTGTGTGTGCGCGCGTGTGTGTTTGCGAGTGTGTATTTCTGTTGGCGTACTTGCAGGCAGGCAGCTTATGGTTGTGTATTGTATTCTGTATGGTTCGAGTTAATACGCTGTGCTGGGGTAATGTTAATGTTGCTGCTGCTGCTGCTGCTGCTACCGCTGCTGACTTTTGTTTTTATTGTTGCTGCTGTCTGTTTTGTCTTGCTGGTTGGTTGGTTTGATGGGTCTGGCGTTGCTTGTATACTCTTTTTGAAAATAGTTACAAGATGTTCATCGAAGTGAATAGAACATCTAAGCGGATGGTGAACATTGGAACGGCTCTAAATAAGAATTGCTGATTTTTTTAATCTTAAATATCATCCATCTCCAAAAACAGAACATCAGCAAAAAATAAAAAAAAGCAAAATCAAGTGGATCTCCTCTTGCTCTGCCAAAATTGTAAATTGACATCATCCAGTCGTGTGTGCGTGTGTATTGGATGCATGTTGGATGTTCGTTCGTATACGTACATATTGTGTGTGTGTGTGTGTGTGTGCGCTATGTGTGATGTTGTGTTGAGGCGCATTAATTGTGTCTGTGTGTTAAATAAATAGCTCTTTTTCGTATTGTTAACGTTTTCAAGCATTTCATTGGGTCTTTGTTGTGCTTTTTTTTTATAATTTTTTGTCTGAAACTGCAATGAATTTGTGAAAAATAAAGAATAAGTAGCAACAACAACTTTAGCAGTTAAAGAGTATTTATCTGTAAGAGCTACCGAGAGTATCAATGCGCGGCATATTCAAAAATTATATTATAACTATAGTAATGGAAAAAACACAACTTACTTCTACAACGCATCTGTTTTTCTGCAACACAAAAGAAAAGTGACCAAATTTTTATTTCAAAGGAAATCAAAGAAGTAATCAAGAAAATCAGCAAGTGAAATTAATTGAAAAAGAACTTTAAAAAAATATGCATATGTTTTTCTTTTAAGGAAAATTGCCAAAGTGATAAAATAAATTATTTAATGCAATATGAAAAATTCTTACAATCTCTATGGATAAAAGCACAATAATTAAGTGCATCAAAGAAATCTAACATTTTTTCCAATAAACAGAGTAAAAAAAAAATTTAATTTACTCAGAAAAAGAAGAAAATTTTTTTTGAAAAATTCTTAAACCTCAAATAAGTGCATTTTTATAAATAAATAAAGTTCTAAGTGGATTCTGTGTCTGAAACAATGTTATCTCTAAAACAATATACCTACCTACATATGTACATTTTTACACACAACCAAACGTTTACATTGAAATGTGTATAAAAAAAAAATAAAATCAACATTTTAACGTCAAATAAAGGGGAAGAAAACATTAAAAAAGCAGATAAAAGAACAAAATATTTGGTATACGACCACCATCATCATCATCGGCAGCATCAACAACGGCCAACAAATAAATGACTGGCTGCTGCTAAAACTTAAAAAAAAAAATAAACTTCCTAGTGCTAAAAATACAACCCAAGAATTTGCCTGTGAAAGTGTTTGGGTTGAAAAACAAAAGAAGAAGAAAAAAGAAAACACTCACAAAAACAAAATAATCTAAAACCGAACAAGAAAAAAAAAATTCAGTTTCCAACATACAATTTTTTTTTGTTAAATAAAACAAACAGAAGCATTTATAAAAACAAGCAAAGAAAACAAAAAGTCTTAAATCTGAATGATATTTTAGATTTTTTTACGCCTTGGATACATATTATTGAACATTTTTTGGAATAATTTTCTTAAATCTTTTTTGACTCTTTGGATTAAATAAAACATTTCTTGCAAGAAGGTAAGTGGAAAACAACTAAGTTAATTATAGTTAAAATCGTTTTAGTTAAAAAATTTAAAAAATCTCTTCTTCGACGTTATTTGCAGATAATAACTTTTTAGTGTCATAAATTAGTCAAGTGATATAGTACTTAGGTATAAACAAATTAATTATCAATTCAATTAAGATCCCAACGATCGGCAAACAGATAACATGAAGTTTTGTATTAATTTTAGGCTAAAGAACGATAACACATTATGTCAGCAGTGTTAAAAATTTGAGAGATAAATTCCTAAAGACTCGTTTCTGGTTTCAAATTGCTTTTAGTTTTGGGGAGTTTTTCGACGCAATTCCAACATTCCAGGTATATAAGGATCGATTTTCAGTTACTATTATTATTTTTTTTTCCAGATGCGTACAAAGGGATCGATTTCCAGTTATTATTTTTTTTTTTTTTTTGCCTGTTTTTTTTATTTGCGAGCAAAGTTTTCGTTTGCATTGAAAATAATAATAAAAATTAAGAAAAAACTTTTATTGTTTTCAATACAAATATGCGAATGAAAAATTCGTTTTCATTAAAATAAAAAAAAAAAAATTTTAAATTTAAACAATTTTATGACAAATCCCAAACGAACGAAAATTAACACAATCTACAAACAAAAGAAGAGGGATGGCTAAGCGCTGCTGCTTAAAAACACTATGCAATATGTTATGACCTGGGTTCGAAGCAATTTGGGTGCTGAATTTCGTGGTGAATGTGCAACAGCCACGGTATCAGGTCTTCAACTTCAGTTTTTTCTTCTGTGTTCTTTAAAATATTGGCCACTACAATTTTATCACGAAAAAATATTTCTCAATTCTAAAAAGTCTGATTAAATAATTCAGAGAAAAAAAATGATTTAAGAGGAGAACTCCTTAAGTTTTTTTTCTAGATGTAGAAAAATAATGAAATTTTGAAAATAAAATTTTCTTAAAAATAATATCGAGTGGGCCGTCTACTGGTTCAACTTGGAAGCACCATTTGTTTCGAATCTTCTCATTACGAATGCCATGCTACTCTGCCATGAAATTAACACAGAACGCAACGAATCGCCGCAACGTTATAAATTTAATTTCCTACTGCTGGTTATTCGAGGAAACGTGCTAGTGAAGTGAATCTGTGCATTGTGAAGGAAATCTATGCTAGTGATTCACTACACTAGGCATAGAAAACAAGAACGAAGGAGTATAAACAATTTGTTTTTGCGTTTCATAAAAAATTTTACCTTTTACTGGTGAGAGAGATACGCCGCGCTCAACTACCTGCTTAATTTTATACTTGCAGTGTATGGAAAATACAAACAGTTCTTCATATTTTCACCTCTTTGCGGCTGTTTTTCAGAACAGCCACCAATGACAATTGATCGGACACAAGTAAATATCGATTAAAAAAAAAATCACTTGGGAATGAATTTTTTTTTTTCATCTTAGTGGTTACTTTAGTATGCAAAATTACTGTATTTGGAGCATTAAAAAACCCTCACCCAGTGTGTATGAACCCTTACCGGTGAACCAGTGACTGTTTGGTGCAGCTTGTACAGCAGAGAAAGCAATTGGCTCATATTTCTTTGAAAATTAGAACGGCGCAACCATTATAGTCAAGGGAGACCGATTTTTTTGTGCCCGCTTTTCATGATATTGATGTGAACAAGATGGTCCACATATTTCATATCTTAATCTATTTATCATGCAACAAATGTTCGAAGGTCATTCAAATAAACGTAATGGGAATGGCAATTGGCCGGCAAAAAGCTACGATTTGATACCGATGAACTATTTTCTTTAGGGTAAGACAAGTGTTAGGCTGACAAGCCAGAGCCAATTGAGCATTGAAAGGCAAACAATAGTGATTCTATTGCCGAGATGCGACCTCATACACTACAATAAGGGGGGTGCATGCCGCGGCAGGCATGTGCATGAAATAATATTCCATTGCTAAGCGGAACAACAACAAAAAGAATCAGTTTGGCAACATTTAAACAGCTCTTGCATTTTTAAATTCAAACTATTAAATGGCCCACCCTTTGGAATAGGCAGGGCTTTCGAGTATAGTGACGAGTTGTGGGCCACATATAGACGGCTGAAAAGCTAGCTGGAAAATAATCAAAGAGGTTTTTAAACCTAAAATAAGAACTTCCATTTGGCTTTTATATCAAATATTAGTTTCAGTTTTGAAGGAATATTTGCTCTGATCCCAGGAGTCATAACTAAGTTTTATTAAACTCGGTAGAACTGAAATGTCCCTTATAAATAATATTTTACAAGGACAAATCCAAATTTCTTCACACACCTCAGTAAAATGTTTGCAATTTAAGGTAATGATATGATACCACCTAAAATCCTGAAAGACTTCAAACTATTTCGTTTTCGTTTTCGTTTTCCAGCCCAAACGTGAGTTGCTGTGACACATCCCATAACTGTACAGAATACTGAGAGTGTGTAAAATTGTTTTAAGCGTGTAGAAACAAATGCGTCTGTGCGTGTGTGTGTGTGTGTTTTTCTCTGATGCCATAAACGGTCGCGTTGCATTGTACAGGAAATCTTAATTCTTCTAATTTCCTCAAACACTTCCTCATTCATGCATCTCACAAAATTGGAAATACAAACAGACAACACAAAGATGTGTGGTGTATTTATAACAGAAACCAAGCTTCAGAAAATTTTCATTTTGCCTGACCTTTCCAACATTACAAATTATGCTGTTTGTTTCATAAAGATTCAGAAATCACACTAATGGTCACTAATTGGTCACCAGTGAGCAGGAATGTTTGGTTGCAGGTTTCCACCCCACTGAAGACTATGAATTGGAAGTGTATGAATTTATTTGTGTCAAAATTTGAAATGAAACCATTTGAACCGAGTAAAGACGAAAATAGCTGGAAGAAACGTTTTAGTGCCAGTTTACATTGTGCAAATTTAGTCGCTACAATTCCGATTTTGCGGTTGAAAGGAGACAGAGGAAACAGATCGACTACAGATATGATGTACGCCTGTAATTTGTTTTATACTCTCAGTCGTAATGGAAAAATTTCAATGCCAATGAGAAATTGTTGCGATAAAGATCGTACAATGTAAACGTAATTGCAAGTTGTAGAACATAAATTGGTACTTCATCAAAATTTTATAAAATAAACTTTTGAAAAACATACTTTTTTTTGACACAAAGTGGCAGTTTTCGTGTGATTTTCTATACTTTTTTGTGCCAGTTCAAACTTGCCTTGCTAATAAATGGTAGTGAAGCAATAACTTCAGCTGGGGAGCAACTAGCTTCCCACTAGCATCGATTTTGGTCTCAAACTTATTGCCAGCTGTTTGTATTTAAACATATTTTTCCCATCTCGTAAGCAAGCAGTTGAAAAATCAATTTTGTTTAATGTTAAATCGTTATGATATTTAATTTTTTTCGGCCTAAGAATGTTTTAGTTTCCCCTCACCTCTTTCCAGTGAGTGAGAAAGAATGATTAAGTTTTTTTTTTATAAAATGGACTACAGCTAGAGTTTATTAGAAAATTCAAATTGCATTTTTGTGCTATTTATATATTTCAAATAAATGACATATAAATGTCATTTATTTGAAATATGAAGAAATATTCTTTGTTGTTTGAGCACTTGTTATTTGAATTTCTATTTTTAAATGAAACAAAAGTCATAATTTTGTAACGCGAGCCCAAATATGTTTATAAATCACGTACAAGTTAATTGCTTTTAAGAGCATCGGGAGTCCACTAACAAATTTTCATTACGTTGGAAGTGAATAAAAAAAAAAACACTGACATATTTTGTCGTTCGTTTTTTATTTTTCGCAAAATATGTGTGCAGCTTTTTTGTGGCTTAATTTAATTTGCCGTAAACTATTTGCGCCAATGCAATTCGCTCGCCCCTCCTCCTTAAAGCTGGCTGACCTCGCAAAAACTCAACACTGGCAGCCTGAAACCAGCAGCAATTGTTACGTTGTTCGCGCACTCAGTGTTTCATAACTTCTCGGGTTACGCTGGTTGTTCTTTTTAGTATTATTATTATTGTTATGTATTTTTCTTAAGTTGTTTAGTTTGTGCTATTTCTTTTAATATACATTCTTTTTTTTCTTTTGCGCATTTTAACAATCATGTATGAAAGACGAGTGAGCACTCGTAAGAATACTTGCTAAAGAAACTGAAACTTATTATTTTATTTCTTTGCAATTGGAAGATACTGCAACAAATGTTCCAATAAAAACGCTGTTGTTTTGCTCTGCCATTGCTTGGTTTTAACCATGGCACTAGAAAGAAGATTTTTCTTAGTTTTTTTCTGTTTTTATTTATTTTGTACTTTTTTTTTCTCTCGCTCTCTCGCTGAATTTCAAACAAAACATTTATACTTTTTTGGCCATTAGCCAAAATATTCATGTTAAAACACACTTGTTTCTTTTTGTTCTTTCCTTTGGTCTACAAAAGTAGTTGTGCTGCTGCTGCTGCTGCTACTGCTGCTGGTGAATGAATGGTGAAGATGATATTTTTCGAATGCTGCCGCCTGCCAAGCAGCCAGTGATGGCCAAAAGCACCTTGTGCTTTAATTATAAAAACCATCAAGGCAAAATATATTGTAAATAAATCAAATAGTGTTTAATGAAAAGGTTGAAATATAATTAAAATAAATTTAAGCCAACGACAGCAAAAATAGCAACAACATTTGTAGTCTATTTATAGGTAATGTTGTAATACATAATACATCCCCATCCACTGGGCTGATTCGTTGCTTCTAGTGCCAACAGTCAAGTGAAGCTGCAAAGGCTTCATTTTGACAAGACCACCACCACACTTGCTGGTTGCAAGTGTCCTTACATCGTTCATTAGTCAGTGGCACAGCACTAGTCCAGAACCAGTATAATTGCCTTTAGAAACATGTTCCTCTTTGGCAGAGCAGATAGTTGTGTTATTGGACCCAGCTTTTGGCTGAGAAATATCTCAGCAAATCACTAAGTCTAGATCTAGACAAGTCAACAAGACTGAAAATGAGTTTCTCTTGCAACTTAAAGCAGTGCTTTGGCACCACATACGCAAGACCACTCCAGTCAAAGTAATGCAAAGGTAAGAAATCTCAATAGCTGCTTCAGTATAAATCTTAATACCACCCAGCACCCAGGCTGGATATAATGCAATTGCCTAAAAATTTGCTGCTCGTGAAAGCCAATACGGTCCAATCATTAAGTTCTTATGACAAGCCCCAGGCTTGACCTTTAATTGTGACTGCTCAATTTGATTTTCTGCACAAGTGATGCCTGCATACTGAAACAAACGTTGGTGAGCTGTTTTCAATGATAATCGCTAAAAATAGTTTTAATAAGTGACTCTCGTCAAGTGCCCTAATAGATGTGTGCAGATGAAACCGATTTCGTTATTGTTTTCAAAGTAACAGAAAACCGCAAAGCTTTTAGGTGTTCTGCAGGACTCGAACCGGCAACCTGGCAATGATTGCTGCTACAACACTCTACCAAGTCTTCCCCGAGATTGTTCATTTCATTTTGACATGTATACCCAAAACATCAGTGGCAGATAAACTATATGTTTAGTTGAAAGTATAATTAAACCAGCAATTTTGTAAGACAGTTAACATTTAAACTAATCCCTCAAGCAAAGAAAATTGTAGCTTAAGCGCCAATTACAACTACACTAAAAATACACATGCCAACTTTTATTTGGAAAACCATGAATAAGAAATGGTGAACTGATTTGCTGACGCCAAGTTTAAAAGTAAACGTTTTGCTAAACCAGAGAGAGTTTTAACTTCCAGTGAATTTTTGGGCATTCAAGAAAGATTATAAGCGAACTTGTCAGTTTTTATGACTTTTCCATGTTATCGCTATTTATAAAATTTTTTATAAATTAATTTTACTGGCAACTGGGAGTTTTTTCAAATCCTTTGTTTAATTAACTATATTTGCATGTATGTATGTATGCATTTTCCTAAGCATTCTTTGCACCAACATTTTGTGTTTGTTGGTTTAAACTGCTCAACAGTTTTGGAGAGATTAAAACACAAGAAACTCTTGTTTTTTTTTTCATTATTTTGTCTGTCTATTTTCCAACAACAATTAAGCACGTTTTTTACTCTTTTTCTTAGATGTTTTGAAGCACATTCTCCCTCTTTGCCCCTTGCAAAAAGAAAATACATGTTAGTGGCTGCTTGTTGAGCAAGCTACAAAAAAAGAAGAAAAAAAACGGATGTATACATAGTACACAGATACATGTACATAGATGTATGTATGTGTAAATAATTTTAGGAACCTGCAGTGAGTGACTGGCACAAGCAGATGCTGCCTACAAAAAAAAAACAGCCCCGTAGAAGGCAACCAAAAGGTGTTGCTTGTTAAAGCAATAAAATCGTAACAAAAAACCCTAGACTTTGTTGCAGAAAAAATTAAAATTGAAATAAAACTACAGCCTGCAGTATAATTAAACTCGTACAACTCATATTTACAAGTATGTCCTTCATTTTCAAGAAAGAGAAAAAAATGTATATGTACATATATTGTTAAGAATTCTATTTTTTATATTTAAAAACCCCAAGATTTTGTTCATGGTTGTTTATTTTTTCTGTTTTCTGCTCTTAAAAAAATATGTTGTGGTTTATTTCTTTATTAAAATGCTATAAATAAATAAAAAATAAAAAACAATAATAATAATAATAGTACCAACAATGTGTGTTAAATGGCATTTATGGCTTGAGTACTTTATTTGGAAGACTTTTTGGTTTCATGGGCGGCTGATAAACAGCACCGTGTATTGAAAAAGCAACATTGATGACGAATGCGTTAATAAACAAAAACCCTTAAGAAATAAACCGCAAGAATATGTACGCTAAGGAGTGTCGATTTAGCAAGCGATATGGTAATCGATGGCACAACGATTATTCGAGCCAAAAAAAGTTCCACCACAACATGCCAAACGAATTATTTTCGAGGCATCAGAATTTTAATTTTTTGTAGTTTCGTATGAGAGTCTCCTCCAAGAGGAGGTGGTAGGGCCACCCCGCTGGCACTGATTAGTATTAAAGGCCCTCACTTTTTTTTAAATTTTGCACCAAGGGTGTCCGTAGAGGTGTCGAATCTATGACCAACCCCCCACAATTTCTTTTGAATACAGCGTGGTACCCCACCGGCTTAGAGGAATTCCCATATAAAAATACAAAAAATTCACTTCGAAAATGATATAGTTTCTTGAGCTGAAGATCTTTTTTCGTTTATATATTTTTTGTATTTTATATTTAATTTTTTAGTATGTGTCTTTTTTTATATTTTAATCGAATATTTTTGTCGATATTTTGCTCTCTTGTAAAACAATTTTTTTTCAATGTTATTGTCCTGAAGAAGCTATCGGCAGGTTAGCGAAATACCAGCAAAAATATTCGAATAAAATACACAAAATATATGTACTAAAAAATACCTTCAGCTCAAGAAAATAATAAAATTAAATTTAGAAAAAGGAGTCGCATAAAACCAAATATTAAGTCTTGAAAATGATAACCTGAAATGTGGTAGTGGAATTTTTATGTCATGCCAAAACCTCTTAAAAAATCGATGGCACAATTTTTGTGACTCCAAATCGACCGACTCTAATGCAGGCGTAGACATATTTACACATATGTATTTATGTACTGGTTGATACAGTGGGGAAGCAATCAAGAGCACAATGATTTTTGTAAAAAAAAACAATTTGAAAGCACAACAGAAAATAATCTTTGGAGTTGAAAAGAAGTTAAAGATCAAAACTCGTGCAGCCAATGTCTGCACATATTTAAATGTTATTGTTTTAATTGGTAGAAAACGCAACCCCCCACTTAATGGATTGATGACAAAGTATTGCAGAATATTTTGTTATTCGAATCCAAAGAAACATCTTTGGAAATTTTGTGTTAAAAGCTGGCAATTTCGAACAGTTTTGTTTTCAAATTGCATTGCGTAGCATGCCTTCTTCCCCACCACCCACGCGTTTAGCATCTTCTTTAACGAAATTTTCTGAATCATCTGATTTTAACATAATTTTATAAACCCTCGTTTAAACCAGTACTGCAATATAACGATTTGCGCTGGCTCTCTGCCACAAAGTAGAAAAAGAGTACAAAAATCACTGCTCTTTAATGCTCAATTAATTCGGGAACAGGTCCATAGATCTATGTACTATATATACAGCTTTGCTAGGAAGGTACTTGTTAAAAAAAAGCGATAAATTCAAGCACAGTGGGTCCGCAACCATGGACAAACACTAGAGTCGGCTTTTTAAAAAAACTTGAAATATGTATAAACAAAAGTAAAGTTGGTTTTAAGTAGCAAAAGCATTAAGTGGGTGCCTCATTATCTATCGAAAATGCTCTCCCACGGCGTTAGAGTAAAATACCATCTCTAAAGAGAAGATTCTCAAACATTGAGCATCCCATGTAAATGCAAGATTGTATTAGTGGGACCAAAAACATCAAAGCAAAAAGTAAAATTTTAAAGAAAATTCTGCTTCAAGAGAGTTATTGAAAAAAAAAAAAAACGTTAATTAATGTCTTTAATTTATAATAAATAAATTTTACATTCCGAAAGTGTTGACTTTTAAATATGTTACTTGTTTGATTAAAGGTGTTGCTAAATGGGTCAAAAACAATTTATGCTGGAAACCTTTTGAAGTTGTCTATATTATTTAGCAGTGACTTCCACTTCCCAAAAGCATACTTCTTCGCTGCCTATACTTAGGACTCAGTATTATTATCACGTATTATTGAAGTACTGAAATCAGTTGCGCTCATGTTTTGTTTGTAACAATAAAATCGCTAGAATGTGACACTCATCTGTTAATTAAATACTGTTTTGTTATTGTTGTTATGGTTGGTCCGAAGGTGATGACAAAATGTAGATGATGTTGTCGATGATGTAGTTCAAGTACTGCCAAGAGTTGCTAAAAGGTGGTGGTAGTTGGTGTTGTTGGAATATATCTAAATAAAATACATAAATATCTAAAGCATGTAGACAGACGGACAGACAGACAGACAGACAGCAATTCAAAGGCAAACATGCCTCGTGCTGTTGCTGTTGTTGTTGTTGTTGTTAGTAGTTGTTGCTCAGTACAAAAAATAAATAAATAAATAAATTGTTGCTTGATCTTTAAACAAAACACAAGAAAAAAAAAAAAGTGAAAAAGAAAAAATGCGTTTCTTATAACAAAATTGTATTTTCAATTTCTGATTGCTGAGCGCTGTAACTGCCCCACTGCTGTCGCTGCCACCTTCGTTGTCGTTGTTGTTGTTGTTGCTGCTGTTGATTTTTGAGGCCAAGGTAGCCTGTGTTGAGTGACATTCGTGTTGCTGATTTTGTTGTTATCTATTTTTGTGGCAAAACAACAAAAACAACTCCGAGGAAAAAACAGTCGGCCTTTTTTCATTATTAATTTTATGGTTTATTTTTCTGTTCAACAATATGAATTTCTACATAAAACTGTTGTTACTAAAAAAGGCAGGGTGTGTTTTACTTCAATTCGCTGAAAAATGTTTTTATCTGCTTTTGGTAAAAGATACACAGACACACACACACTCACAAATTAGACAAAACGTCCGGTAAGACGAAAAAAAAAAAACATTAAAAAAGGCTTAAAACTAAAAACTGTTTTTTTTTTGTTCCTCTCAATGTGATGGATAAACATCATAGTTTTTTTTCTGAGTTGTTCTAATTATATTAGTGCAGTAAATTCAATCAAAACAATGATTTATGACGCATTTGCAAGCAAGAAACACAGACGATTTTAACATTTGTGCAAAAGCATAAGTGTGCGTATGCGTATGCGAGACTTAATGCAATCAAGACCACAAACTGCAAGCGATTTTTCTTTATTTCATTACAATGCAACCACAATATACAATCGGAGGAAAAACAATTTAGAATTGCTAAAACTTCATATTTAACCAATGATTCCAGAAAATCACAAAATATTTGTTTAGCAAAACTTGTATCATATTTAAATTGTGTTTAAGCTTTGTGCCAGGCTCGCGATGTCACTCGATTTCTTTCGCTTACACAGAAACATTAAAAACAACAACCAAGTTTTTTTTTTTTTGCAAGTAGGCAAGTGAGCGATCGAGTGATGTCGAGGGCCAGACAATAAGTACCACCAAATCAGTGCTCCATTGCTCTCCAGATAATGGTTCGCAACAGTGACAAAAAAGTCAAGTAGCACGTGTGTTTGCCATTGTCATGACGATTTTCAAATGTGTCCAATTATTTCAAATAGTAAGAGCTCAAAAGCAACCACTTGCAATGTTTTCCGCCAGCACAAGCCATATTTTATGGGTAGGGAAATGTGGACATTTGCAGAGCCGTTTTGCAGAGCCTTTTGCCCTGTACCCGGCAGCCACACCTACAAGTTCATTAATGCAAATCGACAACAAAAACTGCTTGTCATAGCCCAGGCTACACGCAAATTGATACACAGTTTTATTTTAAAAATGTCTTTGATAAAGAAATCGTTCAAAATTCTATGCAAAATGTAAATATGTACATTAATTAGTGATCAGCTGTTTGAATTGAACTTTGCATTACAAAACAGTGGTCCATTCGCGCAAAGTAAGAGTGTGTTATGAGTGTATTGCAAATTGATATTTAAAACATGAACGTTGGCGGCAGACTTATGCAATTGGAAACACAAATATTTTCAAACTTAGCTTGAAATTAGCTGCCAACAAAATTTGCCGCCTGCAGTCTTCATTGTGACCTGCTCAAATACGTAGTTGTTGATTTTCTTGATAACATCTCTGCATTCTGTGTGAGCAACTGTTTTTTTTAACATACAAACACACACACACACACGTGTTGATTGCAGATGTTTCTCTATGATAAATTTAATAAATATAATTTCAAGGATTTTTTTCCATTTATAAAAAAATGCTTTATGGCAAAATAAAAAAATAATTATGGACAAGTAATATTGAAAATAATTAAGTAATGCAGCAAAATTGTTAAAAATCTATTGAGCGATTGCCACATAACAAACAAGTTGAATTCGTAAAGATTTTTTGTAACATCTTAAGGCTTTTCAAAATGATTCAAATGGAATTAAAATGCATTTAATTAATAAAAATTGGTTTGAGTCTTACAGCTCAAACAAAACTATAGAACAATTTAGATGCGAGAAAGATTTTCTTGTGATGAAGTTGTAATGATCAACATTTTTTAAGGAAGACAAGAAAATTAAAGTTGAAGATTCACCTCGATAGTCGAGCTGCGGAAGTACAATTCGCTCTCCAGACCCATAAAATAATTAAAAATTTTAAATCATACAGGTTCGACCATAAAGTTAAATTAATGCTTAAAAAAACAATTGATACGACAGACATTAGCTCACAAGCAACGTGACCACTATTGTTTTGTTAAACTTGGTTTTAGACAAGTACATAGATGCCACAAATGAATATACATAAATATGAATACATTGAATAACACCAAGGAAAATTAAAATTGGAAAAAAAACATATGTACACAAAATTTCACAAAGATCATATGGAAGGCATTTTTAGTTTTGATTTGTTGTAGCCATGTCAATATGCAATGCATTTTTAGTTGATTTTATGTACATATTTCTCCAAAAGAAACAAAAAACTAGTGGTCACTTTTTTTTTTTTTTTTGAGAAATATTTCACTGAGTCGAATATTTCTTCCCAATGACTCGCAAAACAAATCTTTGGGAAAATATTTTTTACATTAAATTCACAATTCAACCATAAAACTTATTACAGCACCATCCACAGTTAGTTTTGATCTGTTAAAATTTATTGAAAAATAGTAAACTGTTCCTTTGACTTTTATTCCAGCTTACAACATGTTGCTTAGCAACAACTTTTATGTAAAAATTTTTATTTTTGCTCAGTGAATTCCTTAAGCATTGAACTTTGTCATTAGTGCTACTAATTGATACATATTTTCATAAAACGTTTTACATTACAACCCAAATACGGTTTGCCTGTATTGACACACTAAACTCTTAAGCAGAAACTAAAGTGTGAGTAATTGTCAAACGTAATAATTCAAAGTGCCGCATAATTGTACAAAAGAATAATGATAATTTGCTCGAAAAAAAAACAACAACGTTTAAGCTCGGGTTTCTTGGGAAAATTCAAACTATTTTGTAGCACGTAACAAACATTCTTTGAAAACAACTCATTAGAAATATAACTGCAATACTAGACAAAGAATGTACGGACTGGCCAGTCAATAAATTCTGTGCAAACCAATAACAGATAAATTTGCAAAGTTGCTTTTCATAATTAAATTGATTCAGTGAAGTAATAAATTTGTTTACTTCAAGCTCCAGTTGTGAAATTTTACAAGAAGGCACATGAATGCGTGTTAAACAATTTCATACGTTTTGATAACAACTTTAATAACTCGGTAGTGAAGGCAGTGAAGGTGCAGATAGAGAGCTTTAGATAAAAGAGAATAAATAAAAACAACACAACAAAAACAATAAAAATATGCATAAAGGTACGGTCAGACTATCAAACATTAGTCGTCAAATAACGTGACCACTGATCTCTAAAAATGCAAATATGGACACATCAAGACACACCAAAGAAAAACAAAAGTTGTCGAAAAAAAAGACTAAAAACATTCAATATCACACCAGTATATTTTAAGGTCTTGTTTGATCAAGGTGCAGAAACAAAATTTACCATAAACAATTATTTGATCCCACAAAAACTTTGCAGCAGCAAATACAAGCAAACACACATACTTTTTTCTAATTTTCAGCAAATAAAACCAACAATTGTGAAATTTTAAGTTTTTACAATTCTTTTGCTGTTTTTTTTTTGTTTTTTTTTTTTTGTTTTAATTGTTATTTGCTGATGTATCTGTGTGTATGTATGTGCATTTTTAGTTATTGATATGCATGTACATACTTATGTATTTGCCCAATATAACGGTAAAGAAGAAAGTAGTGGTGCCGTCTTTTAATGGACAAAAATGGACAAACTAAAGCTTAAGTGTGACTGCAGCTTCACACTTCTGCTTTGTTGAATTCTAATCAAGTACTGAGACAGCCATTTATTATCCTTGATTGTCTTGTTTCGGGCTGCCGTTGTTACTATTTGCACTCAAAGCAAGGAAAACAAGATGTTCTCTTTGTGAATGGCAGCAAATG
Source organism: Sturmia bella (assembly GCA_963662145.1). Classification (NCBI taxonomy): domain Eukaryota; kingdom Metazoa; phylum Arthropoda; class Insecta; order Diptera; family Tachinidae; genus Sturmia; species Sturmia bella. The sequence continues at coordinate 4,657,102 of OY759171.1, read as the reverse complement.
AGTGAAATTACCGTCACCAAACACTTGTGATTTTTTATTTCAATTGTCAGTTATTTTAGCGGGTTTGAGTTTGATTTTACTTCCTCAGAGTTCAAAGAGATTTTGTTTACGACAAAATTGTAGTAATCAACACTTTTTAAATGTAAGATTGAAGACTTATTGGCTGGGGCAGGAAGAAGTCCACACGAAGTGAGTGTAAGAAAATGCCGGAACAACTTCGTGAGCCGGGAGAATTGGCGCACACCGATGGCATATAGAGTTATGGAATTCGGAAGCCCACATTTACCGGAAAACAAACCGCAATGTAAAATTTACATGAAAAAAACTTGATTAAAAATCATGTTAAATGTATCCACAAAAAGTGACCTTAAATTGCTTGTTGTTTTATGCATTCCAATTATTGCAATGTTTGAGTGAGTATGAGTACAAAAATAAATTAAATAAAATCTGGAAAGAAAATCAAATCATCACATTGCGGCCTCGATCAAAAAAGGTATTTTGTGCAGAAAAAGCAAATAAGATAGAAAAATATATAAATTTTCAGGTTGAATTAATATCAAAATCCTGTAGTGCAAAAACGGCACCAAAAATTGTAAAATTAATCTTGTTTTCGACGTTTTTAATTTGTGTTTTTTTTTCGGTGTTCAGTTGAAAAAACTCATTTAGAAAACATCTGACTTGTACAGTTTTTACCTTCCACCCACAGAAATGTGAACACAAAAACATAATCTGTTTCAGCGTTTACTTCTTCTCTACCTCTTCTAATGAATCACCTTAATGAAGAAACACATTTTTTTGTTGTTGTAAGAACGTTAGTTATGTTGCTTAATTGTACGCCATTCATGTTGTTTTGTTAAACTGAAGTGACTCGCTGTTTGGCTAAATGACAGATACTGAGTCATAAATAAATATGAAAAGCATAAAAATATTAATAATAATACTTGAATTTAGAAACTTACCTTTCTTGCAATTTCCCTTCGTAAAAAATACAGGTAAAAAATGAAAATACCCACAACTGATTGCAAATATCTTAAGAACAGAACAGCAAAACGACAAAAAAAAAGAACAGAAACAAAACACTCATCACAAAACAATACAACTACAAATGCAAATGCAAGCCGTACAAGGATACTTTACAAGAAAATAAAATAAAATACATTTACACAGAAAACAAAACTGAACAAAATAAAACAAAAAGGTAGGATGGAATTCAACAATAAGAAACAAATCACTCTTCTTTATCCCCTCCCACAAAAAAAAACCATTACTTCTATATAAAAGAAAGTATACAGCAGTAGAGGAAAGCATATTTTTTTAAATATCTTTTTTTTCTATGTTGTTGTCTATTTTAAAATGATTTTTTCCTGAGCTTTCCTTTCTTTTATTTTTCTGTGGCACTGTGTGCCATTGTGATTGTGTCTGTGTGTGTGTGTGTGTGTGTGTGTGTGTGTGCGTATCCTTGTCTTGTCAGTCATTGCTCTCTTTTTTTGCTTTTCGTTTCTTCATGCTTTTCTTCCAGATTTTTATTTTATTTTCTTTTTTATTATTATGTTGGTTAAATTAAGGATTATTAAGGCTTTACTGGTACCTTCCAGCAAGTGTTTTGTGAACATAACTCAAGTGTTTAGTTTAGAAAAAGTGTTATAAGTTTCTTTTATATTGCGAAAGAAAGAATCCTTGAAATCACCGGTATGCACTCATACAGCACTGATAATCTTTATGTGTTGAAAAGTTGATATTAAAAAGAAGTGGCATTCTGCTTAAGCTTTTAAATCCATGCAAGTGTTTTTATGTATGATGCCAATAATTGCGCAGAATTTCGGTTAAAAAATAGAAAAAACAAACAAATCAAAAGACTAAAGAAGAATAAAAGAAAAGTGTTAAAAGACATTCGTCTAAAAGAATAATTTTCTAAAAAGAAATTTGTTAAAAGTAGTGCCCAAAAATTAATGATTTCAAATCACATGTGATTTTTAAATCACAAATACTTTTAAGATAACTACATATATTTTTTAGCCGTTTTGTTTTTTTTTTAGTACGTCAGATACCTTAAGAAAACACATTATTTTAAGCTACTGGTGATTTAAAAAAAGAGTATTTCAAATACATTTTGAAAAGCTCATGCTTTAAAACAGCAACCTCTTTTAATAATGAATTAATTAGGTACTTCCTGAAAATCACGTGTTATTTTAAAGTAGAGTTTCCTCTAAAAAATAAATTTTTGAAGTGCATTTGAAAAATCCCTTGATTTCAATTCACATGTGATTTGAAAATCACTTACTCTCAATCCAGACCTTTAACAAATATCTTTAGCATTTATTGCAGCAAACGTCAAACTCATACAAGCTGTCATAAACGCCAGCAAAATTTCGTTAACTATTGCTGCACGTTCTATAAGTTTCACGTTTGTCGAAATAAATGTTAAAGACGTTTATTGTGTTAAAGACTAGAAGGGGTGTTACGTATTGCAAGGAAATTTGCATAGGAAAAAATTTTTCTGAAGCAAAATCTCAAATTCTCAAATCACATGTTTTCAAATCACTTGTGATTCTAAAATAGCATTTTAAAAGTAATATATTAAAAGAGAGTTTTCGGAATAGGAGCCTATCAGGTACTTTCTAAAATGATTTCAAATTATGACATGTAATTTTTAACTAACGAAATCGTTAAACCGTTTCTAAAAGAAATATTTGCAAAAGTGGTTTTTCAGAAAAAGGAATTATTTGAAAATAACATGATTTAAAAACTAATATGATAATAGAAGTGGTTTTGAAGTCATATGACTGTTAAAACTGAACAGATTCTCATGAAAAGGAATTTATCACATACATAAAATAGCATGTGTATTAAATCATTAATAAACGGAAAAACTTTTTGAGCGCCCTCCAGCGATATCATGAACTTAAATCATACATATGTGATTTCAAACTCACGTAGGTTATAAAAGGTTTTTTCTTTGGTGAAATATATCACGTACTTTTTGAAAACTAAAAGAAATTCAACCCACATGACCTGTGATTTTGAAAATAACATTTTTAAATAGAATTTTTTTCTGAAAACTAATTCATCTAATGTGCATGATTTCAACCCACAGGTGATTTTAACAACGCACTCATTTTCAAATAGATTTTTTTCTAAAAAGAAACTCATATGGTGTTTACAAAATCACATGATTTCAAATTCCATGTGGTTTTAAAACCACTTATGTGATTTAGCAGTCACTTAAATCACACTGGATTATTTCGTTGCCTCAACTTTTGTGTTAATCACGAATTGTTTTTAAGTCTTTTATACATATGCATTAATTTCTTGTCTTTAAAATTTAATTATTCTTTGTAGTTAAACATACTACAAAATGCAACTAAAAAATATAGTCCAAAATAAAACACTTGTAGTTAGTTATTCAGTCGCCTTGGAATATTTTACACACACATACACATACACGCGCAATCAAAGCGATAAGCACTTGAACGTTTAAAGAACTACGCTGATGCCAGGCATGCATACACAAGTAAACATACACATGTCTTCAAAAAATGCAAGAGTAATTGACAAAAATATTAACCAGCACCATCATGAACAATAACAATGGATCAATATAAAACCAAATATAAAAGAAAAAAAAGCATTTTATCAAACACCCCTCTACTCTGTCATAACACATTTAACACACTTCTACAATTTTTAAATTGTTGTTTAGAATATAAAGGAATACAGAAAATATGTACATATGTACATATTTACAAGTATGAAAAACTAAGAAAAAAATACGACCTACTGAATCATAATTTAATATGAATAATAATGATATCAGTGCGAATGCAGTCAGTCAGTCAGTCAATCAGTCAGCCTGACTGGCGTTCAGTCATTCAGTCAATAAACATGAGCATCGACGAGCATCGCATCGCTTTCTTCGTCGTCAGCAACGTAATCATTCACGCCAGGCATCATTAAAACTAAAACATGCAAGTGCTATTTGCTCAATGTATCATCATCAACACATGCAGTGGCACTTTCAACTACAAACAATTCATACAGCTTGACTTAACCAACACACATGCAGACACACAAACGCACACACATACAGATAGGTATGCCATAAGCCTACATACAAACATATTTCTATCATCGAAATAATGATAACGTCAGCTAGTCAAGCATGCCATGTTTATACATACATGCATGCAGTAAGTGTGTGCATACGCTCACACATGTGTAAGTAATGGTTAGAAGTGTACGTGTGTGTGTGTGTGTGTGTGTGTGTGTGTGGCTAAAAACACCCATATCTCTTCGACATAAAGCGAGGCATATTTTCAATATTCTTTTGGCATCATAAAACTCATGTTGTTCGTTGATGTCATTGGCTGCTGTTTCTGTTACATGTCTGTTTAGCTCAATGACAAAATGTTTGACCTATTGATTGATTGACTTGTATAAGGCAGAGAACACAAAAAGAGGAAAAACGTCTACAATGCATTTGCACTCACATATCTACATATGTGCATACTTCTTACTTATAAACCTAACTTATCTGTGTCCATTAAAACAACTACTCGCAAGCTCACACATTAATGTTAGACCGAGTACGGCCAATGCTTTATGTGTTAAATACATTTTAGAAATGAAGGTTTTCACCCACCAGGAAGATTTTCTCACTTCCCCGTTAAAACGGAATTGCGTATTTCAGAATTCACACAACATCTGCAATAATAAGAAATGTTACAGCCATGAAATTGTTCTCGCTTTGTCGTGAATATTTCTCGAGTCCGGTTCTTTAACGATTTTACCTTCAAGGGGAATTTATAGAATATGAATGCAGGCGAATTCGCTGTACAATATAAAATATAACACATGCATTAAAGCGAATCAATTACAATTCGCCTCAATATAAGGCGAATCCATTGCAGGTGCCCGCATCCCAATTCGTTCAACATTTTTCCACGATTTTATCTTCCGAGTTGTCAAAGCTGATAGCAAACGACAACAAAACTTATGATGTCTCGAGAGAAAATGTTGAAGCGAATTGAATTGCGACCACTTATACTCAAGGCGAATCTACTACAGGTGCCGGCATCCCAATTCGCTTCAACATTTTTCCACGATTTTATCTTCCGAGTTGTCAAAGCTGATAGCAAACGACAACAAAACTTATGACGTCTCGAGAGAAAATGTTGAAGCGAATTGAATTGCGACCACCTATACTTGATTCGCTTTGCCTCAATATCTTCCCGCGAGTTTTCACAAGCAAGGCGAATTTATTACCACACAAACTAACGTCTGCATATTGTCAGTGTACAGTGATTTCAGTTGTCAAAGTCTGAATATTTGCTAAACAATTTAAAAGTTATATTTATTGCTTTGAGTACTATAAAAGCAGAAATTTTTTTAGCACAACAAAAATCTTTGAAATAAGACGGCGCCAACTTTTTTGTAAAAAAACATAAAAAAATGTAACATTTGAAAGCTGTTTGAGGCAAGAAGCAAAAAATTATCACCTGTAGTGCAATGCAGTAACTTTTAAAGATAATACAATCGTTACACTAAACATTGGCATTTAGTGTTTACACTAACGATTCAGTGATTCATAAACTATCATATTTAACACAATTTTAAATTAAGAATCAAGTGGCATCTTTGCCAAAAAGAATGCCATACCAAATTCACCACTAGCATTTTTCAATTAAGTTGTCGATCCATAGTCAAGTCACCTCAATTGGCTTATGACTAGATTAAGCTATCGAACATTGGCTTGTAACTACACTAGAATATTTCAATATTTTATGGTTGAAATCATGATACAATTAATAAGGTAGCCTTACTTATCAGCTGAACCGTTAATCATCTGATTACTTTAAACTGTCAAGAGAATACAGAGATGAAAGTCAGCCAAAACGAGTTTGCAAATCAGCGTAAGCTCTGTTCATCTCTATTCTGTAGGTGTAGAAGTGACGTCCTTTTGACAGTTTTCAGAAGTTGTACAAAAACAAAATGCATGTTATTTTAATTGAGGTTGCTCTTATTGCAGGGAAAACGTTATCATATTAGTTGTATGAGGGTTAAAATAAGCCTCAAGCAGATTCTACTTGTTAAGTTGGCGCCAGTAACTGTTGTCATATACATATCTATATCACTTATCAATCAAAAAACTAGACTTTTTTTAATAAAATATTCCTAATGTTGAATTTATCGATAAAAAAAAGTTAGAGAATTGCACTACTGAGCTACCAAGTTCACCTGGTATGAACTCGCCTCGGGCGTAAACTTTTGATTATCAAAATCTAAATTCGCTCCGTGACCATTCAGCTCTTCAAAAATAAAAAACACCTTTTTTATATAATGCATATTTTGGTTTATCTTATTTTAAAGAAATACTTTATAAAACACAAGTAAAAAAAATATAAATTAACTATTAATAATCGAAACTATTTTCTTTGTATTTTTTTAATGAAATGCTTAATTTGAACCTTCTTTCAAATCCGGACATTTTGAATAAATTCCTAGAAATTTTGCTCAAATTCCCTGCCATTTCCATGCCAAAAGGAAAACTTCCATAATGAAAAACACTAATTGCAAGTGATTTTATTATGAATGGATGGTTGAGACTCTATTATTAAAACAAAAACAGTACAGAACAAAAAAAATGCTGCAAAATGGAACAATTTTACTATCACATCAATTAAAAGCGAAGAATCCATAGAACCCACAAGACCTTTTTTGATTATCTTACACACACACACACACACACACACACACACGCTCTAGCGCACATGAACTCAAACATCTGTATGAACGTTTGTATTTGGGGTAAATATTCTTCAGCAAAGCCTTGTGTAACAAAAAGTTAATTTGGAAAGCAATACACAAAAGCCAGATAAGAACAAAAATGCCATTATTATTATTATTATTGTTTTTTTTTTTCTAAAGATTCACCACAATTATTGGCATAGATTATGACAAACACATTAATAAATAGAACATATTGTGGCATAAAAATAAAGCATATGGTGTCGTTTAAAATCTATCAAATAAATTGATTAAAGAAAGAGCGCTTTGAATGACAATGTCTTGAATGAGGCGCCCGTTTCTTTATATCTATAGCCAGGCATCGTTAAATGTTGAACAATCAGTGGGGATCACAGTGCGCATGCATGACCTCTCTGATAAGAAGGGAGTCTGGAGACCTTTGCCTGAGTAATTTGTTGTTATTTTCCTACTTTCTTAATTCTAACGGACTTCCGCAAATGTTAAATATTAAAACCTCTGATGGTTTTGGTTTTAGCGAGTAGGAGTACTAAGTTTGTACTAAAACAAGGAAACAGTTGACTAGAAAGTTGAAATGTCAAATATTTAGTTTAGACCAGTCTTATATTTAAGTGCGGAAGTGATCGTGGGACATGATATTTCTAATACTTTTCTTCTAAAGCAGGGACCTTATTAAGAAAACTCCGCACATATGCGAATTGTCTCTGAGTGTTCATGAGAGCAAAAATAAATGATTTTTTTTTTCTTCACCACCCATTCGCGAAGGTTGTGTAATTGTTGTTGAAGTTTTTATATTATCATTACATTTTTTTTAACAGGTTATACTTCCAATTATGGAACTACTTCTTTAAGCGCAGTTAAAGAGTCAGGTGGCCAAGTTTGGAGATTTCATAATCCTACTGCTTTTGGCAGTTTTTGCTGTTTCTGATGGTGAGAAGAGCACAATTATGACAATTTTTTTTTTTTGAGATTTAACCAAACCTTCTTTCGCTCGTTTTTAATTTTCCTCTCAATTACTCAGTAAATTGAGCAAATTTAGTACTGTTTAAAAAAAATTAACTTATTTTTAATCTTTGTATGATATTTTTGTAATTTTCGCTTCTAGAAATCTATAGCAATAAAAAAAATAAATACGATTTTGGTCATTAAATCTAATTTATGGCCAAAGTGTTTTGCCAATTATATGTATGTGTAAAAAAAAAAATAATAGTGTTGAGCCACTAAACTGAAGAGATAAAACAAGTGCAATGTGTATTTGTGTGTGTCATCATGTGTGAATATGTTAAATGGAGTTGAGGGATTTATGTCCTTTCTCCATATTGGCCATTTGGCCATAAATAACACTTTAAAGGTCAAATGTTTTGGTTGCAACACAAGAAAAAAAATATTTTTATTGCAGTCATACATAAATCCTTGTAATCCCATCAAATGAAACGGGAAGAAAAACTATCACCAGCGTGCGCCAATAAAACTGTTGAAAGTGTATAAAACACATTTTGCCAATTACTGCCAAAAAGTGTTCAGCACAAGAACTTTGCAATAGGATGAAAAATTCTTAAGCAGTTCTGAAAATTCAAATGAGCACCATTCAGTTTATAGCTTTAACATTCATTCATTTCCATTAAAAGCCTTAAATTAGACTGAAGATAACAATGACAAACCATTAACCACATTCTATAGCAAACATCACAAAGTATTTTCTATGATGAGTGAATATGCTGCTGCTTTCATTCTTAAAATGGCCTGAATGTGCCAATGATGGCAGTGGCCACCGACCACTCACAATCATTTCTTTTGGCTAAGAGAAAATATTGTTTTAAAACGCAGCCTTTAACACATGCAAAAACTCATTGCAAAACAAAAAGACAACAAATTTATGAGCACAAAACGAAATGTATTAATAAAAGAAAAGCAGAATAAAGAAAACCTCCAAGCACAAGACAATGACAACACTATGAAACAAAAAAATACTTGAAGGACAAAATTGACAACAATAGCAAAAGTAAGATGAAAAAGCAAAAAAAAAAAAAATAGAAGAAAACCGTATAATGGAAAGCGAAGCAGAAATTTTACCTTAAATTAATTTGTTATAATTGCAAATTACTTGAAATACTTTTGTCACAAAATTCGTTTTTTCTTATTTTGTATCAGATTAATCTGGCTCAGGTTTTTTCTGTATTTGTTTTTCTGATTGATATTAATTAAATAAGACAAAAAAAAATATCAAGGACATTTAGCTGGGTGGACAACTAGCTGTTTCGAAGCCGCCACACTTCTCGTCAGCACCCGTCGTTGCACTCTCGTCGTTGTTTATTTATTCTATTATTTATTCTATTATCTATTCTATTCATGTCTATTTATTCTGATTTAAATTTAAATTACATGTATGAAATGTATCAGGGTTCTTCAAATGACATTTTTTATAACAATTAAGAGCAACAAAAATTTAAACATAATTTCTTCGAGTGTATGGCAAATGCTTGCCAATGCTGTGAATGTGCTGGTTAAAAAGTCATAAAAACAAAAAGATAAACCTATTTTTTTTATCACAAGTACAGAACAGCACAACAAAAATAAAACTTTCAATCCTAAAAACCTCCTCTAGTTTTCTTTGCTCACAAAGTAAACAACAAACACACACTGCAAAAAAAAAAACTAAATAAATAAGAATTGGAGGAAATAAGCAAAAGGACGAACACATTCACATGAATGCGGGTTCCACCTCATACAGAGTTTAATAATGGCCATATAACTAAACCAGTGATGCACAAAATAAGGCTAAAAGACAACGATAAGGCAGAAGTTTCTTGGTTTAATAAAACTGTCGCACACTAAAACGTTGTTTTGTTTTTTGTTTTTCTACCATTTTGCACATTATAAGAACGCAATAAACGTGCCTACAAGCATAAAAGTAAGATTTTGTCGTTATCAAATTGTATGTATTTACGAAAACATATGCATTTACATACACACAAACAAAAGGAAGAGTGCTCAAAAATTAAGAAGGTAAATATCGTTGGTCTCGTGTAGAAAAGCCCGAAAACGCATTCGAGTTTTTTTTTGCAGGTTTTAATGAATTGAGCATCGAAGGGGTAGAGCATTTTCACTGAAGAAGATACACAAAGGCGTATCGAAATATCGAAAAATTTATCAATAAATAGAAAATATATTTATTGAGAATTAAGTGACCTTACGCTCATTTTTAAAACCTAACAAAGTTATATAAAAAATGTCGAAGAACGCGTATACAGAACATTTAAAAATTTTTTTCATTAAAAAGTAAAAAATTTTTAAAATTTTTTTTTTAATGCGAATCAAGGAAAAATCAAGTTTAAGAAAAATGAAACTAACGATATGCTGATTATTCTAAGGAAAAGTTAAACACTTTATAGAAAAAAGAATGTCGCATTGAAGGCTTCTTTTGCATTACACCTACACATGTTGATATACATTGTATTGTTGTATTGTATTATTACTAGGTTGATCCAGGATGGCCCTTTGCACTGCGGCCAAAGATGATCTATTGTGCAACCCTTTGTCCCTCACGAGTTTAATACATCAAGAAACAGTATTAGCACCTTCTGTGGAAGTCCTTGCAAGTCCTGTGAACCCAATGTATAGGCCTGCAACGGCCTGTGTCTTCTGTGGCCTAGTGCCACACATCAAGTGTTCCATTGTCTCCTCTTCTTCTCCGCAAAATCTGCAGATTGCCGTACTGGATAGTCACATTCTGTATAGATGCTTCTTGCAGGTATAGTGGCCTGTTAGCGCCCCACACAGTGTCCTTAAATTCTTTCTATTTCTTTGATATACATCCTTTGATATACTTAGTCTCCCCTCTACTTTTTAAGCCTACAAACTTATTTACTGCCCGTTACAATGTAGGAAGATTTAAAACAAATAAACACTACCTCTTTTCTGCTTCCCAAAAACTATTTTCCAAGTACAATGCGTATCATATGAGTAGGGGTCGGTCCCCTGAATATTGATGCAAATAAAAAATAATACAAAAAAAAAAAACAGGAGCAGAAAGCAAGCTCTTCAACACGAGTACGATTAGTTAGTAGTTTTTCCATTTAATTTGCTACATATTTCGAATCGACAACCTCTAGTGCGTTGATACCACAAACAAAAGTGCAACATTAAACGCACATTTTATCTAGATTTTATGAAACACAACAAAATGTTTAACAACTTGCTTTTTTCTATTTCTTTGCAGTGCACTTTTAACTAGAATAATGGCCAGATGAAGTAAGTAATATGCATAATTTGAATAAATTTTATAAAACTAAATAATCCGAAATGCAACATGTTTTTAATCAAGGCTCGCAAGTAAAGAATTTGCCAGGTTTCCACCTCCATTTAGTCTCACCATAAGGATTGATTCCCTATGGAAAACCGGAAGTAAATTAGAAACCTCAAAAATACCGAGGTCTCATCATAAACAAAAAGTGAACACATAAGCAAAATGGACAGCAAAAGAAACCAGATTTTTCTATACACCAAGAGTAAACTGTAATATGTAATACAGACGAGCTTCCCTTCTATGCAATGAAATTCTCCTTATTATGAACTAAAATCAAGTACACAGCTTTTTCGTTCCACTCTCAATGTAGTTTGATCTCCGTATAATGAATTTCCATGCAACGAATTTTTCTTTACAATGAACAAAATTTTGAAACTTAACTACTTATTCCATAATTTCCATGAACAAAATGAGAATCTCTATATATTATGATGAGGAAATGAATTATATAATAATTTTTAATAATATATATGTACATATATATATATAACGTTCAATTATGAACTTAATTATTTATTTGCTTTAAGAGCCAATTGAAATGTATTAATTCAGGTCCAAAAATTAACCTTTTCAAAATATTTGCTGTATTTTTCAGCTGTCTATACGCCGACGACATTTCGTTGGTGCTAATCAACTTGAAAAATCAGTAGACTTGAAAAATTCTTAAAAGTTTGTTTGAAACTTAAAACTTTTTTGAATTAAACAAAAGGTTGCTGCCTTTTCATCACGTTCAAACAATTTGAGTATAAGTATTTTTTTCTTTCTAATTTTATGATTTCTAATTGGCTTTACAAGTAGTTGTTAATAATTTTCTGCGGTACTTAAATTTTCTTTCACCGCAACCAGTTGTCTGTCATCTATCAGGGTTGAAAAAAAACTCCTGCTTGAAGTCCTTCACAACCACCAGAAAACGAAGAAAAATGTTTTAAATTTAATTAAAATGACTTCAAGCTCCAGTTTTATTGAGCACAAATATTTACCACCGAAAATTATCAAAGCGAGTAGGATCAAAAACAAACTATTTGTCAGCTAAATTTTTCTGGTTATATGGATATTTTTATTCCCTAAAGTTTCTTTTAGTACTTTTTTTTTAAGCTAAACTTAAACTTCCTTGTGTGCAATGCCACTACCCTGGCTAACATTCGTTTTCAATACCATTGTTTTGAAAAAGTTTCCGTTGCTTAAAAAAAAAGACCATCTTTTCTACTTTTTCTTCTGCTTGCTTTTTTAAATGTATGATTCTTTTTCTTAACAAAAAAAAAAAAAAACGTTGAAAACCTTGATAACATCCTTGATGTCATTTTTATTCTAGTGCGTTTTTTTTTTTTTCGTTAAACATGTTTAAATGTAGAAGAAAAAAAAACTAGTAACACCTTGACTGTTTTTTTATTGTTATTTAAAATTTTTTATTGCTGATCAGAAGACCAAAATTGCAAAATAATATCAAGGCATAAAACCAGAACATGTTTTCTTATAAAACTTAAAAGGCTGAAGCCAACAAACAAAATCATCATGGCTTTGCTGTTGCTTTAAACTTTTTTTTACTATAAAAATTAATTCATCTCAATGTCATCAACATGGTTTGTTTTACCAAATCAAGCAACTACCAAAAAGTTAAAACCTGCAACTGCAGCAGCAGCAGCAGCAACCACTATAACACAACACAACATCAAATCACATTTTATTTTGGTTTTTTTTTTTTTTTTTTTTGGTTTTTGCCCAACAGAAAACGACGCAATTTTCGAAAAGAAATGTAAGAAAGAAACATAAATATTTGTTTGCCTTCTGAAAAGCTTTGGACAAAAATTGTCTGCAAAATTTTGGAAAACTTTCATTTCGTTAAAAATCCTTAAGAAATCAATTTCTTGGGGCCACATAAAAAATGAAGAATATACAAAATTCTATACATTTCCGCAAATAAAATGATTGATGGCTGTATATTTAAATCATATTTCCTTTTTCCTTTAGATTTTGTCTCTTTTTTTGGCGATGTAAAAATCTTGTTATTGGAATGCTTTAGAACTTTATGGCCAACAAATAAAAACTTTTACTTTTGCACATTTATGAGGCCAAAAAAAAAAAAAAAACAACCGCAAATGGAAATTTTTTTTATCCTGTTGCCGCATTAGCCAATATTTTTGTGGCTGAACTTTTGCTGAAAGAACTCTGAGATTTAGGAATATTTTTAAATTAAAAAACTTAAAAGCGTTTCAAGGACGGAGCGCTTGAAAAGGCAGGTGAACTGTATAATAATATTTGTTAGACAAGGAAATTATCAAGTAACTGAGATAAATAATTTGCCAAGATTTCGCATACAAGCTTCAATTTTTCTATGGCCGAAAATCTTAAAAAGTGATCACAGCACACGAATGAAATGAAATGTCCTTAACAAACTTGAGAACTCGTTCTCTTTCTGTAAACAGCACATTTATCTTGCGTTCCTTCACTCATTAAACATTCAGATTTATTTTGCCATTCTTTATGGAGGTTTCTTAAAAACGAAAGTTATAATTTTTTTTTTTCTTTTTTTTTTTTTTTGTGCACATTAACACTGTTGCACATTTTTTTTTTATCATTATTGAGAAATCAAAAACTGCCAAGTGTTGTGTCATTTGTATTGCAAACATGTTTACAGTGGTGGTGATCATCATATTTTTTTGATTGCAGTTATTAGCAACGACAATTTGTTATGTTGAGTGCCATGAAATTGACACTCAATATTGTTTGCATAAATGCATAAATGTTTCAACGTTAAAATGCCATCACAATTGCAGTCAGCTGTCGTGGCTGTTGTTAATGTTGATGATGTTGTAGTTGGTGTAGTTGTTGTAGTAGTAGCGAAACAACTCAATTAACCTCGACCTTCGTAAAAAGGTTTGAATGATAATTCAGCTGGCGATGATGATGATGGTGATGATGTTATAATGCAATGCATACAACACGACAAATTAAATTCTTAAAACTCGTGCTAAATAAGTGGCACTAAACAGTTGAGGGGGCGAAAATAGTGGTTCTGGAGATCTACAAATCAAAAAAAAAAAAATACGGCGCATACTTTTTTCATTTAATTAATAAATGAGCCTTAATGGCAAATAATTATCTCATTTAAGAAAAAATCAACAAATGAAAAATTGTTGGCAAGAAAAATTTCGAACTTCGTTGTTGACACAAGACCCAAATTTTTTATAAAACATTATGATTTTCCATTTCAATACACTAATGCAAATACTAAGCATAAATAATATATAATTGAGAAATTTTATAAACAAATACCAAAATTACAATGTTCCAAGCATTTTCGAATTTTCGAAATTATGTTCGAATTTTCGAAGATGACAAAAATTAAAGAATTCAAAGTTTTTTTCAATCAAAATATGTACATCAAACCTTAAAAATTGAAGATAGAATTATTTGCATAAGTTTTGAATTTCGATTTCTGAAAGAAATGAAAAATAGCCAAATGTTTTAAGTTTAAATTTTAACATTAATACATGATTAAGCTTTTCAGCTTCTTACAGTAATATGCGAAAGTGCTAGATTAAAAACTTGCTTCGATATTCAGAGAAGTCAGCTGGCAATAATTTTGTACAATGTATATTTGCTGTAGAGAACAATTATATCTAAAAAAAAAAATAAAAAAAAACACGTTTAAATAAACACGAGGTTTGTTCAAAAGAAAAGGTGACTTTTGAATGTTTCGATAAGTAAGAAATCACACTTGACCGATATTAATGCTTTTGATCAAAACTTAGCACTTTCGGAACAAACTTCGCTGCCACACGTTTGATGCCGAAAACATTCGATAAAATAGCCTGGCCTGAGTTGATTGAAATGCCAAAATCACCGGCAAATTCCTTAATAGCGATTTGATGATTTTCAAAAACTATTTTGGTTTTCAATAGTGCAATGTTTTCTTCACTTTTTGGTGTAATGGCAACTCTAGGATGCCCATCGTCCTCAATATCTTCTCAGCCTTCTTTTACAGCTTATAACGTTTTTTTTTTTTTTGGGACTAAATAGACTCGCCGAATGACACAGTCAACATTTCAAGTACCTTGGCGTACTTTGTAACGCTTTTAATGCCAAGTTTAATTAAATACAGCACATGTGTACCAATATAACAAAAAAAAAAAAACCAGTACAAAAACGTCTATAATCGAATGCAGTCCGCGAAAATTCGAAATCTGCCTTTTTTTTAACAAACCTCTCACATACATATGTATGTTTGTACACATCATTCACCTAAAGTCAAAATATAATGAGATAAAATTTCTGAAACCCTCACTACTGTCTTAATTGAGGCAAAATTTTGTTTCACTATTTAACAGTTACATCATCACTGCTCTTTTTTTAGCCACCGCTATTAGAGAACAATCAAGTTGCGTATTTTTCTTAAACATGACGTCATTTATTTAGATAATTACACTTCAAACATGAATTTGCATACAAATACTACTTGAAAAATCATTTTACATAAATAAATTCTCATTCATTAGTACATAATTTTATATTGTAATAAAAAGAACATTTGAATAAAAATCAAGGTTACAAAACTATAAAAAAAAACTTAAAATTCAGGTTCAAGCCAATAAACATTTATCATCAATATTCTATTTGCTTTCAGATTGGCCATCGTTAGTGCCATAATTGAAAAAGCCATCCATAATTTTTTTTTTCGTTAAATTAACTACAAGTAATTAATTATAAATTAAATGCACGCACTTTTTTGGTCGTCACACATAAAACACTAGCTGAAAAAAAAAAATTCAAAGAAAAAAATACGCCCTCTTGTTAACCATGCATTTTAAAGCTTTTTTCTCATTCTTCTTTGAAGCATTTAATTTTAATCACAAACTTGGTAAGTGCGCAAGCGTAGCCATTGTCAATGCTAACAGACCATGTGCCTGCTTCAGTTAATAGCCATAAACAAAACTGTGTATCTTCAGCCAACACACGTAATCTCGTTTTATTGTCACTTTTTTTTTTTTTTTTCTTTTTAATACAATCGCTGTATCTAGTCTTTGCCTGTTTGGCGGTCTAACAGCGCGCCAATATTTCAATAACAGCTTGGTAGTGAAAAAGCAGTGAAAAAGAAACCTGTATTTTTCTTAAATCGTTTCGTTTACACACTTTGCTAAAACGCTGGCCGACGGGCTGCCTGGCTGACTGACTGACTGACTGGCTGGTTGGTCTGTGTGCATGTTTGAACTGCATTCAAGCGATCTTGCATGATGCACAATTGTGCATTTTATGCACAACACCTTTTTGTTATTGTAATTTTTGTTGCATTCAATGTTTCATGTCTCGTTTTCATTTCAAGAACCAGGTCAAGGTTATGCTGCTAAAATGCGGCTTGCCGTTGACAATACCAATACCACTGCAGCGACGCTCAGCCTCGATTTGTTGTTGTTATTGTTGTTATTAACAAACGTCAAAACGTTTGTATGTGCTGTTTGTTTGGTAGTGTTCCTGCGACCAAAGTCAACGTGTAGTTTAAAGTCAAGTTTTATTTTATTGTGCTTTGATTACACAAACATGATGTTTTTCATTTGTTTGTTTGGTTAATAGCCAGCCATATTTGATCAAACATGTTTTATAAAAATTTTAATGTTTGATATCAAACATGTTGTTCGGTTTAAGCCAACTCTAAAAGAGCATATCATAATTCACAGTTCATACATATTAATCTCAATAGAGAGATGCCAACTCGAATTTAGCAGACATGTTAGAAGTTTCCAAAGTCATTTGGCCTCAGAATGTCTCTTTCTAAATTTTTAGACATACATACGCACTTTATTTTGCTTAAATATTAGTATTTTTCGAAGCTAAAAGTCTTTTTATTATATACATATATTTTTTTAATTTCTGCGGATATTTTGGTCGAAATATTTCACTCTCCTTCGGATATTTTCAATACTATTGTCCGGAAGAAGCTTGTCGAAAGAGAGTGAAATATAAAAAATATATAAAATAAAAAGATATTTAGGGCTGGAATAAAATCAACTATTATATTTAACCTTATCTTATGTACAAAATTTGTAAAGATTATAGAGTGATCGAAATGTTTAAAAAAGACAAGAAAAGTAAAGTTGCAGATTCACTGGCTGTGGTACAAACCATGGCTGTTTCACGATCACCACGACGCTCATCAGTACCCAAATTGCTTCGAACCCAGGCCATTATTTATATTCATAAGAAGTTGCAAAGTTTTTGAAAACATCACAATTCACTAAGTAAAATGCAATTTTTGACAAATGAAACGTTTTCTATATTTCATGGCAGTTTTTTTTTATGGACTTCTACAAATCAATGAAAATATAAAATGTTTCAAAGTCAATAAAACATTTTTTTTTCTGTTTTTGTTTTATATCAATCTTTCAATAACCCTGATTCGTCTATACATAGTCACAAATACCAAATCATTTGTACAATTGCAATCAAAAACAATGTCACAAACACTTGCAAATTCGTGTACTGAGCAGCAAAATAAATATCAAACATTTTTCGAGCAACAGATGCTTGTGAGTTGTGTTTTTTCTCTGTTTTCACAGAAATTGTTGCCTTAGCCATGTTGAAATAAAATCATTGTCATTTTGGTTTTAATTTTTATCTGTCGTTCATTGTACAATTGCTCATGTGGATGTTTTCTCACTTTTTGTTTTTTTTTTTTCTGTTTATATTTGCAGTATCAAGTGCAACCACATTTTCTTACACACTCACACAGTCGCACTTGATACAAGATCATCAAAATTCATGCGTGTAATTACTGAGTGAGCAAGAATATACATATGTACATATGTATGTATGTCAGTATGACTGTGGTTAGACAATGCGTTAATTAGACACTTACATATATAGTTTAAATATTACTAAGCGCTGTATTAGGGACAAAGAAATGAAAATTTTTTTTTTACAAAAATAATGCAGGAATTCCGTGCTGGAACTGCGCTGTTTAAAAGCAAATACAATTTGAATAAAGATGAAAACAAAACATAAAACGGTCTCCTATAAAATCGTTCACACAAGCAGAAGTAACACCCATTGGTAGACCAGCTAGAATTTTATTTTCGATAATACAGCAATATTTTTCGATTTGGAATACGCCTACCTGAACAAGGGAAAGAGGGGGGCGTGTCATCTGAAGATATGTTATTTTTTAATATAATTCTTAATTTCGAACCCCGGCTAATAGCTTATTTTTTTAATATTAATCAAGTAAATAAAAGCCAAATTTTAGATTATTTATTTTTAGTTATTTATTTGCCGATATTTCGTGATCTTCAGAGCAATTATATTTCAAAAATTTGATAGCTGGGTAGACAACCGCTACACTTCTCTGCAGCACGTGCTAAATTTCACAATTCTAGCATTACCGCTAATGGAATTCGGTATTTTTCCACAGGTATTATTTTGTATAGAAGCTATGAGGGCAATGAAAAATTGTTACGGACTGATCTTACATTTTAGCTGTTAAGAAGCAACTCAGAGGCAGTTGGTTAAGCCTTTTGAGAATATTTAATGCTTTCTTTTCAAACTATAACGCCTAGAAAGACCCACTAAGTAAGATTGCGGGGGCCAACAATTTTTAACAAATGCCCCCCGGAGTAATCAAATTAGACCAGAGAAAGGCAGATAGATAACCTTGAATAAGAGACAACAAAACTATGAAAATACCCGTAACACTTCGTTGAAATCTAGTCCAGTACTGAAACAAATTTGAGGTTTTTTTATCCCTTTCTTAGCTTAGGGCTGCCATTGTTACTATTTAGGCTGGAAACAAGGCATACAATAGGCTCTTCTGGTGGGCAGTAGTAAATGAGCAAAATTACCAGCACACCAACATTTATATGTGGTATACATTATACACTAGAGCCCCGACTTGCGTCGTTAATGGGGACCGGAGAAACGCGACGCAAATCGAAACGACGCAAATCGAATCAATTTTTTCTATATAAATGCACTGAAATTTAATTTGTTGTTGAAAATATTTAAAATAAAAATTGTTGTATTTTTGATCAAAAAAAAAGTAATGCGGTCGGGGGACCCCCGTTAGGAACGAAGTTCCTTACGTTTTTTTTTCATCTTTGAATGTAATACAAGGTGAAATCTGTATGTTTTATTTTGTGTTGTTTTTGAAATTTTGAAATTCTGAAATTTTGATTCTTTAAATTTTTGAAACGTTTTCCAACTAATTAATATTTATTGGTAGGTGTCTCCGCTGCTGTCAGTGAAGACACCGCCAATCACACACAATTGCTTTTCGACAGTACACCAATACATATAAACAGCTCACACGCTTTCGTGACGATTTCTACTAATTTCCACTACCAGCAAGCCGCGTTAAGGAACTTCGTTCCAATACTAGTGTGAGTACGTTTTTATTTATTTAATTTACTTCAACAAATGTTTATATACATATATTAAAAAGAAATAACAAAACCATAAATTAAAAAAAAAACATAAAAATTACTCATGTTTTACGTCCTTAAGGCATATTCTGGTGAATCACACACTAAATTGGTACCATAACCAAACAGCTGCTGTTAGCACCACTTATATAAAAAAAGAAAAAGGGATTCCCCTTTTTTCACGCAATCTGAAAATTTCTTAACGTACAGGTGACGATCGTTGTTGCCAGAAGTTGTAAAAACTAATGAATTCAAGATGCTAAATACATACTACACTACAAATGCTAAAAATGGTTATCCACAATGATGCAGTGAAAAAATGCAACCGTGTTTAGCAACGTGACGCAACTTGAAATCGCAACGACGCAAATCGAATTTTTCCAGTTTCAAAAAGCGACGCAAATCGAAACGACGCAAGTCGGGGCTTTAGTGTATATGTTAAAATTTTTTTATTTTAATGCAAAAGTTCTTGTTTGGTTTTCACCTAATTTTCGAACACTCCATATATACTTTCTGAGTCAAAAAGCATATGTACATATATGTGCAACATTATTAGGGATTTTAAAGTACAAAAATGGTTGTCTTCGTAGCAGCTTTGGTTGTGGAATAAACACAAAGAGAATTAGAAAACGGCCTGTAGCTATCCATTAGTTTCAACAGTGTCCATATTATTAAAGCTTAGATCGTATTCTATATTTTCTTCTCACATTATTTTATAAACCAATCACAAGTGTAAAAATACTAATTTTTACTAAAAAGAATTGATTCTTTGGTGGCCGATAAATAAAAAAAAAAAAATTTATAAATCGTTATATTAATTATTCAAGCTATTGACCTTTGGTTTTTTTATAAAAAATAATATTAAACAATTATTTATTTATTTTCTTGAATAATTAATATAACAATATAAAGATCAAATAATATAAAGATAAATTTTATAAATCAGTACCTTGGAAGTTTGTGATCGGTTTATGAAATAATGTCAGAAGAATTGGTCATGAGACCAGGTTTTTTTTTCTGTGCGTCTTAAATGTGCCAACTATTTTTATTTTGTTTAAATTGATTCCGTTTATGGTGTCTAAGCAAAATGGGCTTTCAAGGTCCTTAGTTTTGTTTGTTCTAATTGCTATAGAGAAAATATTTTTAAATTTTAAATTCGCATTATCTAGCTTCTGGCAGAAGCATCCCAGACATGCCAGTTTCATGTGCATTGGCCCGCAATAAATTTGTTTAACATAAATTGTGGCACATGTTGAACTCATAGAAGTCGAAAGAGTTTTCATTAATGAATAATATGAGTTTAAATGCTAAACATATTTACTGCAGGTCTAGGAGCACACACAACGAGACCATTCTAGGACCCAAGTGGGCCAGTCTCACGACTGATTGCCCGTGAATTATAACTGGGAATTATGCTTGCTAATAATACTGAATTTATTAAAAAAAAAATTAATTAATATTGTATTTATTATAAAGGCTGAAAAATATGGAAAACAATTAATAAGGTTTATTTTTAGACCAATAATAAAACATTCCCATTGGCTGTTCTAGCAAAAAAAAAAAAAAAATAATAATTAAATTCATTTTCGAATACATCCCACATATGTGTGTATATATTTATTTTCTATTTTCTAAAGCCATTTTCTGCATTCTGGACCCAATTAAAGGTTTTGCTAGTTTATGTAATCAAACATGATTTTCACCAGCCAGTATTAACGCATTCTGGCTGCCAATCCATGGGCAATATGTTGTAAATGTTATTAAATAAATGATCATAAATCTATTAGTTTTAAAACCTCGAGCACAATAGAAAAGCATTCTTTTTTAGACATTCTATTGCAATCAATAATATATTTTTTTTCTATGAGTATTTTCAAAGCATATTAAAGTAAATTGGTTCAAGATCAGCTGCCAGCAATATAATTAAATAACTATTGATGCAAACAAACTCGCAAATGCTTTTTTTAGTACCACATGCGAGATTTGATATCTGAAAATAACAAATAAGAAAATGAAACGGCAGCGGCAGCGGCTACGACAACGGTATGATGGTGTGTGGTGAACAAGCATTCGCAAGTATAAATTTTTAGCATTTGTGGCATCGAGAATATTTTGCGACCTTGTCCCTGAGGCAAATAAATGCGTAAATATAATATAAGCTGTTTGCGTTTTGTTTTTTTATTAAAACTAAAACAGCCATAGTTTTAAGCAATTAACTACTTAGAGCAAAACTGTTTATAAAACTAATATATTTTTCTGCACAGTTTAAAATAGTTTAAAATACTTTATGAGTTTAGACTTTTTTTATATGATTTTCTGTAAATACAAATGCACATGTGTGTGTTGTATGTACATATGTATATATGAGTGTACACACCAAAGTTGTTTATAAAAAGCCACTTTTTATCTCTCTGGTGGCTGCTTTTATTACAAATTTCATTTCAGCATGAAAAACTTTTCTTTTTCTCTTTTTTTATTTTTATTTCATTAAATTGTTAGCCAGCATCAAGGTTATGCTTTAAAGCAAAAACTACACCCATACATACAAGCATATTTACACTTTGTGTGTGTCATCGAGCCACCACTAGTGGCTGGCATCATTGAAAATGTTTGAGAAAAAAAAACACTTCACAAGGCGAAAACCAAAATGGCTGGATCGTTGGTCTTCATTTGGCCAACACAAGCACTTGTTGTGAGCCTTCAATTGACAATGTCTTGGAGATTTTAAGCAAAAAAAAAATCATTGAAAATTGTTTGTTGCTCAATAAAATTTTCCAGCGCGCAATTTTCATGCTTACAAAATATCTTTGTACAGCAAACATAAAAGTATTTTCGCAAAAACAAAAAGTTTTTTTTTTGTTATTGAGTAACTTTCTGTTCTCTTTCGAGGTTGAAATTTCTTTCGCCCTTAAAGTAGAGAGCACTTTTATGGCCACAGTTACCAAACCAACTTATTTTGATGTCATTATTACACAATAAATCTGCACACGAGGTGGGATAAATGCCAACAAAATGCTTTTAGACAACTTTGACTCATAAATTATTAACTGCAAGTAAGGAAACCCAACATCTGCAATGGTGATACTTTCTGTTTTTAGTGCAACTTAGCTGGAGCTGGAAGCAAACAATTTATCTCGCCTAGAAATTTCAATGAATTTTTTAGGGATTTGCTAGAGCAGATAAATGTATATTTTGCCTCGTTTGGCTTTACCTTTTCTTACCTTTAAAACTATACATGGTTGACGTGAAAAATTTCATTTTCAATAGAATTTGTGATTGACAACTATTTAACTAATAACAAATTGTATGGTCTCCAATAAATAAGTATTTAAATTTACTTTTCCTGTTGTTCTTAAAAAAAATGAGCACAAAAAAATGTTTGTCATCTCTGAGGTAATAAAATTGAACTAGACAGTCAACCATGAAGGGCTTAGGTAGTGTGGGAGGACTCGAAACTATTTGGGTGATGATGATTGTTGTGACGATCTTATGTTGCCCAACTAAAAAGTGTTTTTCAATTCTGAGGAAGTAAAATGGACTTAAATCCCGCTAAAGAAAATCTTTACACAAGTTCATTGTCCCTTTTCAAATTCCTCAATTTCCTTTTTTAATATTGATTTCTTAATCCGAAGTCGAACGCAACGCTTGAAACAAAACCCTTATTTCCGGAAATCAAAAACATCTTTAGCAATTCCCAAGCACCTTCTTTTACTCTCAACTACTTTTGTTGAATTTTAAGCATACATAACTTTTTTTTATTTTATTAAAGCATTAACCAGATGATGTGTTATAATTTTTACGAATTGCTTGTGCTCTTTAACATTTGCTTGTGACTCTTTTTCGCTCACACTTTTTGTGCTTTGGGTACTGACATGTTTTTCTGATGTATTTGTTTTGTTTCATTGTTGTTGAGTTGAAGTGTTTGTAAAAGTTTTCTGCATTGTAATATTGTAACAGTGTTGGCAAGTGTTTGGTGTGCGTAAATAACAATGTGTGTGAGTGTGTGTGTGTGTGTTTGTGTGGGAATTGTTGCTGTGCAGAATGCGAAGGAAATACTTTTGCGTTGTACAAGTTAAAAATAAATATTTAGTTTAGTTTTTATTACACATACACATTTCAAAGTGTTTTTTAAACATTTTATTTAAAGAGAATCTGTTCGGAGCCTAAAAGTATGCAATGGAATGCTAAATGGATTTTTTTTATTTTTCTCTGTGAGAAAGAAATGTTTGGGTGTCACTAAAGCATGTGTTTTTGTTAAATTCAAACAGTGATGTCTTTATTAATATTTTTGAATTCATTTTTATTTTTTACTTGAAAGGAACGTTCAAATAATTCTTGAAAGTGCATTTTTTCTTTTTGCTCGGGAACATTTCATTATTTACTTTCCTTATTACAATTAGCAAATCGCATTTATAATTTTTTGACCTGTGCGAAAGTACATTTTTTCCTACATACGCACACGAAAAGTTTGTAAGGCAAAGGAAACTCAAATGAGACCAAATCGTTTCTATCAATTAAAAGGCAGTAAGATTTTAAATTTTTATGGCAATTTTTTATTAAGGTACTATTAGTTTTCAAGATTTTTGAAGATAATGTTTGCATGCTCACAATTATACAATAACTATTTTAATGTAGCACAGAATTTTTCCAGGTAGGACTTTCAAAGCTAAAGTCATTCTCTTCCTAACGGGTGGTCACGATCAAAATATTACGAAAATAAAAAAACTAATTGCCAACAGACAAAAATTTTCATGTTAAAGTGAAAAATTTAATTTTATTAGGCGATTGTCGTGTGTGAAATAGATTAATGTTACTTGATTGAGAAAATTGCACGATAAATGTCAAAACTGGGCAAGGGTATACGGTTTTTACTTTTAAAACCACTTTTTTCAATTACAATTAAAAATTTTTTCAATAAAAAGTACATTTAGGCTTGTTCTGAAACTCGCGTGGTATGAAATCACATGAGCTTTTAAAAACACACTTGTGATTTTGTGGTGTTCTGGAAATCACAACTTTTTTGGGTTTGTTGTGTTTTTCAACTGCCGAATACTTAAGTTAAGTGCTTAACAGCAATTCTTGAAATTTGAGAAAGCGTCTCAAATTTGTTTAGAGTTTCATAAAGATTTTTTTTTACAAAATTTTGCTATAAAAATCAATAAAATGTACATTAACTTATTATTTTAAATAATTTATCATGGCTTGAGAAAAGAAAAAGTCGAAAAAATAAGAGAATGACTTCAAACTGCTAGTCACTTAAGTGACTGGTTTCAAATCACACAAATTTTAGCGTAGAACAACTTGTTTGTGTTTTCAAACTACAGACGCAAACAGTGATTTTCAGAACAAGCCCGATTTTATTGAATTCCTCAAAGAGTGTTGAATTTGATGAAGCAAACTCTGAAACGTTATGATATCCCAGTTAAGTAAGTTTTGAATTCTGCAATATAGAATAAGTATGAATTCGAAAACAGAAGCGACCTCAAGCTGGAATAATTAAATAAAATAAATGCTTAAACTGAAATTTCAAGCGCACTTAAAAAAAACAATAAAAACTCTGTAGCAGCATATTGTTTAGCGAAATTGAAGCACAACACACACGCACAAACATACATTTATGTATAAGTAAGAAAATTATTTGCCGGCTAGTAGAAAATGTCAGATTATTTGCTTGTATTTTCTACCATTGCTTCAAAAAATGTCCTTTAAAATAAAACCTTCTGCCTCACACAAAAAAGTTCTCTCACATATTTGTTGCGCTTATTGTCAGCTGCGTTTAGCTTTTAAGCATTTCGTCTCTGCTCTGCCACTCTCTGCAAAATGTTATTTGTCTGCAAATAGTGTTGTATGGCTGCACATATTTCCGGATACAAGAACCTTTTGAATTTGTTGTCAAAAAAACAAAAAATTTCTTCACAAATTGTGACTTTGATGCTGTATAATTGACGAAATAAAGAGAGTTTGCAAATTAAACTCCATGGTTTGGCGTTTAACATTAACGAGCGCAGACTGTTGTGCAAGCAACATTTCTAAATGCAAACCTCAGTTATTCGTGGACTGTAAAAGTGTAAAGTTGTGTTTGGCGGTGGAAACAGTAAAAGAAAAACAAACTTGAAGTAACAAGAGAATTATAAAAAAAGTGGCATAGAATCGGTGAAATTAAAATTAAAAGGTACAAACCAAAACCAATGTTGCAGATATTTGTGGTGCAGTTAAAGCAACAGTCGGCATGAATTTTGTAATTTGTTTGAGTTTGCTTTTTCTGGGTGGATTGATTGTGTTTCTGTTTCATGCGTGAGTAGCGGTTAAAGTAGGTGTACTTCTTTCACTTGTACATGTGTGTGCGTGCGTAGTGCCATTCAAGCGAGCATAAAGTTCTTTCTCATGTGTGAGTGCTATTAACATTCAACAGTGTGAGAGTAAATAAATTAAACACACATATTGAATTTGCATCAAGAACCGTTATTTTATTTCTTCTGCACTCTTTTGATGTGTGTGACGACTGACTGTGTGTTGGTAAATACATTTTAATGCTTGTGTACACTCGGTAGTGTTTTCTTTTCGGTTTCGGTTTGTTGAGTTGTAGACTTTATTATTATCTACAATACATATTGACAGACTCACTGAATAGCATCACACAATTTCACATAAGTATTATGTGTTTTTTTTTGTAGTTTTGAGGATGAGTATAAAAGTCAGATCTCCTGGCTGTCGTGCACAAGCAAAAAGTTTTTGTGTGAGTGGGTGTCTGTTGGCATTTGTGTACGTGGGTATATGTGTGCAGCAGTTGAAATTCTTCAAAGGTTGATTGTGTTTGTGTATGTGTGTGTGTGTGTGTGTATTTATGCCACAATACTTGTTTGCTTTTCCTTTGTTATTGGCTTAACATTTTCCTGTGTATTAAGGACAAACAAAGTACACAAAAAGAACCATAAATACGTATGTATATTTGAATACAGTTTCATGTACAAATAGGTATAGTGTGTTTCCAATGCTTGAGTTATGTCTCTTTATCGCATAACATTTCGGCCTCTTTCAAGTTGCTTATTATTTATTAAGCCTGATTAGCCTTATTATTTCTCATTGGCCCTCTACTCCTGGCACAGAAAATGTCTTAAAATACTCGAGAAATTTTTTTTTAAATAAATAGTAGTTACTACGTGTACTTTTTCCATAATTAATTTTACAACTTAAGTGGCCAGCCATTCTTTAGCCACCAATTGCTCCGTGACGTATGAGTAGCATTTGAGTTGTGATATTTATAATACGCCAGTGAGCTTTAGCACAATTTTTTGTTGTTGTTTAGTTCTATTAAATAATATCCCTAGAGTTATAAAAGGAGTGTAACCGCAAAACAATTAACTTGAGGTTGGGCTGCAAACTGTGTTAAACTCAGTGTATATTCTTGTTAAAAAACAGTAATTAAGAGAATCGAGCGAAATACATCAGCTTTAATAGATTATAAATATACTTCTCAACTTAATAAAACTATTTTTTAAAGCTTTAAGTGTCTTATTTTTCTTTATTAATTTTTCGATAATTCGCTAACAATTTCTAGCATCGTCAGGAATCTTTGATTGTTTTTATTTTCTATTATTTTGTATAAAAATTTTTAAACAACAAAATTTTAACAATAAAGGTAAAAAATTATAGATAAAATTATAGATAAAATAATAGATATATACTTCTCAACCTTTTTTTAAAAGTCTATTTTCTTATACGGGTACTTTATTTAGTAGGGTGGACAAATTTGCGGCTAGGAAAGAAATATGCTGTCAAATGATGAAAGGTCAAGAAATGAACACCCATCATTGGGCACTTGTTCATTTAATAAAAAAAAATCCAAAAAAAATATATTTTTCAAGAAGTTGATTTCGTTTATAGTTTAAGGCCCATTATTACAACCGATAGTCCATAGCTAAAGGTGGGATTTTATAAGCCCCATTTCGCAACGAATTTTCATAATTTAAAACTTTAGATAAAAAACAGATTTTGGTTATTCAAGAATGACTCTCATGTTTAAAGCTTCCAATTATGAAATATGGTTGTGAAAGGTAAAACAAAAGCCTACCTTTAGCTATCGGTAAGTTGTAATAATGAGCCAAAATCAAAGTACAAACGAAAACAGCTTACACACAAAAGGGGTACTACAATATTGAAAAAAAATGGAAGTAATTACAAACAAAAAAGTGATTCTATTTTTGGAAACAAATAAGTAAAAGGCGCTTTTGTACAGGTATATTTTAAAAGCGTATTTTTCAAAGTGCTTTTCAAGTAGTAGCAGTACCATTACCAAGGACCATTTTGCATGGTACTTTTCTGAAAGTATGCTCTTGTGATGGTACTTTTTTTAAAAGTTTTTTTAAGGTGGCTTTCTTAACAGGTACTTTTTTTACATGTACTTTTGGAAAATATTGTTTTGTGATATTTAATTTTTTAGTTTTCTTAATTGAACTATTTCATTGAACACCTTTTTAAAAGATACTTTTATTAAAAGGTACTTTACAAGTGCTTTTTTCGAAAGGTACTTTTTTAAAATTTGCTTTCTTAATAGGTGCTTATTTAAAGAATACTTGTGATGCAAAAAAACGTGATTTTCTTGAGGGGTACTTTTCGAAAAGTACCATTATTAAAAGTACTTTTTTCATGGTACTTCCTTGAAAGACTTATTCAAGTATGCTCTCTCAATGGTACTTTCTCCAAAAGATGTTTTTTAAAAATTCACTTTTTTAAAAGGCGCTTTGTTAAAAGATTCTTACTTAAAGGAATAGTTCCTTAGAAAAAACCTTGATTTTATTGAGGGGTATTTTCTTAAAAGGTACTTTTTAAAAAGCAAAACTTTTCAGAAAGCAAAATTTTTAAAAGTACTTTTTTTCAAGGTACTTTTTTTGAAGATTTCTTAAAGTTACCCCTTTTAATGGTTCTTTCTCAAAACGTACTATTTTAAAAGGTACATTCTTAAAAGATACTTTTTCGAAAAATGCTTTATTAAAAGGTACTCATTTAAAGGATACCTGTTCAGGAAAAAACGTGCTTTTCTTGATGGCTATTTCTATCAGTCATATTGTTTGAAGATGTGTGGATGTGTAGAGTATTGAAATGAGATTCTTTGCACCTTTTTTCAAGACAGTTGTGGGGTAAAAGCGAATTTATTAAAAGGCGTAATTCGCAAAAGTTCTTTTTCATACTGAGCTCAAATTCAAAAATATTCAAAGTACTTTTTGAAAAATGATCCTTGCGAAACACACTTTTTTAAAAGATACTGTTTTTGAAAAGTACTACTTTTTTGAATAATATTTTTTTAAAAAGTATTTTATAAAAACTGTTTTTGTCCCAAATTTTACTAATTTAAGAGATGCTGTTTCTAATATTTTTTTAAGAACAGATATACAGAAATAACAGAGAGTATAACAAGTGAAATTGAAAAACCATTTGACATATAATGGCGGAACGTCTGTTTGAAACAGTTCTCTTTTTTCTTCGATAGTGAAAGTTTTCATCTTTGGCATTTGAACTTTTCTTTGCTTTCACTTTTTGCTGAAAACCAATTTCTTAAAAATTTTGGGAAATTTGATTGTTTGTATTTGTACATGCGGGACTTTGTGTGTATAAATTGAAATATACATGTACATATGTACATACATTCTATATCTGTATGTAGGTATATTTCTCACATTGACCCAAATCTCCGAATATCAACAAACAACAAATGCGTCGGTTTAAATGTCAAGACATTAGGAATTCAGCAGACACATGTAGAATGTAAAAATGACCTCAAATAAAATTTAGAACTGGTAAGAACCTTTAAGGTCTTACCATTATTTATCCCCTGTCTTAGATTTAGCCCCTCTCTTGTTAAGAAAAGTGAAAAAAGAGAAAACTTTACATGTGTACACATGTACACTGAGTTCAATTTTATTTATTTCTTAGTTTTCCTTTAAGCCAAATGCAAATTCAACTTGTTGTGTAAAACACTTCTTTACTGAAGTGAAATTCAATTAAAGCAATCAATCTAACAGAAGACAAACAACATTGAAAAAAAGACATTCACAAAAAAAAAATTATTCAAGAAATTTCTGTTTCAACTTTTAGACTTTTCATCGGCAGACGGTGTAATTTAAAGGACCAATAGATTTTCAACAATTCTAATTCCATTAATACCTCCTCCCCTGATCATGGAGCTGCCCTCAATGGTCCAGAAATCTGGTGGCACATTAATTGTACGCAGCGTTGTAAGTGGTATTCCCATTTACACAGAAGAAGCCATGGAAGAGGATAAGAACAGCAACAAAGAGGCAATACGTGTACGCGTGAGCGACAATCCCAATACATTTGTTTTCGGCGAACACTTGGAAGAGCTGAAGAGAGCCCAGGAACATTTAATGCAACAGCAACAACAAAGCCTTGTGCAAGAACACCAGCGCCTGCAAGCAGCCGCTATAGAGCTCAAGGAAGAGGGTTTGCCTCAATGCAAAATCAAGAGAAATTACAGTTGTAATTATTGTACATACTTCACACAAAATCCTCGCTATCACCTGACTCACTTGCGTGATGTGCACGGTGAAAAGATAGTTATAAATAAGTGTAAATTGTGCCTGTATGCTTCCCGCCACTATCAGAAATTGGTGCGTCATATGAAAATGGTGCACGGCTGCACAGACGGCATAGCCAGCAGCCATGGCCAGGCCAGAGGTAAGCGCGGCATGAATCGTGAGGCTAGAAAGAGAAAACTGGAGGACAGTGCCCCTCAGACTGGGGTTATTAGTGCAATGAGTGTAGAGGCCATTAATGCAGAACATGTGAGTATCAGTATTGCTTTCTTCCCAGAAAAACCTTTATATATTTTATTATTTAAGGCTAAAAATGAAATGGACAAGGAACAACAGAAAATGCAACGTGATTTCGAAGCATTTAAGAAACAGCAGGAGGAACAACAGAAATCTCAACAGCAAAAATTGAGCGAAGCGATTTTCGCAGCAGCCGCCTTTGAACAGCAAATGCGCGCCCAGAGAGAATTTGAGAATAGAGAATCTCTTAAAATAGCCGCCCATTCCAATTATGAACAACAACAAAAGCAACAAACAACATCACCTGTACAAAACCGCGAAGGCAGTAGTCCTTCACAAAATAAAAAATTCGACAATACCACACCTGCCCATGCAACATCCATACAGCTGCCACCACAACGCTCCAGCCTTGAGCTGACACCCTCGCCATCCGGAAGCAACTCATCGCCACCGCCGACCTTGCAACTGGTTGCAGCGAATGGCCAACAACAAGCAGATGCCTTGAGTGGTGTAAGTGACGAGCCCTCGAACAATCGTTTGATGAAATGCAGCCTGTGCGATTTCACTACTTTGTATCGCAATCTACTGCTGGAACACGAACTCGAAGATCATTGCAATGCCAAGTTCTATCGTTGCGAAAAGTGCTCGTATGTCACCCATATTAAAGCTCGTTTCAGCAAACATGTCAAGTATCATTCAATGCCCATGATCAAGTGTGTTACTTGCGATTTTCGCACGCCTTATAAGTGGAATTTAGATCGTCATATGAAGAATCATGGTGGCGCTGGTCCCTTTAAGTGCGCAGCTTGTGATTTCACTGCAGACATCAAGCAATCGCTGACCGTGCACGAAATGAATCATCATGTGCCGCCGGTTGGCCATGCAGCTGGCATGACTTTGGCCCGCAGACGTAATAAAGTGGGTGGTACCGATCTTAATGAGGATTTTTTCAGCGATTCGGCCGAAATGCTGGAAGATCATTTCAACAACAACAACATGGATGAATATGATGAGATGTTAATGACCGCTGGTCCTGTGGGTGCTTATGACACCAAAAGACTGCGCTATGACGACGATGAGCCCACTGATTTGTCCCAAAAGGGAGGCTCTTCGGACACATCTTCCGTACACAATTCCAATGTAAGCATACCAAAAGCAAAGAAGCCTTTGCCCAATTTGATACCATTGAACAAAGAGGGGGAGAAGATTTTGAATTTGTCAGCGGACCTGGCTTCCCGTTCCTCACTTTCGGATATTGCCTCCATGTTTTTCAATGAAAAACAGATTTCCGAAATGATGCAACCCTCAACAGCAGATAAATCAGACGCTGTTGTTGCCTCTGCCTCGCAGTTGTCACCCACAACGACTATAACCTCTTCGGCTAGCAGCAGAAGCATAATGAACCGCAAGTCTGGCACATTTTTCGATAAGATAAAGTCTTCCTCGGCCACAAATGAAAACCTAATATGCCCCTGCGGTCACATGGCCAAATGTTTATCCGAATCAATAATACATCGCAAAACCTGCACATTTTCGCCGCTTTCCAACACCGACGACATTGACTTGGACGACGATGAGCACGATGAAGATGGCGAAGAGGGGCGTTTGGAAATCGACTTTGCCGAGGATGAAGAATGTGACAAGCAATCGCATTCCGCTTTAAATTTGAGCGTTTCGGGCTCTACTCGTTGCCAGCATTGCCGTCACCGCTGCAAGTCATCGGCGGATTTATTGAATCATTTAAAAATCTGTTCGGAGGTAAATAGTGGCTGTGGTTCTTTGTCTGGCGATAGTTGTGGCGGTAGCCGTACTATGATGGGCGAATCAAGTGCTCATGAATTGCAGCATCCCATGGAGAACCGTGTATTTATTTGGAATAAAATACCTCGCAATCAGCAAGAGAGCGGCGTTGGCAGTGGATCGCAGAGTTCTGAAGGACAGCGTCAGCCAGCAGTCAGTGGCAATTCTTCTTCCAATCACGGTGGCAGCTTACTAAGCACCACAAATGATGAGAATAGTTATTATGGTGTGGAAACGGCTCCGGGCTATGGGGAGGTAGGTTCAAAAATCTATGAATTGATTTCAATCTTCATTTTGCGTTTACTTAAATTTCATTATAGAAATTTTCTTGCGACTTAGGTCATACTTAAAAATGGTCTTAAAACTTTAAACTTTAATTTCGAGGAACTGATTTGAGAGTTTTTAAAGTTTTGATTTTCGTAGCTCTACGACCTCTAACCTATAAAATCACAATTTTTTTAAGAAAAGCTCTGAACATCACTATGAAATGCATCCATTCTCATTTAGTACTAACATTTTGCATTTATCCAATGAAATTTGAAACTTTCACTCTTTCCAGGTAACAAAAAAGATGACACCCGAAGAAGAGGCTGCCAATTCATCGCTGAAAAAGGTCTACAAATGTCCGCATTGCTCATTTTGGGCTTCAACCGCTTCCCGGTTTCATGTGCATATTGTGGGCCATTTGAATAAGAAACCATTTGAGTGTTCGTTGTGCTCATATCGCTCCAACTGGCGCTGGGATATTACCAAGCATATACGCCTAAAGACCATTAGAGATCCTAGTCATAAAAACGCTCGTGTTCTCATGAACGATGAGACGGGCCGACGCAATTATACAAAATATAATAAATATATTACTTTAATGAAAGTCACCGAGGAAGATGGTGATCCAAAGCTAATGAAATCGGGCGAAATGACACCAAATCAAGTTGCCTCGTTGGCCTTTATCAACGACTTCAATAGCAAGCAACAAAATTCGGCCAATGCCAACAGCTCAAGCGTCAACAATATTTTGAATGGTGTAAGAGAGGATATTACCTTAGAATCCATACCGCCCAAGTCAGCAGCTGCAAATGTGGAGGAGCAATTATCGGACAACTTCATACGCTTGCCTCTGCTGGCGTCTATGATGAATGCGGCAATTGCCCAACAGCAGCAGCAAAACGACAACGAACAGAATGGCACGGCAACGCTAATAACGCCTTCGGTGACCATCTCAGCTGTTAAGAAGTCGCCGCCGTCAAATCAAAATTTCAAACCAAGCGATGAAATCACTTTGGAAATCCGTCAGGAAGGCAATGAAAAAGTAACCAATTACAAATGTCGAAAATGCAACTTTAGGTGAGTTTTGAGAAAAAATTGAAAAATACAAATTCTTAAAACCACATTTTCTGCTAAAAGCATTCTAAAGCCAAACAATATTTTTTTGGGACTTTAAGTTCCTACAAATTGGGAAACGCATTCTGTGGTTTCTCAACTTGGAAGAAGCTAAACCAAACTCAAAAAACCAATAAATAATCTTCAATTGAAGAAAGCTAAATTTGTTTTTTTTTCATCTCTCATTTTTCAGACACAACAATCGCGACGCTGTGCTGGCACATGTAAAGGTACATTTTCCCGATCCAAATCCAGGATTTCATGCACCGAAGTCGTCGGCACAACAACAGGCGGCCACCACCAACAATGGACCCTTGGCAGTGAACTCAAATCTCTACATGAACAATGTTTTGGCTGCCATGTGTCTTTCTCAGCAACAACAGCAGCAGCAGCAGCAACAACAAAACTCCAACACAAATACACAACTTAGCAATTTAATGGCTGCCGGCCTTTTGGATCAGGCCAGCAATTCTCAATTGAGCGGCCTCGCTTTAGCTTTGGCCGGTAAATCGCCTCTAAAAGCATCACATTTGAATGCAGCCGCTAACATAATTGAGCATGGTGAGCAGAAAGCGAGTCTTAACGAGGCAAGTGCCCAAACCACTATGACGTCGCCAAATCAATTAACCCTTAAGAGTCCACAAAACGAACAACAGACACATGCGACGTCCTTATTATCGTCAGTAACAGGTGTTGGGTCGACGACATCGACAAGTTCACCCTCCCTACAGCATTTATTAACTTCACCGAGAAGCTCTTTCACACAACCTCCATTAAAACTAAATCAAAACGAAGTCTTAAATAACAATAATAATAACAATAGTGAAGCAATGGTTTTGGGTTCAACACTTCTTAAAACTAAGTCCGGACTAATGGCAGAAATGTCACCATCATCGCCATCACCGAGCACACCGAATACAATTGTAACTACCACTACTACTACTACACTTTCAACTCCAAATCATGTATTTTCACTGAACAGTGGTGATGGTGGTTCATTAGCGGGTGATATCATCGGTGGTATACAAGATCATCATCATCATCATAATGTGGTTCTAGGTGCTACTTTTTCTGCCTCATCTGATCATTTGGCGACAAGAAATGTTGTAAACAATAACAATAGTAACAATAACAACATGACGTCTACTTTAGCCGCTGCTTCATCTTGTTCAACATCATTATTGTCATTGTCTAATCAAAATTATATACAAAATCAAAATCATTCATCTTCTAGTAGTAACAAAAATAATTTGGGTAATTTATCTGGTAATGGTGTGTCAAACAGTAACAGTAACAATAATAACGGTATTGGTAATAATGGTAACAGCAATAACAATAATTTATTAACGCACGATACAACAACCGCCGATAGGCGTGATCCATCGCCATATCGTTGTGGTCATTGTCATCAAGTATCAAATTGGAAGCATGTAATTCAGGTATTATTTTCAATTTGTATGTTTATTATGTGCAAAATTGTGTGCGTGCTTGTTAGAATGACTGAGCGAGATGTGCCAAGAAGAGAGAGAGAGGGAGAGAGAGAGAATATGATTGTATGTGTAGAATATTTACAGCCATACCTAAACAAAAGAGAAACGCGTTTTTTCTCATGCCCCTCACAATTTCTATGGAGCACACCGAAATAACACAGCGTCTACGATTTGTAATTGCAAAATCAGGGGCCACAATATACGTTAACGACTTCATTCGAATACGTATGCCGTAATTCGGCGATAGATTTTAACAAGACGTTAAATAATACTGTCAGAAACAGTTGTGAATAAAAACAAAAGTAAATAATAATAAGATGCTTTTGCTTTTGGGGTATGGCATTTTAGCCTAAAAGCCAAACGGAAGATCCCGTCCCGCTTTCTGTTCTTGTTTAGATTTGGCTGTTAGATTAGTTTGATAGAGGTTTCCGGTTGTGTGATCATATTGATTTCTTTGATTTGTCCAAAGAGAGCAGATTGTGCTCCGCAATTTTTGCTCCGAAATTCACTTTGCTTGAAATCACATGATTTCTAAAACGAAATTGCATTAAAAGCAGATCTTTTATGATTTTTTGTTTGAAGCTAAGTCATTTAAAATGTTGTTCCACACTTCACGATTGAAATGAAATTTTATCATATTGAAGTAATGCTTATTTTGAGCTTCGAAATCCCGCGATTTGACGAACAGGCCGCATAGTTTATGAAAATATTAAAAAAAATTTTTTTTTAATTACACAAGAGAACAAAATTGTACAGTCAAATCTGAAAAGGGAGAAGCATTTGCATTTTATTGAAGACAGACCTGTAGTGCGATAATCGAATTTTTCGGAGCCAAGTTTTCAAACTGAAATTACAAAGCAGCTTTAAAGTAAAGCCTTTCCCAACATTCAACACGAACATTAAGGTTTTGTATGAGCTTTTTCTGTTGTATTTGCAATAAACTATTGTTTTTTGCACTTTTAAATAATTGTTAATGTCAAAAAAAAAAAAAGATTTGTTATTTAAATCTTAAGGTGTATGGTGTTATTTTTATGAATTTATTTTAAATTGGTGTGAGTCTTTTTGTTAAGAGTATTTCCATGATTTAATGTATTTATTTTTATTGTGTTTTTATAAAGAAAAAAAAAACATAAATAAAACGAGAAGGGTTCTGGTGTGGTGTGCATAAATGTTACTCATTTTATAAATCATTTTTGTCATTTAAACAAGACCAAAGAGAAATTTACATCTGTGCATACAAATTTGTTTGTAATGCAACAATTTCGTTTATAAAAAAATAATATTTTGTTTTTATCTTAAACTAATTTACAGCGTCATTGTCGTTTGAAGCACGCTGGCGTTATCAACATCGAAACCCTTGATCGTACGGCTTTAGCTGAACGCCATCTGGCGCCAATTTATAAACCTCTAGTAAATGGGGCAACCAATGACAGCAACATCAGTAACAGCAACAATTTAACGTTAAAGGCCTTACAACAACAACAACAGCAACAACAAAATAACCATAACAATGTACTTATCAACAACAACAACAACAATCATCTTAAAAACATCAATAGCGCAATAAAAACAGAGCCAACAAATAATTTATTGCACTCGCCCATGGCAGCTGCCTCGGCCTTGAATGCCGCCAATGCTTCGCAAGATTTACAGGCTGCCGCTGTGGCATATTTAGCAGCCGCAGCTGCAGCTGTGGCCAATCAAAATAACAATTTAAAAGCCATCAACAGCATGACCGAAGAATTGATTTTACAGCAACAGTTGCAACAAAATGATCAAATCGAAATTACCAGAGTTTCCTCAACAAATCATCTCAGCAGCAGCAGCAACAACAACAACAACAGCAATAGCACGAACAACAACAATAATAATTTAGCTACCCAATCGATGGCAAACAGCTCGAATTTGGCGCAACTGTTGGAATCGAATTTGAGTGCACAACTAAATCGTGTCGCCTCGCCGCAGAATAACTCGAAATCGAAACAACAAAAATGTCCACTGTGCACATACATTTGCGATAGTAAATCTCAAATGAATTATCACATTTCATTGCATAAGCCCACTCAGTATGAATGCCGCATGTGTACGTTTGTTTGCGCCAAGAAACAGCATTTGAGCTCTCACATGCGCACAGTACATCAAGTGCAGCAGAATCAAATGGGCGGCACGGCTGCGATCAGTGCAGCAAATGCAAATAGCAATAACATCAATATGGATTTCGGTTTGGCTCTACAACTGGCTGCTACAACAGCTCAAAATCAGGTAAAATAGTGATAAACTTATACATATAAACGCTCTAAAATAATTTGTCGAGGAAAATTTTGAAAATGAATTATGAAGCGAATTAAATTGTTTACATGTTTACCATTAATATTAGTATATGAGAATAAAGCACAACAAAAAATTAAGACTTACAGGTCTGCTCTGAATATGACGTGATTTCAAATCACATGTAATTTTGAAAACACACATGTGATTTTATCTGTAAGTCGCAACTTTTTTATGCTTTTTCTTTCAACTGCCAAAAACACAAACGAACCGTTGTTAAAGAAGACAACAACATGCCCGAAATCACAAAATCAAATGCCAACAAACAATTTCTAATACAGAAAGCATCCTCTCTTTCTGCAGTTTCATAAATTTTTTTGTTTCCAAGTTGCCAGTTTTATTGTAGAAATCAATAACAAACATATTAACGTAATGTTTTAAGTAATTTAGCACGCCTCAAAAACAGCAACAAATGAAAAGATAAAAATGTGATTTCAAATTCATTCTGAAAAACATGTGATTTTAAATCACATGTGCTTTTCAAAGCACACTACTTAAGAGTATGTGAATCACACCCTTTGTATGTTTTTCGTTGTGATTTTTAACTGCCAAAAACACAAGAGAACGGCTGCTTTCTTTAAGTTGAAGCCAACACGAAGCACAATTTTTGATCTGTAATAACTGCCAAATAACTGCAAAAAAACGGTCCTAAAAGGAGAGAGGAAAAATGTGTTTGCATGTTAATCATACAGATTATATTAATTGTTGTCGTGGTTTAAAATTTAAACTTTAAATTCATTAAGATTCAATAAAGCTACAAGATGAAGAAGGTCTACAATAAGGAACTGGGAATCTCGATTTTATTGTTTGAAATGTGTTTTAAAACTGACTTTCTGGGCTCAAGACTTTGTGTTTTAAACACCTTTTCTTAATTTTTCACAGGACTCTGTCAATTTTTCTACTCCTTTGGCCATTGATTTATCGCCATCACCGGTGGCACGTTCCACTTCGGCCTTGTCACACAACCAACAAACTCATCAAAATCAGTTGCCTCCTGAGTATCAGTATCGCATGATCTATTATTGCAACAAATGTCCGGCACGCTATGCCCAGAAACATAATGATCCGCTGACGGCACAAAAAGATTTAGATGAACACTTGCGACAGCATGAAGCCCTCAACTCGAATGAAGATGGCAAACGTAAATATCACTGTGACTACTGCGACTACAGGGCCATGCACGAGTCAATTATACAAACTCATCGCTATGTGCACACAAGCCAATATCAAGAAAAATGCAATGAGTTGTACAAGAATTGCAAAGAGGATTCTGTGTACAAAGCACCAAAACTGATGCACATAACAGCCACCAAGAAGCCTCATATGCACGAAACCATCTGGGTGGTGGATCACGACTTAAACGAAGGCCATCACCAGAGTCATAAATATCACCAGAATTCTATAATAACCTCCAGCTCCCAAAGCAATACCTACGAAACGGGTAATTCTCTGCTGAAAAAGCAATTGGAATCACGTCAGGTGGCCACCACTTCATCATCGCCTCCCTCTACAGCAAATGAGGAGGTGCGCCATAAAACAAATCAGCCAGAAGCCGACGATTCCAATACTGCGTCCACTTTGGCGTCAGTGGCAACTGGAGATTTGGCACCAGACAATGAAACTCGCCCCAATGCCCGTTCACCAGATGCTTCAACTGCGACCAATCATGAAAACAAAGAAAAATGTGAACATTGTCCTTTTGAAAGTGCTAATGCCGAAGAATTCAAAACCCATTTACATCAACACATTGGTGTGTCCCAGCAAAAATTCGCCTACACCTGCGATCACTGCGATTATTCGGCCGATGAACAGGAACACATTGAAGAACATACTCGGGTGCACTTTAACGGCATCGAAAAGTTAAAAGATGTCAGCTTCTTTACGTGTTACGATAAATTGGAATTGAGCATGGAACAGCCAGACGATGAAGCTGCGGACAATGACAGTGTGAGCATTAAGAAGGAGCTGCACAATCATCACAACAATAACAATAATAACAATAATGAGGAAAATCGTGTGAACGAAAATCTAAAAGATGCTGCCACCGCAGAAGCTTTGAAATCAGCAGAGCAAAAACAACCTCCCAAATGTGCCAAAATTATCTTATACAAAAACGATGGCTGTCTGACGATCAAGAAGGAGTCACCCGAACCGCCCCAGTCAAATCAAAAGCAGGACCAACCAGCCAACAGCACCATCACTGAGAATATAAGTGATCGCTTGCGCAGACGCATCAGTCGCCAGGGCGGCGCTGCCAGCTTTAATTCTTTGGCAACGAACCAGCTTTGTGGCACCAACAGCAGCAGCAGCAGCAGCGAGGAGCACTCTTCCACCAGCCATAAAACCATACTAGTGAATGCCAAAACTGGTCAAGTTATCAGCAGGAATTAAATATTACATATTTTATCATTTTGCTAGAAATTTCTTTACAAAAATACTTTTGTTTTTTTTTTATATAAAATATAAGCAATTTCCTTTTTCCATTTAAATATGCTTTAATTTTTAACATTAACGGATAATATGTATCTATGCTGTTCCTTCAGCTTTCGTGTTTGTTTTAACATTTTTAGTTTTATGTGTTACTTTAAGAATTGTTAAATTGTTTTTTTTTTTTATTATTATTATTATTATTAATTATTTTAATTTAGTTGTAATTGTTTTTTTTTTTTTGCTTTTGTTTGTTACTAACGTTTTATATGTGTATGTATGTATTTTAACTTCTTCCCCCCCTTTTGTTGAAACTAATTTAGTGATTTCTTTTAAATTATTTTTAAGTATTTTTTAGCATAGAAAATCAGGCAGGGGCAGCAAATTGGTTTAACAATTACAATAACATAAAAAATTGAATTTGTTATAATTAGAGAGAGTTTATAAACAAACAAAAAATAATTTATATAAAGAAAATACACTGTGATGTTCAAAAAAAGAAAAATATATTAAAATTATTTTAAATAAAATGTTAAAAAATTAGTAATAAATACATATGTATGTATTATACATTTAAAAAGCAAAACTATGAAAATTTCAATAATGATGCTGCTGCACCTTAAGGAAAATATTATTTGCACTTTGAAACTTATTTTTTTCTAAACGTAACATAATTTTTATTTTTCAATTTTCGTTACAAAACAAATGCCGTAAAATGTTTTCTCAACGGAACGTTTTTGTAAAAGTTTTTCATTTTGTCATATAATAAATTTTAAGCCAGGAATCATGCCAATACTTGTTCGATTTCACTTATAACTTTTTAAAATTTTTGTTTGGAAATTTAATTTTAATTTTTATAATGAAATTTGGGCAATACCTTTTTTTTAACTTTTAATGTTTTCCTCTTAAAGCAAATGAACGATTTCTCCCAAATAAGAAGTCGTAAGCACCTCAACTTGGAGGGAATTCAATATGTAACTTGTACAAAGTAAGAATGAAAGCTTGGATAATATGATTTATATCATTATATACAAAAATTTCTTGTTGCCTTTGAAGTTACAAACTTTCGAACCACATTTTATAAAACGTAAATAAATGTTGTATTGTATTTTGTATTTGTGTTGAAAACAAAAACAAATTTCCA
Source organism: Sturmia bella (assembly GCA_963662145.1). Classification (NCBI taxonomy): domain Eukaryota; kingdom Metazoa; phylum Arthropoda; class Insecta; order Diptera; family Tachinidae; genus Sturmia; species Sturmia bella. Next base: position 4,616,270 of record OY759171.1, on the reverse strand, counting down.
TAATTTCTTATCGCTTTGAATATAAATTTAAGAATGAAAATGTGTGTGTGTGTTTTAGAAAAATCGGCAATTAATTTCGAATTTCAAAGTTTAAGCAGAAAATCTAATTTTAATTTATTGCTGGTGGTTCTAAATTTAAATTTGTATTTGTTAAGTTGCAAAGAAAAACATTTTTTTTTTCTTAATTTCTTATTGGTGTGAAGAAAATTTCTTGCAAAAACGAACTTGGTTATTTATTTGCTTTAAGACAAAATTTAAATGTATTATTTTAGGTATAAAAATAATAGATATTTTTCAGCCGTCTATGTGCCGCCGGCATTTCGTTGATGCTATTCAAGTCATCAGTAGACTCGAAAAACCGTTAAGGAATGTTTGAAACTTTACTTTCCATTAAGATTTTTCGAATCTACAGTAATGCCGACAAATGTCGCCGGCATATAGACAGCTAGCAAGATATATTTTTTGACCTAAAATAATTCATTAAAATAACAATATATAGAAATTTGTTTTTGTTTTCAACACAAAATTTATGCACATTGCAGAAAAATCGACAATAAACTTTAAAAATCCAAATTATTAAGAGCTTCTATACAAAAGGGAAAAAACTAAATAGATAAAATTTTAATTCTGTTTAATTTTTGCTTTTCAAAATTCTCCATTGAACAAGTTTTAAAAGGGTTTCTACTTTACCAAAATGAGGTTATAGAAAAGCAAAGGAATATACATACAGGGATTTGGATTTTTTGCATTTAAGCTTTCGAAAAAAAGCAAAAAATGATAGACAAGCAGACCCTTGGAAATATTTATGTTCTTTTTTATAACACTCTTCAAATTTATACAATTTCCAATTTATACAATTAAAATATTTTTGTTTTTTTTTATCCAAATTCGATTAAACTAAGAAATATCAAAGCGACAGTTTCCGTTTTGCTAATTTTCTGGAGTCTAACTTATGAAATTCGAAATTCGAACGACACGTTTTGAGTTATTTGTTTTTCTTTTTTAAAATTTAAAAAATGTTTTTTATACAGCTGCTGATATATTTTTTCAGTTTAATTAATATCTCTATTTTTTTTTAGTGTTGTACAAATTTTATTCTCGACATTTCGCAAACATTTTGTGCACATCTTCAGGACAATAAAATTTGTACAAATTGTACAAAAAATTGTATAAAAAAATAGAGGTCTTAATCTGAAAAAATATATCAACAATTATGACATATAAAGATCAAAAAAAAAAAAAATATTAATAATATAATAAATTTTTTTAAGGATTTTTTCTCTCCTTATGAACGATTCTGAAGTTTTTAAATTTTTATTCCCTTAAATCTTTCCTTGATAATGGATCAATTTGTAAGGAAAAAACTATGATTCTGTGAGAAATTTTGGGCTGGATTTGTATTTTAAAAAAAAAACAAGAAAAAATTCGTATTTTGTAATTTAAATGGAATTGAAAGTTAAAATATTAAACAAAGAACAAGTATCACCTGGCTTGAAGCATAACCAACTGAAATATTTAAAAATAATATGTATTTACATTTATGACCCGGAAAACTTTCGTTTGATAATTTTGAATTTAAAAAAAAAATTAAATAAATATGAGTAGCAAAATAGTCATTTATTTTTAAATTTAAAGAACATACTTAAAACACTTGTATATATATTACATAAATATATTAAATATTGCGTATGTATGTTCATGTTTTGGGTATTTAAAACAGTAAAAATAATTTTATGTTTGATTTTTATATATACACAAACAAAACATACCTACATTTAATAAATATTTAGGTAATTTTAGCAACTATTTTGCACAAGAATACATTTACAAGTTAAAGTTGGTTTTTCTTTCTAAGTTATATATCATTTTATGTTATTCGTTTCTTTAGTTTTTTTTTCTTGCAAAATATTTAATTTAAAATATAATATGTATGTATTCCCACCTTCAAATATTTATAAACAAATTCCAATATATTCAAATAATTACACTAACTTTTAAGCAAGCCACTAAACTAATTTTTATTCTTCTCACACGAAAAAAAAAAACAAAATAAAATGATTCGATATAAAAAATGAAAGCAAACAAACAGAAAAATGTATAAGCAATTTTATTTTTGAGTATTATTTAAAGTTTTTGAACACTTTTTTAATGTAAATTAGTAAAAAAAAAAATTTACAGAAAATACACAATTAAAGGGGTTTCAATATTATTGACTTGCTTTCAACAACAACTTTGGCTTGTAAATTATTTTATTCTGATTCATGAATAAACATATTTTACAAATGAAAATAAGCTTAAGAGATAAATTTAAATATTTAAAACACTTGTGGAATAGCGGGGCCATAATTTTATTGATAAATAAGTAAAACATTAATGAAGTATAAAATTAAATGTCAAAAATTTAAAAAAAAAATGTACAAATATTTCCATATAATGTTAAAAACAAATAGCATTTAAAAAAAACAACTAAAATTGGTGCAAATACGATCCTGTAGTTAAAAAAAAAAAAAAAAAACAAAATCTAAATTTGAACATTTTCATATTTTATCTGGGAAATGTATTGAAATTACCTTGATATTTAGACCATAATTATTATTTGTTATTTGTATGTATTAATTTTTTGTTTTTGCTAAAATAGTTGAAAATAATGCACACATAAGCACTTTACGCACACAATTTTAGAATATATTTTGAAAATAAACATTTTGAAAATAATAAACAAGCGTTGAAAATTATACATGCAAACGCCAAATGGTAACGAACATTTGTAACAACATTTGGCTTTGTAACAACTGAAATATGTATGTAATAAGGAATGGTAAGTCAATTTCGATTGCATTCGATAATCGATTATCAGTCATAAAAATCGGCTATTTTGTGATCGATTATGCATTGCCAGCTTTAAGCTGAAGTCGTATTTTGGCGTCGACTAATCGATACGAAACGGTAAGCCACAAAGCATGATGCAACTAATAAAGTAGCCTTTTCACTACAATAACAACAACTTTAATAAAAATAGCATGCATTTTGTTTTTGCACAACTTCTGTAAGCTGTCAAAAATCCGCCGCTTTTGCATTTATATAAAACAGAGATAACAGAGCTAACATTGATATGGTGTTCCGTTTTGGCTAATTTTCGTCTCTGCATTCTCTTGACAACCTAAAGTAGTCACATGAGTGACCGTTTAGCTGATGAGGCTACCTTATTAGTTGTACCATGCCACAAAGCATAACAAAATTATCTGTTGTAGAAGTTCGACAATAAAAACGTCTATTTCATTATTTTATTTTATGCAAAATATATTAATCGACTTCAAAAAAAAAATCGATTATATAATCGGAATAAAAAATGGTTGATCGAAAATCGACTTTTACTTTCTGATGCCATTCCCTAGTGTGTAAAAGTGCTCTTCACAAAGTAAATCTCACTACAAGCAGATATGTTACAGGGAGAAAAAAACAGTATTCCCTAAACGAATTCGTTATGAAGAGAAAAACTCGCTATAATGAAGTTTCGAACGCATACGCCAATCAAATATTGCAGCTAAATATATGTATGTACATATGTATGGATATTCAATTATTATTACAAACAGCTTACCTTCTTTTTGTTTTAATATTTTCATTGAAGTTTATTATTTATTAAAATTTATATTTATCATACATATATTTACAATGAAGACACAAACATTAACACTTTCACAGCTAAAAAGAAACGGAGATATGTACATACATGCATATAACGAGCAACAGAAAACAACAACAACGATTCGACACTGAAACGGAATATTTTTTTCTCTTTTTTTGTAAAAACTTGCACTTTGTTTTCGTAAGCTTCCCGATGATTTTCCAATGAAAATCCAATGTATTACCTTAAAGCAAAATATTAATAGTGTTTTTATGAAAGAATTAAAACACTTCCTCCATTATTTTGCCAAAACAGACAGAATTTATTAAGCACTTGTTCTCATCAACCGAACTGTATTTAAATTGCGCGAAAACTGAGCCGACAAGCAGCGTTGCCATTGAATAATTTCAAAAAGTAGCAAAAATGGAATGTCTTAAATATGTTAACAAAAGAGGAGTTTTTTTAAGGAGCACAATTTCCAAATGCTTTCTACCACTTGTTTCGAATCTGAAATAGCGTAACAGTAAGAAAATATTTATGTCAAACTATTTCTTGCTCTACACTCTTAAATGCACCAGTTGATTTGATCTGAAAAAAACAAACAAACAAACAAACTTTTCACTTTAGTGACCGTTTAATATCGTTAACGCTTCAAATTATGTTTTCCCGTTTGCTACTATTATTTCAACACTGCTGTTAGTGCATGAAAATACAGCACTGCTAACAGCGACATTTATTCAAATAATACATTCCACAAACATAGAATACAATAGACTACCAGATGTACAGTCAGATTTCGCTAAAGAGAATTTATCACCCTCGAGATTTGAAAGAAGACTCATGCCAGGTACGAACGTTATGTCGTTATGAAGCTTGCCTAATTTGAAGTAAATTTAAAGCGTAGTCCACTCGCAATTATTTTTACCTTGTTTTAAAGAATGCTCAACTCAGAGTTTAACAAAAATTAACGTAAGCTTACCTTTTCAAGTGTGATTGGCTTAAAATTTAACCCCCTAATTCATAAAAATTATACTAGTGAAGCGAAAACAGACTTATAAGACTGTTATTTGACATATTTGTATGGAAAATCTGTCAAATAAGAGCTTTATAACGCTGTTATAATTTTTATGAATTAGACGGTAAGACTTGAGCCTGAATCTCAATAATTAAGATATATTTTCTTCATCATATATTGAATAATCTCCATATAACGATTTTTTTTAGCCAATTTTACTCCATGAAGGCCGTGATACTTTATCCTACTCAATCGTACAACCTGTTAAAAATGGCATGTGTATTTAAAAAGTGTTTAGACTAAAAGAGTATTGGTGTAAACGCCTTTTTGACTAGTCTGTCCGATATGCATTTATGTATGCTGGTTTATTTTACATTTAATTGCTTATTGTTTTAGCTTCACTAGTTTCAAAATAACACGTCCAGGCGATCAGTAATCTCAAAATCCAGCTTCAGTTTAAAGATTATGTCAACCGAGAAAAAACCGCTCATACCTTCTTTCCCCAAAATTTGTAATTTTTTGACGGCGTATTAATCGCCATTGATTGGCATATGTGTTAAAAGCATTGTTTGTACACATCTTCCTTACAACCCCCTGTTCAAATCTGCACTACTTTTATTTACAACGCTGCATGACTTTTTGCAAATGCAGCACTGTCTTATTCGGCATTTTGAAACAGCCTTAAATTCCACAAACATCGAAAGAAATCAATAGAATCATTTTGCTGCACGCGTCAGTTCTGTGGAATCGTAATTGGGTGAAACTGTTGCGAAAATTTTCAACAATTTATTTTAGGTATCACGTAAGTTAAATAATTTCCAAGCAAAGCAAATTTAAAGCAGCATTGATTATGCAAATGGCCCGGCTCTTCATATGCCAAGTACGGCGTCGCTGTAGAGTTTACATACATATTTTGTGGATTGCGGCTTTAACTTGAACGAAGTAATTGGCAGCGCTTTTGTTCATCCATTTTATCTTCTTTTTTTCTGCTTACAGTTTTGTTTGAATATTCTCGAAAACATCTAAAAATGAAGTCCAAAAAGAACGAAACTGACGCTTCTGGAAGTGAATCTTCTGAAGATGATGCCGAGTATGTTGTCGAAAAAATAATGTCACGACGTGTACGAAAGGGAAAAGTGAGCATCTACTAAAAATAAATTGTGTTCCTGACTCTGTTAAATGCCAATTTTTTAATTCTTAGGTTGAATATTTTCTCAAATGGAAAGGCTATCCCGAGTCAGATAATACATGGGAGCCTGAGGAAAATTTGGATTGTCAAGATCTGATACAACAATTTGAAGAGCAAAGACTTAAGGATGAGGTATTTAAAAAAAAAGTTATTTTAGGCTTGGAACATAATTTTTTTTTTCTTAAGTTTAAATGGGTATTAAAGGAGAAAGGAGGAATAAATGTAATGCCGAGTGTTTGTTGTTCTTGTTTTGGCGGCATAGTAAATTTTAGCACAGGGTGATTCATGTAAAATCGCGAAATAGCGCAAAGATATGCTCTTCTAATTTTACATACCTGTAGTCATTTATGTTGGCGTCGATTTAGTAAATGATATGGTGTGTATGGCTTCTCTAAGGGCACCCTGGTTCTGTTTAGTATTAAAAAGGCCCTAACTTATATATGTTTTGTTAAATCGTGATTTTCCTCGTCATCAGTGCCAGGATGTCCTTATAGGAGTTAAATGTATCACCAACTAACTCCCCATAAATGTTTTTCTTTAAAATATTTTTATTCAAATCACGCCTCCTGTGGGGAACTGCCAAAAAATTTAAATTCGCATGATTCGAAAATTTCAACTGAAATTTTTTTCTCATGACAAAAGCTATAGAAAAATCGATGATCAAATATCGACAATCAAATATCGACAAATTTTTCTTCTTACAAATCACCTCACTCTAATCTAATAAGTCTACCTGAGTTGATTGTCTGTTATATATTTTTGATTTAACATTTATTAAATTTTTAGAAGAATTTTGTTTTATTTATATCCTCCAATTTAGAATTCATTATGCAAAAAAAAAGGATCGAGACTTATTACCAAAATTAACATCAAGAAAATATTTTAATAGGCAAAACTCGTAACATTTATTTTATTGTTGGGAAAACTAACTTTCTACTAATAGGGAAATTAAATAGTTATGATGTTAGTTTTTACATGTAACACTAATAAGAAAATCTTAAGTGCCTTTACGCTTAATGCAATTTATACACGTTTCAAGCTATTTGGATTTGTTCGTAGTAAAAATACGAGCGTTTTAGACTTTTAAATTATTGTATTTTAAATGTATATAGGTACCTATTTACAATAGTTTAAAATAATAAATTCAAACATTTTTCTATATCGATCTCGAACTCAATTTTCAACAAATATAAATGCTCTCATTTTACAAGCAAACTATTTCCAGCAGAAAAAAAAAAGTAAAAATCGGTTTATCACTGACCGAGTAATTCAGAAACTAGATTTTTTAATATCAGAAAAACATAGATTTTGAGAACAGTATTTGTGCTTATTTTAATGAAACCGGTTATTCAAGTACACATATTGGAAACAAGAAATCCGAAATTCCCTTAAAATCGATCAGTAGCTTCAGAGAACAGTCCCAGCAACATCTTGACGCAAAGTTTCTATTTACAGTCATGGTCTTGAAAAATTTTTACTTTACAGTTTTTTCACCTTATATGAAAAAAAGATTTTCTTTTTAGTATTAGTAAATTTTAGTTGAATCGCACAATTGTTGTCTTATATTCGAGAATACTAAAACTTTTCTTTAAACTAACTTGGAAATATAAATAGGATACCATACAAAGTTATAAAATTTAGCTTTTGCGGAATTAAAAATAAAAAGTTAATCATTAATTTACAAGTCATTAATTAACAAGTCATCAGTAGATTCGAAAGGTGTTTAGCAGCAACGAAATGTCGGCGGCATATAGACGGCTGAAAAGAGACAGAAAACATTAAGGTCTATTTTTACACCTAAAGTAATAAATTTCAATTGGCTCTTATAGCGAATAAATAATTAAGTTCATTTTTGGTATATTTTGTATATAAACAATGGTATGGGTCAAGCAAATCATTGTAATGCTGCGTAAGAACGATGATTGCTCTACTAAAATTACGAATATTCGGTGTATTCGGTAAATCATATAACTTCAGAGAATGGGAAATATCCCTTTGGTATTTTCTTTGTCTTGTTTAAATAAAATCAATCACAAAAAACAAAAATAATAATAAAATAGAACGAATTTAAGCCTGATAAACGTAATAAAAAAATATTTCTATCAAAACTTCTCGCACGAACTTTGAGTGCGGAAGCAGTTTCAGTTCAGTAGGGGATCACAGTTAATCAAATTTATATTTGTTCCAAAAATGTTTATGTCGATTAACGAAGATCGAATGTTGTTCACGATAAGGGTAAGAGTTTCATATTTATTATGCTAAAATCGAGCCAGTGGTTTCGGAGATTACGGGGAATAAATATCATTAGACGTGATTTTTATATATGTATACGTATGTATTTGTATATATGTATGTAGATATAGATTTCTTAGTTTATTTCATTAAAGCTGATATTAAATTTATTAAAAAAAAAAAAAAAAATACATATTTACAATCGCTTATTAATATTTTAGGCCTCCAGCAGTGCAAAACCTGAAAAATCGAAAAAGGAAAAAGAAAGCAGCGGCAGAACAAGCTCGGCTAGTAACAAACGTAAAAATGAGGATTCTAAAGCTTCAGGTAAAATTTAATAAATGCCACAGCGAAGAGGAGGAAAGAGGTACAACTAATTATGATTTATTTAAATGTCTAGGAAGCAAAAAGAAGAAATCAGATTCGGGAAAAGATGAAACTGATACAGAGTCCGTCTCGGATGGTTCTACCAAGCATTCTGAATTAACTGGATTCGATAAAGGCCTCGAAGCTGAAAAAATATTGGGAGCCTCGGATTCAAATGGTGGTCTTTATTTCCTCATACAATTCAAAGGTGTTGATCAAGCTGAAATGGTTGCTGCACCCGTAGCTCACACTAAAATTCCACAAATGGTCATCAAATTCTACGAGGAACGTCTCTCTTGGTACTCTGATAACGAAGAATAAGTGACTTCTGTAAAGTACACCTATGTTATAACGTTATTGTCTTAGTTATGTTCACTTCCATAATCACACTTTCATATTCATATTGAAGAAACAAGTAACAACTAACTGTTACTCCACATTTTCCCAAAACCAAAACTTGTTTTCTCTCCAGCTCGTTGCAATCAAATATACATATTTTAAAACAACTGGGGTATTATTATTTCACTTAAGAACTGAACGCCGCTAGAAGAATTAAAGTTCGTTTTTTGTCACTTAAAAGCAACAATTAAAAATCTTACTTTTTTATGATATTAATTTCTTATGATCTAGATGAATATTCGATTAATTACACATATCTTATGTTTATTGACTTTTTATGTTTTCGACTTGATTTCCTTATAACTAAATAATAACTTTTTAATAAAACTTGCATTACGTACAAAAATGTGTTGTATTCTTTTATGGTAATACGAGTGCATACTTGTTTGAGGTCGCCAAAACAAGAACAAACATATGTATGTAAATATGTATATTTGGAAAAACAAAATACCGTTCAATAAATTGATCAGTTTTCTTTTTAATATTGTCAAGTGTGATGAACAGATGTGATTTATGTTAAATAATATACAACAGTACGATAATTTCTTTCCAACGATAAATCATGAGTTCACATGTGTCAAAAAACAAAATAAAACAAAAAACTATATAAAAATAAAAAAACTGTTTGTTGACACACATGATTAATAGCACATTCATAATTTTAACGTATTCTTTATTAATATGTCTACTTACATGTATGTATAAAAAATAAGGAAACGGCAACGTACACACGTTTGCTTGTTGGCTAATAATCCCCTGAACTTGTGTTTATGTCATTCCCAAGGGCGTATCTTTAGAAAAACTTAAAAAATACAACAACATTTTATATAAAATGAGTTTATTATTTAGACCAATTTATTATTACGAAACATATCAACAAACTTTTAGGGATTGTCTACTTCTAGCATGTCAATGAGTATGTCGACATGTCGTTGGTGCCGACCAACCACTCATCGGTTCAAACATTCTGCTACACAATCCATTATTATTGCTTTTTTAATTGTCACACTTTTTGTTTTATTTTTTTTTTTATAACAGAATGAATATACGAACAGTTTTTTAGTTCTACCAACGAAATTTTGACATATAGACCTGCTAGAAATCTATAAAAAAATAGCATGTATTAAAAACAAAACAGATATTTGAAAACATCTTCTATTAATTGCTTTCTGTCGTTTTCAGCCGTCTATATGCCGTCCACAATTCGTTGGTGCTGCTCAACTCGCCAGTAGAATTGAAAAAATCTCAAAACAATGTTTGAATCTTTACTACTTAATTTGGCGTTCTATGAATACAATGAGAATTACAAATTTGATCATTTTGCAACTCGTTTTCTCTTCTAAAACAATCTTCAAACAAAGAGTAACCGTTGATTACGGCGTTTTGTGCTTTTAAATGTTCAATTAATAGAAAAAGTGATAAAATTGAAAGTTGATCAATTAGATTAAATTTAGTCAGTAATGAAGAGCTCAGTTAGTTATGTAGGATGGCAAAGCGCTGCTATTTAAAAATAGTACGGATTCGAAGCCATTTGGGTGCTGACGAGTATCGTGGTGGATGTGAAACGGCCATTGTGTGTGTACCCCAGCCAGTAAATATTCTGGACTTTCTTATCATGTTTATCACTGCAATTTTATCACAAAAAAAAAACCTTTTCATGTCGCAAGACATGGGCAAACACAACCCTCCAATTAACCTAATCTAATTATTATTTACTATAATAGTCAATTGACAGCCGTCTAAATAGACGGCTGAAAAAGACAGAAATCAATCAGTGACATGATATAAAAGCACAACAACAAAAACATAAAAATATCCATAATACTTTTGCTTTGCTGAAATCTTGCCAATTGCTTAGGCAAATGTGAGGTTTTTTTTAATTTTTAATTGTTTTGCTTAGGGCTGCCGTTGTTACTATTTTTGTACCAGAAACAAGGAATACAATATGCTCTCTTTCTGGGCAGTGGTAAATGAGCGAAATTGCCACTACGCAAACATTTATAAGTGTTATATACAGTACATTAAAATTTTATATTTTTTTGAGCTTTCTTGATAGCTGTTTCTATATATGTACATATTTGTTAATCAACCCATTCTTTTGTGTAAAAAATTGGTTGCATGAAACAAATGTAGGGTATATTTTTTTGGTAGATATTCAAGAATATTTTGGTACGAAAATGTTTGTCTTCGTAGCAGCTCTGGTTGGTACCGAAAAACTTCGTAACCACCTGGCTGAACAATGATTTAGACCTGGAATAAAACATTTTAATTCGCTCTTATATGAAAGAATAACAATAATTAAATTCATTTTGGCACTTTTGTGAAAACATAAATTTTTTGTGAGTGGAGCATTCAAGGGTTAATATGTATTGTTTTTAAAATTAATTGTCGTTTAGCATAAAACAAATGCTATCGACAAAGTGATATTTGCGTCAATTCGCTAGGAAAATAAACTGCTTCAACTAATTTTAAAAAAGTTAGTGATCTTGAGGCAGCTGTACACACTTCTTTCTGTACAAATTAAATTATAAATATACACGATATATGATATGTATATATGTATGTATAAATGTATGCTTATAATATTTTTCCACTGAATGTTAAAATGCTTTTAAAATTGTTATTTTTCCAATTTTCTTTTTTGTGTCAAATATTTAATTTCTTGTTTGCATTTAAAAAAAAAGTGTCTTCCATTCATTTTTTTTTTTTTAAATATATTTTTGAGTGAATACTTGATTTTTGTTTTTCTCTTAAAAATTTACATTTTGCTTTAGATATATAAATTGTTTTGGACTTATTTAATCAACAACTTTGTCTGAAATATTTAGTAAAGTCTTATACTTGCAACAGTTAATAACTGTGCCGAAATAATTCTCAAATCCGGCGATTCCAAACGAAAGCACTTCGAAAAGGTGGGATTTTTCATAACTCTATTTTTAATTAAGCAACTTATTTTTTTTATAAATAAATATGAACATATGTACATACATACGTGAAGAAATAATAAAAATATGAGTTTTTATAAAAAAAAAATAATAATTGGCTCCAGGCCAATTTAAGAATCATTTGATCGTCTCCGCTAAAAGAACATTCCATAATTTCCGTTAATGATTCCATCATAAATGTTATAAAATAATTTTTCGTTTATGCATAGTAAGCAAAAAAAAATATTTTTTAATGTAAACATGTAGTATATATTAAAAAAAAAATAAATAAATAGAAAACTACAACCCCCATGGGCTTGGTGTTTTGCGAGATTGAAGTATTTATTTAGAAGTGTGTTGAAGCAATTAATAAAATGATTTATATTTAAATATTTCTAAAATAATTTTTTGTTTGTTATGTGCTGCTGTTTCAAAAAAAAAGTGTCACGAATGGACGCTTTGCCATTCGGTTATGCAATAATTAATTTTTCAAACAACACCCTTTTTGACAGCCCACAGAAATCAGCAGGTGGAAGGACACCTCCCACACAATATCTGTGTGCTGGCTGAAAATTAAATTTTTTTTTTTTTAATAGATCTAATGCCTGCTGCCCTTCATTAGGTCTGTTACGAAAATATTAAGGCTTAACTGTAGCACTCTGCCAGCATAACGAGCACTGTGCTGGAGGTGAACTTTGGATTGCTGAATTTCGCCACAGCACTGAGAATCTATTTCTTCACAGAAAACAGATTGGCTGATTTAATTCTAATGCAAGGGCCAAATTACGAAATCGAATGAACTTTCGAGTAAAAATAATGCAAAACAAAATCGAAATAAGCAACAAGTAACTACATATCATATGTGACGGACTTTATGCGATCATCTGAAACATCTGAATTTTAGAAATGCCAACAATATAATAATAAAAATAGCTTTGTGGCCGAGCTGGGTGCTGATGAGAGGCGTGGTGGCTTCGAAACAGCTTGTACCCCAGCTCAAGTAATATGTAGTTTTGCTATTTTATTTGTGCCCTTTCATTTCTATTAATCATAGCAATCATTTTATTCTTTTCTAGTCCAAAAGAAGAATATGTAAAAGTAAAAAAAAAAAAAATGAAATCTACACAATTTTACACATAAGCTCTAATACATATGTTTCTTTTCTCATTTACCTATTTGTTACATAAAATATGTAATACATAAAAATTACACATTTTATGTAACAAATAAATAGCAAAAAATCCTTAAAATCATTAATTTTTGTACGTTTTCTTCCATTTTTAGCTGTCAACATGAGTGAAGGCAAAAGTCTTTTGTCCACCTTCCTTATTTTAGCCATTTTGCTGACGTGCTTGTATATTTTGTATGCCATCTTTTAAATATGGCATTTCTTTGCACTAACAACCATTACAACAACTAATTTATAGATGTTTTTTTTTTCTTTTTTCTTTGAACAAGCAATTTTTTATGGTAAGTAAATTTTGAAATATTAATTTTAAAACAAATTGAAATTAATTAGAATGAAAACACAATCATTGGTTTAAAATGTTTTCAAAACAAATAGATTTCAACTGAGAATAAAAAAGAATAATACGTACATATGTATACAGCAACATAAGGGGTATTCATATAGTAGTGAAATATTTTAGTTCAGGTCCAAAAATGAACCTTTTGAAATTAATTAATACATTTCAATTGGCTCTTAAAGCAAATAAATAATTAATAATTAATAAATAAATAATTAAGTACATATTTGAGCAGTGAAATATTTTTAACTTTGATATTTGCTTTTTTATTTGTTTACGTTTAAAAACATGCGGTTTTAATTTTACTGCGGTTTGTTGGTAGAAATTTATCCACGGTCTAATTATCCGGTTAATGCACCTCTCCATATGATTTTGCGTGTTTTCATTGTGAAACTGTCAAAAGCTGTACAGACGTATCAGGTTGTTTTAGATTTGACAGTCTCACCGCTATTATTACGCAAACAAAATATAAAAGGATTTTTGTTGTTGTAGAGTTGCACTGACCTGATAAATAGGCCTTGACTCAGTTAAAAAAAAAAAAATGTCATTTCATTTCCATTTACTGGATTTTGTGTACGCGAATGAAATCCAGTGAGAAGTGGTAAAGACTTTTGCGTTGTCGAATGAACTTTTTAAATTTCAAATAGTTAGACAACAGCTGATTCGCTTAAAACTAAAATCGATCACTTTTGAAATTATCAATTTCCTAAATCTAAAACTTTTTGCATTAAACAAATAAATTAATGATTTGTTAATAACTCTTTTCAAGCAGAATTTGTTTAATACAATGTGTGTGTGTGTGTGTCCCTCATGTGATCTTAATTTTTAAGACTCAACTCATTAGAGATGGGATTTTACTTAAATTTGTATGCGGCAGTGTGAGAGCAATTTCGATACATAATGCTGGTTTTACTTAAAACCAACTTTATTTTTGACTATAGCTGATAAAAACTTAACAGCAGATGTTAAAATGTAAGTTGTTGACTCGGTATTTACAAATTAAAAATAATTTGAATTACTTTAGAAGCTTGAAACACACACCACTATATAAAAAAAATAAAGCTTTTGCATAACTAGGATCATTATTGGCGATGAGAAAAAATTTTGTTTGAGTATTATTTGTGTATGATTCTTTTGATTTACTCTTCTAGAGACACGCTAAGAACGTTGTGGGGAATTTATACAAAAACTATTTTGCATGGGGTTAAGAAGTTTCGGAATATTATTCGGAATATTGATGGGACTTAGTCAAATATTTGATAGCTTGGAGCTATTTGGGACGATGACGGAAAAGTGTATAACAGTCTAGAGACACTCTGGCTCTAGTTGGGATGATTGCGGAAAAGTTTATAAACTTATTTTTGTGGTGGTTTGCATTTGGTTCGCTCTGAAATAATATCGAGGAAGGAAGACCAATGTAAGCTATAAGCCAATCATGTATTTTAAAAACATCCTGAAACTTTTAGAACGAAGGGTGAAAAATTTATAAAAAATATTATCATTGCATGCGAGCAGTCTCGAGACGGTAAGGAGTGGAATGTATTGATTCAGGTCCAAAAATGAATAAATAAAAAAATAATACATTTCAATTGGCTCTTAAAGCAAATAAATAATTAAGTTCATATTTGAATAAGGAGTGGAATGTTTAAAAAAAATATTAGAGGTGAAAACCTAATGGCAGTCGGTCTCACATTCCATTAATTTAGATTGTAGTGTAGCTCCATGGAATTTATGGGGTATTTTGAGAGATTTTTTTAGTTTTTCCTTCCCGCAATATGCCTTAAATTATTAAATAGTGCTTTTTTTGGGAATAGTTGTGGTCCAAAATTTTGGTTTTAAAACATATGGCGCCCCCTAATTTATATACATACATGCATACATATGTATGGCTATTATGTAGGTATTTTTATATAATTTATTTACTCTTTAGCCACATGATAAAAATTTCAACATTCTATTTTCTTTGTACATACTTACATACATACATACATACATATGTATGTATGTATGTTCATAAGGAAGAGTAACGTATTTTGTCTGAAACATGCAGTTAATTTGAAAATTAGAAAATATGCTGCCACCCACCCTTTTCCATTTCTTTCCGATCGTTCACGCATGAGATTAAACCACAACAACAATAACAATAACAACAGCTGCAGAGAAATAAATTTTATAATTCTTCAAACATTCGCCGTGTATATGTTATTGTTGTAGTAATAATTTTGGAATTTATTCAAATTAATTTTGGACACAAGTGGACTTTTCTCTACTCGCCCGGCAAAAGAAAAATAATTCAGTTTGAACGTGCCAATCGCTTCGAACGGTTTTTTTTTCGCGAACAAGTCTAAACAAGTAATTATTAAACATTTTCATAAACAAAACCTGAATTAAATAAATTGAAATACATTTTTAAAAACCTGAAATAAATTTTTATTTTAATAGTGTTATTTGTACAGGTTTATTTGTAAAAGAAAATATATATGTACATATATTTTAGGTTTATTAAATGCTTATATAATAAATAATTATATAGAATAAATAATTTTCTTTATAAATATGACCCTTTTATGTTTATTGAGTTTTTAATTGATAAACTTCTAACTGGCCTATTCATAAAAAAAAAAAAAATATTTCACGGTTCTTATACGTTTATTTCTAAACAAAAAGTTGTACAGTAACAGCTTAATAAGCCTAAAATAATTTTTATAAATAATATCTATGGTTTAATAAATATAAAATATTTTTTGAGGCAATTTCTTTTGTTGCTTTATTTTTTTTTATAATTTTTATCTTCTTCTTTTTTCAATTTTAGAAAAATCATTTTACAAAATGAATGAAGCCAGAAGTTTATTCACCACTTTCATCATTTTGGCTGCTCTGTTGACATTATTATACATTTTCTACGAAATGGCTTTCTAAAAATTTCTTTCTACGTTTTTCTAAATTTAATTATTTTCATACATTACATCGAAAAGAAATAATGACTTCATTAACAACATCCACAACAACAACAACAACAACAAAATAAAATGTAACCGTTGCCTTTATATAGAGAAAAAAAAAATGAAAATATTCCAAATATTGCCGTAAACTATAAGGAACAAACTAAGCAGCTAGTATCGTAATGGAATCTAACACTAAACCACTATTAGTTTCATAAGGAGAAACATTATTTTAAAAGGTGAGTTGGAATTAATTTGAGACATTGCTTGGTAAAGTGGCCGCAAAGAGTTTTTCGATTAGTTTGCCTGCTTCTGCTTTAAACCGGGTGATTTCAAAAAGTTGCACTATAATTAAATCCGCATGGCTATAAGTGCTTCCATATACATTTCACATGGCCTTGAAAGTGGTTGCAAAATAACTTTTTAGTTGCACTTTTTCATAAATGTTAAAGCCGCCGCTCTTACATTTTAATGCAGTTCTATAGTGGTTTGAGCAGCCTAAGAAAGGGCTAAATTTTTTTCTGGCTGGTTTTTCAGTTGCGCAATAGAAGCTGTGGAAGGCTTTTAAATACTTTTAAATAAAGTAATAAACTGGGTTAAACGTATAATTAAAATATTTTTTTGCTTTTGAATGCTACGCGCTCATAAAGTGAAAGCGAAGCCCCATTACTGAGACTTCACTGTCCGCCCGTCCGTCCGTCTGTCTGTCTCAACATCCACTCTAGGAAAGGGTGAAAGCTGAAAGCACTGATATTTCACAGGATATACATATATATATATATATATATATATATATATATATATATATATATATATATATATATATATATATATATATATGTATATAGTAGGCTGGCCGTTGTAATAGCAAAAAAAAAAAAAAAGAAAACTCACAAAATTTGAAATTTAAAAGGGGTCTCCTTAGAAGTAATTATGAAATTTAGGTTAATTAATTTTTATTACCCGAACTTTTTCTTATATAATTATTTTAATTAATTAATATCAATCACAAAAATAATATAGAAAGAACTTGAACCTGATAAACTTAGCA
Source organism: Sturmia bella (assembly GCA_963662145.1). Classification (NCBI taxonomy): domain Eukaryota; kingdom Metazoa; phylum Arthropoda; class Insecta; order Diptera; family Tachinidae; genus Sturmia; species Sturmia bella. Next base: position 4,598,998 of record OY759171.1, on the reverse strand, counting down.
CAAAAAAAAAAATTATATGAAATTTAGGTGTAAGTTTCGAACTGTGAGAGATGGAGACTTGTAATTTTTGCAAGATGCTTGTGCAGTTGCTGCAAATATAAAAAATAATACTACGGAGTAACCCCCCAATAGAACTTCTGAATAGTGGGAGATAGATGTTTGAAGCATGTGTAGCACTAAAATTGCTACAAACGGCCGTATCAGTGACCACAGGTCACTGATCATCAGGAGATGTCTCCTGATGATCTCCTGAAAAAAATAAAATTTTTAGCTAAAAGAAAGATTAGAAAAATGCAATAAATTTAGGCTTTAATTTAAATTAAATAACAACAAATTTGAAAAACTTTTAAAAATTTAATATTGTGCACAAGCCTAAAACTTCTCAAACTTCTATATGAATGCACAACGAAATTGTTTGTGGTGTTGAACATTTTATATTTTGTATAGAAAGCAACAACAATTTTTTTTTTTGAAAAATTTCGTTTGTGCTTTTAAAAAATATATTTAATTCTGTATTTGCTATAAGAACCAATTGAAAATGTATTACTTTAATTCTAAAAATATACACTATTAATTGTTTTGTATATTTTTCAGCCTTCTATTCCATTTATTTTGAAATATTTTGGTGGCAAAAATATTTAAGTAAAAGTCAATGCTAATGCAACATTTGTACAAAAACGTAGCCATGTGTAAAGTTGGAATTGTTTTTTTGCAATAAAAATCTCTTTCTGATTTTTATTTCAATATGCCGCCGAAATTCCATTGATGCTGCTCAACTCGTTACTTTGCAGTCTACTGACGAGCTGAGCCGCATTAACGAAATATTGGCGGCATATTGCAATAAAAAGCAGAAAAAGATTTTTATTGCAACAAAACAATTCCAACTTTACACATGTGTACGTTTTTGTACAAACATTGCATTAGCATTGACTTTTACTTAAATATTTTTGCCACCAAAATATTTCAAAATAAATGGATAACTAAATTATTTTTCTGTAAATTTTAATTTCATTGAACTTCTGTATTGTAATACAGGTTGCCGAGTGGTTAAAGTGGCTGTGCCAAAATTGTGAAATTTGACACGTCCAAAGTTCATAGGGTGCTGATGAAGGGTGTTTGCTACCCAGAAACAGCCGGTTGTCCACCTAGCTATTAAATTTTACTTTTCTTTACTGAATTGATATTAATTAAAAGTAGTGACAAAATCAAGGGTTGAACTTAAGCCTGAAAAAGTAATTTAATATAAATGTATTAAATTATTTTTCTTTTGCTCGAAATGCCAATTTCAAATAGATTTATTTAAATATTTATAAAAATAATTAAAACCAAATTATGACGCACACTAATTAAACATTTCTTTCTTGCTCTAAAAAACGCTGGATATTTTAATTTTTGGCTGCCATATCAAAATATTTGCTTTCTATAAAAACATATGTACATACAATATACATACATACATGTGTACATACATATATATTTATTCTTTGGAAAATCATGTCTCTGCTTAATTTGTGTATAAACTGTACAAAAGTGTGGTTGTCTAATGAATTTTTAGTTTTTTTTTTGTTCTATAACTTTTCCTCTTTTTGAAGCGGCCAATTCGTTAATTAGAAATAGTCGAACATATTTTTTTAATAATTAAAAGAAAAAAGTTGTCATCTTCTATTATTTAAATAAAAAATTAAGTGAAACGTGCGCAACTTTTCGCCGCTACGCAAAGATTTTTCTATAAACTTGTATCTCTATTGAAATTTAATGCAAAGAAAAAACTCATAAATATGTGTGTACAATGTACATACATATATATATATATATGTATATACATACATATATACATTTTTTGTTTGCCTGAAAAAGACACTTGAAGTATTTGCCAAAAAAACATTTCAAATCAACTAAAATTTATTTATACATACATATGTACATACAAACAAATGTACACACACACACACGTACTTTTTACTATAGACAAAATTTTAATCAAATTGTTTATTTTGTAAACGGGAGTAATTTCATGAGCCATAGATAATTGTTTATCAGTTCCACACATTTTGACCTTCACTGTTTGCTTATTTTCCCAAGAAAAGAAAAAAAAACGGAACAATTTCTTCAACCATTTTACAATAAAAAAAATTATCCAGCACAAGGTTTTTAATAACAAATACATTTTGTTTATTTAATTTGTATTGTGTTCAATAAAATTCATTCTTTCTTTTTTGTTTGTTTCAATTTTCAGTTGACGTCATGCTGTTGTTGGCATTAGGATTTAAAATTTGTTACTCATTGTGCCAATTTCTAAAGGTTGGTGTTATTTATTGTTGAACACTTTTCAATTAAATTATATAATTTTATTTGCAGCTTAATATCTCCTGCCTGATGTCGACTTTAATTTAATGTCGGTAGTAATTAAACTAATTTGAGAATTCTCTTCTTTTTTTCTTTTATAAAATTTATCATAATTTGTAATATGTTAATTTAATTGAACTTTTGTACAGGAGTTATGAATTGTTTTTTTATTAGTATTAGTAGTTTGTATTTATGAAATACATCACAAAAATGCCTTTTACCGAAATTTTGTTTTTCACATGCGAAAAGAAAGGGCATCTGGGAAGTGGAAAATTTGTCCACAAATATTCACTTTCAAAATGGTATCTGTTAAATAACATCTGAAAATGTTCTTTAATCACTTTTGTGGGGAACAAAATAAAATTACAAATTAAGTTAAACTTTGAAATGTGTTTTATTGCAGTAATAATAATAAGAAAAGGGGAATATAAAAATGAATTTGCAATTAAAACCAAGACAACTTTGCTGCAGTGAAGAATTTCATTTAAAAAACAAAGAAAAAAAAATAAGCAACGATCATAAAAGAGAAACGCATTTTAAGCAAAGATCGCAAGCAGTAATAAAGTGTTCAATAGGAGTGTGGTTTACTGCACAATATACCCAATTCTCTTTTATATTCGAATACTCGCTTAAAAAATATAGGGTAACCATTTTAAATGCAGGAATTGCTTTCACGTATGAAATATAAGGTGAAAAAAGATAAATCTGTAATTTAAATTCAAGTTGTTTTATACACAAATACATTTTATTTTAATAAAATAGAAAAATTAGTTCATTTGGAAAAATAATCACAAAAATATGAACTTAATGATTTATTTGCTTTGAGAACCAAAAAAAAAAAAAACAAGACAGAAAACATTTGAAAGGTCTAAAATAATAAAACTTAGAAATAAACCAATATCACTTTATTAAATTAATTTTTCAAGCTTTAGATCTTTCTTTTTGATAAAAAATTCTTTAAAAGAATTATATCTATTTATTTTCAATATTTCGCCAACCATTTGTTATGTTATGTTATGTTACGAGGGCCGCTGGTCCTGAGACCGACTCACTTGGGTCCTAGAAAAGGTCCCGTTGTGTTACCCGAGATAGGCTGTAGGGAAATCTCCCTACACAAGCTCCACCGGTTCCACCCTGAACCAGCCCGATGAACGGATGAAGGAGTCCACCCTGTCCAATCCGCATTCCGACACTTCCGGTAGTCCCTCTATTGTCGGTCTGCCCAAGCAATTCGCTCTCCTGTTAGATAGGGCCGGACATCGGCAGAGAAAGTGTTCGACACTCTCCTCCTCTTCCTCATCTCTGCAACCTCTGCAGAAATCATTGTATGGAAGATTCAGTCTTCTCGCATGTGCTCCCATGTGACAATGTCCTGTTAGAACAGCCACAAGGGTATGGAGCCTATGCCTCTGAAAGTCCAGCAAGGCCATAGTCCTCCTATGCTCATACCTGGGCCATGTAAGACCCGTAAAATTTGTTAGCAAGAATATAATTTCAATATAATGAAGATGCTAACAAATTGTTGGCGAAATATTGAAAATAAATAAATATTTTTTATAAAAAACAAAGATCTAAAGCTTGTATAATTAATTTAATAATCTCAAGATCAAATAATATAAAAATAAATAGCACGTTATGATAATCACATTCGCTTGCGTAAGACATCACTTTCATAGCTGGATATGTTTTCGAAACCGTGCTCAGTTGCTGGTGGTCACAAACTTCACTATTAATCGTTGACTTGCACTTTTTATCATCCATTAGTAATTTCAGTTCACGTTGAAATTTCAATTTAGCTGCCATTTGTAGTCCTTCTTTAACTATGGACGCAGTCAGGGTCTTCATCACTATTTTCTTTGGTTTCGGGTATCTTAAGCGCAAAACCAATGACTCCATCATCGCTAAGTGTCTAACAATAGTTCAAAGCTATTAAGTCATTAAAGATTTCGCCTCCAACTTCTTGAGCCATTGCTATGATATGGGCATACTCCCGACACATCGCGTTATATCAAATCAAGTCGCATAAAAACGGAATAAAATATTTATTTGGAGGCGCATTACATCAAATTCACTTACAAAAAAAAAAAAAAAAAAAAAAAAACAAATTCGCGTAAAAACAGAATTAGGTGTACATAAAGTCTAACGCCCTTATTCACAAAAAATATTTCAGGCTTATATGACATATTTGTATGGAAACCCATATTCATAAAAACTATTGAAGGTTTATTACACGTTTATTTGACAAATATTCCGTAGAAATACGTCAAATAAGAGCTTAATAAACTTACAATAATTATTATGAATATGGCCTTAAGAGTTTAATAAACCTAAATAATATTTATTATGAATAAGACCCGAAAAGTGCCGGAAGTGTCGAAATTTGAAAAAAAAAAAATTTGTTTTATTTTTTGCCACATTATGTCAGCCATTTTGAACAATTTTTCGTTACAGTTTACACCTGCCCTGCTGACCATGATTTTTGTAGCCGATTCAACGCAAAGCCAATTAAATTTGAAATTTTCTATATAACTCACAAATTTATTTAAAGTTTTGTTGTTACCAAGTTTCAGCAGCGTCCAAAGATTTGTTTTCTTGCCATACATATGTACATAAGTGCATAAGTATATTAACAAATTATTGTTGTAATTATCTAATATAAATCGAATGTTAACTTGCTTTCTCATTAAAACAATATTAATAATAATTAGAACATTATTACTTGATAAAAGGCAATGTGCAAAGATTTTCTTAATTAATACATATCGCTGCCTTAACATGTATGCGCTTTGAGTTTTTTCAAAGTCTATTTCCTTTTTTTTTTATTTGAATACAAAATCCTTTTGTGCATCGCAAAAAGCTCCACGTTGAAGAGCAAGCACATGAGTTGGGGCATTTCCATGTTAAGCTAGCGATATGTTACTTGAAATTCCTTTAAGTAATAATAGAAAAATTATTAATTAACTTATGCTGGTAAGTATCGAATGTTAGTTTTCTATTCGAAAATTGGCATAAAAAGGCAAATGACATTCGATTGCCACCAGTGTAAATCATTTCATTCACAAGTCGTGTGCGTTGCTTAATCATCAAGTTGTATAGTGTTGGATTGTTGTTGTTAGTAATTTTTTGTTATAAAACTGTGTTTTTTTTTTAATAAATACTATTGAACTTTATATGCAATAATGTTTATAGAAGGGGAAAGGGGTAAAATACCACTATATATAATATGGTATTTATCCCAACAGGTGGATATACATAAATTTTGCTGTAGGCGATTTTCTTCTCCCCTTTTTAGTGCAATTGTGAATGGAATAAAGAAAATTGTGAATTAAATGCGAACGACTGTGACACAACACAATTACTGCAAAAATCATATTCAAAATAGTTTATAAAAACGTTAATCAGTCGCGAAAAATAAATATTTTTTTATTTTTTTAAATATATTTTTATTCTCCTGCAAATATGTGTTCCCTGTGACTCTTTAACGTTTTCATAAACAGTTTTAAGTCTGTTTGTCTCTTGCAAATTTTCGCGATTTTGTATAAGTTATGTTTTTATAAAAAATTCTAAGTCTGGTTTCGAGTTTTGTATTGTGTTACTTCATCCATTTTCTGCTTCATTCTAAACAATGAGATGCCAAATGGCTAAAACCTTGTATTTGGTCACATGAATGGCTGATATCAGAAGACGTGCAGCTGCATCATCATACAATGTATACTACATATTATCAATGTTTGGCTGCCCAGTTCCAGCATTTGATTAAAGATTTTCAAAAATGTATCTGAAAAGGTTTGCTAATATCTCAAAGCTTTCGAAATCTATAAACAAAAAATTGCTCTCCATACAATTAAAATTCTTTTTGCATTCATAAGGGGTACCGCGTTAAAAATAAATATGCACCTGTTTAAAGTATTGCATGCGATGTAGCAGTTTAAGAAGTTTTTTTTTTCTGTTTAAATTATATGAATTTTTTGTAAAAATTTTTGTTGTTCGGTGTTCTGCGTCAAAGTCGAATTTTTGCTTTAATTATTTTTGAATTTACAAGACATAATACAAAAAAAAAAAAAAAAAACACTTGAGAACGATAAATTAAATAAAATTTTAACGTCATGAATTTAATTTCAAAAGATAAATTTATTGCATCAGTTATGAATTTTAAAACAACTTGAAACAACCAAGAATTGCTTAAAACTTAAACCACATGGTGTTGGTATCTTTTGCAGAAATAAACATTATTTTACCCAGAAAACAGAAACAAAAAACAAGGTCAATGTTTAAATAATGTCTTGCTGCCTGCCTGTAGATCGTTCATACAAAACGTAATTGTCGAAGTGTTAAACATTTTTAAGAAAAACAAAAAAAAAAAAACTTCAAAAATTTAGCAATGCTTGATAAATACTTTTTAATGTTGCAATAAAAAACATAAAAAGTGAAACTTTTAAGAGCAACATTTGTGGCCAACAAGTCATTAATACACAATTACACAAGTACCAAGACGACTTCCAAAACAATTAATTATCACAACCAAAAGCAAAAAACTTGTTGCTGGTGGTTAATTCTTTGCAGAATACACGAAGACCGATCACAAACGTTTATTGGTCAATGTCACCACCGCTGAAATAAAAAAAAATAATAATTTTTAACTGCCACAATGATAATGACAATAACGATAACATAAACTTACCTCTGATTTGTTTTTGTTTTGTTGCTAAAATTTACATAAATCAAAACCTTAGAAATAAATATGCATATATGTATGTATGTAAATAAAAGAAAAATGTTAAAAGTTTAATCAACCGTCCAGTAATTTTTTTGCACTCCACATTTTGCAGAGGAAAACCAAATAATTAACGGTCAACGACTTGTACAATTATTGAGTTTAAAAAGTAGTTGTTTAGTTTTTTAATACCTGTACTCGTACTTTTTGTTTGTTTGTAGAAAAAACATTGAAAACAAGTTGTGGTCGAAAGTAAAATTGCAATACCGTTGAGAAGAGTATTATGCAATTTTTGCTCAAGACATTCAGGTTTGCGCTTTTGCTGCATCCCATGCAGACAGCTCTGTATTTTTTTTTATTTCTTCTTTATAATCTTTTATTTGTTTGTTACGTCGTAGTGGAAGTGTTTTAAAGAGAACTCATACAGTTGTTTTAAGTCAACTACATAAGTATTATAAAGATTTGACCTTAATTTGTAAATGACAAAAGCTTATTTTATCCGCCCCTTAAAATGAGTGAGAATTATTTTTCATGGCCAATTTGTGACTTGAGATTTAAATGTGAAACTAGCTGATTTTTATTTAATATTGAAATGCAGCGTCCGTTCTTCAGTCGTATAGTACAAACTAAATTAGTGTGTCAAATGTGATTTTGCTGTCTAAGCCTTCCATTTTGCATGAAAATATATACATATTTATCAATATAGCTAGACCAACTAATGAGTATCAGCCCAATCATGGATGATAATTCCGTGAGAGTTTTTTCTCTTTTAATATTTCTCTTATTATGTTGATAAATTCCTTAGGAAATTTTTTTTAACCTTCCTGTTTTAGCCACATCGAAGGGGAAAAATACTCGGCGGAGGCAAGAAATAGGTATTTTAAAAACATGTGTTTTGTTTTTTTCCCATAAAAAATTTCGATATTGCCAACTTTTATTTTTTTCTTACTCAGGTAATTTATGATTGGAGGAATTTTTTCTCGAGAAACGTATTTTCCTTAGGAATGAAATACCTTGAGAATATTCATGATTGGGCTGTATAATTCCAAGTGGCCGATTTTCAAGGCACTGACATTCGAGGGTAAGAAAATTTTAGGTTATGACATAACTGACCTACTTTTTTTCTTTCGCTAATGCTAATATTTTCTTGTGCCAAAAGTGCTCGTAGAGGCGACAAATATCTGATCAACCATGCCTAATAATATTTTTCCCCCATACTTTTTTGGAACATGTCGACCCGTATCACTTCTCTTCTGGCAGGTACCATACAAGAAGGGAAAACAAAAATTGGAAATTGGTGTCCTCGTAAATGATTGTTTTTTTGATATGTAGTAGTGGAATTTTTTATTCCTCATGTCAAAAGCTTTCCAGGGCATAATCTCAATAATTTTTGTCGCGATCGAATGAACTATAGAGCAAAAATAATGTAAAACAGAATAAACAACAAATACATCATACGTTATGGAATTCACTCGAGCACGAATACGACGATTTGGCTCCAGAACACTTGGCTTTCAATGTAAACTTTTGTTATGGCGACTTCAGGTGATGACGATTACGACTCTTGGCAAAAGGGACACTAAAAATATTGAGCACACTTCATTTCGAGCAGTTGTTTAATAAGTAGCTGCTAATTTTTGTTTATGATTACTAATGAATTATAGTTCGTTTCAAAAGGCATCGTACACGCAAAGAAAAAAAACATTTCACAATATGTTTGCTACCACAATATTACATCTACAACAATTCGTATCTATAACGATGCGAAGGGTTGTGGCAAACAAGATATTTTTAGTTAGAAAATGACAATAGTATTGTTGGATGCGACTAAAATATGGCTGAAAATGACAATATTATTATTGAATATAGCCTATAACCTACTCGCTGAGAGTAAAATTGATAACAATGTGCATGTTTTATTTAACAATTAACATTGTTAGCTTGTAAGCATATATTTTAACAATTGTATGTTTTCCTTCGAATATGGTTTCCTCAACCATATTTTTTTAAGTGTAGTGATTACATTATACTGCTTTAGGAAGTTTCTGATTATTGATTGTTCCCCTACACTAAGAATCTGAAAATATTAGCAACTTTTATTGATTCTTCAACAGTTGAAAAGAATCAAAAGTAATCAACAAATATGGGACTACCTTCGGGGATCACCTGTGTGTCTCTTTCTGATTTTTTGACATACTAGTTATACGTATGTATATGTATGTTTTTTACAGAATATTTTTATTTCTTGGTTCTTAAATAATATAAAGTGAGCCCGTAATAGCAGTTAATTATTTTGGAAATTAAAAGTAATCATATTGTAATCAAATCGGTAACGATTATGATTACCAATCACTACTTACTTCATCATGATCTAATATCATTTTATATTTTTTTATTAACCATATATAAAAAAAGAGTGCTACAATGTTTATAATAATAGATATACATAACTATTTACAATGCCACTTAAAATAATGCTGAAAATGAAATGGAATTAAATGCAGTCTCAAAATGAAAATATTTCAAATTTATGAAATTTTATTTTTAGCCTGCGTGCTAAAATATTCGCTTCTCAATTGTTTGGTCAAGCGATGACTTATGCGTGTTCTCAACCATTCGGGAGAAAATTTCATAAAAAAGTACTAAAAAGAAAACAATTGTTTTCTAGAAAAAGAAAAGAACTTATAGTTTGATAACCCACCTGTAAGCCATGACTCCAATAGCCTGTTGTCTCAATTGTTTTGCCCAGTGTAAAGACTAAGGAACGTGTGTAAGTCTTGACATGTGGTATTAAAATGTTGCCCTTCATGACCGTATCGGAATACTGATTCATTTTGGTGACCACAAATAGGGGTGTGACGCACTGTACATCGATATTGTAAGGCGCCAGTTCTCGTTCTATGGCCAAAGAAAATGAACGAATGTAACGCTTGGTGGCCGAATAGACAGCCATTAAAGGTATCGGTTGTAATTCACTGCCTGAGGACAGGTTGACAATGGCTCCCTTGCCTTGTTTTTTCATATGGGGTATCAGCAAACGACTCATTATGGTGACGGCTCCAATATTAATGTTTATTAAGTCCCACAATGTGTCTTCCGGTATGCTTTCCAATTCATCCGGATAATCATACATTTTGCCAACATTGTTGACTGTAAGTTTTGGAAAAAGAAAAATCTTCTTATACAGGGTGTCCGGCAGAAAGGTATACTACATTATTTTGTCGCCAATTTGGTAAACGTTCACATTTGGCAGTCATGAAGTGGAGAGTTGGCGAATTTATTATGGAAAAATATTCGTTAAGCCAACGTGTTCTAATCGTTAAAATGTTTTATTAAAATGAATCATCGATTACTGAGACGATAAGAAAGTAATGTGAAATTTTTGTAAGAAACAACGTGCCAATAAGATGCACTATTTATCGTGTAATGCATAATTTCGAAGAAAGAGGCACCACAGCGTACTGAGAGATTGGCTGAAAACGTTACTGCTGCTCAAGAAAATGTTCAAAACATACCATCAACCTCAATGCCACGTCATGCTCAGGAGCTTGGTCTTCAAAAAACAACTTTGGCCACAATTTTGCACAAAGATTTGCATTGTAATGAAAAATTTGCTCAAATGAGCTGGCATTTGTGAGGCTAACAAACGGACATCGGATTTTGTAGTTCATACATAATTGTCGACATTAAATAAAACAGTTCTCTTTAATTTAATCAAAAATTATAAACAAACAAAGTAGCATACCCTCCCGGCGGACACACAGTACATTAGGCACCGGGTCTATTTGTATGGACAAAACTTTGTCGATATTGTGCCATCGATTTTTGGCATTCGATAAATAAAATTCCACTGCAATATATCAAGAAAATCATTTTCCAAGTGTACGATTTTCAACTTTTTTCTTTTGCATTTTTCTATGGGACCTCCCCCCTCAGAAGACGTGATACGGGGTCGGTATGTTCGAAAAAAGTATTGGGAGGCAAAAAACTATTAGGAAGTGGTCATACATTTCACACGTCAACGAGCTCCCTGGGGCAAGTTAGTGCGATGGGGGGAAACGACCAAATACGTAGACCAAATATGTATGTTCAACCCCAGTAATTTTCTGCCCTCATATTTTTTTCGAATACAGTGACCCGTTTCCCTAAAGGCACTAGGCTTCTATATAAAAATAAAATAAATAAATAAATTAGACACCTCGAACATGATTTTTTTTGATATGTGGCAGTGGAACTTTTTTTTCTCATCAAAAAGTCGATGGTACAATATCGGTTGCTAAATCGATTTTCCCTATAATATATACGCTGCTTACCCAAGATGCCAACTGGTATGCCAGCCAATTCTTGTTCTATATGCTTGTAGATGTGCTTTCCTTTTGAAAAATCCACTGCTATCCATTTGGTTTTAACTTTGAATTCGGCTTCTGTTATGAGGCGGAGAGAAAACAAAAAAATTTCATACACAACTTTCCACTGCGTTTTGTTGGCAAGAGGATTATTTTTTGTTTCAATAGCTACTTACCAATTTCATTTGAAACTGCTATTAATTTCTCCTTCGCACGTGAAATGAGCACCACATTAAGGCCTTGTTTGGCCAACTCTTTAGCATATTCTTTGCCAATGCCATCGGTAGCACCCGTAATAACTGGAAATAGCAAAAACGAAAATAGCAGAAGTTACAAAATATTGTTACCACAAAAAAAAGCGCCATTTATTTTATGACGGCTGTCGTGACGGAGGAAGCATCATTAAACACATTAAACTGAAATACCACAACTAAGTGGAAGGCATAAAGTAATTAATGCTTTTATGTTAATTAGCTAAATAAATGTTAAGTACATTATTTGCCAGATTAACGTATCAAATTCAAAACTGTTACCAGCAAAATATTAGTTCATGTTTTTTGTTGTTTGTTTATTTGTTTATTTGTAGAGTAAATGATTTCACTTGTGATATTCGAGCATCTTGGCAAACAAAGTTGGTTTTGATCGCTTGTTTTGAAAAATTACTCAATAAAAGTTTAGCTTTTACACTACAACCTAAATCAGGGCAGCCAGCGTAGTTCTGCTGCGAAGACACTTACTTCCAAACAAAATGGGTGGTTTAGATAAGAAAAATACGCTAGACGCACTAATTTACAGCGTGCTTTATTGCGATGTTCCATATTTTTATATCAACAAGTTATTGCTCAGTACAAAACAGTTTTAAGTATTGAGCAACAAATTAAAATGCAATTTAGAACCCTTTTTTTCTGAGAAAATTTTTGACGAAGCCAAGAAAAGTAAAATTGAATACTGCTCCTTTTGAGCTGGGGCACATACCATGTCTGTTTCACTTTTGCCACAAACGACCTGAATCGTTTGAGCAACTAAGCACTGCTGATCGTTGTGTTCCCCAACCAAGAAGTCTTCAAGTTTTCTTTTCTTGTCTGCTTCAAGAATAAATGTTGATCATTACAAGTTTCAGAACAAAAAAATCTTTCCCTATTTCGAGGAAATAAATGTGAGCTAAAATTCATTGAATGTGTGAAATTAACAAAACTATAACTTATTGTACATGTCTTTAATGAAGTTTGTTTGAAACAACAAATAATTTTTTTGAGCAACATTTGAAATGGTATCAAAAAAATTCAGTGACAAAAACTTACTTTTGTTCCGTACCACCGTACAAGTGGCTTAGTCCATTTCACTAAGCAGAAGCAGGGAGTCCACTATATGGGGTCACATTTTAGATTTCGACTATTTATTATTTTAGGATTTGTAGGGTTTGTTATAGGGTCATGTAACTAACTAAGTATTCAGTAAACATTTCAAGCCTCTATCACCTACGGCTCAAATGTTACAGCTAATTTTCACACTAAAGGGCGTCCCCATGTAAACAAATTCAAATTTTTAGTTTATGTTATTTTTGGGATATATTGTATAGGCCTAGCAACTGCATATTCTGCGGAAATTTTAAGCCTCTATCTCCTGCGGCTGAAAAGTTACGGCTACTTTCAGTTTCTTGTATGGCAACACCCTTTCGTTTTTGCTTTTTGGTATTTGTTGCTGTAGCGCCCAGGCAACCACATAGCTTCAGCTCTTACCGTTCGTGAGAATGAGGCCTGGGCCGAACGGACAGCAAAGTGTCAGTAAAAACGTTCCCTCTTCACTCTATCAGTACGGAGCCCTAAAAAGTAATAAAGCCCCTGATCACTTACCTTTTGAGCGCAAACAAATTTTGCAAATCTTGCAAATATTGTAAAAAAAAAGCGGCACCCTCCTTTTAGAATATATCTTAAGCTATAGCTATAGCTTAATAATATATCTTAAGCAAAAAGAAACAATTAAAACACTTGTGAACGCCAACTATAACAACGATCTTTGACACCACTGCGCCTGCCCAGTGGCTTCAGCATTAAACAAGATTATGTTCGTGTTATGCTTGGAATTATTATAAATGACATTAAAAAAATTCATGTGATTATCTTGAACTTGACTCTTTTATTCTTATCCTCTATTATCTTTAATTGCATTATAATTTAGATATTATTTAATTGTTAAATTTGCTATACTATATAATTGCTCACGTAGTAGAAAAAAACCTTAACTTTTTGAATGAAACAGTTTTTATGCGTAAACTTTAAATGTACAAGGCCGTTTTTATTCATTGGTAGTTGCTTTCTGGCAGCTGCAGTAATTACAACAACAATAAGATAGATAGATAGACACCAACAAAATGTTAAAGAAACATTTGTGTAGAAAATTAGTGTATAATAAAAATTAAAGCACAAAAAAAAAAACAAGCAAGCAAGCAAGAAACACAACAAAAAGAAAATTATAAACGTTTAATGATCCACATGCACGCAGGCGGCTGTGTTATAAATAAAATGAGCGTAAAAAGCCGGTTAAAAGCGTTTGCTTTTCTTGTTGTTGTTGTTGTTGTTGTTTCTTTTGCCTCATGCACACCCAGGTGAATGACTGTAACAATTTTAATAAATTTTTTGCAATTAGTTTTTTTTTTCGTTCATACATATATTTTGCAAATCAGACCTTTCACGCAAATTCTTTCATTTTCATGTAAATAAACTCGTTGAAAAGTGAATGCCGAAAACAGTCGGCTTTGCCAGGGATCATTTCAGAAATTCCTCCATAAATTGTTTTTGAAATTGTTAAAAAAAATTAAAAAAAAAAAAAATCAAAACATTCCTGAAGAAGATATCCATTGTGATATCGAAATATTGAATTTAATAAATATTTTTCGAAAAATAAAACAGGGACCTAAAGCTACGTATAGACGATTGTAAGATCTTAAAATATTGTCAGAAAATGTATAGAATATTTTTAACCAATCGTGAGGAGCTACAATTTCTTCCTGACAATATTGTAAGCAAAAGCATAGGCAGGCTATCTGCCTAACAACTAATTGTCAGTTAACTGTCAATAGTCATTGTCAGGCATTGGCATATTGTAAGATGCATAAATTCTCAACACCTTACGATGGCGTCATTGTCTGGGTAATGACAATGGATATTCAAGAAAAATATGTGTGTACGAAAGGGAGAGAAAAACAAGAGAATAGTAAAAATGTGAGTACGAGAGGTAAAAAGTTGCAGAAAAGAGAATAAAAAAATTAAAAATATGGTTATTGAGCGAGAAAAATAAAGAATGAATAATGGCATGTGTGTGTGTATGTATATTTTGGTATTGACAATTGGCTGGCAATTTTGGATACTTAGAAAATCTTACATCAGTGTAAGCTAACAATTTTCGTTGGTATCTAAATTTATTGTCAGGCAATGGTCTGGCAATGAAATTGTAAGATTTTCCTGCAATTGTCTGAATTGATAATTTTCATAATGCTCACAATTTTGTATTTCTAGTAGATTGCCAGCACGTTGTTAGGTCTTACAATATTGTAAGATCTTACAACCGTCTATACGAAGCTTAAGGCTCGAACAATTAAAATACATACTTTTTTTTGTTAAATTCATTGATAATTCACTGTTCAAATTTACTTTTATTGTGTTTTTTTTTTTTTTTTGTCTATATGACGATAAATATTTACTTTTCCTTGATTTACAACGTAAGCAAATATTATAGAGACAGAAGTTGAGAATTACTTTGCAAATATTAACTTAATGTTTGTCTCTTGCACAATAAGTACATACATACATACATACAAGTACATATTTTGTTTTTGCTTCAAGTGTAAAATTAAGCAAAAATATGTGCTGCAATAAATCAAAATTTTTTGCGCATTAAATACAAAAAAATTCAAAATTACAAAATAATTTATTTATTTTGTATATTTTGTAAACATGAATTTAAATAAATAAGTTTATGTTTTGGCTACTAGTTTTTCGACCTTTTTTTTATTTAATTTTCTTTCGTTTATTAACTTGAGCTCAAGAAAATACATTTTCCTGAAGAAGCTACACAAAGGCGCAAATTTATAGGTTTTTTTTTTGTGCACTCTCTTTACTACGTAGATTTAATCATATGTATAATTATGTAGTTGAAAGTCCTCATAAGCACCAATAAATATTCCGTTTTCTTATTTTAGATCTAAAAAAACTGTTTCAATTGTTTTCTGTCTAGTTTTCTAGCCAGCAAAAACGATTACAGAGACCTTTTGCGCATGAGCCAATAACTCTCAATTGAACTTTATTACTTTCCTTGAGCATGTAAAAATAAATCTCTGATCATAAAGCTGCAACAATGAAATTCAATGCTAAGAAATATTCTACTTGACTTCATAAACAATAACTACAACTTTCTAATAGTTGAAAAAAATAAATAACATACATTTTTATACAAACAAGTGGCTGATCTATTTAATGTCTATTTTATTTATTTTCTATCTTTCTTAAATTAATGCACATTAAAACGTATTCAATTGAAGATTTTCAGTCTCCTTCCCACAGACATTAATGTGTAATACAAAATTTCACATGTAAAGTCTGGGTCAAAGAGGTTATACAACAATCGCGTGGTTTATATTCACATATTCACACCATTGATAGCATTGAACTTTATTCAGTTGATTAATTAGAGGCGATTGCCTCTAATACAATTAATTTACAAAGTCGATTTTAAATATCTCACCTGCCCATTTGCCGTATTTGTCCACCAAATTTTGCGGCAGCTGAGGTTGAAAGTACGGTTCTAAAATCGATTTTACGATGGATACTATCGACTTAAAGTTGTCATAGATAAAAAGCAGCACAGCTGTGAGACCAATAAAATAAATGCCCATTGAAAGCAGCTGACAAATGCAGGCCATACTGAACAGATATGAAATGAACGAAACTTCTTGCATTTCTTGCATATTTGCAATAAAAATTTTTATTTTATTTTTGTTTTTTTTTTCAAATATTTTTAAAAGGCTGGCAGTTTTTTGTTTTGTAACAAAATTTTCATTTCTACGTTAATTGTAATAAGACAGCATTTAAGATTTTTTTTTCACATTTAAAAGTTGTAAACAAAATTTAACTGTTATAATTTTTTAAGTTTTCGTACCCGTACGCCAGCTTGATTGAACACGCACTGACTGATCTTTCGTGCGGTTTGTTTTAACAAGTCATTTGCGACTGTTGCTTTTTGAATTGAGTTTTTTTTTTCTGTTTCGTTAATTGTAAGCAGCATTTACTTTACTGCACTAAAACTTATCTTTACCATCGTTTTTCCTTTTACACAGACTGAAGACTGCTTGCTGAAAAGGTGGTGTTTTAAGATTTTTCTTTTAAATATCATTTGGCTCAGGGATCGTAAATAACAGAGATTTCAAAAAAATTTTTTTTCAAGATTGAGATCTTCTTTTAAAACACCCACAACAGCAAAAATACCTAGATAATATATCAGTAATTAACACAACAAGTCGCTTAAAACGTTGTCACTTCACCAATTACAAAAAATTTAATCTTGTGGAAGCAATGCTTAATTTTGAGCTTGGAAATACGTGATTAGAAAGCACCCGTTTTAAAGAATGGACCTAACAATCCGGTACGCAGGTCTTAAAATTTTTTTTTTCCAAATGTACCTACACCTCTCGCAATGAGATAATAAGTAATTGAATTTACATACTGGAGTGTTCGTTATCTTATATCGACATAAACGTAGCTAGACTATTACTCTGGGGCCAAATCGTCGCATACGTGATCGAACGAATTTTGTTGCCTGGGCCTTGTGGTTATTGTTCATTTTGTTTTTGTTTTATATTATTTTTACTCGATAGTTCATTCGACATCGAATGCAACGATTTGGCCCTGGGGTGGGCAAGTGTTTCCTCAAAAAAAAAAAAAAAACCCGCAATTCGCAGTTAAAAAAGCGAGAAATTCCTGGGGTGGGCAAAAGTTTGGAGTGGATCTGCCCGCCCCAGTCCTCCTATCCCCGCCAATGTCTATCAATAATTAAGATAACTTTGTCGAAAGAAAAGCGAAGGAAATTTACGTTCCCATAAGAAGTGTAAGTAGAAAAACATTACACAGTTTCACATTGGTAAATTTCTTATGCAAAATTTCCGCTACCGCTTTTTTGCTATTACAGGCACGTTGTAACTATTAGTGGATATTTTCTCCATCAACTCAAAAGAAAATTAATATTCATGCAGTTATGTATATGGCTGCGGGATTTTTGACATTTAGTTTCTTGCGGTCAAATTAAAAACGAAAATTAAAACGAATGAAGACTTTGTTGAAGAATATTTACGAAATGAAGAGATTGATTTGTCATTTGCTACAAACTTCTCCACATAAACTTACACAATTATTTTACCCTGTAGGAATAATTGTTGTTTTCCTCTCGGTCTTAAGAAAATGTATGTTTGGAAAACAACAATTATCCCTACAGGGTAAAATAATTGTTTACTTCACTTTTTAGATTGCAACCTCTAAAAACCACCCTTCAACCAAACAGCTGACCAAATTTCACTGATTATTTCACAGGAACAAAAACAAAACGTTAGCATATTTAGGAAATAAATTATGATCAATTAATTGGAGATTTTAATAGATTTTTATAACTTCACTTCTATTTTATAAAATACTTTTTCCACGTTACACTTCAAGTTTCTTTATTGTTGTGGTCTTTTCTTATCACTGAACAAAAAGAAAATATTTCCAAATAAAAAGGCATAACAGCAGCTTTTATTTAGCACACACATCTACATACAGTCTGCTCATACATACATACATATTTATTTATAGTGTTTTGTTTTGTCTAAAAGCTTTAATTTTAGCACATGCAGTTGCAAAGCTTTTTTCAGCCGAATCAATGTTAGCAAAGCCATATACTCAGTAAAAACAGCCAAGTCAGTGTTGCCAGTTTAACATTTTGCCTGCATCTCAGGCATATTTCGTTTTAGAAGCCAAAAAGATATGTTTTGTAAGAAACTTTCTTTTATGTGCCAAAAGCAAAATTTCGCAACACAAAAATAAATGCAAGCAAAAATACAAAAAATTATTTGAAAGCACCCAATGCCGTATGCCGCAGATCGTAATCACAAAAATTTAATTGTTTTCTTAAATTAAATTGTTTTCTGTCTTAAAGATTTGTTTGAATATTTGTAATTCTCATTGTGTTCATGGGAGCAATAGAACAAGTAGTAAAGTTTCAAACACGCGAGTCTATTAGCGAGTTGAACAGCACCTACGAAATGTAGGCGGCATATAGACGGCCGAATTACAGCATTTGTGATCGAATGACTTTTATGCCGCGTGTTTGTTTTGTTTTACATTATTCTTACTCAATAGCTCATTCCAACTCGAGCATCATAATTTGGCTCCTAGATTTTGTAGTTTGTTTCGAATTTCTTCATTAAAAAGACCTTTGTGCTGTTTTACCAAAATGGCAGTTTTTCGATTAAAATCAGCATTTGAAGAGCTTAGGTAGTAGAATGGCTAAGCGCTGCTACTTAAAAATTTTATGCAATAAGTCACGACCTGGATTCGAAGCAATTTGAGTGCTGATGAGACTCGTGGTGGATGTGGAACAGACATGGCCGGGTTGCATGGCCAAAAATTGTCATATGTATGTTTTCTTTAAAAATGTTGATCACTACCACTTTATCACAACAAAAAGAAAAAAAAAAACATTTTCCTCACGATGTGACATGATTATAAGAATCAGCCCTTTAACAAAATTTGCTCATTTAGTTGGCGTCAAACACATTCCTTAACCGGACTAAAGTGAAAACCTACCTAGGAAAAAGAAAAATCAATTTTATGTCACACAAATGCTCCTTTTGCACAAGGTTTTCTCAAATGTGTGATACTGTATGAGAAAAAAGCAGAGAGCAATGACAATTGTAGGTTTTTCTCGACTTCAATACTCTTATTTGCAATGAAACTGCTCAAAACGAGTCACACTTATAAAATGTATGTTTATTAAAAACATTATCAATTGTTACTTGAAAACAACAAACATCAAATTAAATGCAAATAAAAGTTCAAAATATTTGTTTGCCAAATACGCACATATGTATGTGCATGCATCTCTTCAGGAGATGTGTTTGCTTTCAAAAACGCTGTGTTTAATCAAAAAATTTGTATTCCATTCAAATGCACAAACAAACAAAATAAAAATATCCATTAATAATTAAATTCGTAATTCTAAATGCAGTCAAAAGCCTTCATATCCATCCATATGTACATTTGAGCAAACCGAACAATTTGCGAGATAACAATTTCAGTTGAGTTTTGTAGGCTGAAAAGTTAAGTTAAATTTGTTCCGAAACAAAAATGTTTGAAGGATATTTAATAGGCGTGGGCATTTATGCACTCACCTATTATTTGTATGACAATTTGAAATCTCCACTTTTATTGCTGTACAAAACATGGCAGCAGCGCAGAAAGTCCCATCATTTACATTTGATGGAGAAATATGGCAAATGGGCGGGTGGGTAAAAGAATTTGAAAGTAAATTAAGCAAAAATAAGCCATGGCTCGCTTTTATTTGCAGCTGTTACCGGCTCTACCGATGGCATAGGCAAGGCCTATGCCAGAGAATTGGCTCGCCTCGGCTTTAATATTGTTTTGATATCCCGAACAGAAGCAAAATTGAAAGCTGTTGCCGAAGAGATTGGTAAGCCTTAAGTAGACCTGGAAGAAAATGTTAACAATAAAAAGTACTGTTATTTTAGAGACTGAATTTCAAGTGGAAACTTTTACCATACAGTGTGACTTTTCCAAAGGAGCAGAAGTCTATGCAAATTTGTTTCAACAATTATCGCAGAGGACAATTGGAATCTTAGGTAAGAATTTATATATATATATATATATATATATATATATATATATATATATATATATATATATATATATATATATATATATATATATATATATATATATATATATATATATATATTTATTGTTAACTATTCTTGAAGGTAACTTTCACAACTTTTTACCGAAAACTACAGTGAAAGAATTTTGTTCGTAAATTCAATTAACTACGATATTAGTTTAATAATAGACTTTATTAATTTTCATTCATTCAACATTGGGATTCATTGAATCAACGCATGCTGATTCATTTTAATTATCGTTTCAATAAAGAATATATAGGCTCATTTGTCATTAAGTGTAATTGCAAAAATCATTTTGCAAGTCATCATTTGTTTAATGCCAAAAATCATAGTAAATGGAATGATTCATAGACTACATGAATTTTTTCATTTCAAAGAGAAGAATATCTTTATAAAGTATCCCCCTAATTCATAAAAATTACTACAGGCTTATAAGACTGTTATTTGACATATTTGTATGGAAAATCTGTCAAATAAGAGCTTTATAAACCTGTTATAATTTTTATGAATTAAACGGTATATAATTATACAAACAATAGCAGTTAAAAATACTAAGAATTGATAGAGGAAAATAAAAATAAATATAGATATATATTTAAGGTTGCGAATAATCTTAATAAAAACAAGACATTCTAAAAAAAAGAAAAAAAAAAATTAAATGCCGTTTTGTTTGTGACTACATTTTTTAAGTGCCACTCTCAAGAAGATTTCAAAAGAAGGATTCGCAGTTGCCGTGAAAATGTCTTGTCTGCGTGGCCATCATTTTTTTTTTTTTTTTTTTTTATAATCCCATTTTCATTACACCTGCCACAATGTGACAATAAGTAATTGAATTTAAAACAGTTCACGAGTCTTGACGAAAAGATATGTTAGAAAATAAAATATGAAAACATAAATATGAAAACATGACTTGTTTTAACTCATCAGCTCTGCATTATCAAACTTACGTTTTAATTACTTTTTGAATAAGTATCACACTGAAAGAAAAACTAATTCGGAAAAAGATCATATTGAAAAGGAAAATTACATTACACATAAAAAATACTTATGTAGGTCCAGCTATAACATTTTAGAATGTCCGTAGTCTGCAGGGAAATTATTAGCTGGAGAATTTGTCAACATTGCAGCAAACTGTAACTGTTTTTGGGATGCAGTGATGTATTAAAAATCAGGGCAACTACGTGATGTACATACATAAACTTGTGAATAATTATCCTATTTAGTAAAAATGCAAAATTCGAAGTTCCTCTTAACCATGGGAATATTACTTCTAAATTGTTTTTCAATGAATAATCGTGAGAAAGTTATTTTAATCGTGCATGAAATTGTGTGATCCAAAATAGTTTTTTCGGGATCCTGCGTGACATGAGTCCCAAAAGAAATTGTCGTGGGTGCAAATGCGCGAAGATAAGTATTCTGAGACGTGAGCCAAAAGACACTCGCTAGTACATCTCTATTCAAAACTCTTGCGAAAAGTTCAAATACTTTACCATATACCCAATTTTCTTTACTTCACTTTTTTTTTTTTGAAAAGCGAAACAAACAATTTCATTGGCTTAATCAAATTGTTCATTGAGATGTAAAGAAATTTTTTCATAAATCCCATGAAATTTTGTAACAAGATTATGAGAACTAATGAACATTCACTAAAACTATGAAAATTCATGGCCGCAGTAACATTTGCATTGTATTAATAAAATTAAAATAAATTCATTAAAATTATGAACGAATCATCTTTCGGTGTAGTATGATAATTTCTTAGAGCTAAAGCATTATTTATAGATACTTTTCGTGCCTGCACATACTGTGAAACATTTGCAGAAAAATCATTTCAAAATCTCTTTTGGAACTGGACTCGTGTGCATACAGTGAAACTTTAGTTTCACCAGTTTCAGATTTTGAATGAATAAAGTAGTCAATGAGAAAGAGATAATTAACAAAAATAGCGTGTAATTGAAACGCACTGCTTTTTTACATTCTTTTCAGCAAATGTTTCAGCAGTGCGGACATGCACTTAAGAAATAATTTTTCTTATCTTTTAAACTTCTTACCGATTTCACTATCATTTTCAGTGAATAATGTTGGTGTTGGTCATAATCCTCCCGGCTGTTTGCCAACCTTCTCCGCCGATCATGTGTGGGAAGTTATTAATGTTAATATCGGTGCGGCCACACAGTTGTCACGTCATTTTGTCAAACAATGGACTGAGGCTGGAGCGAAAGGGCTCATTGTCAATATTTCTTCGGGCATAGAAATGCAGCCTTGCGTTTTCGGTTCAGTCTATGGAGGTACCAAAGCGTACATGCGCAGCTTTACCCAAGCCCTGCAAGAAGAAACAAAAAATCTTGGCATCACAGTGCAATTGTGTTCACCTAATTTTGTGGTGACCAAAATTAATAGTTATTCGAAGACCATAATGCAGGGAAGTTTGTTAGTGCCAAAAGCAGAAGAATATGCAAAATTTGCAGTCAGTACTTTGGGAAAAGTCGACCAAACTACGGGATATTTTTGGCATGGTGTTCAGGTAATGATAATATACTATATATTTTGGTTTTTTTTTTTTTTTTTTTTGTAAAGCATAGAATTAGAGATTTGTGTAGCTTTACATTGCTTTTCATAAAATACTAATTATTTATTTTTATTATGATCACTAAGCCAACAATTTAGTTAGCATCTTCGGCAAAATGTTTAATAAAATTTTTCCGAAGATGCTAATAAATGTTTAGCGAAATACCAAAAAAAAAACATAATTAACTATTGATTATTTTGTAAAAAACAAATTATCGTATGCTGTAAAAATATATTACATCATCTTTAATAAAGATCAAACAAAATATAACTTGATTTCAAAGTAGTTGAATTTATGTTTTAGAGACTCTTAACGATTGATGATATAATGTTTATTGAAGCTTTAGAGATTTTAAATCTTGGACTTTTTTTTACAGATTTATTTATGTATTTTGATTAAGTAATAATATGTTAGTAATTTTCATATTTTCCTCTTTTTTAGAATGCAATATGGAATATTTTCCCTTATCGATTAAAAGCCAAACTTTTTGTAGCGGTTGCAAAATATCTTGTTGATGATTTGGCAGTAGTGAGTGCAGAAAACAATTAAAGTAATCACCAATATGTAATTTAAACTATTTTATCTTTAACGACGTTATACATTCTTTTCATTTAATTCATAAAAATAAAATATAAAGTTTTAAAGCCTTTATAAGATGGAGTTTCAGCTGTATGCATGTACTTTGTGGTAGTGAGCCTAAACTAAACTCAAAAGGAATTTAAGCAATTTGCAGCAGAGCACTGATGAATGAGTCGTATGAAAAGAAAATGCTCAAAAATTGAGTAACTATCCTACAACTTAACTGGACGAATTAATCGAGCAGCTGTTGGAATAGTTGGAGAGTCATTCATCTCTAGTAGCAACAAAATTTAGCTTTAGTTAAAGAAAGCAATTGACAGCACAGAAAAATTCTTCCCTAAAAAGGGTTAAAATCAAACAGAAACGTCAATTGATCGGAAACAATTATTGAATTCAGCTCAATAAGACTTTAAATTGCGTTCTCAGGTCTTCCGCTCTGACATGAAAGTTATTTTACTCAATTAGCAGTTGGTGTTTTAATCCGTCTTTATAAAGTTTTAATCCGTCTTTATAAAAATAAACAGCACTGCAAAAAGGTTACTCCAAGTAAAATTTATTTGCAAGCAAATACATTTTGTTACTTTCTTCTATACATTTTTCCTTACACTTACATTGATTGTGTTCAGCATTACTGATTCTTCAAAACGATAGTTAAAATAGTTTTCAAAAATGTTATTAAAAATGCAACTGTGAAAATTTCTGGAAAAATTCACATAATGCATAATTTTACCCAAAATAGTTTCTTGAAAACTATAAATAGTTGCAAAGAGCAAAACAGGGTGAGGGGGCATGAAAATGTGTGAAAAGCTTACAAATTAAAACAATTTACTAACAACAGATTCTAGAACTTTTTTTTGTAATATTTCCGTGAACTTTCCTGCAGTTACCAAAAACTTCGTTTTTCGTTTCGTTCAATCATCAAAACAAATGAAAATTATGGGCAACGGTAACGCTGTTGCAGCTCATTCTCTATCACTCTCTATTGTTGCGATAAGGTATGTTCAGTGAATTCTATTCAATTAAGTGCTCAATTTGTAGCAATTGTTTAATTAAAAAATTTTACTTTTGTATGGTATTTTGAGCTCAATCAAGGCCCCAGTAGCATAAAACTCTTTACTTGTGTATTTTTGAGTTATAGATAAACAAAATGAAATTCTGCAAATCTAATGGCTTGGGAAAACGTTACAAATAAATTACTTTGAAAATTAAATAGTTGCAAACAGAACTTAAAAAATACTTTCCTCAATAATGGAATAAAAAATGAATTTGAACGTCTGATTTTTATAACTAAGGAAAAGTATATGTATGTATAATTGTGCCGATAGAACTCTGTCTTACTTACTCTGTCCCGGTAATGCTTGCTGCCCCTCAACCTACAAACAATAATTTATCACCTAATATCGTTACTATAATGATATCATTACAGTACAATAAAATGATTTTCTAGGCCAATAAATATACATATATGTATATTATAAAGATAATTATGGCATTTATAAAAAAAAGTGATATCTGAAAATAATAAATTTCATAAATAAATAATATAAAAATTACCTTGCTTCTGACTAATAAATTAAGGGAATTACTAGACATGGTTCCTTCCAACTTCGCTGAAATGCTTTAAGAGCAAAAAAAAAAAAAAATCGTAATATTCTATTTCGTAATTACGAAGAGGCCTAAATTGTATTACAAATGTATTGAATAATTTTGCATGATAGGAAAATCTTGACGAAATGATCACTGACTGCTGTTTTTAAAGGTCATTGATAATTGTAAATTTAAGTTTTAAGTTTGCCTATTGTTATTAAATTATCTATAGAGCCTTAACATGCGGTTGTTATTAAAAAAAAAAACATACAACTTTAACAAAAGAAAGCAAGTATTTCTCTAAAAATATTTTTAGCTTTCATACAAAAAAAGAAAGAAAATCATCCTGCAAACAGAAATGCCAACAAAAATACAGTGTGATGCTGTGAAATGAACTTAAAATGTGGCTTTTAGCGCATACACTTATACACACACAACTACACATTATCTCAATTGCACAAGGATGTGTGTATGTATAATAGATTGATAAAATATTAGAAAATTATAATCCCATAAAAAATACAATTTTTAGAACAATGTTCAAATAGCACACACACACGCACACACACACAGAACAGATATTTTGTGTTTTCAAAGACGTCTAGAGACTTGCAATTCATTTGTAAAATACCACATTTATTCAAGTGTCAAATAAATTCATACTGATTTTCGGTTAAACTGGTTAAAGAAACGCCAAAAAAAATGAAATGTAAAGATAAAGTAATTAAGTTAAATGTGCATGCAAGCAGAGAAAAAATAAAAAACACATTTTTCAATTTTTATTCAATGCCATAAACTATTGTATAAAAGAAAGTTATGATGCACAATGGGATGGATGGAAGCAATTGTAAGAACTAGAACCCTTGCTATGTGCAGGTACTCATACACTTGTAATGGTATGGTCTGTTATAAAAGAAAAGCGTTTATCTGTTCGGGCCACCTATTTTTCTGAATGTACATTGATTTTTCAGTTGTACGAGATAACGTCAAAATATTAAAAAGAATATAATATTAAGTAAATTAGCGCTTACGGGACTTATGTGACACCTTTGGTCTAGTTTTTAAGGTTAAATCTCTACTCTGAGCCGACTAAAACACCAGCGATTGACAATTTTGAAACCAGCATTCGACGCACCATTGACAAAATAAAAATTAAGTTTACTTTATTAAGACCCTTAAGCTTTTTCATAAAACAGGAACTTACAACATATGAAAATATGAAAAATATGAAAACTTAAAACTTAATAAGTGTTATTTTAATAACGCAGCTTTGTTTTTGCGATTCTGCTTTTGGCATAATCGCAAAATATTTTAGAAAAAATATTTTAGAAAATACAGTAGAAACAAGTTGTGCATCTTGTGGAGGTGGGGTTTTCTATGCAGTTTTTTGGTGTGGCATATTTGTCAAATTACAAGTTATACGCTAAAATTCTGACAAGTCTGCAAATGCAGACCGTTTTGTAGTCTTCTTCTCTAAATATTTCCACTTTCAAATTTTGCACACAAAAAATATTTTAGAAAATACAGTAGAAACAAGTTAAATATTATTAAAAATAATGACAAAAATTATTTATAAAAATAATAAAAATTAAAAAAAAATAATAATAGTAAATAAATTAACTCTGAGCACGAGTGTGGTAACAAAATAGGAAAATATGTATGTTCGAAAAAGTATTGAACAAAAATAGTTTCGAGAGGAAAACGTTCAAAAGGCGCCTGACGAACTTTTATTTTAACATTAAATTTTATGAAATATTTTGTTATACATTTGCCCATGGTGCCAAAAATTTCCCTAAAACCTGCGGTAAACCGTATGAGTTGCAAAAAATAAAAAGTTGTGTGTTTTTAACGGAAAAGCTTTGCAGAAAATTAATTAGTTGTTTTCAAAAATTTATATTTTCCAGCACAGTTTTAGTCATTTTAAAATTAAAACTTTTGTTAATCTCTCTTAATTGCTTTTTAAGCATATCGTTGGGCGTATGAATAATTCGCATACATCAACAAGGCGCACATACGCCACACTCACACTCAGCTGCATACGAGCAGTGTGCCCAGTTTAGCATTTTTTCTTACAAGAATTAATGTTAGTCTTAAAACAACCTGAATTAACGTTATTCGCTCTATTTTTTCAGTAAGATTTTAGAATACAATGATTATTACGAAGTCTTAAAATGCATTTGTTTTATTTTGCCGTTTAAATCATGTAATTTTAACAGTTTTCAATGTTATTTTATTTTATGTATGTATGTAGGTATACTTAGAAGGATAAACAAAGTATTTCTTTTACATTAAGAAGGCTGCTCTGTTGACTCTGCTGAGTCTGAAGAACTATATTTTATAATTTTAATTTAATTATTTTTATATTTAAATCAACCCGAAATGGCACAAAAGAACACAACAAAAAAGTGACTTAAATACTAGTCTTTAAGAAAACTCAATGAAAGTTTTTATAAAACACAAAAAACAATCAAAAGATTTAAGACACTCTTGATGTAAGTACCATATGTCAACAATTTTAAATAATGTTTTCTTTTAAAAGACATTAAAAATCATTGCTTTATTCTCTTCGAAAATAAATATTTATTTTATAAAGAGCCCATCATTCTTTCATGTGCCTTTTTATGTTGCAATTACAAATCCGTCTTTATATAATTTTGTTTTTATTGTCTTCAAAAATATATTTAAGTTATAAGAGCGTAAAATGCTTGGAATGTTTTTTTCTTCTACAAAGTACCATTTCCCTGCAAAATAGTTGCAGGAAATATAAAAATGACACATGGTTCTGAATACAAATTGTTTTAGTTAAAACAATTTCTCCACTTCTACGATTTTTATTACAAACATATTAACAAGGATTCATGTAGTTTGTGGTAAAATTGTTATTGTCATGACTGGATGGCAGCAGAGTTTGGGTTCTATGTGGAGTAATTTTCAACTACGAATGTGACTTGTTTGTTCATTCGTTGTTTTTCAATCGTTTGATTGTTTCTTTTTGGCATTTTGGTGCCAACGTTAAGTACAATACAATTTGCAAGGATTTCATTTTGAGTTCGGTAAAAGCCTAGTTACTGCATTAGGGCGGATGAACTTAATATTAGCGTAGAGAATTTTTTCAGTCCTTTGAATTTCATTGATGTGGGAGTCAGGGTGGCAGGAAACAAGATAGAGCTAATATTAAATTTTAATGCTGAGCGGCAGACATGCAGAAGTCTTTCTTTAAGACTTACAAATATCTGCAACATACACTAGCGTGTAAAATCTTGCTTCGCATATTTAATACTCTGGCATGGTAGTCCACTATAGCCTAAAATAATTAGGAATTACACTCTAATTACTAACTCTACGTCAGTATTATTGGCTAATGCCTGCAAGGTGATATTTATTGTCCTAAAGTACTATTGAAAGTACACATACAGTGAACTCGCGGTAATGTGAACTTATAAAAACCAAGGTTTTTCACATTTCAATTTGTTCACATTTTCGATTGCAATATTTTTTACCTCTTTACTAGCTTATTTGTTTATTAGAACAACCCACAAAAAAAGAAAGACCAGGCGTTGGTAATAGAACGCATCTTTGCATCAAAACAACGAGAAATCATAAGAAAACTATGAGAAAATAACGTGAAGAGTTTATAAAACATTTGAGAGCAACACAAATGTTCGGTTTTAAATGAATGTCATATATGTATAACATGAGCTTATTTTATTGTTGGGAGTTGTTTTTCTGCAAAAACCTGCTGTTCACTATTTAGAGCCGTAAAATTTTGTTCACAATTTAGAGAGTTCATATAAGAAAATGAATGTTCACATTAGTGGATAGTTCACTATTGTGGAAGTTTACATTACCGCGAGTTCACTGTAGTTAAAAATTGCCTGCAATTCAAAATAATTTGATAGTTAATGCCTTAACATTTTCAATGTTAGTACCCTGAAGAAGTCATGCGAAGGAGAACCAAACATCGGCATAAAAATATACGTAATAAAGGACCCTTAGCTTAAGGAAGTACTAATATTAAATAAAGAACAGGTCGAATAAGCCAAGTAATAAATAAATTGTCTTGTTTATAAAACTTAAATTGAAAAATATTTGTCTAATAAGAACTAAGTACACAATTTGCATTGAGTTCTTATTTGACAAATTTCTTTACAGTATGTATGAAGTAAATGTTTAATAAATCTAAAATATTTTTTTTTAAATAGAATAGAATATATTTTTTATTTTAAATAGAATAAAAAAGCATGACCCGATATAAGAAAACTGCCAACGACATTATATATCAATGGCTAGATAGCCGACGGAGTTAATGGCCAAAGACTCTGCTAAGAAATTGTAATACTGGTAATTATAGCATCCAGCATATAAAAGGTGCGTATGATTAATAATCTGCTCAGTGAAGTGAATGCAGTTACAGTACTCATACGCTTGTTTTAATATGATTTTACGTGGTGACTTGTACGTGGACGGAAGTTATGATTTGATCCCGGGGCTTGCAGGCTTCTTAAAATTTTTAATTAATTCAATTGTATTATGACATACTCGAACTCATATAATGAAGTGTAAATCTTATTGTTAGTTCAGTGAAGCAATATTATATTTAGAATACATAAACCCAAATCAAAAGGTTTTGCAAAATTTCATACCAAAAAAAAAAAAAAAAAAAGCCATTATAAAATTAAAATTAAATACAGATAAAAAGTTTTAAAGTTAAAACTTTTTATTTAATTTTTGATATCATTTTAACCCGATGTGTGACAAAAAACTCCACTTTTAAATTCAAAACTTTGACAATAAAACTGTACAGTAATCATATTTTAATGGCTAACATATTTTTTCGACACAACCATTATTCTTCTCATTCTTTGTGGCTGCTTAATTTCAAAAAACAAGCACTGCTTTTTTATTTTGTCTACAAACAGCCACCTGTTAAACTTGATTTTTTGCTTGAATTAAAATGACTTTAGCCAAACAACAACCTTTAGGCAATAAAACCATAAAAATTGACTTAGTATTTTACCGTATTGTTGTGTTGTTGGCATTAAAACACAACTGCAATGTCTAAATGGTCTAAATGCTAGTGAAGGGAAACAAATGGTAAAATAAAAAGAAAAACAACAACTAAAAATTGTTACAAAATATCAAGGTTTAAAAATCATAAAAAGCCATTTAGTTGACTTTTATAGTCAAATCTCAAAACTAATAAAAGTCAATATGAAACCATGAAAATAACTTATAACCAGCTTGTGAGTCGTTATAGACAGTGGGTAACATTTCGTGAAAATAAAAGCAGTTTGTCTTATCTGTGAAAACCATACAGTTTAAGAAAATTAAATTGCTTGCAAAGAATTTAACCAATTTTATGTTTAAGTCTTAACTGCATAAAATTGCATCCACTAATGATCAAAAGAATATATTTTTTTAAATAAAGACAAAAGAGTAATTAAAATAGTTTCTTTATCCTATTTGCTTCGACCTTTTTCCTTTTTAATTATATAATTTCGTCGATTTGGAGCTTGTTTACTATTTTTTTTTTTTCAAATATTTCGTTTTCCTGAAGAAGTTTTCCGAATGAAAACGAAATATTGGAAACAAAAAATAATAAACCAGGACCTCGAAATCGAAAAAATTATATAATAATCAAAAAAGTTATTTTTAGAAAAAGTAAACAATTCATATAACAGTTTATTATTTACTCTAAAGTCAGTACATTTTAAAAAAACTAAAAAGTTAAGAGGTGTTGCTAAGAAAAATAAAATAGATATATATATATATATATATATATATATATATATATATATATATATATATATATATATATATATATATATATATATATATATATATATATATATATATATATATATATATGTAACAATATGATTGAGCTGTATTCTCTCGTTAATTGTTCAGAAATAATAGAATAAGAAGTAGAATGTTTGCACATGTTTTCATAAATATTTTTAAGTTTTCTGACGAGTTGGTAGGCACTAACGTAAACTTAAAGACAGTAAACAGCTCTAAGCTTTTTGGCTTTCTGAAGAAGAAAACAATTAATATAGCAATTTAAAAGAGCAACCTTTGTTTTTTTTTTTTGAAAACAGACTGAAAAGAAAGTTTACTTGACCCTTTCACATTAATGGGACTGGCTTGCTAAGCAACTTATATCAATTATGCCGATATATTCTAAGGTTTGTCTCCGAAAAAAATGAAGTGTTCTTAAATATCATGATCTAGTCTCGATATATACTACTTCTTCCGTCAGCTCACCACACTATAGTCATGGAATTCTAATTAATAGTCATGGATTCTAATTAAAGATTGTACATTTAATGTTTACAATGGTTTTGCAAATATTGCAGAGACCCCCTTTTTTAAGTTAATAACCACAAAGCAAAATCTCGGCCATATATAGTAGTAGTAAAATAAGAAAAAAAAAAAAATTATAATAAATAAAAATAAGTAAATAAAAATGCCGCTTTTACTGCAACAACTTTATGCGTTGCATACAAATTTGTTACAACAAATCTTGTACACCATGATACAAACAATAAACAACGGCGTGGTTTGTAAATGTTCTTCTACACAACAAACACAAAGCGACTGACTTTCCATGGCTGCAACGAAACAAATAAACAGTGTGCTAGAAACAAAAACAACAACAATAATATTTTAACAGCAATAGTTTCAAATGAGTGACAACATTTCAAATACATTTGGTCATTAGTTGAGCGATAAGAAGAGACCATACTACGACTAAACTGGCGATGAGCACGATTAAAATACAAACAAGATGAAGATGTAAAAGAAGGAATTCTTAAAAGATATTGGGGAGAAACTTTAGAATAAGGAGCCAGGCTTAGCAAAAAACGAATGTAAAGCGGTTGTGTGGGGACCTCCAAAAACTGAAGTCAAAGTCTGCCGAAGGTTTGTAGCACAGACTAAAGAGAAGGGTCGCCAGTTATGCCAGGAACACAACTGGGACGAACGACGAATACGCCGGTTAAAATTCTACGTATGAAGCACAATAACGACGAAAAACAAAATCATCTGTTATAATTGATAAAGTTGTTTATTGTTTGTTCAAAGATAAAAAAATTAAATGCAGCAAAGAATTTCAAATTTTGTAAAAGTAATTAAAATAATGAACATGATCCCAGATTATATAAACATTCATGAAGTTTAACATTTTCAATTATAATTTCACTTGTGTTCATTTTCTCAGTTTTTTACTATTATCTTATTATAGCTGATGGGGTGACCATATTAACAAAAAATTGGTTGCTGAAAAACTTAGCATTACCAAAAACAAAAAATTAAACACTACAAATATGTTTTATAATCTAATATGTTGGCTTTTTATTTTAAATGCAAAAGGTCAAGGCTTAGCTCGCCAAATCAATAAAAATTAACTGTTTTTACTAAAACACTTAAAAACTAATACCAAAATGGCCACGTGGTACTGATTTGTTCGTCGTTCGCCGGCGTAAGAAATGGAAATAAATCTATTTCAAGTTCGCCGAGTACAACGAATTTAGACAGACGCTGTGACTGTGTGCATTTTTATATACACCAATGTGTTTTATTTTTGAAGGCGAATATTCGCGGCGAAAAAATCGTCGTTCGTTCGTCCCAGTTATGTTCCTAGCATTAGTTATACCGGACTACAAAAATTACTAATTTTTCTGTCAAATTTTATGAAAGTGGCAGCCTTGGGGAGCTGGTGCGTACATCCAGTGAAGGACAGAAAACATGAAAATATTTATATAGCTATCTCTGTTGGTGGACTCTGCATTCGTTTACCTTTGATTTTTGTTTAGAAAAATTCAGTGCAAATCTAGTGTAAACAAAACAGCTTTGCAAGCAAACAAATCATAATTGTTTGTATTTAATGGAGTATGTTTAAAACTTAGTTTTCAAAGCTTTTCATTCATGCTTTCTACTTTTTTGGTAAAAATTACAACAAAACTAATATTTATCCGAACACTTTGCAACAACATATTTTCATTGTTTGCGTTTAATTTAAAACTTTTCTTGTTTTCTCCCAAAGATGTGAGTAAACCATTTCTTTAGAGATATCAAAGGGACCTCTACCTCGAATTGCATTGAACTCTGATATTTTTCAAAATGAAAACTTTGAAGCAAATATGATCAAAGAAAAGCTTAAATTTATTTTCGAACCATGATTTTACTGCTTTGCAAACTGTTTAGCATTTGCAAACAGTTGCAGTATTTGACTGAAATTGCCACAATTATTATGCAAAATAAGTATTTTGCGTAAATTTAAAGAAAACAAAAAGCTTTAAGTAGAAAAACTAAATTTTTTTTGCAGCCGCGTTCGTACAATTGTTTGTTAGTGTGTGCAATTGCTGTTGCTGTCAACGCAGAATGTGCAAATGGTTAACAAATTAAATCAGGTTATGAAAACTTATTGTGAAAGTTGTAGTTTGGCCATCAAATGACTTCTAGTGGGTATAAAAAAAAGAGACAACAAAAATGAGTGGGGAAAATCGGGCAACGTGATTTGTTTTATTAATTTACACTCAATACTAAAAAGAGATCCTGTTTAAAAGATTATTTCTATTATTAGCATTAATGTCGTCTTCTAAATACAACAACAACAAAATGTATATTTTTTACCAGAAACTGGTTACGCAAGAGAAGATTTGCAAGAAATAAAAACCATCTCCCAAGGAAAATTTCCTACAAAAACTTTTGTGTAAACGATATTTACATAAAACCATATGTTAAACCTAAAAACTGTACAATTTAATCCACTTGACAAAATATTCTAAGAAACAAAATATTTACTCAAGATAACAACTAACAAACTTAACTAAATTGACAAATAAACAAAAGGACATTTGCATACAAATTTGTTGTTGTGCTAAGCACTATGGCTATAGTCCTGGGAATACAAACACTGAAACAAATTACACAGAAAACAAAACAGAATCATGGTAAAGACAAGTACGTGAGTTAAGGAATGGTCACATTGTGAAATGTCAGCCATCAACCAACGAGACCACTACTCCCAAGTTTGATTTTCGTTTAGGGTTATAAAAACTGGGTGGATGCAGACAGGTAAGGATATGTATATTTTTTGTTTAGCTTGGACCTCAGCGGAGACCCCAATTCATGATGTACATTGCACTGGAACTAGAAAAATAGCTCAACGAGGAATTATAAAATTTACAATTAACAAAAGTGAGTCAATTGAAACTTATTAGTTTAGACGTAAAAATAGATCTTATTATTGTTTTCTCTCTCTTTCAGCCGTCTATATGAACTGACGATGTCATCAACGAATTGTCGACGGCATATAGACAGCTGAAACAGACAGAAAGGTCTATTTGCAGACCCAAATTAAAATATTTATTTAAAAATTTTACTTTTCTTTACTTAATTGATATTAATTAAAATAATAAAATAAAACCAAGGGTTGAATTTAAGCCTGAAAAAGTAATTTAATATAGAAGTTCAATGAAATTAAAATTTTCAGTAAAAATAAAATATTTATAGCTAACAACTATTTGATTTTACAAAAACTTTGCAGGAGCAAACACAGATTTGCTGTAATGTTTGCATTAGCTCGTTGAGCCAATCTAACCTTAAAATATGCTCTAAAGAAATTCAAGGCCTTAAAAGTGTGTTTGAAACTTAACTACTTATTCCATAATTCACATGAATTAAAGGTTAAAGGTTTCTTTGAACATTTCTGATTCCCATTTTGTTCATGGGAATTATAGAATAACACCCATATTCATAAAAACTATTCAAGGTTTATTACACGTTTATTTGACAAATATTCCATAGAAATACGTCGAATAAGAGCTTAATAAACTTACAATAATTATTATGAATATGGCCTTAAGTAGTTAAGTTTCAAACAAACTTTTAAGAATTTTTCAACTCTACTGATGAGTTGATTAGCACCAACGAAATGTCGTCGGCATATAGACAGCTGAAAACGACAGCAAATATTTTTTGAAATTCATCGCCTTTACATTTTTTTCTGCCTTTTCTTGTCGTTGTTATTGTACCCCTGTGGTTGTATATGTATTTGTAGCAGTAAAAATGCTTGCATTTGTCTAAAATATAGGTAACTAAGAAACTAGTGGTCACGTTTTTTGTGCCAAAATTCCGGGTGAATGCAGCTTTACTTTCATATTTCGTTTTACTAAAGATATGAATTCACAAGTCCTTAAAGTCTTTATATACCTGATTTAGTATTGAATCAACATCATCGATTTACTAAAAATTACAAAATTATCCATTCAAGTCCACCAAAATATGTTTAATATTTCATAAATTTTTTTCAAAAATTTTGCAATTTGTTATTTATCATTGATATTGCGTTAAAAATTTGTTGGCACCCTCACGAGAGTATAGCAAAAGGAATAAGACTATTTTTATAACAAAAAGTTGAATTTGAGGAACTAAATTTTTTCTTGCAATACTCATTAACAAAAACATAAGAACCTGTCTTCTTTGCTTAAAACTCAGTGTTATCGATGTCTCTTGAAGTGAAAGCCTGCATTTGTTTAACTGATAATTGCAAACAGTCAGCTAATCCTTTAACATAATGAGCCAACAGAAACATTGAAAGGGTGTTAACTTGGGTAGACCTTGCGTCGCTCGTCTTCACTATCAGAACAAGTACCTTTTTCATTCTGGAGCTTGGCAAAATTAGAGAGTGAGAGTTTAGCAAAAAACTCTTCAATGCTCTAATACCCTTTGGATTTGTTTTTGGCATTTTATTTTGTTCAGCTCCTGCTTGCGGAGTGTTAGAATTTGCATAAACATTTCCATTATCGAAAAGTTAACAGGTCATTAAGTTTGGCAAACTACAAATATGTGTGAACAAACTTCTGAAGGGAAAAAATTAAACTAATTTATAAAGCTTAAGGAAGTGTTTAAAAATGTATGTATGTGCATATAGAGCAAAAAGTTGCAATTTTTACCAACTAAAATTTAATATTTAAATATGTGCATTAAATTTATTTTTGCTTATGCTCAATGATTACGAGTATTTCGTAGAGGAATGGGGCGATGTTCTTGTGAAGACATGCTGCGTTTCAGCATCCTGGTGAAATGACAGTTATAAAAATATGGTTGTTAACATTTTTGGTTGGCAATATTTTTATTTTCCATTCTTTTTTTTTGAGAGAGAGAAAAAAAACAAAAGATATTGAATCTTTTCTGCACATCCTATGAAGAATGAATTTGTTTTTTGTTTCTGCTTAAACACAGGCAAGGAGCAACGTTTAAATATTTTTACATGCTTGAACCCAATCACATATAAAAACATTACATACACACAAGTATCTATGCTAAAACAGAATTTAAGTTAACATTCCCACCAAAAACATTTGCTCTTAAGAACTAAAAATGCTTTGCGTATTTATTTTATTTTAAACGAAACGAAAGGACTGCCAGCAAGTGGTGAAACTGTTTAAACTCAACTAAATGACAGTCATGTTATTTGGCTACATTTGCCTTTGACGACGTGTGGGCATTTCAATTTTTTCTTCTGCTTGATTTCGAGGACCTTTGGCGTCTGTCTACAAGTTCAAATTGTAATTTTTTCTATTTTCTTAAACGGTTATACACTTGAACTCTTTGTATATGAATGTTGTTTAAAATGTTTTTCTTTTTGCAAAAATTTGATTTTTATGCATTTTACATTTGTAAAGTAAAAGTACGTTTAATTTGGTTTTGAAATAAAATATTTATATATGATATTGATACATAAAAAAAGGGAAATAAAAAAATTAAATATCAAAGATGTGCAAGCAATCACATTCAGATATAAATCACTACCCAGTTGGCGTCGTTATGCATCCATTTATATTCGCTGAACGCGAAAGTTATTTTTCTTAATTCTCAATTGAGAAATAATGGAACAAATCTTTAATACACAAATCAGCTTAGACCTTTTAATTTACTTAAGGTACGTACGGTCACACAAGAACAAATATTTGCCAAGAAAAACGGTGACCATTTATTTTTTAATTTACAGACGAATAAAAATTCATATACATTCACTTGGATATAAGAACAAATAACAATTAAAAAAAAAACGGAAAAAAAACTCTGGAACAAATTTAATTGTTATGTGCTATAGGAGCCAAATAAAACGTATTATTCTAGGTACAAATATACCTTAATTGCTTTCCGTTGCACATTTGTAACTCTCATAGTGTTCGTGGAAGCAATAGAATAAGTAGTACAGTATTTCCACGTTCTTTTAAGTATCTTGGAGTCACTGATGGGTTGAATACTACCAAAAATCGACGGCATATAGACAGTTGAAAAAGCCAAAAAGCTATTAATAAGGCGTATTTAGATCTAGAATAAAGCATTTTTTTTGTTATTATTTTTATTTGTAATCTATTTTACAAGTTAAAATAATAAGCAAATTTCATAAGTTTAAATATAACATATATTGAGTTTCAATTAAACTAAAAAAAAGGAATAAAAACAATAACTCCTATTTTCAGCATTCAGAATAAAACATAAAGATATAAAATTTTACCAAAACTTATTTTGAGGTTATGTTTGCTCAACGGGAAAAAAAATTTTGAGAAAATTTCTATTTTAGAAAACTATTAATAAGGTGTAAATTTCACCAAAGCTTATTTTGAGGTTATATTTGCTCAACGGGCCATAAAAAGTTTTGAGAAAATTTCTATTTGTTCTTGCAAAATTGTTGCAAGCTTACAGCAAACAAGTAAATTTGTTATTTGCTCCTTGAGCAAACGTAGCCTTAAAATTTACTCTTGTGAAATAACTACAACAATAAACCAATTCAGTATGAATTCGTGTTAAAACCTATTTTTTCACATTTGTTTTGACTCTTTTGCCCACATGGATCACATTTAAAATATTTTCTACAGAAATATCCTGAGATGAAAATAAACTTAATTTTTTGTTTTTACAGAATTTGCTTTGTTTTTGCACAAAACTAAAGAAACCAATCTTAAGCTTCTATAAGTAACCAAAATACTCATAAAAGAAATATTCCATGTGATTGCCAATTTTAGTACTTGAAGACATTTTTAATGAATACAAATGGTCAACAGGTCGTTTAAGAAAAGACAAAACAAAAAACGCACACACACACAGAACTTGAAGGAACCAGCACCAGATAACAAAATCATACATAAATATTTTATGGTAATATTTGCAAAAAGCAAACGATGTAAGAACAAAATTTTCGTACAAGAGAAGGAAACATTTTCCTAAGACTTATGTTGGAAAAAGGCGCCAGTACAAACAGTTCCGTCTAATAAAAATATTTAAAAAAAAAACAAATGAAAACGAGCTACGAAAGCTTATTGTTTGATACAAGCAGCAACAAAAAAAAAAAAAAAAATAAAGACACATATTTTAAAGTTGTAAAAATTATATTATAGAAAACATGTGGTAAAACTGTGAACAACTACTAAAAACTGAAAACACAATCAAACAAATTATTTAATGAGCAAAATTATGCGTTATTAATTTGACAATGTGTGTGGCCGCCTGCCTGCCTGCCTGCGTGTGGTAAAAATACCAAACCCATGCAGCAGACAAAAAAAAAAAGAAACAACATTGATTAACTTGAAAATTAGAGTCATTTAAAACTGTTTAGACTAAAATTTCATGTTTATTTTGTTACAATAAAAACCACGTGTTTTGTGGTGGACATTTTGTTAAAAATTTGCAAAATAGGCAAAAAAAAAAAACGAACAAACTGAAAACATTGAATCCAACAACACAGTGTAAACAACAACACGTGGTCCATACAATACCAAAAAAAAAAAAAAAAAACAACGGCAAAACAACGGTACAAGCAGCCACCGTTCATAAGCAAACTTGTACGCACATACAACAATGGCACAAGCTTTGTTCACTCTTACTCTTAATTGTGTGCCGGAAATATCGTACTTTTGAACGAGGTTTGTAACCATTGCTGAAACATTAGAAAATCACATTATTATTTATGTTTTTATATAAAAACCTTAAACGCCACCCAGCGACCCTTTTTGTCCTCCACATTACACACATGATGTGGTTCACTTGATAAACATTTTAAGTAACAACAACAAATGACTCAATTGGCATAACAACTATACTCTAGACAGACGTCCGTCCACTTTAGGAAAAACAATGAAAAAATAATACAACAAAAACGTTCGGATAACATAAGCTAAACACAACATTTTCCTTAAGATTTGCTTGCCTGTCTGAGCCAGGGATGGCAAAAGCCAATTAATAAATTTAGTGAACTCAATGGCAGGCTGTGCCGCTTTTAGACCACTTTGGCAAACAGTATATTTTCAAAGTAATATTGGGGTCCAACTGTCGCTAGCGATGTTGAATGAGCTGCATATATCGTATCAAGGCTTGAGAATCCGTGGAAAATTTTAAAATATACTTGTAACAGTTTTTGAAAAAAGTTAAGCGGTTATGAAAAATCACTACCGGAAAAGAGCCACGCAAATTCATGAAAAACCAAAAAAAAAAAAACATGTGCCAAAGGTTATAAAAACTTTAACCATAAAGGCATACAAATTTACAGAAAATTTAAAAAGGTCGAATACAACATTAAAATTGGTTAAACAAATATATAACTGGCACAAAAGCTCCTTTGGAAACCGTGTCAGTTTTCCAGTTGTGCAATTTTTCGCAGTCTTATTTGTGTTGGTGCAACTGAAAATTTAAAGCTTTTGAAAACCTGCTGTTGATAGTGTGTCAAAAGACACACTACCGCTTAAATAAAAAAGTTACAGATCACAAAAAAGGTCAAATTGCAACTTTAATCGGCGAGTGGCAACGCTGCTTCTGCTATTTCAGGGAAATATTTAAGTGCACTGAATTTTGCATGCCTGCTCTGAACATTGGTTGACTTAACAAACTTAAGTGCACACACACACTCACAAAATCAAGGAGTTTGAAATGCAGTCAGAAAAAGTGCTGGTCTTAAATTCGCCACATAAAAAAGTGGGGAGACTTTTGTCAGTGTAAACAGCAGCAAGCCAAAAGATTGTTTGGATAAGAGCCTTTTAGGGAACCGAATCACGTAGTACGTTCTTGAGTTTATTGAGTGGATGTGGGCAACACACTGCTTACAAAAATACAAACTTGAAAAATTAATAAATAAAATTAAGCCCGTTTAACAGGCAATGCAATAATGCAAATAAAAAAAAAAAAAAAAAAACACACACACACAAAGAAATGAGGTGTAGCGAATTCATACAGTTAAAGAAATATATAATAACACATTTTAGCAGCTTCTTGGAAAATATTTAAAACTTAATTTGATTATTATTAATATTTTAATGAAATTTTAATTACATTGAACTATGATGTAATGCATTTATATTATTTAAGCTGCATTGACTTTATAGATACAACACACTTTCACTAAACGTTTCTTTTCGCAGAATTTCGATGTGAAGTAGGCTGCTGTAGTCTTTCCAAGTGAAGGCAAAGATCGTTTAAGGCCGATAACGGGAATATTCAAAATATACTGGTAATATCAACCTGGCCAACACACTATGTTATGGAAATTTACTATGTGTGTTTAAGCAATTGTTTAATAAGAATTATAATACTATTTCGCTAAGTGCAGTTGAAAATTGAAAAACGAGAAAAAATGAGAGTAAAGATCTTCATCTTCAATTGAAATCTTTGCATTTAAATCAGAGTAAATCTCGCAGACTGTGTCACAAAAACTACACTAAAAATAGACCCTACACAAGCAAAGAAAACCAACACACAATACCCGCACATACGTATTGCAAACAAAGACCAGCAACTAATTCTGCTTCAAGTTCATAAAAGAGAATGCGATAAAGCGATTCGTTGCCACTGCCGACAATGTCGTCGTTAAAAATCACATGGAAGTGTGACAAGCCAAACAAGTGCTGCAGCAAAGAAAAAAGAAACAACAACTGCTATCGAGCAAATGCAAACGAACAATAAAATTCTCCCCAAGATAAACGAAGTGCAATTCGACGACAAAACATTTATAAACTGAAACGAAAAAATAAGAGCAACCGGAGAAACCAAAAAAAAAAACATACGTACACAAACAGCAGAAACAAACCTAAGAGTTTGGAGCAGAGCCAGTTGGATTTTGCAAAATGTTTGTTGGCCACAATGTGCACAGTGCTGCAGTAACGGGAGCACGGGTGTTGTAGGCACAACAACGACAACAATCTGCCGTTAATACGAGTACTGTATGTTTGTGCAAATTGCTGGAATGGCAATCACATGTGTTTGTATATTTTCTTAATGTTTTTTTCTTTCATTATTTTGAAATGATGCTCTTTGAACGCATTTCAACTCTTCTCCCAAGTCATATAAGAATGATGTTGTGCTTGTTCATGTTCATGTTGTTGGCGATGGTGATGATGATGATGATGATGATGATGACGACGATTGCGACTACGACGACGATGAAAACATTAGCGACACTAGTAGACAAACAAACTGCTGGCCTGCTTGCATGTTTTGCTGGCACACCGTAATGTAGTTGATAGCCAGCTACGTTAGTCGTCAGTCAGTTGGCTAACAATAAGGCAGGCAGCCAGCTAAAGCGCGAGCCAACATGAGTGGTGTGTACGAGAAAACTTAATATTTGTTGGCTGACTGACTGGCGGCTGGCAACGAAAATTGTGTGCCCTACGGCAACCATCGTCATCTTTTATGACTGAGACGCATCCAAGAAACTCGCCACACGCCAAGCAATCCAACCGCCAGCCAAGAAACAAAATAAATATGTACATACCGGAGAACGCTGAAAAACGATTTGAAAACATTCTTCATCTGGTCAACTAAAAGTGTCAGCATCAAGTACTGGTGGTGATGGTCCAAGATGTTTGCGAACAAATGCCAGCCAGCTGCTCAAAGGATTCATCACATATAACAAACAACTACATACATACATATATTGTCTATACCATAAAGATGAAAATTTGTCGTTTGCCTCTTTGTTTTTGGCTAAAACATCATGATATTTTCCTTGTTTTCAAAACAAATGTCATTGTCCAACGATGAAGTATGAGATTAGCCAAATCAAATAGAAGCCAATATTTTGGAGTGCCAAATCAAAATATCATTTGTGAACTGACACACTCACGCACACATACACACGCTCGCACGTAAGCTGGCACAACGGAAAAATATATGAAATCAGAAAAATATGAGGCAAATAAAAAGGTCAGCTATGGAAAATATTTTCGGGTATAAACCAGTATTTGGATGGAAGTTCAACGCTAATAAACTAACAGCCAGCCAACGTCCAATCCGTCTCGATCATACAGTTTTAATCAGGTTTTCATAAGGAAGAAATACATATATATTGAAATTGGATTTAATACTTAAGAACACAACATCTCTTGCAAGTATATTTGACTTTCATCGCAAATAATGGGATTATACGCGATTTATTTGTGCACAAAAATAGAACAGTGAAGTGACATTCAAAAAAAAAAAAAAAACGTATAAAAAGAAACAAAATAAAGCGATTATAAAAAATTTTGTGTTAAAAAACACAAACAAAAAGAAATAGAAATACCTAGAAATATACTTAAAAAATTAGTAAAACATTTAAAATACGTAAATATCTACTTACACAACTTACTTGAAAAAAAATATTAATAAAATAATTATACAAGTGTTCATAAAATAAAACACATATTACATAATAAAATTATACTTGGATATAATTATTGAAAAAAGTGCAATAAATAAAATAGGCCACGGCGAAAAGTTTTATAGTTCTTAAACTATTGAAATAATCAAAAATACTTATTGAACATATTATTATTATTGAATTACACAAGAAAATAACTTATGGCCAAAATAATGTAGGTAAATAAATCAAATACCCACTCATCTTAGTGCGCTGAAAATAGTTATGGAATTTATCATCACGTAAATAGTCCTGCAAGTGGAGATCAGATCATCAACTGGAAGTTGTTTTAATTCACAAAATAAATAATAAAAGTGGTAAGTTTAGCATCAAATATTAAATATTTAAAGGCAGCTTGCAAATAGTAAGTGAAGTACTTTGCCAGTGATAATTTTTCGGTAGGGCGAGGAAGAAAGTGCTGGTTATTGCTCAACTTTTTTTTTAATCATTTCAAAGTTGTTTTTCAGGGTTTTCACAACTAATTATTTACATTTTTAGAACTCTATTTTTGAGACTTTTTTCGCATTTGCAAATTTTTTGCAGATTTTCAAACTCTTACATCATGTTAGGGTTTTTGAGACTATCAACATTTTTTGAAACTATTTTAAATGCGAAAGCGATGATGATGAACTTGTCGTGTGTCCCACTGAGAGTTCGATTCCTGCTGCAGACAAGCAAAAAGCTTCACAGTTTTGGGTTTCTTTAAAAAATCTTGTAAGAGATTTTTAGGACTTGGTAATCCTACGGAATTGAAAGAAAATGAAATTAGTCAACACCCAGGCACTAAATTTGAGCCAATTAAAAATTTTTGAGCTAAAAAACCTATAATACTAAATTCAAAATACCTTTAATAAAATTTAATTAAAATGCACTTCGTGAGAGGAATGAACAACTTATCAGTTCAGAAAACGCTACTTGTGCTGTAACATTTCAATTTATCAGATTTATGATTAAACAAACGCTTAATTAATCCAAGGTGGATTTAATAAAGTACAATCAAATTGTCATTTAACCAGCAGCATACATATATACCTTGTTCAATCAATTATTATCTTAAGGCCCTAAAGGACAGTGCAGTTTATTGTTATTGTGTATTAATACTGGCTAGAAATTTAAATAATAAGATCAAGTGTGATAGCCTGAATGCAATGCATGGCATTATATAAAAGAAAAATAATACAATAACAATTTAACATCCCATATGATTTAATAAATTTTTTGGAAATTTTAAAAACGATGATTTCATTGGATTAGGGTGGATTTTTCTAAAAACACATATAAAATAAATTCACTCTGCCGATAATAGTACAAAAAGTGTTGACGGTGATGGTATTATGATCACTTGTGCAATTTTCCAAAATTCGGAATGTAGGAATTGCATATAAATTTATTTCGTTCACGACATGTCTTACAGATAATCTGATTTTGATATTGCCGCGCTCTTATCATAATATGAAAAATATTACACGATATGGTAACATATTCATTGGCAGCATACGGACAGTTTTATATCTGACGCCCACTAGAAATAT
Source organism: Sturmia bella (assembly GCA_963662145.1). Lineage (NCBI taxonomy): Eukaryota > Metazoa > Arthropoda > Insecta > Diptera > Tachinidae > Sturmia > Sturmia bella. Next base: position 4,554,701 of record OY759171.1, on the reverse strand, counting down.
TCAACAGATAAACTAATCATTATGTATGTATAAGAGAAAGTGAATATACATATATGTACATATATAGCAAAACCCCTGCTATCTGTAAGACATGACGGGAATAAAATATATTTCTGTGCAATTACTACAATCCAAGTTTTGGCCGTTGTAGAAGGGAACTATTTCGACTTGGTGAAATTATTTTGTAGGTGTTCTTATAAAAAAACATCCCAATCCCATGAAACGAGGTGTTATCGTTTTGTAAATTTTCAAAAGTCGATGAAGTTTTCATAGTGTTATTTGTCGTTTAGCAGTTGTACTTTTACAACCAACTCAGTACTGTAATGCCTGAAAAGGCTTAATGAACTGGCGACCAAAACTCAAGCAGTGCACAAAGTTTTATGCTCTAGAGTCTGAAAAATATCTCGACTTACTCATAGGAAGGAATGCTTATAAGCGCTGTCTAAGTTTTATGAGTTCCCCAGAGTTGGGGATCGCTGAAAAACGAAGTTCCCTGATGCAGAACCGTTAGTTATAGTCTACAGTTTATATTAAGTAACAAAGATTTACACCGGTATTCATAAAAAATAAAACGTTGCTCAAATACATTTTAGAACAAATTTTATATTAAAAATTGGTTGTAAATTGTGTTTCAACAATGTTTTATTTTTTATGAATACCCGCGATAGTCTGTAATTTGTTACAAAATTGATTTATTTTTATTTTCCTCTCATCTCCATGTCAGCCTGTTTCTAATACTATTTTTTTGTTGAAAGGCGAATGTATTTTGTTAATTTACTTTACATACATTTTGATTTATTTGTTTGAACTCACACATTTGGGTTCATATCAAGTGAAGATATAAATTTAAATATATTTAAATATTTTCATAAGAAAAATCTTAATATTCTAAGCTCATGTCACGACAATTTGGCGCCACATAAATATTTCCCCAGTTCAGCAAAATGACAATAAAACAAACAACAATTGCACAACACAAACAACGACAGAAAGAAAGCATAAGCAGCAGCAGCAGCAACAACAACAACAATAGGGGCACTACCAAAAAGCAGGCCGACTAAAATAAAAGAAATTCTCATACAATATGAATATGTACATACATATTCATTTGGATGAATATGGGGAAAATAAATTTAATAACAACCAACTGCAAATAAATCCCTTTTACCCAAATACATAATAAAGTATTTATAACAAAATTCAACAAAATCTGCAATTGTGCATACATTCTCATAAAAGAAAAGAAACCAAAAAACTATGAAGCAGATTCACAAAGCAATAATTTATGAAAATATTACATGAACTGAAACAATCTGAACTGAAAACAAACATGTATCAAACGATTTATCCCTCAAGTTTTAACGCATCAATAATAAAGCGATTATTGCAAAATCGAAAAGTTGAGAAGAAAATGATGTGAGAAAGTTCTTTAATAAACCAGTATTGGTATCCGCAGTATTATTATTATTAAGCCCGCAACACATGACGAAAAAGTGCCAGAAAATGTGCCATTTCTAAAAATTATTGCAAGTCTTATTTTGCATATGGGACATTTGTCGTAGAACTTCGCACCTTAGCAGCCTGCTGTGGATGCTATTAACTGGTTTTGTACTCTGTTATGCTGAGTGAAACTGTTTAACTTATTCAATAACTGGTGTGTTGCTGCACGTTTAAAATTTTTCTTGTGTTTACGCATCTTTTCACTCATGATGTTTTGGCATCTTTTAGAAAAGATAATAAATGAAAAGTTGGCAGCAGATTTTAATGTAAAGAACATTAAAAAATTCTAAAACTCTTCAAAAATCCAAAATTGACGGTTTTAATTTTATTTCTTTCTACACTGTAAAAAATAAAAATATTCTTTACATGCATTTATAAAGAGTAGGACCACTCCAAAAGTAGTCAAAATATGTAAAAAAAGAAGAAATGCGGTCGGGGGACCCCCATTAGGAACGAAGTTCATTACGTTTTTTCTTCATCTTCGAATGTAATACAACGTGAAATCTGTATGTTTTATTTTGCGTTGTTTTTGAAATTTTATATACTTCTTTAAATTTTTGTTTTATTTTTTTTTTACTTTTGACACATGCAGTATTTTTTTTTGTCAATCTGCTACAAACCGAAGAAAAGCAACTGTTGGTCAAATTTTCAATATTGCTGTTTTTTGTTGTGACATACTTTACTTTAGCGACATCTAGCAACTGGTAGTGTCAGTTTTCGGAACTAATTAATATTTATTGGTTTGTGTCTCCGCTGACGTCAAATAGTTTCTCTACTTGCAGCCCGTCATACACGATTGTTTGTCGAAAGATACACCAATACATATAAACAGCTCACACGCTTTCGTGACGATTTCTGCTAACTTGCCCTACCAGCAAGCCGCGTTAAGGAACGTCGTTCCAAAAATATAATGCAATTCACATTATAGTGTGCTAGAATTGGACCACATTACATTGCTGTACTCGCAAGACTATGGAGCACCTGGTGAGATTAGTTGCGAATTACTCTATGGACTGTAGGGACTACTTTCAAAGTCACTCTGTTTCACACTACATAGAGTACCTTCAGAGATCACTTTCGAAAGCAGTTTATTATATCTCTTATTTCAGACTCCATATTCATTATGAAAATATTGGAAAATAATTTTAAATTTCTTAGGTCATATTCATAATGATTATTGTAAGTTTATTAAGCTCTAATTTGACGGAATATTCTACGGAATATTTGGCAAATAAACGTGTAATAAAATTTCAATAGTTTTTATGAATATGGGTGTTAAACTTTATATATTTCAACTATATAAAATTTTATAATTTTTCCCCTTTTGCCGTGACTGGATTTGCCACAGCTGTATCTTAATACCAAACTTTTTTAGTGTTGCTAAATAATTGCAAACAATACTTCTTTACCATAAAATATTCCGAAAACTACTACTTTGCACCAAGTCATCCAATAACTATTTGTAGGTTATGAACTGCATATTTAATTAACATAATTGCTTGTAAAATCAACAAGCTTGAAATGTATTCATTGGCTTTTTAAAATTTACATCTGTGCATCATAGAATGCATAAATGAAACTGATTAAACTCTTGCACAAACATGCCGTGAATTGTAAATTTATAACCACCATTAAAACAATTAATAAATTTTCAAACAACAACTTTCACTCCCACCCTTTCCAACTTTCCTCAAAAACAAATGCCAACAACATCCAACGACAGCGAAATAAATGAACTAATTAACAAACAAAAAATTAGCATCCTTTTAAAGCACAACTAAAAGAAAGAAGGAACAAAAAAACAACTACAAAAGGACTCTTGTGTCAGGGTTGCTAAAGTAATAAGACAAATTACCAAAAAGTCATTACAACAGAAGATTTAATGGGGCACGAAAACTGAATGATATTCTGTTGTCTTCTACTCCTTTTTGTCATGCACCAACCATTTCGTGAGCTTAAAAACAAGCGATATTTTAGTTAAAAATAAAGATCTATGAGATTTTTTCACGTTTTCTTCTTGAAATTTATTTGTAATGAACCGGAATTTTTTGGCAAACAGGCAGCAGCAAATAATAAAACAAGAAATTTGAATACACAAACAACAATGTTTTGGACACTTGGAACAAAAATGTTAGTGCACACTTTTTTTTACAACAAATAAATCTATAGAAATATTTTGGCCTTTTTCATAAGAATTTTAACGGAAATTGGCAAATATCTTATTGTTAAAGTCATTTCTTTTTTTTTTGCAGTATCTTTTGGCAATTATTTTCTCTTGAATGCTTGCATATGCATGTCCTTTTGTCAAACCGGTTTTTTCTGTTTTGTTTTTTTCTCTCTTTCTCTCTTGTTTTCTTCCAGTTGTTGGTCACAGGAAATGCTGGTCAGTTGTTAAGGCAACAAAATGAAGCCGAAAATTATATTGTTCTCACCAGTTTTTCGTTTAATCATTTCAGCTTTTTTTTGCTGTTACTTTTTGCTGTTTGTTCAACTGTCGTTTTTATTTTGGCGAAAAAGATTTATGACTTCCCAACGCTTAAATTCTTTTCATGCTTTCGTTGCTTTTGCCCTTTTCCTCTATTGTCATTTTAGTTGCAAATTTTTATTGATGTTATAGATTTAGAAATAAATTTGAAAGAAATTTTAATTTAAATAATTTTTTCGTGAGAACAAAAATTTAATGGCCGAATTGCAGAAGAACTGGAAAAAATAAATGATATTAATTGAAATAATAAATTTTGTACCGAACATGTTTTTAAGTGGCAGTAGTTTTGTTTTAAGAAAATTAGTTTACGTTGCTTAGAAAGGAATGCTGTTGATGGCAAACAAATTGCTATAAAGTACTAAAAGTTTTCGTTCACACATTTTCTTGCAAACAGCCTGTGTGTTCTGTAAAACGATTCCGAGAAAATTACTCGTTTTAAGAATGAGTTTTTAATATCTGTTCTATAAATCGGATACGGGTAAATTTTGCATTGTAAGAACAAGTTTTTGTTTGTAAATCGAACTGGCATAATTTCAAATTGAGTTTGCATAATTTTATTCGTTCTCAAATCGATTAAAAATACCTGGTCGAAGGTAAGAAAAAGTGAGCAGTACTGTAATAAATCACTGCAGAACCCTAAAAAAACAATAACGATTTAAAATTGAATAATCAAATTGTTTTTATTACCTCCAGTTTAACTGATGAAGGCCCATTCACACTAGCTCTAATATTTTAATTAAAACTTTAACCCCCTGTTACACAAAAACGGGTTTCATAATGTAGAATTAATTCTTAACCGTCAGTACAATAAAGTTGGCATTAGATTGAACAAATAAAAATTTGTTGGTTAAAATGTTAATCAGGACCCAGATTCCAGAAACATTAAGGCTGGGTTTTTGGGATCTCTGTTAAACTAGGTTTAGTTAAACCAATACAAATATGTGCCTCTATTACCGATTTTGTAATTAAATACCTTCTCTACTGTTTTTCTTTCCTGCTTGCAAAGCATTTGAAGAAAAAAACTTTCATTTTCACACAAAAATTGCAATCAAACAGGTGTCTAAATTATCAATATTTTGAAAAGAAGAAGAAGAAAAAAAACTACCTAAAAAGAGAAATTTCTGGCAAAGAAATACATAAATATATATAAAAATATTAACTAATGCCAAAATTTAATCAAACAAAATAGAAAACAAAATATTTTTATTCATCTATTTCGTATTTGTTGTGGCAGCCAATAATTGTGAGTGAAATTGTTAACAAGCCCACTTTTTAGAAAGCTCTCCCCACTTTCCCTTTCCCTTTCCCTTTCCCCAAATATTTCAATGCAGCCAGCATAGACGTTAAGCGGTCACTGAACTTCTAGCCAAGAATTCATATCACAGTCTTGCCAAACTAATCAAACTTGAAATTATCAAATAATAATCTTGCAATTCAAAGAATTTGAGAAAAAACAACAACAACAGCCAGACGAACAAGGAAAGACATATAAACATCAAGCAACCACCTGTATATTTAAGCACTAAAGAGGATCAACAGCACGAATGTATGAATGACTGAATGAAAACTGTTTGAAGAGCAAGACATTAGAAAATGTCCATTCTAGAGCCAAATAGGAAATACCCCAGAATGCTGGCCAAAAAATTTTTTTTGACGAGCCAATACGAGAATACGTAAAAAATGTTTGCACAACATTTACGGATTGTGGGCGCAGTTAGTTGATTATGCCAAGAAATTTTAGCAACAACAGCAACAACAACACTGTAAGCAGCAATTAAAGTCTGGGCAACTCATCAAAAATGTGCGTCACCAATGTGTGAAGTGATGAAGACAGCAGCACAAAACAAAAAAAAAAAAAAAAACTTACTACAAATACAATCATCATAAGTTTGATTGCCAGGAAAAGCAGATACGCTGTTTGGCTGCAGTGGCAGACGAGCGAGCGAACAAGACCAGGTCAGTTAATGGCACGCAGCCACATGAGAATGAAAGAAAATATTTGCCATAAACAAAATGTAAATATTTTGTTAACGCAAAAGAAAACAAACGTTAAAAAACCTAAGCCCTTCTTAACGACTTCATAAAATCGCAATTATAACAGTCACAAATATATTTCCATCCTTTGTTTTGAGAAACGAATTGAAATCTTAAATTGCGTTTCGTTTGTTCCTTTTCTAAATAAAATTTACAACATTTTATTTGGCTAAATACCAAACAAACATTAAGCAGCCATAACATCTAACTTCACTCATCTCTTGCAAACTGAATACTAGTGGAGTACTAGTGGATGATGCTGCGAGTGTGTTCACTAGCTACAGACAAAAAGCCAGGAACTTAACTGAAATTCGTTAAATAAAAACGGAAAAAAGCGAAAGAAAATTGTTATGTGTTGGCGATATTTTTCATTTTAACATCTTGTCTTCCTTACAATGCAGCAGACATTTCGACGCTTTAAATTGCAGATTTTTAATGCGGCATAATCTTCAATTTAGTATTTGTTTCTTCTTCATATCCACTGTTAACACACATCGAAACAAGCGCACTTATATGCAAGTGCCTGCCTTCACTTTATTCGCCAGGAAACTTGGTATCAAGACTTCCGGGAGTATGAGTGATATGAATTTGAATGTTGTACATCAAGTACACTCATGCGTTCGAGTTACTGCTTAGACGGGTGTTTCGTTCAAATTTGAACGGATTTAAGCTTTCATTTTCTTGTCTTCTTTAAAAATGTTGATCACTACAATTTTAGCACAAAAAAGTTTAAAATTTCTGAGGAAGTGTAAGTAAAATCGAGCTAAGAGCCTGATAAAATAGCTAAAAAATTTTGTTAAGCTTTTGGGGCTTGAAATGTTTGTTCGTTCTAGTGATCACAAAAAGAAACTTTATGTTGGCCAATAGACCAAACTAAAACTATTTTCACTAAAAAATCTTTTTTAAGACTAGTACAAAATACATTGACTTTGCATAGAAGCAATAACTAATTTTATTTTGGTCAAACTAAAACTATTTTCTCTAACAAAAACTCTTTCTCAAGACAAGTACATTGACTTGGTGTAAAAGAAAGAACGAAAAGCTGAGCGCATTGAGCTCCAGATTTTATTGCGTTTATTGTTCTATTCTTCCCATTTGAAAAGTTTTAAGTTTCACCAAAAATAAAGATGGAATACATATTAATTAAAAATTACTTTGTTGGGCTTTCTTTTCGAGATTCCTTTTAAAAGTTTATAATCAATTTTTTTTTGTTTGGTTTTAGTTCATCACCCACCATTTTTCTTATTCGAATTTTTTTGCATCCTTTTTATTTAACGGCCAAAAAATGCAAATAAACTACAAAATTTTTAAGTGTAATGGAATATTTTTGTCCTGTATACTACACTCATTTGGAGGGCTCCATTGGTTTATTATGTTACCTGAAAATACAGAATACAGCCAAATCATTGCATTCGTTGTCGAATGAGCCATCGAGTAAAATTAGTGTAAAACTAATAAAACTATTTTTTTTAGAGCTTTAGGTATTTTATTTTTCTTTATTAATTTTTCGATATTTCGCTAACAATTTGTTAGCATCGTAAGGATCTATTATTTTGTATAAAATAAAAACAATTAAAGATTCCTGACGATGCTAACAAATTGTTAGCGAAATATCGAAAAATTAATAAAGAAAAATAAAAGACCTAAAGCTTTAAAAAAATAGATTTATTAATTTTAACAATAAAGGTCAAAAATTATAGATAAAATAGTATATTAGTGTAAAACAATAATGAAATAAGCAACAAACACACAGCATAAACGGCGGAATTCATTCGATCACGAATGCGAACGCTAGAGACATCATGTAAGAGTAAATATTTTAAGACATGCGTATACGCAATTTAATATGCGCCTTTGTCTCGGTTCGCACTTTGAAAGTATTCCTTCTGAAACTGTTTTTAATTCTCTTTTAAACTTTCATTTCAGTCTACACTTGCACATTTTTGCGAATGAAATTCTAGATTCTAACATGTTTATTTTTACACTATTTTCGGTTTGACAGTGACGAATTAATGAACGCAAGAGAATTTCGCAGTACTCTGAACTCATTTACTTCCTCTCTACTATATTTACCGCTATCATCACAAGCTCAGAATTTCAGAAAGAAAACTTTCATAGTGCGAACCAAGACTTACGATTTATATGATTGACATATACATAATTCATACTCATCAACTGCACTACTGTTGCGTATGATTGATGAGTGAACAGTATGAACTGTATGTGATTGCAGTACGTATACGCCTGTTTAAATTTGTTTTTAAGGGACACATGTTACCTTTGCGGATGCTGCGATATGGCCTCTGATTTTCTAATACACAAAAACCTGCAGACATCATTATAATAGTGAATAATTTTTGAAAAACTTCTAGTTCTCGAAAGCTCTTCACCAATTTTATAAAATTGTTCTCCTTAGCGCAAAAAACTACTCGCTTTCTAACCATTGTACAGTGTTTCAAATTCGCTATGTCTTCTAATTTTTGCTTTCCATTTCCCATATTTGCGAAGATTTTGTAAAACTTTTTAGGCGTCACAAATCGCCCAACCAACACAAACATTTATTTTTTTCTTCTTGTAATATTTGCAGGCCATAAAGCAAGTGTCCATTGCAATTATCCTGCCATATAATAAACATAATTTTTTCACTCTGTTTTATCTGCTTTCAAAACATCTTTTGTTTTTTTTTTGATTGCTGAAAATTTATTTGAACCCAAGTACTAAATACATTTTACTTTGTGTTCTTGACTTCTTTGCTTTAACTGCTTTTTTTTTTAGAAAAAAACATGATTTAATGATTTACTAATGCAGTATTTAATGTCTTTTGTATGTTAATCACTTTGAGGAAAATAAAATAAATTACAAATAAAGTATATTGATTTCGGCAACAGACAATGCATTATTTTATGTGTCAGTTCAGAAATAAAACAAAACATTGTTACCGCAGTAAAACGATTTCAATAAATTTTACTTTTTTGCTTTCTCAAGTTGTATTCGTTGAGCGACAAAAAAATTATTTAAAGCAAAAACTTGATGATGTTTTCTTTTAATGATGACACACATTCAGAAATTATAATTGAGGAACTTACGCAAATCGTATATTAACATTTCCTTTCTCTTTTTAAGCAAATGGAATCAATATTTGATATTTTGTAATTGAACGTGTTTCTTTTTTCAAACAAACACTCAAGTGCGATGCAAATAGCACAGGGCTGGGAGTCAAATACTACATTTTGATATAAAAATAATGGTTTGGTTTTTGGACAAAATGTGGCTGCAACTAAATGGATACGATGCAAAATGAAGCTACACTCAGAATATTTTTGCAGCAACTGACCGTAATTTAATCTAGAAGTAATAGTGCAGTTATTTTTAAATGACAATACGTTTAAAGAAGAAAGAAATTTTAATTTTAACTGATTTGTACAGTTACTTAAAAAACTAACTATAGATAAATACGGATTTTCGCTGACAGTTAATAATGACAGTTGTAACTTATGTTACACATACGTGAAGGAACCAAGCACATATTTATAATTTGATTTCTATATATTTACATATGTTCTGATTGTTGCGATGGCTGAGTAGGTATGCCAGCTGCTTTCATATTAGGATGCTGCATGTTCGGATCTCAGCAGAAGCTTTGCAGTACAAAAATTAAATTTGCGAATCGAAATAGGAGATAATACAGATAGAAAACTATAATTAAATAAAATGACCACCTAAGAAAAAATAAAAAAACTATTTTTAAAAGTTGACTACGCATTAATTATTTGACAGTTCGAATAAAGGAAAAATCATAATTTTTACCGATTGGGTTCCGTATTTTTTTTTTTTTTTGTAACATTTAAATGTAAATGAAGTACATAATTAGTAAATTTAAATGAAAAAAAAAAATAAGTAGGACTAAAAACCGTCCTTTTCATTTATTTTAAAGAGTGTTTTCAGTTAATTTTACTGACAACGTTTTCTGAGTGTACAAGCGAACATAAGATTCAATAAAACATATTAAATAAGTAATTGTTAATAATGGTTGTTTGAGCATTTCTGATTCTAATTTTGTTCATGGGAATTATGGAGTTTCAAACAGTTTTTTAATAATTGTTCGAGTCTACTGATGACTTGATTAGCATCAAAAAAATGTAGGCGGCTAAAAAAGACAGAAAACATTAGCAATCTATATTTTTATTTTTTTTTATTTAACACATAAATAATTATTTTTTATCATGCGAAATTTTTCTTCTACAATTATTTTGCTATACGTTTATCGGGTTGGTCAAAGCAGGATATTTGAAATCTAGGAAATGAAAGCTGAGAATGAAGTGAGTTGCAGAGCAACTTGCTTACATTTATATGATGAGCCTATAGTAGTTATCGTTTTCGCTTTGCCTGTTCTCACAACTTACTAGATGAAATTAATGAACCTTCTATTACATCAAAAACAATTGGACATCAATGATATTGAAATTATGAATACTCAGATTTTAATAATATTGAATTTGATTCATATATAATTCCTACTAATGAACTAATAAATAATAATTTTCGTTTATTCATTAAATTATTATATAAATTATTTCTCTATATATTATGATGAAGAAATTAATTATTTAATAATTTTTAATGATATAAATATAAGGTATAAATCATATATAGAACCTAAAAAGTAAGTTAAATTATATGTATTAAATGATTTATTAATAAAAATATCCGTGCATGAAAGAAATATCATAAAACAGATGCACAATTTAATAAATGCATTTTATTTTTGTTTATTTTTCTATAAAAACTGTGTGCAAACATAAAAAAATTTAAAGTCAGAGCTGGAAACTATTATAAAACTGAAAACTAATGGAATTTTCGTTTATTTTGCATTGTTTTCTTAAAATGGGAGCTTTGATATTTTAGTGAGATTGGTAGCGAAATAAAATGGTGATATGACATTTGGATAAATAAATAAAAAAATAAGAAAACAATGGTAATTTGCATTTTTGGTTTTGCAAAATATTGTACTCATAAGAAATGGTGCAGTTAGAAAAGTTTTAAATAAAAAATGTTTAATCTCACAGGCTCTGGCACTCTGGAGTTTATAATACGTGAGCCCAGAAGAATATATGCGACTTGATTCGGGATTAAACTTGGCCTTTTTTTCTGTTCATGTATTATATCGATAGATGAAACTGTATGTTTTTCACCTTTAAGGTCAAATTTATGTACAACAATTTTGTAGCAAATATATGTACATATACGATATTAGATAAATTTAGTTACGTTTTTACTATATTCCACGGAACAAAACTAAATAAAATTGCTTTTAGAAAATAATTTTTGCATTTTAAAAACCACACAATCAAAAGCCTACGCCATTTTCATGTTTAAATTAAACGACAACAGTTTTTCGTTCTGGAGAAAAATCACTTGAAACGCAAAAACAGGTGCATTAATTTCATTCTGCAGGAAACGTTGATGATACAGATTTGTTGTCATTCTTATTTATACAAAAAAAAAAAAAAAGAAAGATAAAAACAAAAAAATATTTAACAAAACCTAAAAATAATAAACTAATGAATGGGGTTTTTACACAAAAGTTTTAATGTCTCATGCAAACAGAAGAATGTATTACTTAATATCAGGGGGTCACAACGTGCTCAACCAAAAGCTTTTGAGCAATTTTCACATTTTGAATAAATTTCTTTCGTAAGCTATCACCAACTACAGCCTTAGAAAACCATTTTATAAATTGACACTTTAAAAGAAATTGAAAAGCCATGTCATAATAATTATGTATATCTAGCAGCGGCATTAGCAAATGATGAGAAACCAGCCAGCGAAAACGCAAAACGACTTTTCAACGATGCTGAATAAATAAAAATATAACCACAAAGAGACAAGAAAAAAAAAAACACTTACAAAATGATCTTGTGAGAATTATAACAACGACGGCAAAAAACAAATTAAGCAGACGACACATTCAAACAAACACAGAAAATATGTACAAAATAAGCGAAAACAAAATGTTCTGACAGACAGACAGACTGTTTTCTAAAAAAACAAAATCTAAAAAAATGCGCAGAAGTTGTTGATACTCACACAAACATAAATACAGTTTTGAGCAAGTACACAACACAACAGATACACCCAAACCTTTTTTTACGCCGCTTTTGCTCTTCACGCAGAGTATAACTAATTTGTGAAGGAAACTACACGACATTATTACTAAAAAATAACTTATTTTGTTTATTAAATTTTAGATTTGATTTAAAGATATTATTAAACTACAAAAAACTAGGCTGGTGCTCTTACGCAAAAAATAATCTAAGTGAAGGGCCTATTGAAAACGAGTATCATGAAAAATTTGTTTAACACTCATTTCAAAAAGACATTGAGTCCGTTCTTTTTAGAAACAATAAATAAAATAAAATATATATAAATTAATTTAATTAAATTTAAATAAATAAAAATAGTAATTTATTAAAAAATATACTTTAATTATTAAATAATTAAAAATTAGTACAGTTTCCCCCCTATACTAACTTATTTTTAAATGAAAATTAAAATCTTAGACTAATTTAATAAAATTTTCATTTAAAAATTTACATAAATTAAAATTTTTAAAAGTTTTGCTAACTTTTTTTTTTTAACTATAATTAAAATTAAAGTTGGCCTACTATTTACCGAAAATGTAAAGTTATTTATTATATAAGCACTCAGAAATTTAAGTAAAATCTCATTTCTAATGAGATGACTCTGCAAAATTTTGAGCAGACACATAGATAAATGTAAGATTGCTTTAGTAAGTAAACAAAAAACATTAAAGCGAGTTGAATAAAAGTAAAATTTTAAAGAAAATTATAGTTACCAAAAAATCATTAATTTAGTTATTAAATGTAAAAAATTTACATCAAAAAGCTTTTAGGTGGCTAAATAGCTTCTGCTGGTTTTTGAGGTTAAAGTCGACATTTGCTCGTCTCTAAGAGACGAAAAGTTTACATTTATTTAGCACTGACTTAAAATTGCTTATTGCGTACATTTTCGATGTCTATAGTTATGGCCTATTATTTTTCCTGCACAAAAGCACAAGACTCTGCATCAATTATGTAAGCAATCCTAAAATCAGGCAACAAATGTCAAAACAATTCTTTTTATTGTTACTGAAACTCTATGTACAATATAATACATTAATATTTTCCGCCTAAGCGTTGAAGAGTTTAGACTTGTATAAAGATGATCAGTTTTTTGTTCGTATATAATTAAAAAAAAAAGTATGAACACCAAAGTCTACAATTTTAAATAATCGTTAAAATTAAGTGCATAAAGCAGAGTAATGTAAGGGGAAATATGATCATATCTTCCTAAACCAAGCAACAAAAGCGAATGATGTTCTTAAAGGTCACATTAATTTGCTTTCATTATCGCAGCTGGAAAGAAGTTAGCAGCCGTACAGTAACATTAATATTGAGTAGGATTCAGCAAAAAAGAAAAACTCATAATATTTATTGCTGTGTAATATTAAATAATTAAAGAAGCATTAATTTAACTTTATAGTCGAACTATATGATTTAATTATTTTAATAATTTAACTTAATTAATTATTTTAATAATTTAATTTTAATAATTTTAATTTTAAGAATTTAATTATTAAAATTTAATTTAATAATTTAATTATTAAAATTTTAATACTTTAATTATTTTAATAATTTAATAATTTTAATAATTTATCGTTATAGTCGAACTATATGATTTAATTATTTTAATAATTTTATCAGGCTTGAGTTTGGTTTTATTTCTTTAAAATTGAGACAGATTTTTGTGTGTGATAAAATTGGAGTTATAGACAAGAAAATAAAAGTTGAAAACTTACTGGCTGGAGTACAAACCGTGGCTGCTTGAAGAACACAGACATGACTAATTCTACACTGTTTTAAAGCATTAGCGCACAGCACAGCTTTCTAGCTAAGCTCTTCATTTCAACAGCATTTGATTTTTCATAAAAAGAGTTGTTAGTTTTAAACGAGTCTTGCACAATTTGTTCCTGCTGCCTTGCTGGTTCAACAGCGCCTTCATGGCGTAAAAACAGTGCTGCATGTCTTGAGATCTTACAAGAACTAATGAAGAGCAAGTAAATGTTTCTATTTTGCGGTTTTATTTAATTTTCTAAGAAAATCTGCATTAGGTGTATATGCACTTGCTCATGTATGTGAGTATTATTTATTCATTTATATAATCTTATTTGTTTTAGTTTCCTTTTATTTGATAAAAATAAAACAGAAAATTTAATTAAAATTTACATGTAAATACACACACATACATATGTACATACACATGTACATAGTTCACTTGTACGAAGTCCGTTTTCTTAATCCAAAATCAATGATGCACGTCATCGAAACATTGCGAAACGTAACGAAAAAAAAGGAGTAGTAAAATCTTTGATGCAAATGTTTGTTTCCAACTGAATTCGAAACACAGAAGGAGATTATCGATGCGAATGCATTTTCTGAACGTTTGTTCGATCGAAAGCGAAAGCTTGTGATTTGATCTGAAAATATTTTCAGCTCGAATGCCAATAGCACAACTCACAATGTCTTGAAAAATTTTTTGGATTTCAAAGTCAATTATTGAACAATATTCATTGTGGTTGATTTAGTAAAAGCATCAGTTTGGTAGAACCTCAACAATAAAGTTGCATAAATGTACTGCATTTACGAAAGTACACAATGTTGCCAAAGAACTTGTGCAACTGAATTTCTTATTCTTTTAAGCAAGTAGGGTGTCTTTCTTTTACTTGAAACTAAGCTAAAACAAGAAATTTTGAAAAGACGACATAATGCTGAAACTGTTTTCTGCACACTGTTGTCGCTTCTTAATGTATTCCGTTTTCAGATTTTTTGTTTTAATCGTCTAGAGTGATCGACATAAAATTAACGTAAAACAAAATACATATATACATATGTACATGTGCATGTGTGTACCTTTTTTGTTGTTGTGCCTTCTTTAATCTTTCTTTATATGTATTTCTTAAAATCTATATTTATCAAAGTACTTTGCTGTCGAGTGTTTTAGAGAAAAAGTATTCTTTTTCTGTTTATTTCTCAATTTTAGGTTTTAACGAGCTGTTTGTAGGTTTTTCTTGTGTGACCGTATAATCATTTTCGAAATAGATTCGTTTGTGCGTTTGTGTATAAAATTCCGTTTTTGTTTGGTTTTTCTTCTCTTATTTTCATATAAGAAAAATCGTCAAAATAATGAACTGAAAATGTTTGTTTTTATTTCAACAAAAATTGCAAATAATAAAATCTACAAAACAAAAAAGAAAATTTAATTTAGAAGGCACAGCCGTTGGTGCCCATCAACTTTTAAATAATTGGATACACAACACATTCATGTATACACATTATAGTGGGTCGATTTGTAAGGACAAACAGTTTTCGATAGTTTTTGGCCTTAGGAAAGAGGTACTTCCACTAAGATGCAGCAAAAAGAGGATTTTCGAGGAAACCGATCATAAAGTTTTCATGGGAGTTCCCCTGGAGTGGCGTGGTTTGGGGTTCGTCTTACATTTGACTTCTGTACGGGCAGCCTGGAACATACTAGCAATAAATTACCTAGCAGCTCAACATTTGTGTGAAGGCAGAGGCAGCTAGGGCAGCTCATAGACTACCTGATCTCAGAGAGAATAAATAAAACACTATCATTCTCAAGGAGTTTCAAATAAAATGGTAACGTGTTTCCCAACTCCAGTTTACAGATGGCTCCGAATTGGAGGATGGCAGTACAGCCGCTGGAAGAGTTGGGCTTAACTTTCATATGGTGATTGCAATATTGAAGGCAGCCAGAGCTTTGTGCGAGGCAGTGTCTACGTGGGAATATATCCAGATCTTTCTCATCCTTACCCCCGATTTTAGACTTGGGATTTAAATACAAAATTAATAAATTTTCCTTAAAATTTAAGTTGGACTTAAAATAGCTTTCTGTTTTACAGTCTAAAATTATTTTTGGTTATTAATTGTAATAAAAGTACGGCAGCACCAGTGTCAAAAAATTATCGATAACTCAATAAAAAACAGCTGTTTAAACAAATTTGGAAGTAAGTGAAATTGTAAAAAGTGTAGAAAATAATAAATTGTTTTGTAAAAATTATTAAAATGAGTAGCAAAAGTGATAAAAGGACTCCCAATTGATTACCTTCTGGAAATAATAAAAAATCAAATTATGAAACAAACAAAAATAAACATGTGCAATTTTCTTAATTTGCAGAACAAAACCAAACTGTCAAAATCATATGGCAGTACGAAAAACTTAAATCGATTTTAAATGGGCACAGCAGGCTGTTTAAGTTTGATTTAAATAGCAACTGTTTGACTCAATTTTGTATTTAAATCAAATTTAAATTGAAATTGCATTTAAAATCCAAGTCAAATATTGTTTGTCCATTAAAAATTTGCCACGTCTCTAGCTCACCACTGCCACTATACATTTCAATTGACTCTTATTTAAATAGAGTATGTTTAAAATGGATATTAAGAAAATTTTGTATTAATTAATTTTTTATTATTCGAACTTCTTCTTCTATAATTATTTTTTCATTACGTTTATCACGGGTTCCAGTTTGTTCTCTAATATAATATGCAATGATAAATAAAATAAGTAAAATTTGGTGTGTTGGAAATTGAGACAGAAACTATACAACAACTTGAGTGGCTGAGAGGCATGGAGCTGGCATGAGGCATCAAGGACTGGAGCTGATGAAAAGTATGGTGGTTTCGATACAGCTACTTGTCTATCTTTAATAAAGGTTTCTGATATCTTTTTTGTCTTGTTTAATTAATGCCAATCACAAATATCATAGAACGAACTTGAGCCCGATAAATGTAATTCAAAAAAACTAATTCAAATTTTGTATGAAAAATTTGAATTAAAATATATGTATGTCCATATTCATAATAATTATTGTAAAATTATTAAGCTCTTATTTGAGGTATTTCTACGGAATATTTGTCAAATAAACGTGTAATAAACCTTCAATAGTTTTTATGATAGTGATATGGTGATATGGTGATAGTCTTTTAAATGGTGATAGTCTTTTAAGTGGCATAAATATTTTAAATAAACAAATACATGAACATGTATTAATTGACTTACAAACAGATGCACACATACATACATATGGATGTGTATTGTCAGCTTCTGCTGGAACTTTATTGAAAACTAATGCAGTTAAAAGTCTTATTTGTACTAAAGTCAATTATTCACATCCGTTGGCAATAAATTTTGTTAAAACACAACAATTTCTAATACCACATATTAAACCAGATACACAAGGAGTAATAATTTTCCAACAAAGATGTCCTTAAAACCGACGTAAATCATTTTAAACACACATAATTAACACTTGTACGAACAGCAGTAGCAGCGGCAGACCTACTTCTGCCTCTTTTGCGTGTGGTGCATTGAAAAATATTTACTTTAGTGTGTAGAAAAGAAGATTGAGCTCAGCTCAAATAGGCTCAAATTCACAGCATATAGTTCACTGCTGAGACATACATACATACATACGTCCAGCTCTATATGAAATTATTTTTGTTTTTGGTTTTCTTATATTTTCATACAGAGTCTGAAGTTTGTCTGAACAATATTTTGTCAGCTATAGATGTTAAGTAAACACAACTCTGTTTTGAGTGGACAGAGGAAAAGCACAGTTGGCTGTGACAATAGTTTTTTTTTTTTAATTGTTTTGTGACCATTTTATAAACTGAAAAAGGGGCTGCCTTCTTCCGATTTATAATATATTATAATAACTTTTTTTTATAAATAAAATTTGGGATATATGGTTTCCTTAATGTGTACATATGCCCGTATAGAAATTTGATTAATTGAAGGACCGTACTCACGTATGTATATTAAAATATGAAGAAAGTTTGATTTACAAAATCAATAACTGAGGGCCTTTCTATACTGAAGTGAGTATATGTATGTTTATATGCATAAATAATCTGCTTCCAACATACTACCGCAACAAACCTGACCTTACCTTAAGAAACTAAAACACGTGCCAAAAAGTGGTAGCAATAAAAGAAATGTTATGATAGATATTGAAAATTCTCACAAATTATTGAATAGCAGCATCATGGGAAATATTGAGCAAATGCGTTGGAATGGAAAACAAAAAATAAACAAACAAAACGCTGCTTAAACAAATCCACCAACCAACCACCTTTAAGATTTGTTTGTTTATAAAAATTTCTTCTTTCGAAAAGAAACGATCATGAGCCAAGAATCGTTGTAGTTTACAGCGTCAGAATATATATATAAAAAAAAGCTGAAAAATAAACAAAATTCTAGAAGACAAAGCAGCAAAGACTACAACAAAAACCATTTTGGGAACATATCCAGAAAATATTTATTGGCAAAACTCCATGATCATAAATTATGCAATCTCATCTTTGCTTGAATTGGTAGCCAAAATGGCATCAGGCTTTTTAAGCAGCAGCAGCAGCAGCCACAGCCGCAATACAAAAAAAAAAAAACTACTACTGCCACTACAATTAAAAGAACAAAATATATTTTTATGAATGAATTGTATTAAAATATTTTGCTTCATACATTGTACGTACATACATATGTATGTACGTATCTTCTAAGTGAACAATTTTTATTTTTTAAGTGTATGTACGAGTGAGTAACAATATGAAAGATCTACAGTAGAAGTAAAATTATTTTTGGCACAGTTTTTATAAACAAAAAATTATATATTTTTCTGTGTACGAAAAAAAGAGTGGGGGAGAGCTTTACTTACAGTAGCTGTATGTAGTTCCATGTGGTGGTTATGTTGTGTAACGGGTGGTGGAAAGTTTTGGCGAAGAGTATCATTGGTCATGTTATTACTTGCAGGCTGTTTAATAAAAATTGGGATTTTTTCGACGGTAATATTCGTTATCGAAATCGCCTCAAATGACTTTTGCTTCCACTAAGAAATTTTTAATACAGTACACTCGCGATAATATGAACACCCTAAAATATGAACACTTCCTTTCTTCGATTTACTACTCTGAAGTATGAGCCTTGCGCGATTGCCTTAAAATATGAACAATTAATTTTTTAATTATTAATTACTTTAGTGGGCTTTAGTTCAATTTTGTTTCCTCAGAATTGAGAAAGTTTTTTATTTTTATTTTTTTGTGGTAAAACGAAAATTTAATAAAATTTCATCCAAACAGTAGTGAAATCAATATTTGTCAAACAGGGTTGTGGACAAAGTCTGATTCAGTAGCATAATAATTTTGGAATTTCTCTAGCTGTTTGCTTACAAGCACTTTCAGTTCTTGCTAGATTTCCATATACATATTTTAGGGTTCCGTACTCATGGAGTGAAAACGGAACCTGATTGCTGAGACAGCGGTGTCAGCAGTGAGCACCTTGCTCTCACCAGGCTTGGTGTATATATTTCGGGATAGATAGTGGTCGACGTAGATGGTTACTAAGAGTCTAGGAGAGCAGGCTCCTAATAATCTACACCCGTAGGCCGTAGCTCAGGTTGCTGCTCTGAGTTAATTCTGCTAACGAGAAATTAGATGTCATTCGAAAATATGAGCAATCTGGCAAAAGTGAACTGGCTTGGTTTTAATTAGCTTATATTATCGTCTGGGCACTGTACTTGGATTTAGAAAGAAAATGAAGCAACTTAAGTTAAGCTCACAAAACTCGAATATTTCGGAACTGTAATATCGTTTGCAATGCCATAAAATGCTACTTATAGTCCGCCATACAAAAGCCATATTTATTATCTAAGCTGCGTTTGTGAACAACGATCCACAAATTCCTGTCATTTTCTGAAATTTTGAAAACGTTATACTTATTAGCAATGTTTTTTTTTTTTTGAAAAAATCGAAACAGAAATACTTAATGGCAGCCACAATTGAGCTCTTACCTCAAAGCCAGCTAGCGCTGTATTTATTCACATGTAATAAATACTCGTAATACTAAATAAGAACTTCACCTCGACACAACATTGGTATCGCATACTAAAAGTTTTCTCATGCGTTGATGAGTTCTACATTAAATTGACTTTGAAGCAATAATAAGAAAAAAGTGTAACTTGTTTTTCACAGAAAGAAAGAAATTTTGGTGTATACCTGCGTGTTCACATTGTTCATACATTTTGTAACTTTGCCAAAGAAAAGTATGTTTGTATGTTGGAAAAAAGATACAAATATTACATAAGAAATAAATGGGTTCATTGGCTGATTTTGAAATAGTTTTGTTTTTTAATTCACATTTAATTCACATAAAAATAAGATTTGATCAGGGCAGTAAATAGAGCAATCAATTGAATTTAAAATTGGGTCGTTTAAGGCAAGTTATTTTTGTACTTTTCTAGTTGCGAAATAAATTCAATAAATTAAATAAAGTGTATATATGTATGTAATATATTTATAATATACAAAAATGTAATTATTTCTATCTTTATTTAATATTTATTTAATACTCAAGTGAAATAATTTTGTTTGCTTTTCCGTTCATTTCAGTTCTTTGACAACAACAAAAACCATCCCCTACTAAAAGTGGCAACTGGTATCAACACAAATTAAAGGACACAACAAAAGCTAATAAATCCTGCCAATCGTCATATAGTTTTGCGGCTTGTATTATACATACATACATGTATATATATACAGCATACATAACCTAAACACAATGTTATGGCTGTGTATGAGTGTAAATAACAGAGCTCTACTTATTGGCCTGACCAACCAATAAGAGCAGAGGAGACAAACAGCTCAAACCACCACCGGAAATGCACTGCACTAAAAAAAACTCACACATACAGAGACAGAGCAACAATCTGGCAAAGCCGTTAGCCAATGATGTATGAATGAAAGAGATGGAGATAGATAACTAAAGAGGAAATGGTGAGAGTAGACCAGCACTCAAGACGTATGAAAGTCTTCTAAAATAACAATAACAAAAAACATTCATACGCCTTCGTTAACGGCATTTCAAGAAATGCATGCCTTCTTTTGCTGAGTTATTTTATGGCACTGCATTCGATGTTGGAAAAAAAAACAAAATTTCCATTGGTTTCAAGTACTACAAACGATTTTTTTCTCTCCTCAACCAATGAGTTTTGAGCTCAAAGAAAACAAATCCTTAACTACTTGAAACCAACTACAAACGCAGACACAAAAACCAAACTTGGCAATGATTACTGTTAACTTTTGAAAGCCTCAAAGCAATAATTAAAATGACACTTGAAATACACAAAGGGAGTATTTTGCAATACCAAGAGGATTATTATAATTTTTGTTAAATAATCGCAGAGCCATCTAGGATTATTTACTTTATGATAAAATGCAAAATAGATTTATTTCCTTGTATCAAACATAAATAATTCAACTCATTTCGCAAACGCTGTACATACACATGTTCTTCTAAATAAATATTAAAGAATAAATATAGATTTAATTTTTCAAATAGATTAGAATACTTTTTGCTATAATTCAAATTATAGAATAAAAACCCCAAAAAATAATTGCAGTTCTGGTAGCCTTAATGTTGTTTTAAATGACCATCTTTGAATCAACATGTTCGATTAATAAAACCGTAAATGAAAATTTACGTTTTTACTACTTAAGGTATTTTTTTCTTTTTATAAAATTAAAATATCACCTTCTATTATTAGAAATTAATAACTAAAATAAATTATTCATTGCATCTTAATATTAAAATTATCTTTAATTAAATATAATTCTTATAGGATCAGCGAAAAATCTTATAAAAATGTGTAAAAGAAGAAAAAAATTAAATAAAACTTAAAAATTGTTTAGCTCACTGCAGAACCAAACAAATATTGTAATTGTTTTATTTTGTGGGAGAGCGTAAGGGCACATTATGACGACGACTACAAACATCTATTGAGAAAACAGATCAATCAAAATGTTTAGTTCTTTCAATAGGGGTTTCCTTTCTACAGGCGGATGATGGTTCAAGCTTGAGTTTAAATTATAAGTGAAATAAATAAATTGCATATATTTTTACTTGACGTTCTGTTCGCTTTTTACAAACATCTTCAAGAGTACATTTTATTTAATGATTATTTGTTATCTTTTCAGTAAAAAAAAATGGACATCACAAAACAGATTTTCAAAAATATATAAATAATTAAAAACTGTAATTCGATGGTCAAACAAATCATCTTAATATCGCGATAGGCATTTTAACTCAAAATTAGTCGAAAATATTTAGTTTTAATTATTAAATAAATTTATGGTAAATTTTAAAAGTGATGCAGCACTCATACTTAAGACGAAAAATCTTTCACTGCGTTTTATATACATATGTATGTATCACGGGCTGACAGTCGTGAGACCGGCCCACTTGGGTCCTAGAAGATCCCGTTGTGCTGTAGCTTTTGAAATACATTATTCTACAAGTAAAAAATTCAAAGTTCTTCCAAAACTAAGGTTTGGAAAATATCCCATCATAAGTTAATAAATCTTCATAATTGTTCGAACTTGTTGGTTTCTGATCCTATGGTATAGTAAAAATTATATTGAAACCAGAAATCCACACAATCTATTATTCTAAAATCATATGAGCAAAATATCTGCTTAAGCTTTTAAATCTTAATTGTTTGCAAAAAACATCAACAAGTAATTGGTGGAATGTAATGATAGTATTGACACAAAGTGAATTTAGTTTTTATAACCTGCGGGAACTCACACCCAAGAAATTGAACAAATCCGTATACATCCATACGCATAAAAGGGCGCGTGAAGCAAGTTTTTCATTTGTACCTACATACATACATATGTACATATGTACATACGAGTTCTATAAATTTTTTCGCAATATTTAAACCAATGTTGGAAAATGTATTCTCAAGTACTATACTCGTTGCAGAATGATTGATTCACTTACATATGTATGTATTTCCAGCAATTTTGGTAACAAATGATTTCACACGTGCGTTTGTACATACGGGGCATCTGTTTCAATTAACTGACTTTTTCAGGTACGCGATCAATGACGGAAATATGCTTATGTTTTCTTTTCTATTCAATTTCAGACACACGAATGGGAAGTTGAAATAAACATTCTCCATATCGCACTCACATATTTAAAATTAGTGAAAAAATTAACGTTTAACTAACTAAAATTTCTTAAAACACTACACCTGGCGGCATGATACAACTAATTATTGGCGGCATTGTGAAACTGCTGTTCAGTGCATTCCATTATTATTGTGAATGATTTCCACTAACTAACAGCTGTTACAAAAACAAATCTAATGTTTACCTTTTCCAGCCAAACAATTTGCTGTAAAGATATAATTTTAATTTACTTAGTTTGTGAAATTTTATACAGCTTCCCATAATTATTTCATTGTCATAGATTTCTAAAATGTCCAAAGAATATAAGAGAAAATATCTTCCCATCAATTTGGCCCGAAAAGCTCAAAGGGAAGAGCGCATACGAAATGGTGGCATAGGTAAAAATCGTAAAAGCAACAAATTAAAACGGTTGAAAAGAAGACGAAAACTAAATTTTGAATGTATGGAACTGGAGACATTGGTTAAAGCTACAGAAAGTCAATTGAAGGAAGTACTGGAGCATGATCAGCAGCTGTCAGATATACCATATGATGCCACGCCATTGGAATTGCAAGGAGAGGTGAGAATAGAGCTCAAACATTACCTAATTCCACTGTTTTTTTTTACAAAATATCAATTTCAAAACATCACAGAAATATGTATAAAGAAAATAATCCTTAAAATAATTTCTAGCTAGCTTTGGCACAAGGTGGTGGCACCACACTCTACATAGAACGTGATGGTCTCTCAACATTGACCGTGCTGGTGAGTAGTTTATAATTAAGTTAGTCTTAATAAAGCTTTCTAGGCTTTCTAATAATAATTATAAACATATAAGATATGCATGCAACAAGACCATAAATCTAATAGTTGTTGTATGAGACTAAATATTTGTTAAAAACAATAGAAGAGTGTTCAATACAAAACACTTGCCTTAAACATTTTTTAACACCAGCTGTTTCTGGTTGATGGGAACAAAATTTTCTTACGTTCTTCCGCTTATTGAAAGACATTCCTTAAATAGCTACATATACATGTATGCTTATTTTTTCGATAAATTGCTGTCTGTTTTGAAATTTTTTTTACAAAAAACACATAATAATAATTACCTCTAGAAAATATATTTCACTTCCTTATTTGTTCTTTCAATTTCACATTTCCATTTCCTTGTCATTGAATTAGGCTCCATATAAAATTTAATAATCATTTTCTATAGCGGAAAAATGTTTAATAAACCTGTTTCAGGCACTAGTGTCCATTAGTTCTTTTCGTACTAATCATTTGTTTGTTTTGCTTAGTGAAGTCTATGGATATATCCTTACAACCTACATTGGTATAAAAGTAAGCTTGAGTATCAAAGCAAATTATTAAATACAAAATTTATTTTGCAAATGTAATAGTATATTAATTTCAATAAGAAATACAGGGAAAAACATCAATAAAATTGGAAAACTGTTTGAAACAGCCACATAGTTTCCTCATTAGATCAACCATAGCTATAGATAGTTCGATGAGTTCTTACTTATAGTAAATTACAAGAACGTAATTAACATGAAGAAATATTAAAATATAAGTGGCTTAACAAAAAATCTAAATAAATATTTCCATTAATCGAGTTTATCAAAACAGCGATATTAAGCATTGCTCTCCTGATTTTAAGTGACAATGTTGTTGAGTATAATGGAAGATCAATAAATTTACGGCTCAACAAAACCTTCGACACTCAAGTAGGCCAGTTTCATGACTGGTAGGCGATGAGACATGATGGACGATCAATAAATGTTCGGTAGGTATTTCTTAGATAAAAAAGCAGAAATTGCTTTTGAACAGATTTACTGAATAACTGAACCATATTCTAGAATATGTTTTATAAGTGCCATAAATGAACGTTTGGTAATATTGCGATCATTAAATTCTTTTAACCATCATTTAATTAGTACTAGTACTCCTCAGGCCTTCTTTATGACCAGTGTAATGTGTTGAAAGAAATTTAATTTTGTTTCCAAAAGAATGTCGAAATCGGAAAATGAGTCCACTAACTGAGTAATCAGTTAGATGTTATGTTAAGTCTCACGGGCTGCAGTTAGATAATAAACATGAACAATTTCAAGTGCTCTTGAAAACGTCATGACTTTGCACTTTTTTATATGCAGCTCCATTTAATTTTGAGGGCACCAAGTACAAAAAATATTCAAGTCGTTCTGAAGAAGACAGAAGTTCGTTTATATCCATAAAGAAAAAATACCCGAAACTTACAGTCCAACCTAAACTAGGGCGTCTATTTTATTTTTGTTTTCTAAACTACACATTTCTTTACAAAATTGGGGGCTTAGAGGACAAAATTACGCTTGAAACGCTTATTTAGGTTGGACTCTTAGTCAGCCAGTAATTAATAACGCCGTTATTTTCCAAATAATATAAAATTAATGTATAATATTTTAAGCTCTTTTTCGGAATTTTGTATGCAATCTACGACTCAAAATTGTTAAGCGATCTGCTGACATACATACGAGATATTAAATTACTCATTATTTGATTGTTGACTGTAAAAGTTGTTGTTCGCAAATTATTTAAGCAAACTAGTAAATTATCTACATATTTGTATTTAATCATTTTTACAAATTCGCTGCTATAAATGTGTCAGTGGGTTAACAGAATTAAATTTCTTATTGGAAGAAAATGGTGAATTTTTATAAATATAAACAAAGCATGCGGAAACACATGCATACCTACATATCTATTTAATTGTACTATTTGCTACAATATAATAAAAATAGTTGTAGGTTTTTAGAGTTCAGAGGAAATGCCTTACGTCAGAACTTATTGTTTGGAGAAGTTTTAAAACTACTTATTTATCTGTACATTTCTGTAACTTATAGTCTAAGAACCTAACGACTACGATTGAGAAGCAGTTGTCACAGAATAAAGTGATTAAAGCTAAACTAAAGACAGAAAAAAACTAAAAAACCTTTTTCCTTAACATTACAACTTAAAGAGTGTTTTCAACACAGGAATTAAAAATATGTTTTTAAGACTCTCTATAATAGACTATAATGTGTAATAGATGAAGCTGAAGAAAATAAAACCAATAAAAATATTTATACAAGTAATTATTTTATCAATTACTTGTAAATATATAAAATTTAAAAATATATAAATAGTATTTATTTTTGTCAATATTTCGCTCTCCTTCGGATAGCTTCTTCAGGACAATCCGAAGGAGAGCGAAATATTGACAAAAATAAATACTCAAATTCCAAAAAGACCTTAAGCTCAAATAAATATATAAATAGTATTCTTCGTTTTTGAACGGCCTTTTTTTTTTATTAAATTAAATAAAAATTCATTGAAATTGATTGCTCAAAACAAAATGCTCATAGGTCATGGCCGCCAACAGTCGAATTCAAAAAACGCTGCCGATACTTTTGTTAGTTGTTGATGAAAAAAATACATTTGTTCACTTTCATTATCACAAAGCCGTCGTAACTTTTAGAAATTCAAGGATACTTGGGGAGGAAAAATTTCACTTGAATTTAAGAATTTAAGTAGAGAAAAAGGTACTTTTTGCGCAAGTAAACAGCAAATAAATAAACATTTTCGCCACCTTGCTGTCATTAACTTTTCTTAGATTTACATACTTATCTACACATGTATGAAATAATTATTTTCAATTACAATAAAATCGCGCCACCATTCTTATAATAGTACAAGTGTATGTACATATGTATATGTTTAATTTCTTGTTTTAGCTCCCACAAGAAAGCCCCACAATCGCTCAACTGAAAAGAGCCATAGAAGCAAAAGCACGTGTGCAACAGAAAAGAGAATTAAGAGAGCGCTATGAAGAGCGCATACGACGTAGAGGTTTAACTTGCGATCCCCAAACGATCGGAATGGATGGAAGTGAGGAGCGTAAACATAAACAAGTTAATAAATCAAAAACCAACGCAGAGTATGTGAAACCACTATACGCAACTGGGGAGTTAGTTTGTTCGGAAGCATACAACGGGCATCAACATCGCCCAAATGTTAGCTGGCGGTTTTTATGGCGTGTTTATATTTTATTTAATACCGATACAAAAACCTTCATCGAAGATCAAAACGGTCGCAAGTTGTTGAAAGAATGTGGCATTGAAAATGCCCAAACTCTAAAATTTTACAAACGCGAAAAATATTTTGGCAAACAGCGCCAATAACTTCCCAAAGTGTAATTTAGAAGAAAAAGCAAATTACAAAATAATTTCAAACAAATTGTCGTTTAAATCAAAAAGAAAAAGACTAAATAAATAATCAAATGATTTTTAAAGATCTTTGGAAACGTAAGAAATATAATAATCATCATTCCATGTGCCAATTAATATTAATTGCTTTAAAAACAAAAAGCAGAAAAAGAAAAGATTCTTTGCAACTATTAAGCTGTAAAATCAAGAAAACTAAAAGAGATTTCAACGACATTCCGTTCACTTTCAAACCCAGATGATATTCTGATAATGAAGATTTTCACTAAGTCATCATCTCTACCCATAGCCACAACATTCAATATCAAGTCTTATACGCCAACTTCTACATTTCACACCCCTCACACCGTCCCGTCAGCGTCGACGTTGTTTTCGCCATCGTCGTTGGCAACGAAAAAAATGTTCTTTCTTCGTCAATCACTGTTAATTTCTCTGGTTGTCTTATTCTTTTTGTGTACTTTACAAATTGACCTCATTCGTGGTGCGTTCGAAGACGGCAATAACAACAACGTTAAGATGACCAAACACAGTTTGGAATTGACACAAACCCTCAATCTGCAGCGGCAGGAGTATCTGCAAAAACAATGTTATAATCTTGGCTACAGTACGCTGGACTTGAACGACTTGACGGAAGAGCAAATGGATCATATGATTGTAGATCAAGAGCATAAACTCTTGTATTGCTACGTGCCAAAGGTAAATATATGTACTTATAATGAAAGCTATATGTTAAATCAGTTGTCGATTGATGTGGAACGATTTTGCTGAATACAGCTCGTTTATAATAAATTTCAATAAATTAAGTAACACTAGAAGTTTATTGAACTCAATATTTTTATTATATTATAGTGTTTTGTCGCTTTTGACTTTACAGCGTATTGCAAGACATTTGTACATGTACATATGTATGTGTGTATGTATGTACGTCTGCATGTAGATTGCATATGTATACAAAAATGATTTGTGGTCAGTTTTAGTTTTTATGGGTGGTTGTATCGTGTTTTTAAAGTTTTGTTTTTACTTCTGATTTCATTTCGAAACCATATGTTGTCTTGAGGTTTCTGCAAGACGTCAGAGCATGATATCAGAAACTTTAACAAGACAATAAATATCTGGCTAGAATAAACGTAAATAAAAAAAAATCAGTTGCTCAATATGTATGCCTGAATGTGTATCGTAGCAAAAACAAAAATATTTGGCTCTATATAAAAAAAATTATTTAAAAAAAAACAAAAAAAAAAAACTTACACTAATATAAAGCAATTTTTTTTTTTTGGTTTCGTAAAGTATGTATGTATGTATGTATAAATAAATTCTCATTTTTCGCTTTTTCATTTTTTCAAAAAAATGCTGACTTTGAGACCAACATGTGACATTTTCTTGGCACGATCAACAAGGGACAGCCCAAAACAAAGCAAAAACAAGATAAAGTCACTATTATGCAATTTCCGTGATCTGACAAAATATATTTGCACATTTTTGGACAGGATTGTCTTCTGGAATACAAACTGTCACTTAGGAAAGCTTGTAGTACTGCCCAGAGGACAATAACAATTTTTGGCAGAAATCGAACCGGTAAGACTCTTGGTCGACCACTCACCAACTCTTGCAACAGGTTACAGTGTTGCAGAACTTCTTATTCAAAATCTTACGATACTGAAAATTAGTTCCTAAAGGCAACATCAAACTTTGTATGAAAATCACTAAAGAAATTCAGTGGGTTTCTTACAAATTTTTGAAAACAAATTGCCCATCTCTGTGTTGTGAGCAGGGGGCAAACTTTAAAAACCGATTAATTACTTAATCGGATTTTTAGTTCGATTCGATTCTAGAAAAAAAAAAAAAATTATTTTTTTGTGGTAAAACGAAGTAAATCAACAAGTAAAACCGAACTAAAAGTCCGATAAATTAATTAATGGACCACTGTCACATGGCAATACAGGCTAGAAGATCAAATCTTCCGTATCACGATTTTTGCATGGCTGAAGAGCAGGAAAGGAGTGGCGAACACTTTCTCTGTTTTCTCTGGAAATATTATCATAAGTTGGTGGCGCATCAACAGTGGCCTCAGCTTAAAACTGGACAAAACGGAGCTTGTTCTTTACTCGAAAATATAAGCCTCCGCCGTTTATTTATTTATTTCTAATCTGAATGTTTACTTTTTAATCTATTCTATTAAAAGCTGACTGACATTGAAATGGTTTAGATGAAAATTATTTTCTACTTTGGTAAATCAATGTGTCAGTTGTCGAACACCAAAAAGTAATTTGCTCGTTTTGTTTTTGTTTTTTTGAAATTTCTCCTGTTGGCAAAAAAAAAACGGCTTACAGAACTGACCTGCATTTCATTTGCTTTTCTACGTTTTCCTTCATTCATAAATTATCTGATAACAGATTAAGACGCGAGCGTGTCAATAGTTATTAGCATGTGAAATTTAAATAATTCATTAAAAGAGCAGCAGAGTTGAAAGATTTATTTCATGAAAAAAAGAAAACACGTGTGTGACGCCATTAAAAATCATCTCAAAAGAACCAGTTATGACATAAATGTGTATTTAATTGCAAATAAAATTGTTTTTAGACTTAGTCAGTCAGGTTTGATTAAATTTATTTGCAACAGGCCTTCGAAAATGATAATTACATATAATCAGCTCTAAAGCGAGACAAAGTTGCTAAAAAAGATTGTTTTAAATTCTTTAGCAGAATATTAATGGATAGACTTTGTTCAGAGGCAAAAGCAACTCGATACCAGTATGTATTTATACATATTTATTAGATAACATAAAATTCCAATGAACTTTGTAAACTTTAGTTTAACAAAAAGAATATGAGGCAATTAAATGCTACTTTAATTAGCATGTAATAATCAGCTTGCAATTATCATTTTTTTCTTTCTTTTTTTTTTTTTTTTTTTTTGAAAAACATGGCAATTAACAAGTTACTTGCATCTTTTAAAATGCAAAAGAGAAAAATATTTTAGCAGTCGCAGCAAAAGATATGATATCTGGAAGAATATGCATAAATACATATAGAAAAAAAAAAAAAGAAGTTAGTAACGTGGAAAACATTGAGTGATTGATTTTATATTTTTCGGTGAAAATTTTGTTTCATAGGGCTCTAATTTAAATTTTTTTTCAATTTTTTTTTTAGCTGAAAACAAAATTTTTTTGCCATTAAAAAAACTTTTTTAAGCTGCTAAAAAAGTTCATGATAAAACTGCTGCTGCTGCTGCATCACAGCTAGAGTTCTGACTCTAATTGATTTTTAGGCCTTAAATAGTTTGTTTCTCATATGAATAATAAAATATGGATATTTGGCCACCAACCTTTTCATTGCCCATCTAGTTGAAGTAGTAAAGCAACAACAACTACAGTTACTGTCTGCATTATCATTTAGTTGATAATGACTGCTTTATCATTATATTCATAATAGAAGTGTGGGTACATATTAAATTTAATATTAATAAAATTGATTGAACCACTACAATTGTGCATTGAAAAAGAAGCGACATTAAACTGTTTTAAATCAAATTGTAAATTTCACACGATAATGCATCGTTATTTTTGCATGTGTGCAGTTAATAATCAATTGAAAAGCCCGCATACTTCTTGAGTTTTTATGTTAAAATTTTACGTCTTGAAAAAAAATTTACACAAATAAAGCGAACTGAATTTATTTCTTCAGTTGTTAAATTTAATTTGATTACATTCCACAAGTAGAAGTAAGAAAAATAACGAAGAGTTGAGATTAAAATGTCTTTTTGTATTTCAAACACAATTATCACTGCTACTCAGACGCAAGATGATAACACAGACACCGAATAGTATCTCCAGAGGGGGACTGGCCACTGCACAATTATTCCATGTACATAGTAAATGTATATAATGTGTATATATAAACAAGTATCTTGATGGTGATTAAGCACATGCTTAATAATTCATTCTTTCCTTTTAAATACGTTTTGTTCACTTAAAAAAAGTTTTACTTCATGATAATCGCATTTAATTTCCACCATTAACCTTTTAATTTTTGATTAGATTAAAGTTTTTTTTTTATTTATAGTTTTTGTTTATGTTGACCATTAAAAAAAAAATACTGTCCAATACTGTAATTATATCAAATAATTTTGAACCATTTGAGCTTTAGCATTTAATAAGTAGGAAATTTAGAAACACTGTGCAACAAAATAAACTATTTTGTCTTTGTAATTGGCGGTAACTTTTTTTGAAAAAAATAGTTTTATAGATATTTGTCATATTCAACGCACATGAGATGTGGTAAACGCTATAAAAAAAACCTTTAGATTTTTATTGCATTGATTAAACGAAGTATTTATTTTGGTAGTTTTGTCTGAGTTCTGTTTTAGTTGGTTGTATTCCCTTCTCATTCTATGTAATCTTATGTTTAGCAAATCCACCAAAAAAAATGTACATATACAGAACAATATGGCAATCATACTTTTATGCCCAAAAAAATCAGTTGAACTATAGTTTAACAAAACCTTTCTGCGATTTAAATGCAGCTTAAGCTTTATTTTGTATTGTTTTTAGGAATAGAAATTTCCCAAAAAAAAAAAAAAATGTCAAACAGCTGATATTTTACACTGTTTGATGACTAATGTTTAAACGCAAAATTTTCTTCGTTTAAATGTGGCTTAAGCATTCACCGATTTAACGATTAACTAGGCTAAACCTAAATTAAACCCAACTAGAAGATGAACTTACACTAATTTGTTTGGTATGATTGAATGTAACTACTTTTTACTAAAAAAAATATTGGAACATTTTAAAGGTGCCAACTGAAAGATTAAAGCAGCGAGTACAGATAGAGAGTCTTGCAACACAGTACAACGAAATAAAAAAAAATAAAAACATGAAAATGTCCGCAACACTTGCCTTGTTCAAATCTAGTTAGCTACCACAAAGTATACAGAAGTAAAAGGCGGCGGCCAAAACGAGTTAGCAAATCAGGGAAAACTCTTTGCATTTTACTTCTGGAAATGCTCTAAGATTTGTAGCAAAAGAAAAGAAAAAAATTTTTAGGGTTCAAAAATGAACTTAATTATTTATTTGCTTTAAGAGAAAATTGAAATGTATTATTTTAGGTCTAAAAATAGATCTTATTAATGTTTTCTGTTTTTTTTCCAGCCGTCTTTATGCCGCCGACATTTTGTTGATGCTAATCAACTCATCAGTAGATTCGAAAAATCTTAAGGGAATGTTTAAAACCCAACTACTTATTGAGAAATTCCCATCAATAAAATGAGAATTAGAAATTTTCCAATTAAGCTTTAATACTTTTCTTAACAACTTCTATACAACGAGTTACCATCGGCAACTTTTTATATTTATATTTTGAAAGTATCAAAAAGTAAAAGTTTTTGAATATTTAAAAGTGAACTTAATTATTTATTCACTTTAAGAGCTAATTGAAATGTATTATTTTAGGTCTAAAGATTTTTCGAGTGTACTGATGAGAGGCTGCAAAAGACAGAACATTTGAAGATTTCGATTACTTGAAAGAAACTTTTATTCATTTTCACTCTATTTTGCAAAATTTCATGAGGTCATTATTTAGTTTTTAGTGCTCAAATTAAATTTGTGTATTTTCAAACAAAGGTCCCAATATTTTGGAGTATCGTTCATCATGCTTAAAACAAACTCAATTGCTCAAGCCAAATCAAAACCAATTTGGACTGCGACCACATAGATGGTCGCATAATTGATTTTAATTGCCTTCGGCTAAGCATATTACAGCCACAAGTACTTGTTTCTTATCAGATGCCAAGGTCACCTTTAATTCCCAAAGAGTCAAAGCAGGTACATCTTCCAGTTTGGTTTAGCCTATATTTAAACTAGTAAATCTTTGAATCAATGAATACTTAAACCACATTTAAACTAAGAAAATTTAACGTTTGCACTTCAGTCATCAAACAGTGTTTGAACATTAGTTGCTTTTTGAAAACCCCTTAGTTTTCTATTTCTGAAAACAATCAGCAATAAATAGTTCACTGATTTACTGCACTCGAATTTAAACTGCGATTAAATTACAGAAAAGCTTTGTTAAGCTAGAGTTCCAATTGTAACTGAATTTTTGGGCACAAGCGCTGCAAAGTCAAAAAATTAAGTCGAGCCACAAGTTTACTTGGTCTGATGAAACATTTAAGTTCTTTCTGAAACGCAGATTATTTTTTCCATGCCGCACAGTGTAAGTAAAGAGTTTGTTAGTTGAGCTAAATGAAGCAAGCAGCATCGGACGCTGCTATTTAGTTCATAAAAATAATGTTTGTTCAAAAGCTCAAGTACTCAAATTTAATGTCTATTTAGTTAAGAACAAACGTAAATAAATAAATAGTTTTACTGCCTGTTTTGCGAGTTGCGTGAATTTGTAGAGAAAAAGCAATAAAATATGGAAATTGATTTGTGTTATCGAGGCAAATACAAGTAAGAAAATGTTTGTGTTTCCCCAAAAAAAAAAAAAAAACCGCGAGTTAATGGATTTTAAGCGGAAATTCAATTTAATATCTTGTTAGTTTTTCTTTTCAATATTCGCTAAATCTATTTATTTTTCAAATCGAAAATTTCTAGTGTATCTATAAGCCGACGTATTTGATGTATTTTTATATTTATCTTTAAGCGCTCATACATTTATGGTATATATTTGTTTTTTTCTTTTATCTTTGATTGATAAAGTGAATACGTTTTGCTTTGCAGCCATGTTTTCAATTTCAATGTAGAATGAATATTTTAAAAGTTGCCTGAATATAAAAATGACTCTTGTTTCCATACACGCGTAATCGATTGTTATTGTGGCATTAAATAATAAAAATGTTGTTAACTTTTTAATTTTGTAGTCAACCTCTTTTTTTCGGCTTGAAGTGACATACAAAGAAAAAAATCATATCGCCGACAAAATTGCAATGTAAAATTTGTATCAAAATAATGGCGTAATTTAAAATGAACTCCTTACGTAAATTGCTTGTTGCTCTGCGTATAATGGCCGAACAACTGTAGCGGGTTTGCGGTTCAAATTCCGTTGGAGGTAATCTAAATATTTAACAGTGCAAAAATAAAATAAAGCAGCAATAAAAAGAAATTAAAAAAGAAGTAGAAATAAGTAAAAGATTGAACTAAGGAAAAACAAACATTAATTCACATTTGTCAGGCTTAAATTCGATTTTACTTTCCTCCGAATTGAAAAAAAATTTGAACTTACGTTAATTTTTTATCCGGCTTGAGTTTGATTATTACTTCCTCAGAATCGAGAAAGTTTTTTGTTTTTTTTTTTTGTGATGAAATTGTGGTGATCAACATTTTTAAAGAAGGCAGGGGCTCATGTTTCTAAAGCGCTTTAGAAACATGGGTCTCTGAGTTCAAAGACGGGTGCTGACGAGAAAGTGTGGCGGCTTCGAAACAACTAGTTGTCCACCCTGCTAAATGTCTTTGATGTTTTCTTTGTCTAATTTAATTAATATCAATCACAAAGTAATATAGAAAGAACTTGAGCCTGATAAACTTAATACAGAAATAATTATATTTTATTTGAACTAAACAATGATGAACGACTTCAAAATAATCGTCTTTGAGCTACGATTAATCGATTAATTAATCGAAATGATGCCATTCACTAACTAATAGTTTTCATATCTAAATATTTTTGCTGAATTATTCTTAACATTTTTTTCAAAGTTTTTTGAATTGTGATTTCAAATTATCAGGAAATAAAATCAAGCCATAGTAAAAAATTAAAAGACTTGAATGTTATATCATACAAAATTCATTCATGATTCAACATTTTGTTTACTTTATTTTTCATAACCGAAAGCAAATAATAGTGTGAATTTGACTTGAGCAAATATGCTCCTACACACGTGCGTCATAAGATCTGCATTTGGTTTGCAAGACCAAAGAAAAAACATATTGCACTTTGTTATTATTTATTTCTCTTTTCTAAATTGAAAAGAAAAAATGCAACAGAGACTCATGTACTAAATCATATCCGTCTATTATTTGAGTAGCAGGCATCAGTAAAATGCAAACACCCGACACTATATTGCCAGTAATTGTGATACAAATCACTTTAAGTAATAGAGATACATGCGACTGCATTCATTTATCTCGAGCTTGATTAGTTGACACTTTTCCTAATATGTTTCAAATCGTTTTTATTTTATTTTTTTTTTTTTAAAGAACATTGGCTTTCACCTTGTGTTGGCTCTTTAAAATCTATTTCTATTGTATGGCAATTACAGTAGATTTTTGAATTTGTTTGCAGATTTGTTTCCACACAGCAAAAAAATGGGGAAAAAATCTTTTTTTTTTTTATGGCAATAAAACCCAGTAAATGAAGTAACAAAACAATTATTTTTTTTTCGCAATTTTTTAAAAATAACAACAAATTCATGTGTAACGTCTATAAAAAGCAACTGCCCTCTTTATTAAAACTACAGCTGGCACATACATACATACATGCATACATTCAGTGCCCTCAAATTGGCTCTCTTAATTACTTTTGTACATACATACATACATATTTATACACGCAGTTAATTCACTTCACTTCGTTTTGTTTTAAGTTTTTTTTTTTATGATTAAAGTTCAAATGCTGTAACAATCGTACGATTTTCTTCAAAACCAGTTTATTTTCGCTTTGAAAATATTTAGATTACTGACACTTATTTTAATATTGTTTTATAGAAATTATTCCTAGAAATACTTTAGCATAAGAATTTGAGTGCTCTGGAAATAAGAGCATAAGTTTATTATTTCTAGAGGCTTCCTTTGATACATACATATGTATATGTACGTTTAAATTTATATTAATACTCGTAATCAAGTCAAAGGTTGGTACAGTCATACTTGCCAAAATGTACACAATAATGTTTTTAATAACTTTTTGTGAAATGATTGTGCACTTTAGCTTTAGAATCTTTATTCCTGCGTTAAAACATAGCATTGTATTGTATTATTACTAGGTTGGTGCAGGATGGCCCTTTGCACTGCGACCAAAGATGATCTATTGTGCAACCCTTTGTCCCTCACGAGCTTAATACATCAAGAAACATTATTAGCGCCTTTTGTGGAAGTCCTTGCAAGTCCTGTGAAGGACTGTGTATAGGCCTGCAACGGCCTAGTGCCACACATTCAATAATTAAGTGTTCCATTGTCTCCTTTTCTTCTCCGCAAAATCTGCAGGTTGCCGTACTGGATAGTCCCATTCTGTGTAGATGCTTCCTGCAGGTATAGTGGCCTGTTAGCGCCCCACACAGTTTCCTTAGATTCTTTCTATTTAGTTTTAGAGCGATATCCGCCCTCTTGGCATCAAAGCTAAGAAATTTCTTCGAGTGTTCCAGACCCCTAGTGTCGTTCCACAGTTTTCCTGTGATGGATGTTGTCCATTTTCTGATCTCCCCCTTGAGAAGGAGCTTATTAAAGCCAAAGGATGGAGTGGGTCCAATGAAAGCCGCATTGGCTCTCCTTTTTGTGTAGGTGTCAGCCAACTCATTACCCCTGTGACCCATATCAGAGTAATCTGATTGTGAGTGGCCAGTTCATTTAGCTTGTCGTGACATTCCAGTATTGTCCTGGATGTGAACGTACGTATAGCTACTCAGGGCTTTGAGTACCGACTGACTGTCGGAGAGTATCTTGATTCTGACTCCTGTGTGTATCCCCTTCCGGATAGGACCAATTTGCAATTGTTGCAATTGACGCAACAGCTGAAGCCTCTTGACCATTCCAAGCATCGTTAATGGTCCAAATGGTGACAAGAAATGGCAACAGTGGATGATCAATTCGATTCGCAGAAAATCATCTTCAGTGATGAGGCACATTTTCATATTCGTCAATAATGAGAATTACCGCATTTGAGCGAATGATAGTCCCAGAGTGATTGTCAAAAAACCAATACACCCACAAAGAATGACTATGTGGTGCGGTTTATGGGCTGGCGGCATCATCGTATCGTATTTTTTCCAAAGTGAGGCAGTTACTGTGAATGCTGTTCGCTATCGTGAGATGTTAACGAACTTTTTATGGCATGGATTGGAAGGCTTGAGTGTGGACACAGCTTGAGTAGCCACACAGCTAAGGAATAAAATGTCCTTTTGCAGGACATTCAATGGGCGTGTGATCTCACAGGGTGGCGATGTCAATTGGCAGCCAGTATCATGTGATTTGACACCATTGGAGTTCTTCCTTCGGGGTTAGAAAAAGCGGTAGTAAATTGAGAAAAGTCCTCACATTCAGTTGTTTTTTATATAAGTACATATGTATGTACTCATGGACACACACAAGTTAAAATTTAGCCCCCAAAAACCGTTCTTCATGTGTGACAGCGCAGGGTAAAAAAATCAATTTTCACTTTTCTTTTTTTTTTTTCTTGTGGACAACATCTGAGCATCGAATGAGACCAATCCCCTGCCCTAAAAGTGTTCCCTCCCAGAGATATGCGCGTTTTAGGAAAGTGATGGCCCATCAAAGATAAACGTATTTAAATCTTTAAAATGGCTCTCCTGAACAAAACCGGTATTTACCCTTAGGTCCCTTTCTATCTTGCGCGTCACATTCATATGTACATACATACATACATATATAAGTAAAACTTTGCATTAACACCATTGTTTGTAAATGTAAAATCCTTTCAGAATAAAACTTTTACTAAGAAAGTGACATTGCAACACGTTACATTTCAGTTTCACATTTTTTAAAACACACACACACAACACTTTCTAGCAATTATTTCTGCGCTCTGCAGAAATGCTGCAAAGATCTTTGCATTGAAGTCTACTTTCAGTTTTCTTAAAAAAAAAAAAAAAATCAACTTTAACACACACCAATCACACTTATGATTTTAAATGGATCAACAAAATTAAACCAATATTATCTGCATTCTCTCTTTAAGACACACATTAGAAACCTGAAATTAACAGACAAGTTGTTACAAGCCATCTGATAATACTGAGTAGTTTTAATGATTGTTCGTTCACCCAATCTACAATTGCTGCTCTGCACAATTTCCTTTTCATTTGCTAATAATTTATTTTCTCTTTTTTTTTTTTTTTGTGGTTGCTTGCCAACTAGGTGGCCTGCACAAACTGGAAACGCGTCTTAATGATACTCAATGGCACATGGAGAAATGGCACAGATCCTTTACAGATTCCTGGCTCTTTGGCGCATTCAGTGGGCATGTTTGATAAATTCAGTTCGCTCAATGAGAGTGAAAAATTTGAAGTTCTCTCAGATTATACGAGATTTCTGTTTGTACGCCATCCGTTTGAAAGACTGCTGTCAGCATATCGCAACAAATTAGAAGGCGATACGCCAAGTGCTCGTTACTTTCAGAGAAGAGTTGGAAAACAAATAGTCAGACTGTTTCGCGTTGATTCCAGCAATCATTCCTTAGAATATGGTGATGATGTGTCGTTTGCTGAATTTGTGCATTACCTGTTGACACCGCAAGTCAGTTTGAGCAATCAGTCTTCCTACAATGAACACTGGGAGCCCATAGCCAAGCTATGCAATCCCTGCGTCATGAAATATAATGTCATAGGTGAGAACGGTTTGATTTAATTAATTTAACTAACTGGCTGGCTGGCTCAGTATATCGCTTCGAGCGCCACTTGTTGTCATAAATATGTACATTGAAACCAACAAGAAAACAAGTCATATTTTTTATCGCTTTCGTTGCAGGCAAATATGAAACCTTACTGGATGATTCTGCTTTGGCTCTCTACTTAACCGGTGCAGAAAATGTAACATTTCCCACCGGTCACAAATCCTCGAATACTCGTGCTCATTTGCGAGAATATTTTGATCCTCTACCCATAAGTGCCATTCGTCGCTTGTATGAAGTTTATGCTGATGATTTTAAATTATTCGATTATGGTTTAGAAGATGTTTTAGGTTTCGAATTCGGTTAAAGATTATTTCATGCAAAGTGTTGTAATATTTTTTTTATATTCATTTATTTAGTAGAGCTACAAATAGTTTTAGTTTTTCTACACAACAAATATTCTTAATTGATTTCAATTAATTTTATGTGATGTATTATTGTAAGTATATATTTTAATGATGCGTAAATATATACATATTTCTATGTGTTATGATATTAATTAAATATTCTTAAACATAAAGTCAATATGAAATAAGTTAATAAAGCAATTGATCATAAAACAGTCTAGAAATTACAAACCAATTTTCATAACTATTTCGAGTTTATCTTTTCGAATGGGAATTTTTGTTTAATAAATTAAAATTTTTCTTTTAAAGTTTATCGCGCTCAAGTTCTTTCTATATTCTATATTTGAGCGATTGATATTAATTAAATCAAACAAAGAAAACATCTACTAAAGACATTTAGCAGGGTGGACAAATATCTGTTTCGAAGCCGCCACACTTCTCATCAGCACCCGTCCTTGAACTCAGAGGCTCATGTTTCTAAAGCAACGCTCATGCCTCACAGCCATCCATGGTGTTATATATTTTCTGTCTAAATTTTAATTATATCAAACACCCACTATTACTATTTTTATTTTACATGTGACGGCTTCGAAACAGCTAGTTGTCCACCCAGCTAAATGTCTTTAGATGTTTTCTTTGCCTTGTTTAATTAATTCAGTTCCAAAAATAGACCTTAAAAATGTTTTCTGTCTCTTAGAGCTGTCCTAATCAACTCATCAGTAGAATCGAAAAATTCTAAAAATAATCACAAAAATAATATAGAAAGAATTTGAGCCCGATAAACTCAATACATAATAGTTATATAAGAAAAAGTTCAAATAATAAAAATGAATAAATTTAAAATTTTTGTAATACTCTTTCCATTAACGAACTAAATCAGCGGGAAAATGGTGTTAACTTTTGCAGAAATTGTATATACGATGGTTCAACACCGAATGAGCCACACTATCTACTCAATAATATTAAATTAATTATTCAAGCTTTTGATGTTTGGTTTTTTTTATAAAAAATAATTTTAAACAATTATTTTCAATATTTCGCCAACAATTTGTTGGCATCTTCAGGAAAATAATTAGAAAAATTAAAAAAACACAAACAAATATTTATAAAAAAAAAACCAAAGATCAAAAGCATGAATAATTAATTTAACAATCTAAAGATCAAATAATATAAAAATATTCAATAATATTTGAATTAACTTAACCTCACAGTGGGACTGTATGTTTTATAATTGTTAATTATGTTTTTATGATGAAATTACTCTAAACGAATAATTTAATAGAATTTTATATGAATGTCTGCACAGCTTTACTTTGAATTTAATAGGAGCCAAATGTCGATTTCCATATAAATATAGTTTTTTTTATTATTGATCTAAATTCCAGGCATTGATTGTGGTACAAAAACTTACAATACGAATGATTTTTTTATCATTATATCCGGACCATGTGCCAATTCATAAAAAAAAACTCTGGATGTCAAACCCGGTTGTAGGAACACAAAGAAATTAAACAAGGTTTCGTTATTTTAGGTCCATATTGAGGGATTTAATGGCCATTTTTTTATTGGCGAATAAGTTTTTTTTTTTTAAATGTATATTTAAAAGACTAGGTCTAAGCAACATGCGCATCAACAGAAAACATATTTGAGTAGTTGTATAAGTCTACGAATGATGAAAAAATGCATTTTTTTTGTCCAATTTCTTGTTACCGCAAATTCTACAAAAACACAACTCCTCATTGATTTTTTTTAAAGCGTCGGCTTTGAATTCGAGTTAACAAATGGAAGAATTTTATTCTTGGGAATAGCGTTGTTTCAATGTACGATATTTTTTTAATGAGACTAAGGCCTCCACCTCTTTGGCAGCATAACGCCCCTGGGCCAGAAGAGCCTTTATTTTATTGGGATCTGTTTCGTCTTTGTTCTTTAAAAATGCATCTTTGACTTGCTGTCGAAATTTCTGGGGCCCATTAGCCCCAGGATATTCACGTCCCAAATACTGCAACTAAAAAATATATCCCATGAGTCATGTGCTGGCAAATAAATTTTTTCTATAATAAAACTTACATGTTTGTATAGTTGTATAACTTTGGAACGCAGCTCTGACATTACACGTTTATGTTCGTTCAAAAACTTCTGTAATTGATATAAATCTATTTATAATAAAACTATTTCTCCTCACAATTTGATTAAAAACAATTACGTCGATATCTCGTTTTCGGAAGAGGTATTTTTTCTAAAGAAACGCAATACAAACAAAAATATAAATGTCAAAAAGTGTTCTGAAAATTAAAATCACAATAACATTATTGTGATTTTGGTCAGTGAAAAGTGTGGCAGCTCTATAATGTAAAAACGACAATACCATTTCATGCACTAAAATCATACACTTATTTTTTTTTGGTACAAAATATATGAATACAAATTGTTGAATTTCCTGCCATTAATAAAAAATCACTTTCTATACATTTCTTTTTGAATATTCGTATAAATAAAAAAGTGATCACTTAAAGAAAATTTACTGTTGTTTAACAGAACCGGAAATAGCCGATTTTATATTACAAACTGTTATTGTGACTAACAACCTATGTTTGACAATCGACAAAAGTCAAAATGTGATGAAAGTCACAATAGAATGAACCATTATTGTGATTTGTCGGATGAGAAAATATGGCGGTTAGTATCGGTTTAGTTTGTTCGTCAGTTGGCTGCCCGTTTAGTGAAGTGCTTTTAATAAGAAAAAATAAAGAAAATATCATATATTTATGCAGATCAAGTGAATGCAAGTGCTTCTTTCATATAGTATAAAATTAGAGCTTGAAAGCCATATATTTTGTAAGTTGTGCGATAATAAAGTAGTGCAGTTAATATTGCTCGGTTTAGTGTGCCTCGGTGATAAATGCTTGCTGTCGGTAAAAAATTTCGCGTTGTTGGTGTAAAACGTCGGATTCGTTTAAAAATGCGGTGCTCATTTCAGAAATTGAAAATGTTTTCTTATTTCGTGTTTAAGAAAGTGTTAAGTGAATAAGCTTACATACAAGCATATATAAATCTATTTTAAAGTCATATAGTGATAAAGCATGTAAAAGTTAAGATATGCATGAAGCGTGAGTTAGAAAAGTTTGTACATTTTTAGATATATGTAAATAAAATTAAAAAGTTCGCTTTAAGGTTTAAGAACTATTTACGGCTCATGCATGATCAGAATTTTGCTAAATATCAGCCTGCTACATTTTTTGTGTGTCAATTGCCATAAAAGATACTTAGCAAGATGCTATTTACTACAATCATTTGGTTATGCATAATGTCGTTAGGTTTTGATTTCAACATGTGAAGTGCGTACATGTGTATGTTTTTGTAACAACTACTTCAAATTATAGCATAATGGTAAGAACAAAAAGTAAATGTTTTAAAGTCTATAATATTGCAATTTTTAGTTAATGGGCTTAGGTTAAAATTAAGAAAGATGTATATTATAGCAAACTACAGACTATCCTATTTTCAAGGAAATTTAATGCTAAACACTTAGGGCTATATTAATTAAAAACGAAACCGTTTGCTATCTGACTGCTAAGTTTTTTGTGCATAAATTCCCATAAGGAAAGAATAGCAAGAAGTTAATTAGCCAAAAGTTCTTTGTTTTGAATAAAACGTTATTATCTGGGGAACAGCTGTTTCGTATCCGTCATAAAAGTCGTCAGCATCGAAATTGGGCTCGAGCTCGGCTCGCACAACAAAAATGGGCTGTTTATTGCAGCAAGGTGTATACTACTCAACCAAGCAATCCTCTAATTTACTTGTGATCTATAGGTACCTATTTAACTTGGAACTTTGACCATAATATGCCAATTTATTGCTTCATTCTTACGCTATTCGAAAAAGCCATGATAAAGGGAAGTTTTATGTTAAATCGAGTTTCGTTTGCCACTTTGTTAATAGACGCTCTTCGCCAAGCGGAAATTATGTATGTCTTTTCTACAGTATGTGGAAGACTGTGACTAATCATACCCTTCGATGTTATGACATAAATCTTGTAAAACATCGCGTATTTTAGTGCTTCCACACTTTCGAGCTAAAATAAATTATTTCAAATTCGGAAAGGCGGATTGATTAAAAAAATTGTATTACTTAACATCATTATTATACGTAATTGGATTATGTAGCTTAAAGAGTTTTGCACCAACTTGTCCACTACGTTCACTTACAAACTACTGGACTTAAATTCTACGTATGTATAACTATCAACAAACACAATTTTGCTTTTTGTCACTATTCGTCTTCTTCCGAAGATTCTTCAAGTATTTTTTGTATCACTTCATCATGTTTGTCAGGATCTACTTTGTGCAAAAGCAAGCCTTTGAGATCTTCTACATGGCTCTTGACTTCTTCAATTTTTGCTTCCATTTGCTTGTTGAGGACTCGAAGTTTTTCAACATTTTCCCTTCGTACTTGAGCGGTTTGTTTAGATTTTTCTCTAGTTTTTTTCACCGCCTGCAATGAAAAGTATATTCTTATTACTGCCTTCTAGGCTAAATACTTTTTACATCATTATTTCTTTTTCTTTTCAATAAGTACGCTTCGGAGTCCTTGTCGTTGTCATCTGATATGGGACTTCTGACTCCACCGGTTTTTCTTCTGGCTGGCATATTTCACTTTAATACAATTCCTTATAATAAATGTTAAAATTTTGTACTGTTCCTTGTAGAACGTGGTGAGCACAACAAAAAAGAGAAATAAAATGCTGTCAATATGCTAAATAAAAAACACAAAACGCTGAGATAGAAAGGAAAAAGTCACTCACAATTTCAGAACTATTGTGATTGGAAATCATGTCAGAGTTATTGTGACTTTTGATTAGCACTTGTTTAGCATATTGAAATGGG
This sequence comes from Sturmia bella, assembly GCA_963662145.1. NCBI lineage: Eukaryota > Metazoa > Arthropoda > Insecta > Diptera > Tachinidae > Sturmia > Sturmia bella. The sequence continues at coordinate 4,510,515 of OY759171.1, read as the reverse complement.
CGGAAACCAGTCTTCTAAATAATTAAGTATGCTTTGGAATGAATGCAAGCGGAAAGTGGTGTTCTAGACCGTATATGATATTGATAACTATAAAATTTAATCCAAGGGGTGTTTACTCCACAAGGTGACAGTGCAGAATTAGATTTTCTATGCAGATTACTGCCCTCAGTACAATCAAGACAATAGAATTTATTTGAAATGAGTTTTAAAAAATTTTTCTTTGAAATATTTGAACTAAATATAATGGCAAAAATTAATTTTGATTTGATAAATACATTTATTAACCTGTTTTCAGTTTTTCTATTCCTCAAACTTCTTGCGGATTATTTATAATTTTTCAATGTACCGACACGACAGAAGAAGTAACAGAAAGGCGTTGCGGGATATTAAAAAATAAAGAACAACTTACAAAAGTAGCCTTGAAAAACAAAACTTGAAAACTGGGTCAAAAGCTTTTGGGTTTCGTTATTTTTCGTTTCACAAAAAATTTTTTTCTCAAAAGATCATTTTAATTCATCACAGAAGCAATCAGTAGTATTTTGAAGTGGCTTAAGTGTTTGTTCTCATACATATATGAAGAATTACAAAATAAAGCTCTAATATAAATTTAATATTACGCATTCATTTTGGTATAAAATAGGAGGATAAAAAATCAGGGTGTTGCCCATTAGCAAATGATATTAAAGACCCTAAATTTGAACTTGTGCGAATTATTTCCATATCAACTGTTTAAAATGTGGCTTTGTCTAAATTTTCCTTGTAGGCTGGCATTTAAACTTCTCAGAAAGTTGATGTTACTGTAGGGATTGCTATCAAGATTTTGTATTACTTTATATTATTTTAGACATTCAGTGACCTTGAACTTCTTTGAAATCATTGAAAATCACTTTATTTATTGTACAACATACGATTTGGCAAACATGACTTTCTAAAAATAGAGCAATTTTAAGCAAAATAAATATTTGCTGCATTAATCTCTTATGATATAAACATTTTGATTAGTAAAACTTGTTTTCTATGTAGTATTTTAGGCCTAAAAATATAGCTTATTAATGTTTTCTGTCGTTTTCAGCACTCCTCATGCCGCCAACATTTCGTTGATGCTAATCAACTCATCAGTAGATTCAAAAAATCTCCCAGAAACAAAATGAGGATCAGACATGTTCAAACAAGCCTTTAATACCGAAAACAATTTTACTTTTCTTAACAACTTCTATACAAAGAGTTACCAACGGTTACTATGATTTGATAAGCATCAACTAAATGTCGACCGCATAAAGACGGCTGAAAAGGACAGAAAACATTAATAAGGTCTATTTTTAGACCCAAAATAATACATTTCAGTTGGTACTTGAAGCAATTAAATAATTAAGTTCACATTTGAATGTAAGTTTCTATAAAATTTCTTTACTAAGTGTAAACTGTACTTACCCGAGGTTTCTTTACTTTTGGAAAACAAAACGTGTGCTCATTTTTTTTTTTTTTCAGAAATATTTAGTTTCAAACATATTTTTATTTTAACTTATATAAATTTTGTATTTCATTTAACTACAGATGTCTGTTGGTTTCTTCTTCAGCTTCCGGTTTTTGTTATTATTTTTAAGTTCTCATATTATTTTGTTGTTTGTTAAATTAGTAAATTATTTAACTTAAATTCATTTTCTTCAATTTGTTTAAATAAAATGTTTGTTGCTCTTCTTGTTTTATTGAATATAACTTTTTATTTGTTTTCAATATATTTTTAATCAATTTACTTACTTTTTGTGTTAAGGAAATATGAATAATATATATATATTTTTTAATATTAACATTTAACAGTTTTCGTTCTTGCTTGTTACTAAATCTTTAGTAAATTATTCTATTAATTAATATACGGAGACGTGGAATTTTAATACTTAAAAAACTCATTTTTGTTGTTGTAAAAATTACACAAGTAACAACAGAAATCTAATTTTAGTTTTGCTTAGAAAAATTTCCATATTTTCATCTCGAATTTAGTTGTTATTTAAAAAGGTAGAGTGGGTATGTAAAAGAGTAAATTCAATAAAATATAGATTTCACAAACATTCATATTTCATGTGGTTTTAAAACAACATGGATTGTTTTTTGTGGAAACTTTTGAAAAATCGTAACAAAAATGTTTAAAAAAAACAAACCAACTACATAACGTATCTTCAATGACTCAAAATCAAATTGGGTTTTCTTTCCAAATACGTTTGTATGTATGTATGTATGTATGTATATAAATTGTTTTCCTAAAAGGCTTAGATTAGTTTCGTTTTGAATCAGTTTGGTTTGACCTATAGGTTATGATTTCTTATTGTTTTGAAACTTGGTGCAATTCTATTTAATTTATCTTACTTTAGGTCATGTAATATTTATTGTTTTTTGTTTTTTTTGTTTTTGGTTTTAGATTTCATACTATGTGGTGCTGATGATTATGTATAAATGATTTCATACGAATATGTAGTACAGTATGTGTTTTTTTTTTGCATTGAAGAAGGCAATTCAATATTTTTGTTTGCATAATTTTCTAGAGAATATTTTTTGTAACAGTTGTAATATTTCTAGTTACATACATAGTTTTGCTTGCGTGCTGTTACTCCTCTACTTCCTGTTTGTTATTCTAAACCATATAAAAGACGACATATGTTAATTATTTCTACATCGTTAAGTGTAATTTGTGCAAAATGTGCCATGTGTGTGGGTGGGTGTCTGTGTGTATGAATAATATTTGCTTCAATAAAAATCGGAAAATGTTTATACAGCTTAATTTAGAATTGAATGAAGCTTTTATCGTGTTTTCTCTACGAATAACATCTGGGCGGTCCACTTCCATCATAATTTTCCACTTGCAAATTTATTTTAGAAGAATACAATTTAAACAATTTCACATATTCATATATTCTGTTTCCTCTATTTTACTATTATTTCATTATTCCAGATTCTCATTTTATTCTCTTATTCTGTATTTTTGCCAATATTTCGTTCGATATTGAATAAATTTTCAGACACTAATGTTGCTTAATTAAGAAATAATATTGCCCCAAAGAAGCTATTCGAAGAAGATTAAAAAATGTGGCAAAAATATGAAGCAGAGAAAACTTTTAGCTGGTATAATAGAAAAATATAAAAAAAGATTTATGAAAATGTTAAAAAAGTTTATAGAAAAGCAAAATGTTAAATTTAAAAACCCATTGTTTTTTGTTACTGGAAATTTCGTTGGAATATTTTTCTTTTACTTCTCATTGCTTTTAAGAAAATTTTTCCAAAAGTTTTGCTGTCCACTGCCGAGTTGGTTGGCACCAAATTGAATTGTCGACATAACACATCCTGGAAACGTGCAATAAATTGGGTTAATTCGTTGCTTAACTTTTTTTTTTTTTATTAAAAAGTTGTTATTAAAGTATTTCCATTATTATTTAAGTTTACATTCTGCTTGTAGTTGTACTGGAAAGATACGTGTGGGTTGGCTCTTATCGCATTGTTGTCAATATTCATTATTCTTATTCGTCTAGTACTCTTATTTTGAAAAATAAGAATAATAAATGTGATACTGATTTACTGTCGCTGAGTTTCAACTGAATTTGTATGAAATAAAAGTTTTGCTATGCACTAGTTTCAACTCCTCTAATTTTTCGGGTTAAAATATAACATTTTTTGACTCCACATACATTTCTTTTAATATAAAATTTTGCGTAAGGATTTCATTTATTACTACGACATAAGCTTATTAATTCCGAAGCACAGAATGCGAGTTGCTTCCACCATTGTCACATTGCCATTTTTCAGATTATCCAAATATGTAGAACCTGCGTTATGTGCTCTCGATTTCAGTTTATTTCTTAAGTGTGGTGTGACTCGTGTTTTTGGTTTCCTTCGAGAATGTTGCCTCCAGAGTATTGTTTTTTGTTTTACATTCCTGTTGCTCCTAACTACGCTTGTTCGTCCTAAGTTCTAATTTTTACAAAGCAAGCTGCTTGTAGCTAGTCTTATTAAATATTCTTCTGAACTTGTTTTTTAGTTCGCACGAAGTGAGATTACTTGAGCAAGACTTAGACCAAGTGTATCATTTTTAAACCCAGCGAATAGCAACACAAAACGAATGTGAAATCAAAATGATTTGCACTATAAACTCAAGAATTGCGGCAAATGATTTGCCCTGTGAAAATTGGGACTAAGCGCGGTTTCACATTTTAGGTATTGCAAGGCGAACAGGCGAAGTTTGCTGGTCCTACGCGGAGCGGCAAGGTGTGTAACACACACATCTATCCGTATTAGACAATTGTGGGAATTTTTCGTTTGTTGCTATAATTTTAATGTTGTTGCTACACATAATTTTTCTCATACCATTGCCATTTTAATGATGTGAGCCGTGTGTGTGTGTGTGTGTGAATTTCTGTATGTCTATTAATTTTCCAAGTGCGTTAGCTTTGGGGAGACCAAGAGATGTCTTACCATTGCCAAAGTAAATGTGTATGCTTCATGCCGCAAACACTGGTCATATAACGACAATAATGCCAGCTACAGAATGCAAAAAAAAAAAATGGTTAATGGTTGTTAAAATATGAAATACTTTTATCGCTATACTATAAACGAACAATTCAACAAAAGCAGAGTCAAAAACTCTGATTAAAAATTTCTCAAAAGTATGTGTGTAACCTAAAATGGACCAATTTAACCAAACAATTGCATATCAAGTAGATACTCAACATATTACCACCATGTGTGCAATTGTTTTCAGAGAACAAGAAAGAACTGGTTGTACTTCTGTAAGATATTTATAATAATTCCGGTTTTGTGAGTTGCTTAAGTTCTTGCAGCAAGACGTATATGCTCAGTTTAACTATTTTCCGTACAGCCAATTCAAGTACGTACTTGGTGGTTCATAGATCCAAAAATTTCACCAACAATATATGGTTGCAGGCTTTAGGATCTTTTTATAGAGAATAGCATTTACTTTGGCAAACAATTTGAATAAACGAATATTAGAACTATTCGCCAAAACTGAATAGTTTTAAGCCACATCAGCTTGCTGAACAGGTGATTTATCATTTAATTGGTCAGTTGTTCTACGAAGGTGTCAAAAAGGTGTTACGAAAACTGAGGAGTTTTTTTTCTACAGTCATAAGAGTTTCTTGTTTAAAAATGTTTCAAACAAATGCTAGAGATAAAAGAGAGGTACTTAAGTTTTTTTGTTTTGCAATTTGTTGGCATTTATAAATGATATGAGAACTTAAGTTTGTTGAACTTTATTGATTGAATAAATTAAAAACGTCATAAATAATTGAATTTGGTTTTGCTTTGTTTGTTTTTGTTAAATATAAGTTCATTTATTTTTGTTTTGTCATAATTCATTTTTATATATTTATGTATATAATTCAATTTAAATCGTCAACATTTTATTACTTAGTTTTTGTTCAAGTATTAAGTTAAAGGTTAAATGGAAACATATTATATGTGTGTATAGTTTAATTTGTAGTTATACTTATGGGTATTGTTTGCGTTTTTCTTTGCCAGGGCCATGAAATTGAGAAAATAACTGCTCAAATACTCAAGAAAATAAATTATTACAAAATATCTCAATATTTGCAATTAAATGTTTGCTTTAGCATATAAATGTTATTTTCACTTTTACAGTGCCCTATTTTGTAAAACTTGAAATATTTATATTACATATTGTTAAACAAACTTAAAAAAATCATTTAAATATATTTAAATAGTTGTTCTATTTTACATATGTATGTATTTTGTTTTAAGATTTTCTTCTTAATTTAGTTGCATTTTCTGTGTGGCCATTTTAAAGATATTAATTTATTTATACAGGACAAAAAACATCTACATAATTAGTTTATTTTCTTTAAGGACTCCTAAATGGTTTTTATTTAAATTGGTTTTAAAGAAAAAATAAGTTATTGTTTATTTGCTTTATTTAAATTGTTTTTCTTACTAATTTTGAGGTTCTTTTATAATCTTTAGCTAATTTATTATTTTATTTAATAATATTATGCACATTTATAGTATAATTTTTTGTTTTTGTTTGTAAGAATTTTAAATAGTTTTTGTTTTATTCATTATATTATAGGTATGCTAGTAAAGTTTTTTTTTAAATATTTTTTCCTTTTTCCTTTTTTTTAATATGCATATAATATAAATAAGTAATAACTATTATTGTTCTTAATAACCTCTTTTAATATTTATTATTTTCATGTATGTATATGTTTACAAATAATACAATATATTAAATCAAATACTCGACTATTTACCTTTTACTTAAAAACAAAAACAATTATTTTTTGTTCTCAATGAAATACTTGCAGAAGAAATAGTTCTAAAAAAAATTAGAAGCAAGCATTGTTTTGTTCTCAATAAAAAAAAAGGTTTAGACCAGGCTTTTCAAGAGGCTTTGTAAATATGTTCTTATCGAAGAAAAAGGAAAAGAAAAATAACATAAAAGACTGAGATCCTATAAAATTGTTTGAGATCCTGTACTAAATTATTGTACAACTAAATAATGCTACTATTATTAACTTATTATAATATTTAAAACTTATCAAGTTGCATTTTTTTTTTTGTTTTTTTGAAAGTAAAACTCATGATATATGTATAATTTCCGTTTTGAAATCACTGTGTTAAAGTTAAACTTTCATGTATTTGCTTTTAAGTGTTTAATTATCACTTATAATATTAGTTTCATAATCGTCGTTTTTCTATAAAACCCTACAACATATAAAAATAAGACCACAGTAACAAGTTATGAAGTTTTAATTTCAAATCAGTTGCCAAACTGACTTACTAAATTGGCTCCTAGCCTTTGAGCAGAATATTATGGCTTTAAAAGATATTCCAAAGTGTTACCAAGAAGTGTATACTTGGAGCCATTAAGTAATTGCGTCCCAGCTTTTGAAAATTTTGTAGCTGGTTTTGATGCACTAAAAATAAGCTCTCCGCGGAGATAGTATAACTTACGATGTAGGGTGTTATGTGGTTCGTATCGACCGACTGTAATTACTTTGTTAAATAGAAAATATACATATTGAAAATGAAATAATGTAAGATATTTTTAAACACTCTTTTAAAGTAGATAATTTGTTAATAATTTACATAACAGCGTTTTGGGTTGGTTTATAATTGGGTAAAGAGTTTAGAAGGATATTTTTATTACATATAAATATGTTAGTAAACTTTTTTAATATTTAAACATTAACAATAACATTTTTCTTTTATTGAAACACATAAAGAAAATTTAATGAAAAATGAAACAAAATAAATTAATCAAAGCCAAAATTCAACAGATGTAAAAAATAAAGATATCAACGAACAACCTTGTGATACACAAGACTTAAAAATAACTAAAATGGGACATTCTTTCTTTCGTTTATTTGTAATTCAACAGAAACCATTTAGAAGCAAAGGGAATTGATAAGATGGAGAATATAATTTTTCTGTTGTAACCTTTATGTAAAATTCAGCAGACTTCAATCGGGCCGTACCGCCAGGCGTACGATGTCCCTCGACATCGAACGCTCGCTTAGTAATATACAAGACAATGACAAATTAAAAAATTTTGTTATTGTTTTGCGTGTGTTTGTTCAAGCGAACGAAGTTGGGTGACAGCGTGGGCTGTTGTAGTGGGCTTGACGCTTGGTGTTGATCGTTCTTTTATTAAAATGCAGAGGAAACATTAATTTATTTTCAATTGCAGCTGAATTTTTGATCTTCTAAAAGTTCTAGATGTAAAAGTTTGCTATAAACAAAAGTTTTGAAATAAATAACTTGTAAAACTAGGTTCAGTGTCTGTAGAAAAAGCTTATTTCCATTTACAAATTCGTATTGAAAGCAAAAACATTTCACATATTTAAATTGTTTACGTTTTCGGTACAGATATTTAACTGAAGATATTCTTTTTCAGTTACCGAACCGGCTATAAAACTTAATTTGAAATTTTGTTTGTTTTGAAATCATGAAGACAACAATATTTAACATGTTATATATAAGTATGTACTTTTTAAGTGTAATTTTGTGATGGTTCAGGGTTAAGTTGGTTTGGTTTATTTATTTTTTCATACTAAAATTTAACAACTTTAAATTTAGTTTTAATAAAGATAGATAATTAATTATAACTCTAATCGGTTTCAAATAGTTGTAGTTGTTTTATCAAGTTTTCTTTTGCGAATAAAAAGAGAGAAAAACCTTTTTTAGATATTGAAAGAATTGGGAGAAAACACCATTGTTACCAGAGCAGAAGAAAGAAAATTTAAGAAACAAAAATCGTTTGACAGAAATACTTTGGTTTTTCCCCAATTCCCTATCAAGAGTGCTTTCCAATATCGTATTGTCTCTAATGGGTTGGTTCTTCAATAAACAAACTAAGAAGTAAAAGAAAAATACCAAAATGAACTTTATAATTTCTTGCGTTGTGGCTGAAAAATGTTTCAACTTAACTCTCAAAATTTTGTGATAAGTACAAATATTTTACAGCTTGTTTGTTTGTGGTTGTATGTTTTGTTTGAGTTATTTTGTATATTTGATTGTATTTCGTTAATTTATTATTAAATTTATTTATTTATTTATTATATTCAATGAATGGTGGCCATTTTTCTTTTTCTTATTGTATGACAAATGTTTCGTTTTTATGAGTAGCATATATTATTTATGTAAATATGTATGTGTATATTATTTTAGTTTTATTATAAATAAATTTAACTACTAAAAGATGCTGGTACTGTTTTTTGTTTATTCTGTTGTTTATTGATGACGGTTTTGATGTGTGATAAATATTGTAGCTTGCTATTGTTGTGTTGAACATTTTTGCATGAAAAGTGTAGCGATTGAGGCAAACGAATTGAAAAAATTGATTGATATACCTGGATTGTAAAAAAAGTAAGGTGGTGTGATTGATTTTTGTAGTGAAATAACAAACCTTTCCTGCGGCTAAGACTCTAGCTTACTTTTTTTTTTTTTTTGCTTTTTGGCTTGGTAACGATATCAATCAATTTTTTCAATTTCTTTTCAACTCTTCTTCTTCAATTCACTTTTCAACTTTTAATACTTTTGCCATGACTTAATATTTGTGTTTTATTTGCTGTTTTTCCTTATACTCATGCACATTAAAAATGCACTGTTTACTTCATATTCTTAAGTATTTCATCAGTTTCTTCGGGATCTTTCAGAGTATGCCATTGTGCAATAGGTCGTCGTGGAGAGGCCAACATATCTGACCAATGCCTCAATTCAGTGCCAGTAGCCATACAGCCGAGTATACAGCGTCCAATGGGCTCAGAAGTACCAATACGATCGTAATCCACGACAGTGATAACCAAACAGATTTTCTTTTTGTAAAAAATTAAATAGAATAAAATGTTAGTTATCAAAGTTAATGGATTAGTTTAGTGAAAATTATAAATCAGTATATTGTTATTTCTGTTGTTGATAATATTCTTTCTGTTGAAGGTTTTGATAGTTTTATTATTTTCACTGGTTTAATAGTGTTGTAGTGGTTCTGGTATCATATTGACGAGTCTGTTGAATATATAGTTACATACATAAGTATATACATATATGACGTTATAAAATTTTAATTCTCTTGAGTTGTTTTCATTTTAATATAATATTATTATCAAAATATACATACATACTCGGGAGTCGGTGCCAAGCTTAAACACTTAATAAAATTAGAATACTTGTTCTTAAAATTAAAAAGTAATATTAAGAAATATCAATTGCTTTGATTATATTTTTCTTGAAGAACGAATCTTTTCCAAAAAATCCTGTTTTCATCGAAAATGAAACAGATCACACGCCTTATGAACAGGAAGCAAAATAATAAAATTCGTTTACTGCCTGTTTCTCTAAAAATCCACACGAAGTTGTCATTCGCATACTTGTATTGAAAGCAATAACAATTTTGTAATTTTTATTGTTGTTTCAATGCATGTATGTGAATGAAAATTTAGAAAAACAAGCGCAGCTAATGCACTAAGCAAGTTTAGACCGCTAGAACTATTGAATAATGGCTTCTGAATGCAGGGATGATAATTGTACACTTTTTCTGAGAAAATTGTAAAAATAGAATAGTGTGTTTGTGTGCGTTCTGGGACACATTTTATATATAAATGGTGGTCTATGCTTATGCTACAGTACGCATGCTTAGCTGGTCAGTTGGTTGATGGGATATTATGTATCATCTATAACATACATACGCACCAGAATTCTGATGCTACGCTATGACACATTTTTGAATTTGTTTTTATTTCGTAGATGTCAATGTATTGATTAGTCAACAGTAAAGAAACATGAGGTAAGAATAAAAGGTGGTGATATAAATATTGAAAGCGTCTTGACTGAATTACTAAAAACCCAAAACAAAATTTGATAGTTGTTAATTACGTAATCGGGTATTTAATTCAGTTTTGGTTCCTAAGAGTTGAGAACAATCTTTTTGTGCTAAAATTATAGTGATCAACAAATTTTAAAGGAGGCAAGAAAATTAAAGCTAAAGATTGGCTGGGGAACATCATCAGCACCCAAGTGGTTTGGAACCCAGGTCATAAATAATTGCATACTTTTTTAAGCAGTGGCGTTTAGCCTTCCTGAGCTCCTTATTACTAAGTGTCTATATTTAATCTTATTGATCGAGCTTAAATTTAAATGTATTGCGTGTCATTGAAAGTTTCCGAGGAATATACGATTGTTGCAAATGTTCAACTAGCATTTGGCTGGTGTTCTAAAAAACTGCAGACAACGTTTTCTTAAAAGAATTAGTGGTAGAACTAACATCACTTTGCAGTTCAGAGTTCAGTCCAGAACACAACAAATCAATGTTCTGATAAAACAACCATCATTGGGAGCAGGTGTTTAAACATTTTGCGTAGATATTTTGCTTATATGACTATTTAAATATTTAGTTTGCTTGCAAAAATTAGGCCAATTATTTCTGACTAACAGACTTCCCTACTTAAGTATGGTTTTCAGGTTATTCCAGTGCAGCTTGACTACAGATATTTTGTATTTTTTTAGCAATTGATATTTCTTTGAATTGCTTTAAAGTTTTTAATTAAAAAAAGTATAAATCAACAAATTAACAGACACAAAATTATAAGTGATAGATTAAAGCTTTTCTACTAAATGGCGTTATGCTGTACAGCTGCATATTCATTAGTATTGATATTAATAAAATAAAATAAAATAATTTCATAAAATAATCTAGGTGAAGTAGGTGGCTGCTATTTATATATTTATTTAGTTTCTTTACAGCATTAATGCTTTTCTTTTTGCAAAAAAACAACATGAAACCTGAACTGGATAAATGCAAGTGGTGGAGGGAAGGGTGAGCGATAAAAAGTTTTGTAATTTTGGTAACATGCATATAATTTAAATTGCTTTTTGGTGTTTGCTCATTCAATGAATTTAAATTGTGTTGTGTTATAAATTTCAAGTGATTTGAGGTCGATTAAGATAAAGTATTTATGGCTTAAGGTGTGTAGGAGTAATAAAATTGATGTGTTTTCCGAGTCATGATATTTTTCAATTAAATGAACAATTTTCTTTAGCTTCTTTTTTGTTGTGTTTTCTTTCAGTTCGAAAATGTTTGTTGTTTTTAGTTAATCGAAGAAAAGAACAATGTTCATTAAATACTTGTAAACGAAAATGTATAATATTCAATCCTAAATTTCGATTTGTAGGGATATTTATTGTATTCCATTGTTTAGTTTTCTACGCCCTAAAGGCTGGCTCAAAGGTTCAACTCCTACTGAAAGCAGTTACTTTATACTATATCAGAATATTACCAAAATCATCATTTATCACAAACTAGAAACGTTTCTCAACGTCCTAGATAGGGGGAAACAATTTGGTTTCATTGTTATGTTTCATCTCTTGCATTACTTATTTTGTTTAGCTTTTTGTAGAATAAGTGTTGTTTTTGTTGCATGTTTTTTCAGTATCAAATCAGAAGACAGTGTCAAAACAACGAACCCTAGGGCTGGTTTATTTCAAGACGCTGTAGTAAGCTTTTCTGGATCATAAGACTCGAAAAGAACTTACTAATTGGCTCGTAAATTTATTTCTGAAGCATATTTGTGTTCAATTAATTCACTTTCTCAAGTTGTAACTAATTTTTTTTTTCAAACTTCAAAATTAAGTTGACGAGTGTTGGCAAATGTACAGTGTTTTGTTTTGTTGTAGCTGTTTTTGGGTTAAAGTAGTAGTTGTAGTAATTGATAAATTTTCTTTAAGTGTATGCTTAAAAGAAGTGTTGCATTTAAAGCAAAAATTATTGAACTCGTTAGTTTTGTTAATTGTTTGTACATCTAAATGTGTAGTGTTGTTGTTTAACTACAATAAATTATTTATGATGCTCTTGTTAGTTTTTGCAAGGTCAGCTTTAATTTAAAATATGTTTTCTTTTCTTGATATTCAATACAATTTTGCTCTGCAGTTATAATTTTGCGTACATATATTTGTAAAACAAATAAAAACCTTTGCATTAAAAAGTAAATTCCAAATTTGCAAATAAAACATATGTATATAATAACAAATCTGTTAAATTAAAAGCACATCTATCATTATTTTAACTACTTTGGTTCCATCAAAACGTAAGAAACGAAAAGAACGTGTAAATTTCAATTTGACAAAAATATTTAAAACTAAATGTTGCTTTGCAAAATTTACAGTTATCAGTATAAACAAAAACTTAAGTATTGTGTGTTGGAGTATTTGCGTAGAAATTTATTTCGTTCGCTTTTGTTGTAAATATTAAAATTTCTTGCATTTTCCATTTATATTCAATGTAGTGTTTAATAAATAATTTCTAAAATTAGATAAAGTGAATACCAGGGCATTGTTTCTCAAAACTTATAAATATGTATTACAAGTAAAATACTCAGTCACATAAATTTATTATAATGCCTTTTGTTTTTTTTTTTTTTAATCTAAAAACCAAAATTAGTATTTATCTTGAAATACAACAGTTGTAAGTTTTAGGGACCCTTTTGTGTACTACAAGATAGGGTTACACGATCGCTGTGCCCAATTTTCTTGTACTTAATGAATATCTAATGCAATTAAGAAAACAGTTAAGCATATTTTTTATTCAACAAATTTGTGTTGCAAATAAAGCGCCAGTTGGTGCATCAACTGAAACACATGTTAAATTTGTTTGAAAGCACACAATTAGTCGAATATTGCACAATATTAAAAATTATGAAAGTATGGAAGCACCGAAAACGCCGTTTCGGTTCTCAAATTTAGCCAAACGTAGCTAAATGGAAAATTTGACTAAAGAACTGCTGGGACCGGAAACAATATTCCATAACTGTTAAGCCACTTCATAAAAACTTTATCTTGCTTTCGGGTTTTCATACTGATTTTGAAAGAGATTATTAAATTTTTGAAAGTCGCTTTCATATCAACAGTAATTCGACAACTTGAGAAGTATCAAATTTAATTTTTATTCGCCAGCTCAGTTTTTTCCCAATTATGCTGTAGGTTGCGCAACTGTTAAACGCACTTGGCAACTTTCGACTTCATGTACTGTTAGAATTAATTTTAATAATAAAATGTAGCAGAAAACAATGTACAGCATTCCAACACACAGTACTTTTAAACAATAATTAATTTAAAAAAAAAAACAACTTTTTATAACACAACATTTAAACATCAAAACATCAATTAAAGGAAGTTTGTCGTGTGTATCAATTATGGGAATATAAGTTATTTATAAATTATTAAAGTCTTAACTTCCACATTCACGGAACATATTTATAAGGAAGAACAAATAAAGTCGGTCGGAGATTTCAAGACTGGATGGAGTCTGAACAGAAAGACATCAATAACAAATTGTGTGTTAAGTGAGAGACAGAGAGGGGGTTGGAAAAAGTCACATATTGTTAATTTTCTTTTTAACGTAAACGTAACAAAAGAGATATTCGTTTAGAGTAGTAGTAGTAGTAGTAGTGTTTTTACTAGAAAAATTGATTGGTTTGTTGGGTAAACAGTAAGTTTTTGGTCTTGTATTGTTTTTGTGGTTAATAGGATAGTATAATACATTCTCGCATACTTGTATTTGTTCAAATGGTACTTCAAATGAGAACGACTCATTATAATAGGGGTTGAGGGTGCATTTTTTGATACTTGTCTTCTTCTTTTTCAAACGTTTTCCATTTTGCATAATGGCAATTTTCACATATGGATCTATAAAAGAAAATAGAAATAAATAAAAAAAGAAAGAACAATAATAAATAATAAAGTTCTCCATATTTTTAATATCTTTTTCACACTTTACTTTTGAAACAAATTGATTATTTTATATATATATATATATGTATATTCTTTTTTTCTTTTTAATAAATACGTTCAAAATATAAACATTTAACTTTTTTAAAATATTGATTTTTGATTATATGGATAATAATATAAAATTATTCAACTCAAATAAAGGAGTACACAATTAAAACTATAAAAAACCCAAAAAAAAACTCACATTTAAAAAACATAAACAGGATTAAGTAATACATTTTCTTTTAAAATTAAATATTTCTTAATTTTTTCTTTTGGTTTTCTTTGTTTGTTTGTAAAAGCCTAGAAGAACTCTTTTTGATATTTTTTGGGGCAACTCTTTGTTGTGACAAAAGCGTAGCAAACAAAATACATACACTATTTAATATTGTAAATGATAATCGAATAAATAATGCCCAACTTAAACTCTAGCATAATAAGCTAATAAGCGTTTTTTTTTTTAGTTTCGTCTAAAACAAAATAAACTTGCAAGCAGTTATATACGTATTATAAACATTCAAACTCAAAAACTGAATGTCTTTATAATAAAGAATAAGCAATAAGTACTTTTGGCGAGTTGCTCTCAAAAAATATCTTTTTTGTATTGATTTGAATCGATATTTTTATTATGAAAAATTATGTAAAAATAGTAAAAAATCTTAGGCTTTAGTTAAGAAAGATATTAAATAAATAGCTTGCTGCATGATTCAATTATAATCATCTTTAGCATCTTAAAAGCTTTATTTTGTTAATGGTATATTTAAAAAAAATGTAAGATTCAAAAATATTTTGCAAAAAACTAAGAAAAAATAAACAACATCAAGTGAAAAGAAAAAATTTTATATTGAAGCAGTAAAGTTATAAATTTAAGCCTAAATCGAATATAGCCGATTAATTGATAATAATTTGGTATTTATATCCAATATAATAAACAAACAATTTTCTGCTCAATAGACACAGTGTTTCACAGTTTTATCTGAAAGATGGTGAGACTGAGTATCTACGAGAATATTCTTCAATTCTAAATTAAGAAATCATTGTTTTCATTGCTTGTCTCATGTGCTGGTAAGAAAATGTTTATTGCTTGAACATTAACTTCTGGCAACTTCCAAAACATGAGCAATTTAAATCTTGTTCTCAATAACTATTAAAATAGTGTCTTTTAACCTCCCATAAAACTACTGTATTTAAGCAACATCTTAGGAGCCGCAATTATAAACAGGCAATAATAATACTAAAAACATCTAAAAACATCCCATCAATTCAGAAATTCAGAAAGTGCTAGTTAAAAAGGATAATCAAAGTATTTTGATATCTTTTTATCACTATTTAAAAACTATGGCCGTAACCTGGACCTCACAATAAAGTAATAAGCAATTTATTTTTGTCTCAATAAAATTCCAAATATTGGTCGCATACCCCAATATAATATTCAATAGAAAATTACTTAACAACAGTCAATATGTATGGACTTATGGCGATTATTATTAAAATATTTTGTTTGTGGATAATACAAATAAATAATCTTTCTGTGCAATATAAAAAACTATTATTTGGAAAACTTGACGACTGATCACTTTCTAAAGTCAATTACTTTTCCATCAAAATTTTGAAAATCGTGGTAGCTATTACTGGATCTTGGTGAAACAACTAAAAGTTGCAGACGAGCTCCTTAAGCAGTTACCAAGAAGCGGAGACATAGAGTATCAAGTGACTTCTAATCGATAAAAAAAAATTCGTTTTAAGTGATAACCAGCTGAATACTAAGAATAATAGTTCTGTGACACATCCGATGAATTTTTGGAGCACGTCTCTGACGACTGTAGATCCCCATGTCTTGAAGCAATACATTTATTGCAGAATAAGCAGCCTACTGCACAAAATATCCTTTTGTTCGAGGTGCAGAATTGGCACCAAACGATAATAAACGATAAACGTATTTAATCCCACAATTAATATCTTTCAAATAACTAAACGCTATTAAAAATGTTAACTGAAATGTGAATATGTTGATTTCGAGTCCAGTATCTAAAATGTATAATACTTGCTGAATTACTTACAAATGAAACGGACGGACTGATGGATATGTATAATATTGGATATAATAATATATTATTTACAAAATATCAAAAAACAAAATTCAAAGAAAAAATACAAAAATTGTTAAAAATAATCATAAACATTAAACAATCAAGAAATAAACAAACATCTTCACAACATTTCAACACAAAATATTGCAAAAAAGTTTAACAGGAATTTCGCAAACACTTTGGTTTCCAATTTTATTACCAGACAATCCACCAACGTCCATCTTTTTCAAGTTCTTGGCTTCCAAGATGACAACGGTTAGCTTTCCAGCGGTCGGTACATAACGCAATGAAAAGCAGATATCGCCAAGCTTTTCCTAAAATTAAGAAAAAAAAAAAAACAAAAGAAAAGAAAAGAAAAAAGGAATTTAGAAATATATTTGGTAACTTTACGTTTAGTTTACGTTTACTTGCAGTTAAATTAACACATATTATTATAGTATATAAGTATATTGTTAGCATTTAATTGTAACATTGATACTACAATCATATTTTAGGGGTTTCAAACTCGTAAAATAAACAGTTTACAATATTTCACAAATTACCGTCAGCTTGTTTGTGAAATATATTAAAATGTTTATTTTTAAATAGATGACACAAAAACTCTTAAGTATCTTTTTTAATTTAGAAAAGAATATCCTAAAGACATTTAAAACAATTTTGGCAGTTTTATAATAGAGTACATATGGATATCTAAATGGCAACATATATCAGCAGAAACTGTACTAGCATTTGATATAATGACTTAAATTTGAAATAACTAAAGCCGATATGTATAAAATCGTTTAAGTCAGTTGTATTTGATAATGTCACTGGCGAAATTGTTTAAGATTTTGGTCGACCCATAGGCCACAAGTTCCGCATACTAGTCGACTAGTACTAGTTAGCTACTGCATGGTCAATTAATTGTTCGTCTTAAATTTCGTTTTCAAAGAGAATTTGGGCCTCATATAATCGCTAGTGATATTAAATATTGCTATTATTATAAACAGCGATTGTCGGATCGATAACTAGGGAACCACTATTGGCTTCAAAAACTAGGAGAAGATTTGACAGAACTAAGTTTGTATGTATAGTTTTGCCACAAAGAAAGAGAGGGAGAGAGAGAGATGGAGAGAAATCCATCAGTGCCTACAGATATCGCCTACAGGTAGTGTATGGCATCAGAAAGCAATAGTATATTTTCAGTTTTGCGATCAACCACTTTCCATTCCGTTTGATTAATCGTTTCATCATATCTCGATTATTTGGAAGTGGATTAGTATTTTTTAACTTAACTAAAATAAATACCAAATGGTTTGAATTACTACATAAAATGTAAAATGTATTTATAATTATTTTACGGATAGGAACTCCCTTCAATATAAATTATTTTAGATCCCATTTAATAAAACTAATAGTTATAAATTCTTTGGCACATACATTTTG
The DNA here is from genome assembly GCA_963662145.1 of Sturmia bella. NCBI lineage: Eukaryota > Metazoa > Arthropoda > Insecta > Diptera > Tachinidae > Sturmia > Sturmia bella. The sequence goes on along the minus strand of OY759171.1, from coordinate 4,492,723 downwards.
AGCCATGAAGTTATACAGACTTCTACATGCAGGCTGTAATTCAGTTTTGACTTGATGCTAATTTATAGGAAGATACATTTTGAAATAATTTTGCTATGGAAAGCCCCATTTCATTCAAACAAATGGGTTCTTTACTTTTAGAAGATAAATTGTGCAGCGAAGCTATGTTAATCTCTTTTTAGTTATAATTTTTGCATATTCTTGTAGTACTGTATTGCCAAAGGTGTGCTTTCATAAAAATCCAACTCTGGCGAATAGAGCAGCAATATTTTTTAAGTAGTGCATGAAATTTTTTTTAGAAAATGTGTAAGCTCCTACTTATTTTGTTTTGTTAATTTTTAAATCGCTCAACAAATCAAAGCCGACTTCATTCACCACGTACAGGCTGTTGCCTTAAAAAACCGTAATATAAAATTGCCTTTGGGTAGTAAATAAATATGTTGCTCTAAAAAATTACAGAAAAATATCACTGCCACCACACACCAATGGGATTCTTACGAAAATAAACTTGTTTTAAAAGACTATTAAATGTACAGGTATTGTGGACTGAGAAATACTTCTAGTCATTTAATTCAAAACCCAGAATCTAATATTACATATCCTCTATTTGTGAACACCTTCGATGAACAACGATTAAGGGAACATTAAAGTTTAGCAGTCGGGAATTTAATAACTAACACATTATTATTGTTAGTTATTACAACAACAATGACAACATTGATATAAATATTTAAAAATTAAAATAAACACAAACAAACAGAGTACATTTCAAATTGTTATATAATTTTGTTTAAGTAGAAACAAAAAATAATACACAATTATAAATGATTAATTGTCGTTCAATAACATAAATTAATATGTACTTTAACACAAACACTTATAAATATTAATATTCAATTATAGTATTTTTAATAATACTGTAAATCCGAGAGCTTCGATTTGGTCAAAATTAAAAAGTAATAATTATAAAAACTAAATCAAAAATGAAATATTTGTTTCTGTGTAGAAAAGTTTTGAAGTTTTACCATCCACATTAAGACTTACTGTTGAAGTAATTAAAAAATTGTTACAAAACACCCAGCTCAAAATCTTGTTCAACCAATTTTCATAATCTTTTCCAATGTTTTGTTTTAGTGTAGAACTGCTATATTTTTCTTTTTGTCTTATGGTAAACAAATTTTGGGAAAAAGTTTTGCCCAACATTTTCATGAAATTATAAGGTAATGATTTTTAAAGTAAATGGGAGGTATTTTCTTTTGAGCTATATTAAAAAAATGGTTTGAAAAAGAGTAGCAAACATTTGAAAAAGTGGTAAGTTCTTTAAAGTTAAGATTTTACATGAGAGAAAAAAAAATAGAAGACGGAAATAAATTGAAATAAATTTATAAACTCTTGGCAGTTATTTTTTCACAAAATGTTTGATTAAAATTTTGATTACAAGTGAACACAAATAAGTAGCCAATTATATAACTTTTTGTTTGGTTGATATAAGTATTTTATTTTGAGCATTACCAAGAATTTAAAATCATTTTATATTGCTTTTTAGGAAAAACTGTAGCTACTGTAATAAAATGTAATAAATATTTATTCACAACTTACCCCACTGTATGAGTACAAACTGTTTGTGTTATGTCAATGTTAAAAAATAAAATTATTATGACAAAAATTAATACGAAACGAAAGTTATTTGTTTTTAATTAAAAGGAAGTTTTAAATACATATATCGAAGCTCCTTTTACAATACAGCTTTAGATTGAGGCGAAATAATATGTAAGAAAACATCAAATTGTTCAAATTAGTTTTCAAAAACAAATATTTTAGCTTAACATTTAAAATAATAATTAAATAAAATATATAAAATTTACGACACATACATACATACATGTGTATATTAAAAATAATTTATGAAGCGTTTACATTACCGAGTATTAAGAAAAAAAAAAAATAAGGTTTTCATTTGCTGCTGAATTTTCAAATTAAACAAAGTAGTTGAAACAATCTCTTGAGAGCCGTCCGAAAGTCGTAGACCTTTGTTTAACGAACATATCAACAGTTCTTGCTGCTCCATTTATTTTTTGATATTTGTGTGTAGGAACTGTTGTCACTAAAATAAAGTGAGCGACTGAAGTCACTCTGGTATCTCTTTGGCTTAATTAATACTAAATACGCCTGGACACATTCCAGTAATATTACTGTTGGAGTGGGAAATTTAATGATATAAAAAATCACAGAAAGAGGCAAAGAGAGAGAGAGGGAGAGATCTGACACTACACATCTAGGTACCTGCTTGTTAAAAGCGAGAGCTCTGAGAGAGAAAGGCACCGAGATATGTATTGCAACTTGGATTATAAAACAAATTGCAGATATTTCTCTCTGGTTTTTGGGTAAATAATAAATATAATTGTACGAAGAGACCCATCAGAGGAAGGAACCACTGAAGGTGCTCACTTTCGAGATGGTTAATGTTATTTTATTACATATGCATATCTGACTGTTGTAATAGAGATGGGAAAGCTTCAGCTAAGTGTAATGTCATACAAATCCGAAGTGTGAACACTATAACAAGGCATATACACTTGAAAAACTTCAGAAACTAATTCATACCAAATGATTAGTGGGATGTACTCAAACACTGTGGCAGAATTTATTTCAAAATAACAACATCGCTGTGTCTCTTGTTCAATTTGAACCCATTTTACTATATATATATATATATATATATATATATATATATATATATAAGTGCACATAAACGCTTTTGAAAATAATACAATTGAACAAATCAAGCATTTTAAAATCATATATGTATCTTAAGCACATTGAATTTTAAATAAATTGGTTGTAATAAATAAAATAACTGAAATATTATTTTTACTCAAATTTTACAACATCAACTAATAATGGAATAAGATTTTGAAAATACATTTATGTAGTTTTCAATGCCAATTCTTTTTAACAACAGTTATAGAAGTAAAAATTGCTTCAAAAAACAACATAAAAGTTAAACACAAATAATATAATATAATGAAACTCTGAATTTGATTAATACTTACGTTTATTATTTGAAAAAAAGCATTTCAATCGCCACATCACACAGCATAGATTGACATTCGAATTATTGTACATTTTGGAGGGATGAATTTCGAATCGAATATTTTAGAAATTTGGTTGTGATTGATATGATTTAATTGAATTTTTGCATTTCAAAAATTTAAAGTTGAGTTATTTTGAGTATTTATAGCGATACATTACGAAATTAGAAAAAATATATGAAGATAATAAAAACGATTAAAAATTTATAATAATTAAGAGTGATAGATTTTGTTATAACATTTTTGGTTTCGAAATAATTTAAATTGCGAAAAATGTATAAACTAAAAGTTATTAAATTCTTTCAGATATATCGTATATAAAAAGTAAATGTTTTCTGAATTCTCTCATCTAAATATTGTTTGCAGAACGGTTTTTTAAAAAATCGTATGGCTTGACATGCATTATTTAAAAAAAATTTATTTGTTTTTTGAAAAATTCGAAAAATTTCTTCCAATTTCATTCTAACTAAAACAAAAAAAACACATTTTTTTTTTAATTATTTAATATACGTATGTATAGTTAGTATCTTTATAACATTCTCAGGCTTGAAAGCTTTTTAAAATTAAGTGAAATTTCTGTGAGTGTGTGTATGTGAGAAACTGAAATTCATTTTAAATGTGTGCATGTGTACGATTTTACTGTTTAGTATGTTGGGCTTTGTTGTTTATATTCAGGAGCAGCATGGTGGGTGGTATGTTGTTTGAGTTTGAATATAAACGAGTTTTGGGTGCTTGTTGAAATCTAGGTGTATGTTAAATATTTGATGTGATTGTGGTGGAGTGTTGACTTTTAAAGGGGAATTCTTTAATATTATTATGGTGCAATAACAATTTTTAACTACTTGAAGTTTAATAAATGTCTGGAAAAACGCAGTTGTATTTCAAAAGTGCAAAGAGACAGAGGAAAGATAAAAACATAATAAGTAATGAAATAAATATTACATTAGAAATAATTTACAAAAAATTTTAGCATTATTATAAAAATGTCAGTAGAATTAAACCCAGCCAAGTTATTTATGGAAACTACTTTTGAATGGGCAGTAAATAACAGCCAGTTAATTAAAAAAATTTTGTAATTTGTTCTGAAATGTACATGCTTCCAATTCTTGCAGATGGAAATCTTCATGCAGTTACGAAATTTCAATTTAATTACTTTAATTTAAAATCAAAGCAAGTTAGAGAAATAATGATTTTGTTTATATTTAATCTTAATGATTTATTTTCCTTTACTGACATTTTATTAGCATTTGTCTTATACTGTCACTGACTAATATTGTAGCAAAAATTTCTGTTCAAGGTTTAAATAAAAATAAAGAAATATGAACGCCATTTAAAGTATATCTGAAGTTTTGAGCACTGAAACATAAAAAAATATACAAAATTAATTTTGATCCACGAAATGTTGGCGGCATATGAGTGAGTGGCAAAAAAGAGAAAATAGTAACAGTTTTTGTTTTTAATCTTAAGAAATTTTGGCAAAAACTTGTAATCGGGGGCTGATTATCATAGTCATATAACACCATGTCCTTATCAAAAATAAAGTGACAATTTCGTCACAGTGATCATTTTTGGGACTAGTTTAATACTTATCTGAGGGTATAGTTTCCAATTATTTGTCACCTTTATGACTTATGCGACTGGCAGAGTCACAGTCACAAACAAGTGAAATGACTATGAGAACAAGGCCTGTAACAGGACACTGAATTACTGTCAATGAAAATTCTAAGAACATAGAAATTGGTAAATCAATTGCACCCAGCAATGTTGCCAAATATTTTAGCTAAAGAATGCTGTCAGTAACACGCTTTGCTACATTACGGTTACTGTCTTGCCTCTATTTTAAAATAAAGAAACTTGTAGCCCCTTGTGTGTGTCAAAAATATTAAAAAATTTTAGATCCGTATGTATAAATCAGTAAAAAATAGTATATGAGCTACGTGACGGCGCAGTTGCATTTTACTTTTAGTGCACTGTGGCTTGGTAGCCTAAAATTAGTGGTAAGAACATTGATCGTGGGTCGGCATTTCATTTGCAATTAAATGAGTTTATAAAGCGTTTTAGAAGCTAAAACGTGACAACGTACCACAAGTTGAGTCAGAAACTCGACTTTCACGGATTCTTAATACTATTAATGTAATATAGAACTGAACTGATATATTAAAAAATTAAATACTTTTAAAATGCAACTAAATTACAGAACTTTTAACTACAATATTAGTGACGCTGCGTATATTAAAAGGCAAAAAACAAAACAAAATTTCTAGTTAATTTCAAAGTTAAAGACGAAATTGATAAGAAAAAGTATAGATATGCCATAAAGTTGTTGGTTTAGGGTTTTAAGAAAGAGTTTAGTAGACTTGATATATGTAAATTGGTTGGTAATTGTTTCATTGCATATGCAGAAATGTGGTCAAGATAATAATCAAATGTTCTTTCAAACAAATAAAAGTTAAATTAAATTATAGTGAATATTGATTATGAAGGGTAAGTTAAAACATGTTTAGTTTTGTACAATATTTTGTTTATTATTGTTGTTGTAATTACCTTCTAAAAAGGTTGAAAAATCAAAGGAGTTTTATGGGGGAAAGGAAATTAAGAATCAGAAAAGAAATAAGATTTGAGATAGAATTATTTGTATTGCATTTTTGTTTGTCTGTCTGGTTTAAAGAAAAGATTTTTGAATTAAAAATAAGATAGTAGATAAATCAAAGAAAAAGAAAAAACTGAAATTGGAAATAAAAATTAACTTGAAAACAAAACAGTTGTGGTTTTTATAGTAAAAATATTTTTTGTTATTGTTGTTGTTGCTGTAGTTTGAAATTCCATTGAATTTGTTGTGAAATTGTTTCTAAGGAAAAAATACGTTTTTGTTTCTCTTTTTTTCTTCTTCTCCTCCACATAGAGTAGAGTTAAATAGTTTCTTTGGAATAACTGTAGCATTTTGAACTGGGTGTGTAAAGTTTTCATCATTTTATACATGTTTCTGTTATTGAGTTGATATAAAAAACGTATGTTTAGTATTAACTGGATTTCAACATTTTTTATTGGGGTGGCATTTTTTTGTCATTGTGTACTTTGACGCTTTTCGAGTTGGTATATGTTGTGTGATACTACCTAGCCAGATAGTGCACCAAGCTCCACATGGATGATTGGCATTGATGATTGGATACATCAATGCAACATTTTCTCCACGGTGGGAATCGTATAATACTAGAGAAATTTGTGTACTCAATAATGGAAAAGTTTTATTCAACAATAATTTGTCTAGGAACCTTACAGGATTGAAAGGATGTAATATATGGTATACCAAAACTTCTAAAAGAAAACAATGACCATATTGCCATTAGTTTTGTATTTTGCAGTGCCTACTTGTCTAGTTTAGTCTCGATAATTCTTGTATATTGACTATACTATCTTAATGAAGTGAAAGTTGGACATCCAGAAACTACTTGCAAAGCAAAAAATAAGCTGTTGAATACGTGCTGATATTGAAACTACTCCCCGCTGAAAGTGGAATATTCAATGCACCAGCTCAATTCCTACGGAGGAAATTTGGCCTAATATACACTTAATAAATTCTAATAGTTAATCTCTACGATTTTGTTCAAGGAAACTGACAAAAGAAATGTGAATGCCTTGATTTTATGTATTTTACTTATTGATAAGGAATCCTCATAGAAAAATCTTTGTTTTCTTCACGTAAGAACGTTTTACAGAGAAATCTTATTGTTTATATTAAGTAGTTTTGGCCTGTACCCACAAACAATGCCCTAAAATATAGTACTTTTAGTTTTTTTTTACCCTACATTGTCATCTAAAGTCTAAGTTATACCTTGTATTTGATTGGACGCCAAATTCAAAAGTTAGTAAGCATTCTGATATCTCAACTAATTTCTTTAATAAGCAAATTTCTTATATTAGGAAATTTCAGGAAATTCTTTCAATCAGCTAAGTTTTTCTTTGCTTGCCACCATGAATGTCAAAATGCTTATGTGTCTGTTAACAAAATACCTTTACTTTAAAGGACTATTGGTAATATTTTCTACAGATTAGAGTAGATATATTCTTTTTTAATTATATTTTATATATTTACTTGAGCTTAAGGTCTTTTAGAATTTGAGTAATTATTTTTGACAAAAATAATTACTCAAATTCTAAAAGACCTTAAGCTCAAATAAATATATAAAATATAAGAAAAAAAGGGGTAAAAATAACTAAATATTAAAAATATTTTTTTTTTAATTCATAGTTCCAAGTAAGAGGCGCTCGAATTTCCAGTGAATTCATATGTACACAACTGAATGCCACCCCGGTGCTTTTCTGTACTTTTTTTTCTTCTAATTTAAAATATGCACACTAAACATTCACACATTCAAAAAACCCTTTTCTGAAAAAAACTTTGATTTTGTTAAAATTAAAAATAAATCACAATATTTTGTAATAGCTTTCATATCGTTTTGAGTTTCGTTACATGTTTAAAATTATTGTAAAGCAAGCTTGCTAAAAATATTCCGCTTACCTGACCGCCTTCACCTTCTACGCTGACCAAATCACGCCACTCTTCGATTGTTTGCGCCAAATCGATTGTGCATAGGGGTACCTTGACCTCACCAATTTGATCGTGCTTTGAGAAACGATCAAAATCAAATATGGCAAATACTAAAGTCTTGTTCATGGCATCAGCATAGGGTAAACTCTTTGTTTCACATAAGAAAATAAATGGTTTATTAGTAATTTTACTTTAAATGTGGGAACAACTAATAAAATAAATGTTTTATATTGTTTACCTTAAATGTAAATGTTTCATTAAAAACTGGACTAAGTGTCTTACGATGCACTTTTGTTTCGAATTTCTTTTTCTTATCTGGCAACAGATAAACTTTGACGTACGGATCTGAGGTACCACCCATATCTAGAGCTGGCAACTCTTCAGCTTGTATAACAGTTACGGCTAAACTGTTTGAATTAAAATCATATTCAAGCTGTTTGATAATAAGAAATGAAAAAAGATATTTGGAGGGAAAAACATATTTAAGAAAGCAAGAAATATTTTTGGCATCCATTTGTGTAGTAATTTTCCGAGAAAGACATTTTGAAAAAGAATGAAATAAAAATTTTATATATTAGTATTCTGTCATAGCTATGTATTAGTTTCATAGATTTATGTAGGTATGTATGTTCAGTATGTGTTTTATGTTTATATGCATGAATATTACGCTTGAATAATGTTTACTCTATATTTGAAAAATTTATGATTATCGGAAACTAAAAGCGGAATAGCTCAAAACATTTGTGTGTCATATACCACGTTTGTGCACAGCCTAATTGTAAATAACTTGCAAAATTTCTTTGCAATTGTGTCATATAGTGCAGAATATTTTCATTTATAAACAAATGTATGCGTGAACATTGTACACCATATTTATAAATAACTTTTTATACAACATGTATTTAGTTTACAAAGCTAGCTAATTGCATATACAAATTTTATTTGCGCTTATATCACAAACTTATCTATTTGTGATATTTTTATTTGCGAATAAGACGCACGTGCAAACGTTACAATATACAGCATAAACGATTTGAGAATTTGAAAACTGGCCACTTCACACAGTGTTAAAGTTAAAGCCATTTAAGTGGCTTAGAAGCTCTTTGCTTGCTTGCAGAAATAGCCAGAGCTTTCGGCAAGAGTCAAACCTGCAATCTTGGGGTTGATGGCAGACCATTCTTCTAATTGAAAGAATTATATATTAGAATGAGTGCAGTGCTCTTGCTAGCAGCACAAAAAAAGTTTAAGCTAAATAAAATTTTCTCCTCACGACACGGCTCTTGTTCTGAATAGGCCTCAAAATAACGTTTGTATTATAGTAAATCTCGACGGAATGTTTCAGCATACGTAAATGTTGCAACTATATAAATTAGTAAAAAATTACACTCCAAGTCAATAGGCGGAAAAGAAGTACCTTAAATTTTGAGGAGTGAATTTTGGCTTACAATTTACAGTTTTTGAACTAAGGCAAATTTAATAGCTTGTCCATAAAACATTCTAAAAGATAACGTAACAATAGTCAGTGAGAAAGTCCACAGTATATCATTAACACAAAAATATACCGGATGAAGTCCGCTTCGGAGCTTTAATCAAATGACCAACTTATTAGCAATATCTTAGAAATTGAAAGAACAATTGACTTCTCCACACCTGGGGTAGTCTATATCTCTGCAAAAGCTTTAACTTCATTGAAGTCAATAAGTTGATGTGTAGCACCTCAACGATTTTAGAATATTCTCTCCAGTCACAAACATTTTGACAAATCACTACTAAAGAGGCCTCTTTAAGGCCCAAGTGAAGGAAATATGAGTAATGGTTTTTATGCTTAATTTGTAATTTTGAAATCTAATTCAGTTAATGTGGTGGTGCACTTAATCTCAATGAAAGACTAATTGTCTCTGTGTGTATATCCTGAGACAGATGTATGCATGTATGAGTGTGCCATGGTATTATTGATATTTTAATCAAAACATCCTTGTATATTTCATCCCTTATGTTACCCTTTCGTTATTGTAATGTACCATTTTCATATTCATAAATTGGTATGTTTGCAAAAAATGTTTGTTATTATAAGCGAGTGGAATATTTTTTATAATTTCTTGTTTGTTATTATTCATCACAGTATTCATTAAGATATTGTCTTTAAAATGTGGCAAAGGGGTCATTTCTTGTTCTCAACAAAGCGCTTCAACTATTTACATACCTTGAAATTCAGTCTGCCTAATTTTTGTTCACTCTCTTTATCCTCTTCGCCACCCTCTTCAGCGTTATCGGTGAGTTCCTCCATATCAGGCTGAACCTATGACATACCAGAACCCAATAACTATTAAGATTAAATAGCGCATTTGATACTTACTTTTTCTTTATACGCTGATCCTAATAATTGTACTGATTTCATATCAACACCTTTCTTACCCTTACCATCTTTGGTTCGTCGTTTCTTTAAGAATCTTCGTACACAAAAGAATATGATGCCAAATACAACCAGGAATACCAATATAATAATGGCCACCACACCCCATGTGGGTATGCCGGTTTTATCAGCGATTGCAATGGTAACACGTTCACCAGCATGTTCAACTTTTTGTAACACTGACGTCTTGGTGGTAGTCTCTTCTGTGGCGGCCATCCAAAATAACGAAACGTTAAAATATTTAAATATATGCAGGGCTGTGGAGCGTGTAACAAACCTGGTTCTCCTTCTGTTGTGCCTAGTGAGGGAGCTGTCGTTTTTATTTCTTCTGCGCTGGGCATGATCTTTTGATTTTCAACAACTTGATGGTGTTCGTTTTCCCGAAATACTGAATGTTGTGTGGCTTCTTCGGCTTTTTGGTCTGCTGTTTCTAGTTCCGGTGTGGCTGATTCTACTTCAGGCGCCGGTTTTGCCTCATCGACTGTCACTTCGTTTGGTGGCATGATGGTCGTTTACTGTGTACATATAAAGTATTTTATAAATATTAAACTGTGTTCTTATTACAAAGATTAATATTATCTTTTGGAGCTTAATTTTGGAAGTAATGTTCTTATGTATCAGCATTTTATTTTATTGGGCTTAATTGGAATTAAAAGCAAATATGTTGTCGTATTCCGCTTTCTCTTTATTTGTTAAGAACGCGTTAAAATAAAACAATTTTTAACATGGCTGTTGCAACATACTATTATATAAATAAATCTTAAGCTTCAATGAATATATTCTTGTACGAATTTTATAATTGATTGTTTCTAGAAATATAATTTACTCAACGTTGCAATCAATTTCAAAGAACTGGTGCTTGGCTCTGCTTGCTGACTAAAGTTTAAATGGTAAATTTTCTTCGCTTAAATGTAGTTTGAGTATTCACTGGTTTAAAGGCTTACTAGACATTACTTGTAATATAGAATTTTATCTTGTTGAAGTACTCGTTTTAATTTTTGGAATCACGCCATGATAAAACTATCCTACACTGTTAGTTTTTGACTATTTTAAATTTTATTGGGACTTATAACACATATTTCTTATAAGCACTTTGTTAGCTTAATATTTAAATGAAATCGCTTGAAAGGCCATTCTCAAATAGATGCATTTGTCCTGTCTACCATCTTTGTTTTCTTCATTTATGAAAAATCTGCAACTTTTACAAACTATTTTAAATATAAGTTTATTTATTTTCTGCCTTAGTTTTTATCTACCAAGAACATATGTATGTGTGCAAAGGAGGTGATAGAAGTAAGAGTTCTGGGCATTTATATTTATATGTTTATGTAGTAGTTTTATGCTTATAATTTACTTTATTTTTATTTTTATACACGAATGGCTTACTTAAATTGTTGTTTTTATTATTGTGTTTATGAGTTTTTAAAATTTTATGAAAAAAAAAACAAAAACGTATCTACACACTAGGCTGGGTCGATTTGTATGGCCAAACATTTTCCAATTGTTTTTTGAATTGAGGATAAAAAGCTTTTTATTATTATCATTCGGGGCTGATTGTGCTTCTGTTACGATTTACAATTCCATTTATTATGTTACGATTCCATATAAGGTTGCACAGTTTTCTTCGGCTTTATTTAGAAAGACGACATTAATATTGTCATACTGGCCCAGTTGGCTTATGAAATAGCTAGGGACTTCATCGAAAACAAAAAGCATTAGGCAAACATGTGTAACAAAGTGATAATAGAAAATAATTGAATGAGTAATGGGAAAAATATGCAATGTAGTAGAAAAACCTACAGGCATAAAAAGGAATTCATATTTCTATTACTCCAGGAACCTTTTTTTATCGACTTTTTGTCTTAACCGCAATTTTTTCAGAAAAAAACTTTAGAAAGTAAAACTTTTTTAAGGAGTAATATTATTTCCACTTCAAATAAAACTCATTTGTTCATATTCTTTGCAAGCCTCTTTTCTTGTTGAGTTTACTTAAAGCAAAACCCTGTATGCCAGTTATTTATTTAACTTAATAAGCCAAAGTTTTCTTGAAATTTTCTGTTAAAGATTTAAGCGTAGGATGCCAAATTTCAATTTAAAAGCAAGCAATTCCTTTATCTAGTTTGCTTGAGTTGAAAAAAATGTCCAGTACAGGCTTTGCTAAACTATCTAGGTACTGATACATATTTCTATTGTATCCTTATTATAAATTATTCATGGACATTGTATATGAATTACTGCTATGATGTGGAATGCATGATAAGATAGTTTTGTTAGTAATTTAGATACTATTGATAACGAAAACAAAAAATTTGCTCAATGAATTTGCCATTCATTTCTAGATAAAGATAATAAATATTAATTATGAATTCTGAGAGAGGGTTTTGTTATAATATTTATGAATGTACAGTTAATTTTAGATTGAGTAAAGGAATGTGGAGTATTTGTACGGTATTAAGCATTTGGCCCAACCTCTCATATATATTTTTAGCAACTCAATCAATCATAAAGATTACAATTGCAGCATTCATGAAATGAGTCATCTACACAAACAATTACGAGTATATTTTATTAATAAACTGAGAGTTGAGTATGCTGCTTTTTATAAGTTAAAAATACATTTCTTCTTGTTTATAATCGTATTCATAATATGCAAATCAGTTTTTCAAGACTTGGCATAATCGAATTTATATGTGAAAACAATAAGGTCTCATTTTAACTGAGGACATATTTTGTGTGTAAACAACTAACAGCTTGTTTTTTGATGTATGCATATGATGTACAGTTTCTTATTTTAAACCATAATCAAAACAGAAATGACTTCAGGAATACTAGAAATATTAAATTTCATACATTTACATTTTTCTTTAACATCAATTTAAACCATTTGAAGTTCTTTCCTATAGGAAAGATGACAAAATTGCCAATTTTCAACAAGAGTTTTACTCTCTTGCAAGACAACATGTACGTATGAGTAATTTAAAATAAGTAGCTGTTGAAACAAAATATAAAGTATACGTACTACCATACCTAAACTTATAACCAGCATGTAAACATACACAGATGCCACATAATTTTGGGCAAAACTCGTCCAAATTTGAGGAGGAAATCTTGAAAACCATCCAACCGGCTTACTAAAATCGCCACAATAACTTCATAATGAAAAAACGCTGCTTTGTAAAATATAATTTTTTTCATTGGGAAAAATATAGAAATTTTAAGTACACATTCCTTATTGGTTAAACAAAAATTCATGACCAAGGAAATTAGTGGCGTTATTAGCCTGTTTAGCACTACACTTAACACTAATTACTTAAGTTATTTAATGACGCACCAGTAAACGTTTTTTGCGTTACTTAGCTCGACATTTGGCAGCCATAAATAAAGGTTATTTTACCGGGCTCTTAATATTTTAATAGTATTTTGTTAATTTAAATGAAGGTATAAGTGTAACAGATATTGTTTAATAAACTATAAAAAGTATCTTTAAGACACAAGGAATACATATTACTTCGGTTTTAGTGCATGAATGTCCATAAAAATGGATAAAGTCACTGTAATAATTATTATTTTAAAATACAATCAGCTTGTGGGATGGCACAAGAAATTGCAGTAGCACCATGTGCCATCTAGTAGACGCCAGTTGTACTCATTCAATATGACAAATTCCATTTGCTTTTCAAATTTAAAAGAATACACGAAGGGGAAAAATTGAACTGAAGAGAAAATAAATAAAATCACTGAAGTAATACGCCATTGAGTTGGCAAAAGCTTTATGTCATTTATTATTTTATTCGTTCATTAATTCACTTGTGTATGACAATTTTATTTTCCATTGCAATTGCTGATGCTCCGGTGGTAAAGTTTTTATTTCTCTACGTTTTCCTCAGCAACCTTGACTTGTATGGGTTTTTAAGTTATAGAAAAGCAGCCCGAACAAATTAAAATTCTAAATAGTTTTTTTCTTCTTATTTATATCACGCACTATTCATTTGCTGGCTCATTAACTAAGTGTTCAATTTGAACGAATCTAGTTTATTCCATTTATAATGCACACAATTTTTTTTTAAACAAAACTTGTTTTGAAATAATTTGCTAGAACTTTTATAGGTCATTTTTGCTAGAGCATACAAGACGAGTGGTACATTTTCTTTTTTAAGTTCAAAAGTTTATACTCTTTTCTGTAATCGCCAGTTACATTCATGCTGACAAATGATTCATAACATTTTTGAAATGAGTTGGTTTGTACACGAACAGAGCTATTGCCAGAGTACAAATTAGAAAATTTCTTGAAAAAGAAAAGAAGAAAAGCAAAACAAATATTTTTAATCGGATTTACGTCACCACTTACACTACTTTACAAAACACAAAAACTAATGACTTGAAAAATGAAATAGAATTGGAGTTAGTATTTACATCTGTTAAAAACTAAAGCGAAATATTACAAATTTCAAATAAAAGAAAAATATTTAAACAAACGAAAGAAGTAATTTTGTAAATCGGTTTGGTATATGTTATTAAGACAAGGAGGTATTTTGAGACCTAAGATAGCAAATTTTTTGAAAAATATTATTTTTTTTTTATTCAATTCCTTTTAAATGGCTTAACCCAAAATTTTCTATATTGTTGATTTTAAAGAAGAAAAAGTACAAAATTTTCAATTACTTATATTGGTAAACCTAGTCACAGATCGTGATTCAAAATAGAAAGTATTTTACATCCTTATGGCACTTCGAGAAAGATATTGAAAAGATAATAACAAAAAATTAATTGAAACGGTCGAAGCAAGTAATTTTTTTATATCAGTTGTTAACTATATGGTTTTAGAGCAAAGAAGTATTTTAAGCGGAGGTGTTAAGGAAATTTAATTTTGAAAATTAGCACAGCAACATAATTGTTGTATATTTCTGGGGAGGAGTTTGTTGCATATGACAAATCTCTTTTGAAAATATTCTTAAAAAACGCCTTCATCCATTTTACATACTTTTTAACAGCAATGAACTAAATGTCTGAAATTCCATATATAATATATGTATGAATATTCAGTTTAAGTTTCTTTGTGAATTCCATGCTGGCATGCGGAAATTTTCATTAGAAATTTAGCACGGCAAAATTGCGTAAGTTTCTTACACACGTTTCAGATGGGTACGTGAATTTTATGAAGACCTCCATTTTGGTCTTAAAATAGTACTTTTTTTTATTATAAGGATTTGTATTTTTAGTTTTCTGTAGTTTTTTTATTAGACACAAGTCAAGTTTTCTGAATTATTGCTTTCAATCTATATAAAATTTCAACTTTACTGGGTTTCTTTAAAAAATTTTTTATGACTACAAACTTTTTTCCAAAATATTTTTATCAATTCTGAGGAGAATTGAATTAAAGACCGGTAGTAGTAATTAACAAAAGACTCAATCTTAATTTCTAAAGTGCTTGTGATTAAAATCTTTTGCAGAATAGATAAAGAATTGCAGCTAGGGTACGAATGGCTGCTTCTAAGTCACAACGTTTCTCATCAGCACACATGCTCATGGTCATGATGCAGTATTTTTTTTTAGCACTGTTCCATTTATATACATACATAATTTTTTGTAAGCATACAATAAATACAATGATTTAATTTGTCTTTTGTTTTGATCTTTCTTGTATGTGGGTAATTAAAATTAAGTAGATGAAAGACAAAAGTCTAGAAGGTAGCACAAAACATTTGCCAGCACTAAAGTGTTCTTTTTAAGAAAAACACACGTTATTTCGAAGTATTATGATAATGTTTCAAAGTCTTTTAAATTGCTGCTGTACATGGTGGAGACATGTTTCAATTGACAGTGTATTTCTGAATATGGGACTTTATTTTTAGGAAGTACAAGAAAAGACAGAACAAAGCTTTAAAAATCATTTATTTTTTGGGGTCCTAAAGAAGTTATACATAATTTGAAACTAATTACGTTATTTACAGCTGTATTTCAATTGTGAAACATAAAGTTCAAGTTCATTTTAATTCACCTCAGTTAAATAAAATATTTTTCATCGTTGCTTCGATTATTCTTGAAGAAGTTTACATTTTTCCTGATATCATTTTAGAACACAAAAAAATCCTTAAATAGTCGAAATGAAAACCATAATTAAATATTTTTTTTTGTCTGTGAAAACCGTTAATAAATTAAAGAAAGAAAACTTTCTAGAATAATAAGAACATACAATTTTAACATTTTGCTTCTTCACACACAATTTTACATCTTTGAACAAGAAAACAATTTAATCTTAACATTTTGCAAAGTCAGACAACCGCAGTGTAATGCTTGTAATACAATAAAGAAACTAACAGCCTGAAAATAAGAGAAAAACTTTGTAATTGTGTCAATTGTTCAACGCATTTTGTGTGTAATTCTGTTTTTTTTTGCTTTTTCTCAACTGATTTCATAAACACATAAATAAGTTAAATGATGCTTAAAACTGCAATTTGAAAAAAAAAAACTTGTATAAATCATAATTGCGTGAACAAGTATTAAAGTTTGTCTTGTGCCACTCCTGTTGGGTTGCAACAGAAACACACAATTTGGCATGCACGTTGTTCAGCATTTAGTATCAACCTAAATAAAGGCAAACAATATCACAGTTGTTTTTTTATTTATTTATTTATTTTTCTCTTGCAATAAGAACTGAAGCACTTCTCTATAGTCCAGAAATAAATGCTTTTAATTTAATGACTGCACACAAAGCATAGAAAAAGCATACAATTCTCTAATAAATGTGTCACTTGGCAACATTAAGACAATTTGAAAAAGTTGGTTGTAGCCATTTTCTTCTTCCATGTGTGTGTGTGTGTCTGTATGTACAACAGGACACCAACATTTTTATATGGTGTATTGGACGTTTTTGACAAATGTTAGCTATCTCTCTAGTTCATCTGGCAGAAAAGAACTGCACACTTACAACGCACACACACATACACAGACTCCAGCATATTTGTTTTACACTAGTGTTTTGAGTGCGAGTGAGTTTTCCTTTTCTGTAAATAATACACTAGTTGGCCTGTTAAATAAATTATATCCACTACATGGAATATGTGTTACCTGAATGTTGGTACAAAGGCTGGCTGGTTGGCTGGATGGCTGTCGCTTATGCATGCATATGAACGTGTGTGATTTGTATACATATACTTTTTTTTGAGTATATATATATACTTTTCATTAAAAGAATACCAGCTACAACAAAATTTACGTATAATTTTCAATGTAGACAAGAAGTCTCCGGCATACTTTCAATTAGAATATATTGTGATACACAAAAGTAAAAAACAAAAATATATGAATGGGTGTACTTGTATGTACAGATATAAATACGTGTGTATGTAAAACGCAAAATGCCATCGCATGAAGAAATACTCTTTGTAAAAGCAAATACGTGTTTAGTTTTTTTTTAATCACTATAAGTGAATAAATAAAATTTACATTGAAAAAGCTGCAGCTGCTCGTCTTCTTTGAAAAAATAAAACAAAAAACCTTTTTAGATACAAATTTCATTCGGGCTTACAAACATTAAACAAAACCAGCCATTTATGTTTTGTTCATCATACAATGCATTGCGACAAGTTATAACTCACTTTTCTAAATAGAAGTTCGTGACAAATTCTGCGTAAATAATATGGATTTTTATCAAAGAAAATTTCTTTCAGCTACAAAAGTAAAAAGCACTTGCTTAGTCTTTTTGACTTAACGAATTAGAGCCTGTAGTTATAACTTGTCGATAGCAAAAGGAACGATTTTATAAGCCTCATTTCGCAATTGAAAAATTAATATTTTTAAAATCAAAAGGTTTTTCTTTTGTTGCAAAAAGCTGTCAGTAAGTTGTAAAAATTAGCCTAAAACTATTATATCCAGTAATTTTTTTTACATATTGCCTCAAAAATGATTTATGGTGATTGTAAGCTGTTAGTCCAGAATAAAACTGCAAATGTGGTTATATAATTAAATAGACACGTATTTGCGAATTATTCTCCTTACTTGTGAGATGGATAAAAGCCATCCGAAAGCAAAAGTGTAACTGAAAGTACGAGATATGATTAAATATAGAAATTATAATAAAAATAGAAATTATGCCAAAAATGTGTGCTTTGAAACAGTAAGTTGCACCCCAACTAAAGTTGCCCTTGTGTAAAGTCACAGAAATGTTCTAATTTTTTAAATTTCGGTGATGAGAATATTTATAAATGCAGAATTGATTTTGTTTTTGGATATTACCTTGTTAAAAAGTTATTTTCATTGAGATATACTTTTTTGAAACCTCCTTTCATGAGACAGTACTTTTCAGAAGATACTTTTTTCCAAAAGTACTTTTTTAAAGGTAATTGTGTCTTAAAGATATTTTTTAAAAATAATTGTTCTCAAAGGTACCTCACAAGAGATAGTTTGAGATAATTTGTACTTTTTCATAAAATATATTTCAGAGGTACTTTTTTAAAAGTTGTTTATCTAAAAGGAATATTTTTAAAAATTACTACATATTCTCTAAAATATTTTTTAAAAGGAGGTTAGTTACTTTTTTACAACGTATTTTAAAAAAATATTTTTGTATTTCACTTTTTCAAAAGATACTTCCTTAAATGTACCTTGTTAGGAAGCCATTTTTAAAAGAAACTTTTTTGAAGGATATTATTATTTTAGAATTTCTTAAAAGGTACTTTTTAAAGAAACATATTTTTTACGTTCTCTCTTAGAAGGTACTTTTTAGAAGATATTTTTTAAAAGACACTTAAAAGGTGGCTACGTGAAAGGTAATCTTTTAAAAGGTACTATTTTAACCGGTAATTTTTTTGAAGGACTTTTTGAAAAGGTACGTTTTTGAAATGTGCTGTTTCAAAAAATTTATTTTGGAATATACTTTCTTAGAAGTTGCTTTTTAAAAAGTAATTCCTTAAAATTTAGTATTGCAAAAGGATTTTTTAAAGAACTTTTTTTCAAAAGGTACCTTTTTGAGTGGCACTACCTTAATAGAAGTTTTAAAGGTCTTTTAAAGTAAAAGGTCTTTTTTTAAAGTGTATATTTTTTAAAGAATTCTTTATTAGAAGTTACTTTTTTAATAAGAACCAACTATATGTTCCCCGGATAAAATTGAATTTTTTCACAAGAAAATTTGTCTATTATTATATATTTTACTTTTACTGCATATTTTAGTTTTGAGTTATTTTTAGGTATTTATAGATATTTATAGACATGCGAAACACTTTTTAGGGATTTGTAAATTTGCAATAATGCTTAATATTTTCTTTGTTTCAGCACACGTGTTTTGCGCGATATCTTGAACTCGATTACTAAATACGCAACTTTCAATTCCTTGTAAGTATAGAAATAAATTTAATATTTGTTTTTTTCCACACCTTTTTTATATTTTATATATTTATTTTCTTGAGCTGAAGGTATTTTGTTTGTTAAAATATTTGATTATTTTTGTCGATATTTCGTTCTCCTTCGGATATCTTCTTCAGGACAATAATAATTTTTTTTCCATTATTATTGTCCTGAAGAAGCTATCCGAAGGAGAGAGAAATATCAACAAAAATAATTAAATATTTAAATAAAAATGGTCTGCAGCGCAAGAAAATTAGTATATAAAATATAGAAATAAATTTTAAACGTTTTTCCATAGATTAAAATTGATATAAACAAATTACTTTTTTTTGCAAAATTTCCCTAAAGTTTTTTTTTTTTGGAAATGTATTTTAAGAAGTTTCTTCTACTACACATAAGAAGCTTTACATAATGAACATTTCTTTGAATTGCTCAACAAAAAACTACAAAAAGTGTATATAGTTATTTATATTGAGTGCTTTATGACCTACGCACAAGTGCTTTAAAATAATTTTACCTTGTTTTTCGTTTTGGCTTAAATATGAATGACGGTCGCCGTCTGAAAGTATGCTACATTATTTGTCATGTAAATATTAGTGTGTTTTCACAATTGCACACGCTCTCACGTACACACTTAAATTAACATGTGTCTACTTCTCTACAAACGCCTACAATTGTGTAATTTTCTCATTTTCAGAACCAAAAAAAAACTTTATTATTTTGTGTTACTTGCACTTGTACAAATGTTTGTTTTCTATAATTTCTGTAGAGCAAACTTAAGTCCATGGATTTGCTTTTTGACACTTGAGTTGTCAGTTATTCTGCTTTACTAAATACTTATTATCATTTTCTTCGTATGTTTTTATTCTGTAAATGCAAAAATATTTGGCTTCTGCGCTTTGAGGCTTTGTTTAAAAAACAACAAGAGGAAAGCATATGTTTTGATCGTAGTTTTTGGCCACAAAAAAACAATTTAAGTGCACAAGTGTTGAAACTGAATGTTAACCTAATTCCACAACAAGGGTTGTAGTCCACATAACACCAGCAGTCAGCAGCAGAGGTTCATATAATTGACGCTTTGCTGTCTGCATTAGTTGTAGTGAAAATGATTTCAGTTCTATTATATTATTTTCTCAATTTAATGTTATCTTGCTTCCCGGTACATTTGTATTTTTGTGAAAAATATTGGCTTATCCAAAAAACTATTTTAAGAGAAACATATAAACATATATGTACACTTTGATTGCCGCTTTTCTAATCAAAAAATGAAAGCAATTTTCTATGGCAACACAGATATTGAAATTTTGTATAATTGTTCCTATTAAGCAAAGCCTTTCACAACTTGCTTTCACTTTGACTATTTAACTCGTTTGGAAAACAAAAGAATTTTCCACAAATATTTGAGTGTTTGAATCTAAAACTAGCTTCCGTTCTTGACACAGTTTAGTTTAAAAAAAAGAGAAAATTAAAAAAAAAAAAAATAGTATAAGCCAAGTGATTGCCGTTGTTAAGTGGTTTCCTTTACATGAATCTAACGAGAGAATTATTTAACGAATGCTGTAAACAATTGTAGGTTTTTGTAAAATATATTGAATGATATATAGATGTTAGTCGAATGTATCGACCTCATTGAAGGATGTCGCTGTCAACTTTTTAAGTTGTTTTGCTCCCCAAAGTAATATGTATTGAAAAATCCACAAAAATCGAAATACTTCCTTGCTACTAAATAATGATTTTAATGTAACTGGAATCCGAATTTAAATAGTAAACGGGAATCGATTTTTAGTTGCATGGACACGCATACACAAGCACATACAAGCACATACATGCTGACGTATTGAGTTGAACAGTACTGATTTGATGGTTATGAAGTTGTATGTTGAGTATGAATTCTTAACTGATTGTTGTAGAAAGAACGAACTTTTTATATGACAACTGTGCATGTGCGAATGCAAAAACAATTGTCTGGTATTAATTTTCGTTCAGCTTAGCATAAAATGGTAGAGATTGTTCGATTCCAGAAGTTCATGATTATTATTTTAAGACATCATTACAACAGTATTTATGCACAGCACAACACAGACACACTGAAGTTACAAACGAGAGATATGTATTGTTAAACAGAACAACTATCACTATTCTCTATAAAATAAAAGTCAATAACATGAAAAAATTTGTTAAAATTACACAGGGTAGTATATTTTCGTCTTCTGGACGAAATAGTTTTACGATAACACATTTAATAAACGAAAATTTGAGTGACTGTGCGTTTGAAGGGTAAAAGCGTATCCCACTTTGACTACTAAGACTGTCTGCTTATTAGCATAGCAGCTCCTATCCACAAGGATTCACACTATCCTTTCCTGAAGGAAACTATGAGCCTGAACTTTTCTCAAAATCAGTTTGAGGACTAATGTTGTCTGATAGTTGACTTAACATTGAGTATGAAATTTTCTACATGAGTTAAGACTCATGTAGTTGGGTGAATCTGTTGGAGTCACTTAGAGACAGCGAGAAGAAGCTATCTAATTCTGATTAGCCGGTAATACCAATGCCGATTTTCTATTTTTTAATTTTACACGTCTTCAAACCTAATTTAATATTAGTTTAGTAAGGTTTCACCTTGTTTGTCTTTAATTGTTCAGAAAAGAACCTTTAATTTCTCCGTATTTGTCTATTAACATTAACATTACATTGCTCTTCTGCACTCATCAGTACAGCAACTTTTTTAAGCAACTGCGCTGTTAAAAGCGTTCTAATTATATTCTTCTATTTTTTAACTTTTTTCTTAGTAATTGTAATTGAATACTGCTTTACAAAATTAATCGGCCATTTTCACTGTCAAGCTCCTTGGGGGTCATCTTCAAACAGAACAACAAATTAAATCGTCACCCTTTTATCATGAATAATATGATACAAGCATTTAGACGACAAACTTTCCACTTGATGGCTTCCGCAATATCAAGACTGAAGCATTTAAAACACGTTTTGTGCGATACAGACACTATTCTCAAAAGACAATTTTCGTAAAACCAAAACGATTAGACTGCTTGTGGTTCTAGCATTAAGATAGTGAGCGACTGTCTTTATATATATGTGCATATTTTATTAATCTAGTTTTTGTATGTTATGTTAAAACTAGTCCTAATTGATTTACTACTACTTGTGTTTTACGAGTTGTAGTGAAAACTATTACATACTACTTTTATTTGCTTGTGGTTGTTATTGTTGGAGCTCATATTCAAGTTATAAAACTTCAAATAATTTTTATTTAATAAACTTTTCCGTTTATGGACAACTAAATTAGAATGCTAAAGAACACAAATATTTTTGTGTACACAAATACACACACACACAACTAGAAAAATTTTAGTGTACGCATGCACATTTGTTTGGCCTTTTTCCAGTTCAATGAAATTTTAGTAATCCATAAAAATAACAAATTCAGATGGGTTCTGACGCATTTCAAATTTATTTTTGTTTAAATTTAATAACGTTTTAAATAAAGCAATCGGGGTTTTCATAAAAGATGATAGTGAAATTTAAAAACATACTTTAATAGGGAATTACCATATAATTTTTGATTCTTAAATTAATTTTTTTTCTTGCAAAACAAAAAACAATTTTTGAATTGACCTCGTGGAAGAGTTTTCTGCTCTGTATAGCAACTTCTGTCTACGACAGGACAACTGGTCTTTGGCCTCTTCGGATTTTGGTTTGGTGAAACAGCGCATTTCTTGGAGCACTTGCTTCGAATTGGAGTCTTCGTTCTTGTGATTCAAATATTTCAAAACTAACCGCCTAATTTCATCCCGAATTCCGAAATTATTAAGAGTTTTCTTGGCAATGGTTTCTAGTCCACACATACATAAAAAGGAATGAAGAAAAGAGCAAAATTCAGTCCAGAGACTGACTCTGTACTGCGGTGGAAGCGGCTGAACCCATTTTACTTAGAAGGCAAAGAGTCACCCCTTTGTATATTTTTTGTTGCTTTCAGTAGGCTAGACAACGACGTATTCTATGCAAACTTCAAGGACTTTGGACTTAGGTATTTAATGACGTAGAGCCAGTGAGACTACATATCCGGTGAACGTTTTTTTGTCTCTATCTCTTAAATTGAAAAGTTACAGCTGATTTTTACCACTTCTTGTATGGGAACACCTTGTAGTTTCAGCTGCTTGTAGTTTTTAGTATTTGTTGCTTTAGTGGCAGAGCACTGTGGCGGGCGGAGGGACAGCGAAGTCTCAGTATTGGAATTTCGTTTCAGTCTACGAGTACGAAACCCCTCAAAAGAATTGTAAAATCTCACAGGCATTTGTCAATTCATGCTTACGTCTCAAAGTGAAAACTTTTAAAAGAAAAATTTCTTGAAACTTCGCAATAATTAAATCTTTTTGTTTTTCAAATTTCGCTTTACACATTCCAAAGCAAACTCTTCATAATTAAATAATTTTGTGCTGCATTGTGTTGTAAGTGTATAATGAGATTTCGCTTTACTTTTTTATGGCCCACTCAGTTTGTGTGAATGGACGCATTTACGGTACAGAAAATAACAAAACAACTTCGTTAGACAAATAAATGTATTTTTATAGATTGTTTTATTCATTTATTTCATGCAATTTTAATTCATAAATGTTTAAGTATCATTTCTATTGCTCTCTTTTTACTGCCTTGAAAAAAAAAAAACCAAAAAAAGAAGCCTCTTGAGTGTAGACCAACATTATGAAAGTTTCCTTTCTGAGTATGGAGGGCCATACGGAAGGCAAACACATGCTTTTAACGTATACGAAGTTACACGACTACATTCATTTGGGCGAGGAGGTTGATGTTACTGATAAAAACAATAACAACAACAATGACAACGTCATGAAATCGATACAATTGGCAAAAGCAGAAAATACACAAAAACGAATATTCCAAAAAACAAGAAGAAAACAAAATCACATATTCCAGTTAAGTATAAATGTGTGAGGGTATGCCCGTAGGAGTGTGTGTAATAGAGGTTGATTCTGCTTGTCGTCGTATATCATTTCTTAAAAATTCATACCTATTTTTTTTACAACCGCTCTGTTAAATATTCTTAAAGTAGTTTTATTTTCATTTAAAAAATTCAGTTGTTTTTCTTGCAGAATATTTAATTTCTAGATTTGTTAGTTCGCTTGTATGTGGGTGTGTGTGTGTGTTTGCCATCACAAAGAGGAAGTAGTGGTAAAATACCATGGGTTCTTTTTCATTCGTTTTTAATTGTATTTTCTCTATTTGTATTTGCTTCCAGAGATAGTCACACAGATTTCCAGAGCCAAACCGTTACAAAAAGAGAATGAGAGAATTTTGCTTGACTGAGACTTGAAAATATATGTATTTATATATTAAAGAAAAAATAATAATTTTAGTAAGAGTGAGAGTAAAGTCAAAAAAGCTTTAACTGTTTCGAGTGTTTATGTTGGTACTTTAGAAAAAAAGATTTTTTGTGTGAGTGTGGTGAGTGTGTGTGTAGATATTGTAGTTTTTTTCCTTCTCAGAAATGGATGACTCTTCCTTTCAAAGAAAAAATTAATATAAAAATTTGCTGTAAAACTCAGAATATATTGCAACTTAAAAGTCTACTTTTTTAAAAGTTTTAGCATGCAAAATTCCCATAAATAATAATTTAAATTTATTAAGACTCTTAAGTGAATTTTTTTGATAACTAATATCTTCAACTTGATTTAAACAGTCAAAGCGATGATAATTTTTCTTCTTTGATAGTCAAAGTTATTTTTTCCTCTTAATTTGTTATATCATTACCAGCTAATGTCACATCTGATGGAAAAAAAATCAATACATTTATTTCAATTCAAGCCATTATTCTTTTCTTCGTAAATTAAGTATTCCCTTTCTTGAGCTTCGGACAAATAAATTGACGTAGTCATTTATGTTTTATGTCCTTTAGTATTATTTAATAGCAAGAAGAAAAAAAAAAACGTTAAGAATTCTTTTACTTTTTTTGGCCCCGTTTTATTTTGTATGGTATTCGTTAGCATGTATCCTCCGAATATAGAAAATGTAGCCTTTCTTTAATGCTGATACACAATTTTTTTCATTCACTTCTAAATTCTCACTCAATGCTTTGTTTTTCCTTAAGCAATTCTATTGTGATTTTATTAATTTTTTCATCTTTTCTTAACTTTTTTTTAGATAATATATTTCTTTAACATTTTTCACAATCATTTTTAACAAACACTCTTCACAAAAAATTAAATCACCTTTTTTTCTAAGAGTTCAGTGCAGCAAAAATTTTATTTAGTTTTTCTTATATTAAACGTTCACGGTCGATGTTCATAAGCGTTTGTAGGTAATAAAGCCAATGATAGTCCTACTGAAAAAAAGCTTCAGATTTTTCTTTATTGCTAAGATTTTCTAAAGCGCATGCGTTTTTGTAAAGAAACATAATGAAATCGATTTATATATTGAAAAGAAAAGCTTAAGCACAGAGTTGTATTTTAATATACAGGCAAAATATGAACATATACATAAATATACTATTTAAACATAAAAAATGTTGCAGTTTTTGTTATAATTATTTAGTCCAATTTTTATCATATTATTTATATACAGATGTATGTATATGTACAACTATAATTGAAATGTATTTAGTGCTTGCTCTGTAAGATACACTTTGGCAACACTGTTCTTTCTACTTTTTGTGACAGTCCTTGACATTTTAATTCAATTTAACGTCTTATAATATTTTACATGTAAATACTTTTGTTCTTTCTTACTTTGATATAAAATACAAGCATTGTTTTCATATACATATTCATTCACCCTCTTTAACGAGATATTCTCTCATTATATTACTTAAAAGTATTAAAGCTACGTGCTACGGTAGAAGAAGTAAAACTAACGGTATTTAGTAATGTATAAAAGTACAAATGAGAGCTTTACAAATGCTTTCTAAGTTCTTGTCTTATTGGCAGAGCGTAAAGCTTTAACTGAAATCTACACGCATAAGCTTTTGCCGAAATGTTAACGGTGTTTCAATAGTTTTTGATGTATTTATTTTATAAAAATTATAATTATTAATAATAATTATTTATTTGCTTGAAGAGCCAATTGAAATGTATTATTTTAGGTCTAAAAAAAACCTTGTTAATGTCTTTTTCAGCCGTCTAAATGCCGCTGACATTTCGCTGATGGTAGTCAACTCATCAGTTATTTTATAAATAAATTTCATTCTTCGTTTACAGAGGGAGTCAAAAATATTAAATTGGTTCGAATAAGCCTTAAAAGTACCTCGTAGAGCAACTGCAATTTTAAAAATTTCATGCATACATACTGGTGAATGTGAAATACATTAAAAAACAATTTTTTTTTTAAATTTGATTCCATTGTGTCAACGAAACTTTTATATTTAATACTCTTTCTTAACAATTTATCAGCAGAAATTTATATACATTAACAATTTTTTGTTTTGAATTTGGTTCTATAATGTCAATGAAACTTTTATATGTTAATTCTTCTTCTTAACAATTTTTCACCAGAAATTTATGTATGGGATGGGTGTTTCTTTAAGCAATCTTCCATTCAGACAACAACGTGCAGCACTGAAAAACTTAATGCCATTAAAAGAAGGGTATACTGCTGGCGTTATATGACACAAATTTGGTGCTGAATTCTGGCAGAGTTAGTGCAATTATGTAGAGTATGTTAGCTTTTGTGAACTGAGCCATTTAGACATTTGGTTTTGTATTTGCAAAATGTGTAATGTATGGCCGACATAAATCAAGAAGCGACTAGAATGCTTGCCCAAAGAAATTCAGTTCTAAGCTTGAGTCACCGACGTTGACCACTACGTTTACTAGAACTATGGTCATAAACCTCAACTGGAAGCTTTCACCAATAAGCTTTATTAAGCTGCAGTTGATGTCTGCACTACATTTAAAAGGAGTAGTTAAGTCGCAATAATTTTTTTTAAGCCTGTGGCGACATCTGCTTGTAAGATTTAGAGGAACTAGTGAAGCAGGTTTCGTCACAATTACTACGATGTTGTAAAACCGGATAAGTCATTGTAGAATCGGTCCAAAATCCACTGCATCGGCCAGCTGAACTCTATACCTTAGGGAGTGAGGATCAGGCTGAAATGAGTATATGATTAGCATTGATTTTAGATTAAATTTAACTTTTAGTTACCAATTTTTAAGTTCAAATTTAGATCTGTGGCGTATTTTCTCCAAGGGCTACTTTGGTCAATGAAGCGACAGGTTACAGCGGTAGTATTAAAATTGGGAAATCTAGCAAGTTTATGGAGTGCTGGTGAAGGGTATTTCCTACACATATACAGCCGCCTGTCCTCCTATCTATAAAATTTTGCGTCTCTTTACCTAATTGATATTAATAAAATGTGATCAAACCGGTGTTGAGCTTCAGCCAGTTAAGAACTGTATAAAATAATAAAGCTACAAATAATAAACCTATATTTTGCTTGTTTTTTCAAACTCCTTCGGAAATTGTTTTATTTGGTGAGCATTTAAATCCTCTATGATTGCAATTGCTAGCATTATTAAAGGATAGAAAGTAACATTTTTTTTGAACTGTACAACCAGCTGTTTCGAAGTCGCAATGCTTCTCATCAGCTTCTATTTTGCCATAGACTAAATATTTTTTACTTCCAGACTATATTTAATTTTATCAAACAGTTGAACAAACATAAAGTTGCAGTCTTCAAAGGTAGCCTCACACTGAAAATTATAATGCCTAGAAGCTCAAGGGCTTAGACTATACACTGCTTCCAAGCTAGTAAGAAACGATAAAAATTGGTTTATTGACAAATGTTGGTTCAGTCAAGTTTACTCTAGTGAATTACTTTTGCGGTGGTTTAGCTAAAACAAAATACATATGTACTTGAATATTTCGGCTTAGTACACCTTGCTATAGCTTTTTGTTAACAAATAGCATGTCAGCTAAAATTCAATTACGCGTTTGCCTTTGTCAACCTTGGAATTTTTGTACGCAAATCTACTTTCTATCCCCAATTAGCATAATTAGTAAAATCCAATTTCTTTAACCGCATTAAGCTTTTTAAATTATAAGCTTCATGTTGTGCTTCCATAAAATATCACCTATTTACATATACAAACATTTCAACCTCCTTACAGGAGTTTCAATGTCATCGATAATTGAATTTGGGAAAATCGACCACATGCAGGAAATAAACGAATAAATAAAATGATAAAAAGGGCTGTACAACTAATCAACTAGTCAGGACGATTAAGAAAAAAAAAAAACTTAAAAGGCTTCTTGTCTCAAAAAAGCCATATTTAACATTGATACAAACTTGAAGAAAAAAAACAAAATTAGAACAAAAACATGCACAGACCTGCACACACAGCAACCTGAATAAATCTATTATGGACCCAAATTTAACACATGCTGGGACCACGTTTGCAAATATTCGTATATCTAAGACATGTTTGCATGAGTGTAGGTTTGGTCATGTTCAATGTAGTGAATAAAAAAGACAAACTTCTTGGCTTTAAGAATGACGATGACAAAAAATAAAAACAGAAAAAAGATGTAAAGATGCAAGAGAAGGAGCAACCCAAACCAAATGAATGGAAACAATGAAAATGGTAGTCCATAGAGATTTTTGTCTTTTAGTCACGTAGTAAAGTATTTTGTTTTTATTTTTCTCACAAATGTTTAAGAGGATAAGTGGCAGATGTGTGTTCTCTATTGAATAATTTCAAAACATTACTGGAGGCTCTGATTTTTTTTCGTTGTGTTTGTGCCGATTTGGTTTATATTTTTTTAAGTGATTCTTTTCTAATGAAAACTTAAGACGTGAAACAGTTTCAAAGTGACTTTGATAATTTGAATAACTTTTGTTGGTGTTTGTTTTATTTAAAGTTAATTTAGAAGTCCTCTATAAAAGTGGATTAAACTAAATTTGTTGTTTTTTTGTATTGCCAACAATTTAAATAGATGAATAGTTATAGACAAAAACATATACATATTTATATTTTCTTCACTTAATACCTACATCAGTTATGTGTATGTGTGAGTGTGCGTTTTTTTATATGCTTAACGACTAATTTTGCACGTAATCTTCAAGATAAAATCACTCTCCATTATAACCTCGACGACACGTGTGTTTAAATTACGCCCATTTAGAGCTGATGTGACAAAATTTGTTATTGTGCGCTTCAACACAATAACAAATTTCTTTGTTCTGGTTATCATTATCGTTGTTAAATTAGTTTAGAATTTATTTTTATATTATAATTTTTACGTTCTGTTTTTTTAAGACATTTTACGGATTCTTTTAAGTTTATTTTTCTAAAATAATATTTGAGATTTATTTTCACACTGCCATTTTTATGGAGGTAAATTATCAAATGCACTTCAATATGCACGCAGTTGGACTTCATTGAGCGATTGTTGTGAGTGGATCCACATGGTGTGGACATTTTTTTACTTCACTTCTCAGCAGCCTGTCTACCAGCCTGAAATTAGCCGCTATTTCTGTGGATTTAATGCGCTCACACAGTTAAGTTTTATTTACTTTTATGTTTTATTTCATTTAGTTTTGTGCTGCAAACTCTTTCGCTTACCTCTGATTTGTTCATTTAACATTGACCATTGTTAGTTCTACCAGATTTAAGGCTAATTTGACACTAACATGCTTTTGTGCTAGAATCTCCTGGTTAGCTGTTGTAGCCATAGTGTCATTCATTATTTTGAATACCTTGTATAAGGAATGCGTTGCAGATTTAACGCCGCAAACCTAAAACTGAATTTAAAGAAAAGTTTAGCCAATTTATATGCTTAGGATATTTTTATTTGTCATAACTTTAACAGATGACTTCACATTTCCTTAATATTTTTCAAATACCAATATTAAAGACGTTTAGCAAACTGTTAAATCCACTCGACAAATACCAAACGTGCCAATAATGATGCTTGGAATATTT
The DNA here is from genome assembly GCA_963662145.1 of Sturmia bella. Lineage (NCBI taxonomy): Eukaryota > Metazoa > Arthropoda > Insecta > Diptera > Tachinidae > Sturmia > Sturmia bella. The sequence continues at coordinate 4,462,375 of OY759171.1, read as the reverse complement.
TGTTAGATATCATACGTTTTATTTGGACATTTTTTGTGTTATTCTCAGTGATTTGCCATTCAATCATTTTCCTGTTGAAACTGTCTACCAGATTTGCCACCCAATGTGGTGGCTACACAAGCTACTGTTACAAATGAAAAACTCTTCAAACGCAGCAAGAGCAAACAGTTTACCACACTTTTGCTGCCCACATGTCAAGCACGTCTTCTCATCTACGGGCTTAGCAAAAACTTTGCTAGAAAAAAAAGCAATAAGATAAAAGAATTTCCAGAAAAAAGAAAAATACATTGCCAAGGTGTAGAACAAATATTGAAACTAAAAAGTTTATTGTTTCTCAGTCATAAATTGCAGGAATGATTGATGACTTAAATGCAATGCCAGAACAACTGTGGACACCGGACTACTGTTGTCTGACAACCATAAAACACTGCTGACAATCGCTAAATCCGCAGATACTTTTATTATTGGCAGACAGGTGAAATTATGAGTTCGTTTCTTTCAGTTTTCGTTTAAAGTTTAGCAACAGGAGGGGGCTCGAGGTATGTTTTTAATTTAGTGCATCTAAATTGCACAAGCTTTGCGAGTACATGTTAATTATTACATACATAAAAACGAACAAATTAAAAGCTTTTCTTTGCTTAGTTTTTATGCTCTATGAAAAGAGGCTGATGCACCGCTCATCATAATAATACGCATTTAGAAAAATTCTTACTTTGTTTTTTTTGTTTTTTTTTTTGTTCGAAAAGCAAAAGAACATTTTGTGCATATTTGTGAATGCGTATTTTGCATGTATTACACATTTGACGGTAATATTTTACATGACTAAGTTCAAGAAGAAAATGTAATGAAATATTAATCGTTTTTTAAACTATAGGTAGACATACAGATCATGTTTTACCACCTTCTCGCTTGATATGATTTCCATACATTGTGCGCTTCACAAGCTTCTAGTTACACAGCACGCTTATAGAATTTTTGATTCAATCAACATACAAACATAATTATTACAGTTTGTAAAGTTTTTTATTGCTATTTTTTCAATTTTATATTTCGTAATTTCTCCAATTAATTATTTTTTAAATTGTTTTTATCGATCGTTTCCATAAATCATGTGGTCAACGCATATAATGCATGAAAAAGTTAAAAGTTGGCGAACTTTATAAGTGGTGCGCATTGGAAACTTGGTTGTGTAACTTCCTTTGTAAGAAGGCACTTGTACTTTTTTGATACGTTGATGTGTTAGAAGCGTTGTGTGCATTTTGGAATTTGAAGAAACAATTTTATGACATTTAATTTATGTTATTTAAATTTGAGTCATAATTTTCTCTTATTGATTTCTAAACTAAAATGAAATTTATATTCCAAAATTTAAATGGCGCTACCTTAAACTGTTGTGGAAGCTTTACTATCTGACAGGAGTTTTATTATTTGAAGGTTTCTCCAACAATATTATTTTACAAAAATTCAGGGGCCAAGTTGTCGCACTCGTGATCGAACAAGTTCCGTTGCTAATGCTGTGTGTTTATTTATTATTTTGTTTTACATTATTTTTACTCCATAGTTCATAAGGTTGTGCAGATAAATTCGTGAGTTAAATACGTACCACAACTCTGTGAACTGAGTTCCACAATAATGTTGACTTAGTGTTTTTTTTATAGGTAGTCGACATTTTATAGTTTCCAAGTGATAATCATTTATCAGGCTTTTAGTTCGATTTTACTTCCTCAGAAATGTTTTATTGGTGAAATTATAGTGAAGAATTTAAGAAGACAAGAAAAACAAAGTTGAAGGTTTATTAGCTGACGGCTGTTTCACGTTCACCACGACCATCATCAGCATCCAAATTGCTGCGACATAACAAAGTTGCAACAAAATTGCATTCTGCATTCATAAATAACTGTGCCATCGATTTTTCGATAGTTTTTGGCTCAACTACGACAAACCAAAAAGTCATTTTCGAGGAGTCCGATTTCCATTTTTTCTTTTGTATTTTTGTGTAGAAGCACGCCTATGAAAACGTGGCGTGGGGTCGGTAAGTTCAAAAATAAATAAATATCTATTTGGGGAGAACAAATTATTGGGTGTTCTCCTCTGGGTGTGGTTTTCGAATTCCATGTCTAGCAAAGAAAATACTTTACTGTACAAAAATTTATTAAATGAAATATATGGAGGAGAGTTTCTACTTCATTTCCTTACAATGAGATAAAATAGCAAAATTACGTATAACTTTTCATTTTTGTTCATGACTGAAGTGACATGTCAAATAAACAGGTTTCATAGTTGTTTTGTTAGAAAAAGACATTGGTTTCCGGTTCATACAAAATAAGGTTGAATTAAAGCAAAAGACCTATGAGGCATTAAACTGAGCTTAATTTCTACGGTTTTCGCTCGAATTTTTTGTGGGTAAGCGCGTCTTAAACTTGTTTACTTTGCATAGATTATTCTCGCATTATAAGTAAAATCCATTTGTTTGGCGGTGACTATAATTTTTCAGCTTTCTATGTTGATTTGTTGGTGTGGTTATTATTGCATATGCGTGTGTGTATGTGACTTTTCCTTGTTCAAGAGTTCATGACGTTTTAAAACGAATTATTGATTTTCGCTTCAATTCATTCAATGTTTGCTGCTTTTTTGCGAATAGCAAAAGTTGTAACTGCAGCTTAAAATGTTATTTGATGAATGAAGTCGTGTTGTCGGATGTGTTCATGAGGACACATGCGGTTCAAAGTCTATGTGATTCTGTTTTGCTTCCTAAATAAAATGTTTGCTTAGTAGTAGTAGACCCAGCTGACTACTACTGCTGATTTCTGTGTAAAACTGCAATGATAAGGGTGTCGGCGTACCAGTCAATCGTACAAAACATGCAAATCCGCACGTTTGAAGTGCCAGCCACACATAATGAAAAAATGCAAGTACTACAACTCACAGCAGATCAGTAACTGGTTACTGCTTGGCGGCTCAATGTTTACCAGTGTCGATAGTAAATCGGCATCATTTGGTTATTATTCTAAGAGATTTATAACTTGTGTCTTGCTTTGTTATGCACATTCATTTGTATATTTTCTTTTTCGTTTTTTTTTTGTCTAACCATTTCATAGCTTTTTCTTGAAACCTTATAACTTTGAAAAATGAAATCGTTCAGCTAAATATTGAGTTGGCTTTACTGCTTAAGTGCTTTTCTTTTGCGAACTTTTAGCGTTTGGTTTGGATTTGTTGGTGTGTGGCTTAAGTGGTTACTTAAAAATATATTCATATTTACATGCGTTTATCTTCGTCTGCTTATAAGTATCACAGCGCTTGCCAGACATAGTCCTTGAACTCACACTGCGTGATTTAATCTAATCCGTCATTTTAAACTTCAAGTGTTCCCTTGTATAATGGAGTTTGTGAGTTTCAAAAGTAAACTTATTCTAGGAACATAATGAAACCGCTTTTTTCCATGAGTTTTTCTATGGCTGGATTCTGTTGAAAACATAAATCTACCGATTTAATTATATACCCAAAAGCCTCCTTAATCATGCAAATCTGACTGTGTTTAACCTTTCTGGAAATTCTTTAATTTAACCTGCATGAATTCTTTTTTGCCTTTTGCCCAAACGAAGAATCATCACTACTTTGTCTCGTTAGAAGCGGATTATTTTTGTGGTTATTTTTCTTAAATCTTTTATGGGTGATTTTTTCCACCAAACTTTTCCACTTAATCTTATGCTATAAGAAAGAATGAAAAATAAATAAAATCATGCAAAAAGAAGGAGCGGAATAATATTTTTAAATCACATAAATGCGAACACCAAAAAAAAAAAACTCATAAAGGATTTAAAAATATCATACAAAGTATTTACCAGAAAATCATTTGTCCTGGCAAACTTTATGTGTTTAATGAGCGATGGCTAAAGCAAAAGGATACGTGTACAATTCGGCATGACTTTCAACCTTCATTTTTTTTCTTATTCTGAAGATTAGGGAATTCAAAATTTTAAATAATTTTTGTGAAAAATGAAGTTTTATGTTTTTTTTCTGTTTGGTTGCTGTGGGCATAAAGGTAAATATATCTACCAATAAAGCAACATTTTACTGGTTGTTGTAATTTCTTCGTTGATATGTTTTTCTTATTATTTGTAGTTTTTATCTATATGATTGAAAGGAAAGTTTTTAGCATCGTACAAGAGATGAACATATCTGTGAAGCCGGCTGCTTTGAGGATTAAATGAGTGAGTGATTTTGTGATTTTTGTGTTGAAGTGATTATGGCGATCAAAATAAAAATGTTTGGCTTCAGTAAGGAAGCTGAAAAGAAAATAAATAAATAACCTATTTTTTCATATAGAAATCAGTCTTGGAAAAATATAAAAAAACCCTCACATACTGTTTACCGCGTACAAAAGCACAAGCTACAAAATGGTTTTTTACACCATACAGTGGAATAAAATAACATTACTCTCATGATACTGCAAATACAAGCAGATATGATACAAGATATTTTTGGGACTATAAATTTTGCTTATGATAACTTGTGTGTTTTTTTTAATGTTGGCTTGTTTTGATAGTTCGTTGTGTATCTTCTTTAGGAAAAAAACATTTCCTAAAGAAAATACACAACGAAGTATCGAAATAAACCAATATTTTCTAAAAACACGTGAGCTTAACCTCACTTTATAACCTCAAAAATATCAAACAACAAAGTTCGATAAACAAAAATTAAAAATATATAACACAAAATTATCTACAGAAAATGCACCTGTTTAAAACTGTTCTATTGACTTGTTTTTAATTACTATTATTTCCATTCTACTCTATCTTCTCAGTTTTTCATTTGATTATATTTTCTCTCTAAATGTTCCTGAAATTTGACTAGAACCTAATGGTTTGCATTCTTTAAAATAGCTTTAGGTATTTTAATTAAACTTTCAATGTGTTGTAATAATTTGGTATAAAACTCGAGACAAAACATCTCAACGCAATTTTGCTTTGACAACAAACAAGAGGTTTAAGAGTAAAATGCATCTTAAACAAGCTCAACCTCAAACACAAGCCGCGATGTCAGTGGCCTTGTTTTGATTTTCTTTTTGCTTGTTAAACGAAATCACGAAATTTTGTGTAAAGCGGATTAAAAGTTATCAGCCTAATGTGTGTGAATGAATGCTCGAAGACATACATAACAACTTGTTTCGATTAAAATGACTTGTGCCATCGTTGTTATCTGCTTAAAAGGATAATGTGTATTGTCTGTTGTGAGTATATTGAGCCTGTTGTCAATGTACTATCTAGATTTTGAAATTTTCTTATGATTCCATTTACTGATACATACCATTACGATGTCCACACAGCCATTATGAGAATTTACCAAATGTTGACACTCAGGACATCAAAATAAATCTTAGCAATTGTCCTAAACGATCCAAGACCACAACAAATATGTCAATAATTAGCACAATTAACAATGTTGAGAGCAACGAAGGAAACTTTTAAGAACCTTACGAACAGAGCACGAGATAGAAGAAAATCCCAAATACACTTGCACACACCCACACACACACACACACACACACGTCATCCCAATGAGAGCAGCAACTTGAAGTAGACTGAAACTGAAATTGAAGGCATTAAAGTACATGTTGCACATTAACTGGCTAAGAGTAGAGAGATGGACTCGCATACAAGCAATTTCATTCTCAATTGAGCACATCAAATTTGGTACTGATAAACGTCCCTACATGCACGGTGTGTGTGTGTGTGTGCGCGTGCATGAGCTTTACTTATTTGATAAGCTATGAGTATGTAATTAGTTGTATGTAGTTTGGGGGCTTTGGGCCAGCAGTCTGTAGATACGAGTGAGTAGTTGTTGTGTATGAACGAACATGCATGAGAGCATTGCAATTTTCTCCTCATTGTTGTAGTTGTTATGGACTCTAGTGATTTTAACGAGCTGCGTTGCTTACTGGGGATGTGTTGCTGGTATACTTATTTAAGTTTATAAATTCAATTTTTTGTTTTCAACAGGTGGGCAACCTAGAAGGAAACTAAAAAGTATATGAGTCATATTAGTAGATTTTTACATTTTTATAACTCTAACGATAGAATATTTTTGAATGCAGTATCACCTTCAATATCACATTTACAGTTGGTTAAAACGAGTCTACTGATGAGCTGAGTGACATTAATGAAATGTCCATGATATGGCTAAAATGCTAGACAGAAAAAAAATTAAAGAGGACCTAAAATAGTGGATTTGTTAAAAAGTTTTTAAATTTTTTTGTTCACTTTTTGGTTTATTTTTTTTTTTCTTTTTTGTTTTATTTTTATCCCAATTTTTCTTACTTGAAAATATGCAACAGCTCACCTCATATTCGCCTTAATTAAAAAAAAAAAAAAAATATTCTTGCTATATTGCCATTTGCCTGAAGATCTACAATGTTAAAAAAAATACTCTGCAAACTGTTTTGTGGATACAAAAATAAATAATTTTTCATATAAATAAGTATTTTTTGTTTTTGCAAATTTCATTTAAATCTGTTTGGGGACTTTCAAGTCGGCCTTCTCGATTTACCTGTGCGAATACATTAAGCAAAATGTTAAAGCACTCGTAGACATGATTGTGTCTCCAGCTAAGCTGGCTGCTAACACGTATTTTTATAGCTCACGTGTGTGAGTGGGTGTACTTGTGGCTGTGTGTGTGCGTGGATTAACACTTGTATTTATGTGTGCATATCCAAGGCATAAAAGGCAATATCCGGAACTGCTGTGACAAACGTTATTACGTTCCGAGACTTAAATGTTGCTGTTGTGGCACACGCATACAAAAGGCTAGTTTGGTTTTGATGCAATACAACATTACTGGTCTGTTTTGTTGGGTTATTTGCGTCCGTTGATAGTGGCTGTTTGTTTGTGTGAGTTTTAGCATTATTAAATAAATCTCTTGTTGCAAGATTCCTTTTTTAGTTGTATATATGATTTTAGTGGAGAAGTCTGTGATGATCAGGGAAAAATAATAATACATTTAATATGACCAATTGAAAATATATGTAAATAAGCATGTGCGTTTTTAGCGAGTTCATCTTAATAGATGAATACTGCAATTTATTTAGCATAAATACTGTGAGGAGCGGCTATTTTTGCTTGTTTTAAGCGAAAATTCTAAGACTGAGAAACTAAAAACATTTTATATTGAAAAAAGTTCTGATTAAAGGCGTTGATGTTGCTTAATAATTCTATTATCATTGATGTCAATAAATACTAATAATAAATTATATATTATCAACTATAATAAGTATTATCTTGACCATAAATATATTCCACATTTGTTTGAGTATCGCTCAATTCACTTTTGAGAGACATTCTGACAACGCTGCCAACAAGTATGGGCTTAACCAAACGTATGATTACTTGAGCAATTACTAAATCTTTCATAATGTGAAAATAATTGTAACGTACACTCTGCCTAAAAGGCTTGTGAACATTCTTTTTTCTTTTTATTTTAAATATTACACAATTTTACTTCCATCCTGTCTGCATATTTGTACCCTTGCCTGTCCAGACTACCGCTGCACCCATTGCAGATTCACTGCAAATATGTAATGTGGTAGCAGAGAAAAAACTATTATTAAATAAATATAAGGAGTTTGATATTGAAGAATAAATAAAATCAATGTGCACATTGCCCATTATTTTTTCTAGGACAATGATACAATAGCCGGTTTGTGTTAAAGGTTTTCCTTTGGTGGTTTTTTAAGTTACACTTTTTTTTTGCAACATTTACTGGTTTTTGTTGCAATAAATCTGTTGCATTTCAAGTAACGTATGTTCACGTTACGTTCTTTTTGGTTGTTTCCTTAAAATATATAAAACATATTTTGTTTTGTTTCGCAACTAACCGAAAAAAAGAAACAAAATGTTTAAACATTTTTAAATGAGCACAAGTGTGTCTTTTTAAAAAAAAGTATGATACTGGTATGCGGTTTTTTTTTTGTTCTATATAGAAAAATATTTTGTTTTATGACTGCACCGTGTTTGTTTGGATGATATAAAGAAATAGAAAATTGGAAAACTGTCTGTGGAGATGACTTAGCAAATATGCAGGACATAAATGATTGGTATGGTATTTCTTTCTCATCTACCTGATGGCTACCGTGTTTGCCATCCTGATATACTCGTAATAGTAGCAAGGCTTGAATATGCTGTTTGATAAAAATATATATATTTGCCCATTTTTGCTAAAAAAAAAACATGACCACTACTCTAGTTCTAAACACATAGACGACAGCACACAGCAAGCAGCAATATGTCAAAAATAAAATGCATGTGTTTAAATGTAAACGATTATTTTGACGGCAGCACGACTGCACAACAGCATTTGCTGCTGCGGCCAACTTAGGCTATTTTCTATTTTGACGGGCAGCAAATATAGTGTTGCCGTTATATCTATAAATTGGACAAATTAGAATACAAACTTTTTTTTAATATTAAACACAAAAGAACATTGCAAAAGTACAATAAATAAATAAATGTATGTGTTTTTATAGTTTTTTCGTGATATTATTACATTTTTCATCAATATTTTTAATTTTATTCATTATGAAATAAGAAATACGGCATCCCTGAAATTAGCATTGCTAAAATACACAGCTGTTCATTTTCAATATCACAACAATTTTTTTCGTTTGAGCTAATTTTTTGTGGTATTTTATTTAATTTTCATCCTGGTTGCTTTGAAAAAGTGTTCTTCATCTTTTTCCTTGAGCTGTTGTACACTTGTTTTGTAAATACCCTCCTCATCACGGGTTATATTTACTGGGCGAACCCACCATCTTCGGTTTCTTGTACTATTCGTCTTATGGGCTTTATACACTTCAGCTGTAGTCTGAGCTATTTTAACAATTGTTGTGATAAAATTCGCTAAATTTTCTTCGCTCATTTTTTATATTTTTCAACTTTGAATTTGTAATATTTATAAAAATTCGAAATTGATTTACACACCAGCTGATTATTATGTTGTTGCTGTCTTCAAAATAATTATGAAGCCGACTTCAGAGCAGCATTTGAAGTTGGCTGCACTTGAAGTTGGCAGCATTTGCAGTCTGCTGTCGTCTATGTGTTTAGAGCTTCTCTTGTTGACTTTTCTTTTGGGAAAATACATGATAACGTACAGCAAGAAATGTATCTACATGAACATAAATATGTAAAAAATAAAAACAATTGAAATAAACAGCAGGAAAAAAAGTACACTCAAAAGATTTCATAAGTCCACGTTCTAACAAACACAAATACAAAGCTTAAGCCAAGGTTGTGCTTGCTCTTGCAATGTTTTTGTGAGATCAAATAACTGTAAGCAGTTAATTTGGTGTTTGCTTGTCGGCAAAACATAACCTTAAATTATGCAGTTGTAAAGTTTAATCATTTTACACATCTGTACTCGTATGCATTTTTTGTTTGTTTGTACGAGTGTCCATGGAATCGTACAAAGAGCAAAAAGAGATCAATAGTCACGTTGTTTGTAGGCCACTATTGATATTGTTGCTGTCAATGTGACCATACTTTATAGCAGTGTATGATTGAACAAATTGTGAAAATATTGAGATTAGGAAAAGCTAAAATTTAGTATGCCTTCAGCTGTCGAATAGTTTCTCAGTCACACCGTTTCCGATCAGTAACCTTTTCCGTTCTAGTTTTATTGCTAAAAATACCATTGTATCTATTTTGGGTGTTCTTTCTCAAATTTGAAGAGTTTGTACTTTTTTCATATTACTTATAGGACCAAATCGATGTTTTGCCTAGTTTTTGTGGTTTTTCACACCCTCTTTACATAAAAGTCTGATTTGACAGGGTACTCTAAGGCCAGTACTTGTTCATACCCACCGGTCAGTAGCCTTTTAGCGTTGTGTCTATTTTCTGAGCTTAACGTATTTAATACGTAAAAAAATCCAGCTGCTAAAATGTTGTAAAGCTTACTTCATCTTAAAAAATTCGTTTTATAATAAATCATAGATTCAATGCTGCAGCTTTACAACAGAAGTATTAGTAAAATAAATATATGATAAAAATGTATCATATGTTCATATCCGTTGTTGAATTTTCTCTCTTATTTTCTGTATCGAAATTTCCACTCAGTGATTCATTTTTCAGCATGCACGCATGCTGCACAATATATCAATAAGAAACACAGAAAAACAAAACGTTGAAATTTCTTTGGTGGCAAAGGATCGTAAATATGTTCACGGATATTTTTGTTACTTTACACAAAAAACCAGTAATATTGTAACCAATGTATCGTTTGAAAACAGCATGTGTCTGTTTAAGTCTGTGTGCAACAAGGACATACACACAATACATTTGTTTGCAGCCAAAACAAGAGTGCGATACTTGCAAGGTGGGGCTGGTGGTAGGTGGTTGTGTCATTGTGTGGTCAGCCAAAGAACCCGCTCAGCTGCCAGCCAACCGTGTTCTGGCTGGCATCCAGTCACAAGTCACTCATGCATACAAGCTACACTGATGCAAGAGGTGTTGCATAGTGTCATTGTTTATGCCCGGTTATTTGTTAGTGTGCTCACGCACACGCACACACAAATACAAATGCCTCGTCCTGCTTCATGCTCCTGCACGGGTATATAAATTAAAATGTGTTGAGAGTGTGTTTGGATTTAAGTTCGTCTGCAAGTGTATGTGCGGGTCGGGATCTGTGTTTGTTTTAAGTAAAGTTTGCCATGTTATGGATTATAAATCAGTGGAGATATTGTTACTGCTGATCGGTGGTATCATGTGTTATTTTATTTATTTATTTATTTTTTTTTTTACTTTTCCTTTAAACTCACTATGATTTTTATGCATCTTTTGGGCTGCGCAGTTTGCTGCCAAGTTATTTATTCTTCCAAAGGGAGTCAAATTAACTTTACAATCTAAATGGCATTTTTAAGTGAATCAAAAGGTTAAATATGTACGTTAAGTAATTTCAATTTTTTCAACTCTTGCTTCTACATAATAGTCATTAATTGAAATCCAAAGGGACCTGTTAATTACTGAGATTAAATTTATTTTATTTTTATTAAATTAAATTGCAATCAATTGCACAGCGTCAATGGATGGGGGAAAAAAGAGCTGTGGAAGTTCAATAATATTGCTTTGAATTCGTGCAAATGATTCAATATTTAATTTTGAGATCCAAAGACGGTTGGATTCCTTTGTTGGTTCCCGCAGAGTTTTTGTACAAGCAAATGAATGTTGAGTCTACTCTTTGAGTGAACACAACCTCAAAATACGCTCTTTTAAAAATTTAAAAATTTTTCATATATTTTTATGTGTTGCCGTTGTAGACATTTGAATGCATAATCATTTTCGTGGTTAGTTATACGCATTTACTTGCACAAATAAACGCCGACAAGAAAGTAGTGGTTACGTGTCTGGTTCATATGAGATTGCAACTTTAGTTACCATGTTTCGATCAAAAAGCTTTTATTAGTAGTCCATTTGTTCAAGTAAGAGTTTCTGCAGCTACTGGCTGCACGTTCCAAGTTTCAGCTGGCCCATATGCACTACGCTAAATAGAGAATTTAATTAAGTTTTTCCCCCTTTCATTTGATTTCCTACTACAGCCTAATTAATTAATAATTATAATACGAATTCATTTGCAAAGCAATTTAATTTAATTGTTTTTATCACATTATTAATTTGCTGATTTTGTTTTTCTCTTGCTCTTCTTTTTCCACTTTTCTACTGCTCGCTGCTTGACCATGTTTATTTGTTTGTAGTTTCTTTCATTCACGTCTTTAACTCCACGCAGGGGAGAAAATGTATCAATAGTAGTTATCAATGGTGGAATCTATCATTTAATTGTGTCACAAATTTAATTACTTTCATGACACGTAATGCAATTAATTGAATTACAAATATTATGGCAGAGCCATAACAACCCATCAATGTATTGCAATTGAGTTTTGATTTCTAACTTTGACTCTGTGGCTCCACAGGCCAAAGCATTTTCTTTGCCTTCTACACATTCGTGCTCAATGTGTGTTTTCCGCCGTCACACATGGTGACATTTTTTCTCCACTTTTGTCACTTTAATTTACTGAGCTAAATGTTTGGGATTCAAATACTACGTGACCTTTTGGAAAACATAATAATGGCCTTTCTGCAAATTTTTTTCAGCCCCAAGCTTCAGCACATAAGAAGATGATGATAATGAGGATGAGGTTGGGGAGATTATCTACTGCTTATCCACTATTTTTATATAAGGGGGGGGGGGGGGGATGGGAGGCTAAAGTGTCTGCAGCAGGGAGTGTTGTATACACAAGCTACAAATCAATTTTGCTCCAAGTCATGTGCAAAATTTTCTGTTGACATTCCAATGAGTTTTGTTTAGTTTTCCTAACTCTTTGCCAACAGCCGGTCTCACATCTATTGCCCTCCGAGTTAAAAGTCAATGGAAAAAACTGTTTTATGGTACTTTTGCCCAATTAAACTCAACTGTGGCTGTATTGTTATGTTTTCAAAAGCAGCAAAGCCAAAATTTCTTGTCATATTATTTTGGAGTTTTCTAAGCACATGATTACAAAATTATTTCCTAAGGGGGTTCTTGTTGGACCAAAATTATATTGCGCAAATGTTTTATTTTCTTTAAACTGAATTCATCCAAATCAACTTGAAAATTCCTCAATATTTTGTCTTTTCCTCCCAATATGCTTGCTTGTATGTTGGAAAAATATTTTTTTTAGCTCGCAGTCATGGATAAAAATTTGTAATAATGAAAAATCTTTAGGGATTTATTACGGCGGGAGTATGTGTGGCTTCAGCAAATAAACCTTTCGCTCTGATACTCACTGGGGATTTTTGATTTTGTTACACATTGATGTTGTTGAATTCTTTTTCGTATCATTTTATCAATTTTATCTGGTAAAATCTTGTTGTTTTAGTTACTCTCGATTGAAATTATGGCTGCCCTCACAATTTTTTTTCTCATATTTGGCTTAGGAAAATTTTCCTTCTAATACTTGTGAAATAATAGAAGAAATATTGCAACAAGTTTGAGAAAAAAATTAAATTTTTTGTTGCCCTTAGCATTGGGCCAGGAAAACTGGATGTCATTGAAACCAAATTTAATCTGTGAACTCACGTTATTGGCATTTAGTCAAGTTCAACTGCGACATGACTTGACAATATTCGAGTGTGTGTGGAAGTAGAAAAAAGGTCTTTTAATATAATTCGTCTCAGAATATAAACGATTTTCTAAAATAATAAAATGTCATTTTATAATTTCGTTAGAAGCATGGCAAAACAAACCGTTAAAAATGGTTTTTAGCCATTAATTGGATAAGATAGTTAAGCGTTTGATTGAAATCTTAAAGTGCTAGAATTTTTAAAGAATAAAAAGTAGTTCATTATATTCTCAATTTTAAGAACAGATAAGAACTAGGTACTCCTCTTAAAGTGGTTCTCGTTACTAATTAATACAATTTGAAGCAAATTTTGATGCTGATTGGCGACGTTAAGGTCTTGAAACAGCCATGGTATGTACTCCAGCCAGTAAGTTTTCATCTTTACTTTTCTTGTCTCCTTTAAAAATGTTGATCACTTAAGTTTTATCACAAATAAATCTTTCTCAATTTTAAAGAAGCAAATATTTAATTAAAAAGCCCAATAAAATTATTAGCAATTATAAATCATATAGTTCACTAAAAATTAAATTTATTCTTTTTAATCGTTTTAATTCTAACCCCATTTTTGTTTGCTTTATCAAGTTAAAGCAAATTCTAAATAAGCCAAAATTTTGTTTGCATGTTCTAAGTTTCTATAACAAATCATGTTACCTTCCCGCTGCTATAAAATATAGGCTAGGAAAACTGATGTACAGCAAACCGACAAGCAACTTTATGAACCATTTCTATTTAAAAATGTCTATGTTTTAACTTTTGTTATATTGCTCATTAATCATCATTGTATTGAAAATCATATAAAAAATTAAATCTAAAGCAAGAAATGGTTATGTTTTACTATTTGCAATCAATATTGAGTTAAAAATTTCCAGTTACTGCACAAATATTCAAACAGCAAAGCTCTTTTTGTCTGCATGAATAAATACCTCACAGAAACGTTTAAATTCGCACAAATGTTCACACACACACACACACACTCATACATGCATAAATACAAGCATGTGTATGAAATTGATTGCAACAAAGAAAACACAATCTCCATTGTTTTCGCATCACTGCTTCCTAAAGCTTTAATTAAACCTTCAAATACGAATCGGAAAATCATATAGTAAATTTCTAACTATTTGTCTAAGCCCAAGCATTTAATAATAAACACTACCAATGTATTGCTGCAAGCACTCAAACATAAGCAAACATTTTGCATGGAAATATAAACAATTGATGATTTGGCTGAAAACAAACTCTAATCCCTGGAAAGTGTTTTTGCTCTGAAAAAAAAGTTCTAAACATTGCTTGCTTAGCAATGAGGTTGTAAATTTATTTGGTGTAAAAATGCAAGCTCGAACAACGAAATCGTTTTACAACTTACTACAAAAAATGGTTCTATGTAAAATAATGCTTTCCCTGAAGCCTAAAAATAGGCAATTCCTTTTAGCTCTTTCAACATACCTGTAAGTATGCTAATGATGGTTATTGAAAAGTTTTACTCCCATGATAGGAAGGAGTAATTATTTTGTAGGCCTTTAAACATTGTTTATTATTTTGATTAGTAAGCAAGTTTTAAGACGATTACTTTGCAACAAATCTTTTAAATGAAACTGCTTAAAAACTAAATATTGGTTTTAGTTCAAAAAGGAACAGTCTGACAATCATAAGCTTTGAGATACTTTAAAAAGAAACATGAGAGTATAGATCTGCAGCAGGAGTGCCAACTAACAACTTGTGTTTTTTGTAAGAACTAAAAAAAAATTAAACGTTTTTAGCCAGTTTATTGATCTTTTTGCTTCTTTTTATATCCATTTCTTTTTAAGAATTTTTTACTCTATTAAAAATTCATAAACTTTGTTATTTTGTTTTTGTGCTCTTTTTTTTAGCAGCCTTTGTTGGAGAAGGATATGATTTTTTACAGTTTGGTTTTTATGGTAAAAGCAATTTCCTGACTCATTGCACACGCAATATTGAAGAAAGCTTATACCAATACTTACATATGTTTTCATTTACAAACTGGCATAACAAAAGCATATTAAAAGCATGCACAATGGTGTAAAACATATCAAAGTTATTTGCAAAGATATTGCTGGAAATTTATAAATTGTTACTGGCTAGTTTTAATGTGAGTTTTCAGCTCTAATGTGAGTTTACACTGAATGCTCTAGACTTATTTAGTTACCCTATTTCTACGAAGGTTTCTGATGGGCTATTTTTTTTTTTTTTTTGGCTAATTAAATCGTTATTAAGCTTCTGCTACTACTTATTGATTACCTTAGCTGGATAATTCTCGAACAGAGAATTTCCAGAGAGCTTTACTGCAGCCCAGCTGCTATTTTGGAACTTAGTTAAGACAGTAAACGCTATGTAAGAACGCTTACTCATGACAACTTTAGTGTTGTACCTTGTAAAAGTATTCTACTAAGCCATATGATAATATTCTTTCATCTGATGAGTAGAAGAAAATGCCTGACCAAAGTGCTGTTCTGAAAAAAGTTTCTGCAAACCAAATAGCGATGAGATGATGACTGCTTTGCCTTGGCAGGCATCATAAGTATGTAGAAAAACTATAACAGATCTTAAATTCCCTGGCATTTATAAACCCATTTACCAACCCATTGTGATTTGTATAAATATATTCATGTACGTTGCGCACAATGAAATGAAAAATTATAATTCATGTCGGTTTTTTGTTGCTGCTTCTGGTTCTTTTCTTAAACGTTCCAACCAACTTGTGCACTCACTGACGAACAAAAATACATGTATGTAGTATAGCATGAAGGAGAGAAAAAAAAACTAGAGGTAGTGAAATAAAACAATCTTAGAGATTGCTTTTCCATAGAATTCTAAATGCGTTTGATGGCTGTTGTGCAGGGAGCAAGATGATGCTATTAAGGGGTTAAAAGTGAGTAATGATTCCATTTTGCACTAATCCGCACGCACATTCATAAAATGAACTTTATTTGTTTGTGCGTTTTGGTTTCTGTACGTCTGTTGGGCGTATGAGTAACACAGCAGTAAATGAAGCATAATTGAAGGCTGCCCATAAATTTTCAATATGAGTTAGAGGTTATTTTTAATTGTTTACTAAAAATAGTATGGCAAACAAATAATAATTATACTGTTGTTTTTTCAAACTAATTAATTTAAAGTTGTTTTAATTGAATTCCTCACTTGTGAGGACTATCTTGACCCAGTTTATATACGTGTTGTGTAGTGGATAAATTGTACATTTCATTATATGTTGTTGTTACACTTTAAAAATGTTTTAGAGTTTATTAGTATTGAAGTTAAATTGTTGAAAAAAGCATACGGCACACCTCAAAGATAAATGTATTTAAAATCTATCATAATATAACCATTTGATTATTTGTACTCATGACACTTTGGATGAAATAGTTCTTATTCAGGTGGTATATGAAAATGTGATTTATTCCAAATCACAGAATGTTTTTAGTTGCACAAGAAGAAATAATTCTCAGTAACATAATTAAAACTTGCCAGTTAAAGGCGACTTTACTGGTCCCCTCTGCACTTAAAAGAAGTGAACAAGGAGCGGTAGCCGATACGATAATGTTCATCATTCTTAATGAATTTGTGTGTTTACTTTTGAGGGGCTTAATATGGAAAATAGTAAAAAAAATTTTAAATATATAATCCGCTGAAATGTAAGCTTTAAAAGAACAGCAACTGCAATATGTATTGACAACAAATGCCAAACCTACCTTTAAGTCCAGGTTGGATGGCTTTCTCGATAACTTATTGCTCACTAATTCATTAGTCGGAAAGTGTAATAATAAAACATGATTTATCTGTTTCATAGAATAATGTCCAAATAATGCTCTTATAATTTCTAGACACCATGTAGTTTCACATTTTCTGTATAAGTAGTAGATCAAAAACATTTTTAGGTTTTTGTTTTTTAACACTCATCCTTAATAAATCGTTTGTAACTTTAGGCCTACATCCAATCAGATGAACCCAATACGTACAACGTTTTGGTTTCTTTGTGTTGTACAAACATTTTGCCCTCTTAACCAATTTATGTCTTATTGAAATCTCTATGTACAAAACTAGAGGTGGTTGTACAATGTTGTTCCTTTAAGACCATTAAAATTTATTAGTGGCCTCATAATAATCATAATCGCCACAAAAAACACCACTACGACAACACCATTATTGTCAACACCATCATCGTTGGCACCATCATGTTGAACATTAAGGGAAGATAAAGATCACGGTGTGATAACAACAACACACAGTATTCTGTGCTTTTTATTATTTTTTTTAAATCCATCCAAAGCTTTTGCTGTCCCCCATTCAGGTTGTCCAATATTTTCCTTACCAACATTTATTCATAAAAATTCTTTCAAGGCATGTCTGTCTGTCTGTTTGTCTGTCTGCATTTCAGTTTGTTGTTGCTCCATTCAACTGAATATTTTCATTAATATTAACGTCCCTTAAGGCAAATTTGTTGAATGTCATCATTTTACGATGTCGTTCCTTACTACTGCCATTGCCAATACTTGTTATGGCTGTTGGCATCAGCAATAGTGGCAGCAACAGCGGCAGCATATGGTCCAATTGCTTGATATTTATTTAACAAAATCAACCAAAAATTTTCTTGCTAAAAAAACTAAGCTTTAAGTAAATGTACATCTGTAAGTATATGCAGTTACAACACCTTGGCAGATTGTTTCCAGTTCTAACTAAATAAACACGTTTTTCGTTTAATTTCCCACTCAAATGTATCGTTTCATCTAAATGGACTCTTTCAAATGACACATGATTTTTTTCTGTTTTTGGTGGAAATTGAATATTTAAACCATTTACAGGTGTTTTTTTTTTCTTCAAATAAAACTTGAGCTCTAACACTCATGCAAACAAGAAATCACACAGCACAAACTTACACACACACACACACACACACACACACCCATTTTTAAGCAAACGTAAATATGAGTTTGGTTAAAAAGTTTCAGCAGAGCTGTAAAACAAATAAACATAAATTTCTGTCTGGGGAGTCATGTTGATGACGACAAGGATGATTACAATGGAGAATAATTACGATATTTTGCCGAAATAAAATAAAAAGCAGAAAAACACAAACAATCAAAAAACCATTACAAGGCTTAAGTAACTGCTCGAGAGGTGAACTTCAAGTGACTTAGACAAACTGGAAAGGGGTAAAAGACCTTTAAGAGATGGCCCACATAATTAAGGGAACATTAAAAGGAAATCAAAAGAAGTGGGTGTCCCTTGACATGAATGCATGTGTGTGTATTTATGTATTTTTAAAACTTTGCCATTGTATTTGGATAGAAAGCTCAAACATAAGGTTTAATTAATATTTAATGGCCACTTTGAAATAAAACCTTAATTAATTTCATACTAATTAAGCAAGTACTCAGCAGCTAACAGGTGCTTTTTCTTTCTAGAGAACCCTTTTTCCAAACCGTATTTTTTTTTGTAAGGTACTGTTTTTAAAGGAGTTTTTTTAATTTTTTTTTATTTTTTTTTGAAAAGGCGTTTCTTTCATATACATTTGTTTAAAGTTAACTTTTACAAAAGTACGCCTCTTGATGCTATTTTTTATATAAGTTCTTCTTTTTTAAATTATTAAGAAAAAAAAAAAAAAACAGATTTCTTAACATACCTTTTATACACTTCCTTTGTAATAACAATTCACTAGAGATATAGGACCGCAATTTTTCGCCCAGATAAAAGTAGTATTAATAAGTACATTTTCTTAGAAATTTATATTCCAAAAGTGCAGTTTAGCAGTATTATATGATTATAAGAAAATTGTTGGAAAGCCTTCTTGCAGAGTCGGATAATATTATAGAATCGACTTATTTTAGCAAGCTTAAGAATTGAAATTCCTGCAATATGTGTTAGGCTTAAGAAATTCTTTGAAATTAAATTTGCATATAAATATTTTATTATTAATGTTTTATATGGCCACCCTGTAATTTACTTATGTTTTTAGTAGCTATTGTGTTTCACACGACGAACTAAGATAGTTTTTCCGACGTATTCGTCGTGCTAGCAGAAATTTTTAATTAATCCCAGTTGTATTTCCAGCATGATGTGTCAAATACTAAAACATAATACAAATATTTTCCAACCCCAATAAATTTGCCCTCGCATTCTATGAACTTTAAAGTGGCTTAATTTGCAACAAGGCTGCCTTATTTTGTATGAAAATAGTGAAACTAACATTTTAATTTTTTTAATACATTTTGCACCGTCCTACGCTAAAATAAACTATGAACATTTATTGGTAAATAAAAAAAGCACCTGAAATAAGAATCACTCATACATTTTTTTCACTTTGCTATGTCATATATTTCTTCATTCAAGAAGTTCTGATAATTGCTTAGAAATGAATTTACAAATGCAATTAAACTGTATGATAGAGAAACACAAATAGAAAAAAGAAAACTAGAGAGAAAAATTAATACAGGACAACAGGATGTTGTAAGCGTTACAGCATAAAGTCTTTCAATCGAAAAAAAAACAGCAACGCTAAATAATAAAGTAATAAAAAAGTGGAAAATGATGACTGCAAGGACAATAACTAACCAATGCAGTTATAGAAAAAAAATAAAGTGTGCAACAAAGGCAATAACAAATTCTCCTGGCTAAAGAAATTCACGAACTTAATCCTGTTGCACAACTTGGAAGCAGCGAATACAGACATAAAGCAATGAATAGAACCAATAAACTGACACATTTTCTACTTTTTCTATTATATTTCATATTTTGCTCATTTCTAAAGTTTTATAATTGTTTTAAATATGGACAAAGAATTTACTATGGTTTTAAAAATTAAAAAAGGCATTAAAAACCACCCAGAACTTTATTTTAACGTTTATTTTTATGGGACAGTCACGTTTTATTTGCCTGTTTTTTCATTCCTTACATATACATACATGATTTTGACAGATAGTGCAGATAAACTGGCGATATAAATTGGAGATTATAGGAAGCTACTTCATTCCCTCTCAAAATTTTGTATGGCACAGCACGTTGCTTCGCTCCTGATTAGGGTGTAAAGCACAAAAAGAGAGCGAAGCACAAGTTGTGGAAACATGCTATTATTGTCATAAAATTTAAATTGCGTATTTTGATAAATAACAAATTTTCTTCATCTTTTGAATTTTTTTTAACAAAAATAGCAAACACTTTTTGCCACCGAAAAAAAAATTCAAAAGAAACACAAGAATCTGCAGAAACTATCAAAGTTTTTTATTGGGAAAAGGCAATATGAAGATTTTACACATTCACAAGAGAAAGAAAAAGAGAGGCAGAGAAAATTGTTACAAAAAAACAAAAGAACAAAAATAATGCAGCATTTTTTAAATGCCATGGAAAAATATATCTCAAAGTTTTTAGTGAGCAGAAAATAAAGCCATGGCGAATAAGAGAAACCCTAAGCAAAATAATTGCATAAAACATATTCCTGAAAATATAAAAAAAGCGAACGAAAAGTTGAGTAAAAACTCCTAAATTTTTATTATTATTTATAATTAAGACAAAGGCTTGACCATCATTAGCCTAAACGAAAGCCCTATTGGAGTAGTATTAAAATTATGTAAAAAATTAGTATCCAACCTTATACTAATTTTGTGCAACGTTTTGATTAGTAAACATAAAACTTAAAATAATTATATTTTCGTATGGAATATTGAAATTCCAGTTATTGGAAATTTGAGCAGTTATTTTGTTCACATCTTTGCCTTTACTGCCGGTTTTGTTAAAACGTACATATGTATATTTTCTTAATTGAATCTAACGGCTTGTATTTTAAAAACTTATTTACATTTTACTTATTTTGGAAGAACAAGTCAAATAATCTCTTTATTTTATTGCTCTGATAAAGATTTCCAAAGGAAACTGAAACATCGGCTCATATCTGTAAATAGAAATAATTACAAAGGAAAATACTTTCAGTTCAAACAATAGTATTTAAAAAAAGGGAGTCGAGGGAACTATTTATTTACTCATATACACCAGGGTTCTAAAGTTGAGTTCTATCTCCAATTTCACGTTCCTCATCTCCAAAAGTCTCCATTGAAGTAGCTCAACATTAATTCATTTAAGCATCTAATTACGAATAAGAAATTTGTACTGCAGTTCATTTCGAGTGTGTATATACTGGAAATCCATGTCACACGCTATGACAGCATACTTGATTTCATTTTGTGCTTTCTCACTAATTAGTTACGTTGGTGAACAAAACCAAAAAGTTCACAGTCTTGGAAACATTTTTGTTTTATGATTTTAGAATTGAGAAAGTTTTTTGTTTCCTGGAAAAAAATATCATAGCAAATTCCATTGTTTTTGAGGTGTAATTGAATATTAGTACACCGCGTTTAATGTATTTGTTTTTATTGAGATCATAGCCTAAAAACTCTTTAAATGCAATCATGACTCGTGTATGCCTACCATGCCAGACTTCTAAAAGACGGTGATTCAGTGGCAACTCAAAATGAATGAGTATCTCCCCAAAACATAATAAAGTTATTTGAAATTTGTATAGTGAATAAGTAAATTGCGATTTGTTGAAGTTAAAACATGTCTAATATTAAATGCCAGCAACCAAAAATTAAAAATCAACCTGAATGAACTCCTCATTTTAAATTGATTATCCCAGTTTTGAGAAATATGTCCCCGACTTAAGGATAAATACCCAAATCTGATAACACTGAATTTACAAAATACGATAATTTGTTTTCGACCTCAACATATGTACGTAAATGATGTAATATATGTATGTACGTAAATGAAGTAATATATGTATATATATATATGTAATATACATATATGTACTATTTATAAAAATCGGCACCTAACACATAAACTAGGTGCAACATTTTGTCTATGTTTCAATTGTATTTATTTGAACAAGCGAACGAATAGGATCGACATTCATGAAGTGGTATAAATAGTTAAACTCTTTGAACAGAATAAACTGAAATTGAAAATTACAGCATAGAAATATTTGTTTTAAAATTAAAATCAAATATTCAAGAAATTTCACTTTATGCCTTGAAACATTAATTCTGCCTTTCCTTAGTGCTAGAGCTTTAGTTTACACCACTTGCTGGCCTTTGTTTCAAACAATAAATAATGCAAGTTATTATATAAAATTTGCAACATTTTGCTTCAGCAACCTTCAACTTTTTCTACCTTCCGGTAGGGCATTTCTGCTAAAATTATAAAGAAAAAATAAAAAACATTTTCAGGAACAGCAAAAATGACAAACTTTATTTTTGCTGCAACTTTTACTTTACACGCGAAAAAATCCCAAAATTAATGAAAAACTTTTTGCATAATCTTTTGTTATGGAAAAAAAGAAACGCAGCCACAAACTAAAACAAAAACAATAAAATATGTATAAAAAGGTGAATTTTTACGAAATTGCACACATGATTTTCAGCCGAACTTGTTTACAGATTTTCACGACTCAAAAAAAAAAAATATCTATGCACCATCTCAGTACATTCCCATATTGACCCAAAGTGGGTTTGCTTAGCAATTATTTTTGCAGATTTTTGACTCCCATTTAAACAAAAAGAAATTACCCTTTATTTTGCAAACTGTTAGAAAAAAAGAAGTAGTTAAGTGATATTATTTGTAACAAAACAAAGTTAAAGTTGTTTTGTTCGTTTTTATTGCTGTTGTTTTCATTTCTCAAAACCGCAACTATCGCAAAGTCAAACCCAGCAAAGTGTTAGTCAAGCCACCAACCATCAAACCATTTCTTTGTAGGAAGAGAAACGAAAAAAGAAAAAAAAAAAACAAACCTTGAGCACAAGAGTACGGAGCATGAAAGAGAGTTTTAGTGGCCATAATTCCCTACAGAGTATAAAACCCATGCCATAGAGGATTTAAAAGTTTGCAGGAAAACTAAAAAGACATTTGTTTTGCCTTTTCTAACTTTTCGCAAAACATTTTTTATGACAGTTTTGTTTATGATTTTTTTTTTAGTTTTTCTATTTATTTGCTTATAAATAAAATGAAAAAAGCAAAGATCCGAATTTAAGTTTCTAGTTCAGTAAAAATTGAAATTTCGGTGATTACAGCGGTACTTCCTGGCAGCATAATATCTCCAAAAATTAAACTCTTGATGTTTCTTAAGAGAAATTTTTTCTTTATATATTTCACCTTTGTTTAATAGTTTAGCTCTATATCTCCAGTTAAACCAAAGTAATATCTTTATTACTTTATTTTATTAACACTAATTTTGTCAAAATCACGAAAAGCAAAGCTTTAGCCGCATTTAGCGAAATTAATCTTTAAGACATTAATTTAATGTTGTGGTAAATTACTTTTGCGGGCTTCTTAGTACGACTTCACCTCCACAGAATTGAGAATAATTGTTTTTGTGGCGAAATTGTTGGGATTAATTGTTTCAAAGAAGACCAGAAGAGTAAAATGGAGGACTTATTTACTGGGGAATATACCATGTCCCATGTTCACTCCCATCACAATTCTTATCAGCCCTCAAATTGTTTCGAACTCAGGTTGTAACGAAATTGCAAACTGTTTTTAAGTAGCAGCCTTTGACCATTCTAATATCTGAGCTTTTTATCACTGGTTGCGTATATTTAATAGATTGATCAACATCCAATTTTAGGATAGTATCTTGGCAATAAGGGACCGACGTGTTGACACCTCGTTAACAGATAAAAATTGATAATAATTTCAACAGGCTCGAGTTTGACTTCACTTCCTTCAAAATGAAAAAGTTTTTTTATGTGATAAAACTGGAGTGAGCTGTTTTACATCCCCTGATAAAACGGTCGCCGATGAGCGACCGGCATGCAAATTAAATTATTTTTTTCAGCTACACATATTGGCCCATAGTCTAATATAAAGTCTATGCAAGTTTATTTTTTTTGTAGCTTTTCATTACAATGTCAAACGCTGTTTTTTCAGGTTGGGATAAAATTATGCTTGTGAATCCAATTTAATTCTGTATGTTCATTAAGAAATTGCATTTCCAAATTTCGAATGCTTGATTTCTTGTGTTGTCTTCGGAAAGAAAACAAATAATTATCTTTCGTTTTTGGCTTTTTTTACCTTTGAGTTTTCTTCCTGCTCTGGTTTTTATTTGTTTTCTTTTCTACAATTTTCTGACAGCTTGGTAACTTTCTCAATGTGCATGTGTCCAGCTGCATCTACTTTATTGAACTTACTTTAGGTTGGACTCTAAAATTGCCCAATTGTTAGGCATACACCGTTTCAATAATTTTCGAATCGTTCTCTTTGCTTCTTATATTTATTTTTAATTGATATTTTTCTTGCTGAGCTTAAAATCTTTGCTGACTCTTGGTATACGAAGGCAGAGCTGATCGCTCAATATTTATTTCGCTTCATTAATATTTTTAACCACAACATCTCCATATGACGGTGGCGGAGTTTCGGATCTGGGGGCTGAAGCTGGAAGTTCTTGTATTTCAGGACTATTAATTTCTGTAGAATTTTGACATTCCACAAAATGTTGGCTGAGGCGATTGTTGAACAAGTTGCTGCGACTCAGACGTCTAATCAGGGTGGCAGTATTTTGATTGATAGAACGATAGTACTGCTGACGGGCTGGACGGCCAAAAAGACGCGAAAGGAAGTTTTCTGCCACAGGCCCCTCGTAGCGTACTAGAGATCGGGCGGGACGGGGCGGACGTCTACGTGGTTGCCTTCGTACCTGCGGAGGAAGTTGAGAGGTAGGACGAGCTAAAGGCTGGTTGGGTAAATCATCACAGTGTTCCATTCCGGTGCTAGCTATTTTAAAAATAAATAAAAAATGTGGCCCGATAAAAAAGTTATTTAAATAAAAACAAATTGTTTTCCATACCATTTTTTCTTCCTTCTAGAAATTTTTTCACACAAACAGCACATGTCAGTATAAAAACAATTGCTGCAACACCAATTGATATGCCCATGATAAAAGCAAATTCTATATTACTTGCAGAGCATTGATCTCTGCATTGCCGCTGATCATGCCAGGTTTTACTCAATTCCTGTAAACAAGAGCGATATTCCTGGCATAAGACAGTAGGTTGTTGTTGGCACAGCACGGCATCAGGAGCAAATTTTAGCCATTCGTTATTTCTATAGCTCGTGGAAATTTCCTCTTGGACGTTGTCATCCTCTATAATTTCTTTTTCGGAGCCTAAATTCAAACGCCAAGGACTTTGTTCCTCTGCCTCTTCTTGTTCCTGCTTAGTTTTATCCATCATTTCAAGTTTCTCAAACATTTGTCCTTGGCGCTGGTTATCCACTTTAATTTTTCTTTCACACTCCTTAAAGTTGACATTTATACCCCTGTATTTCAAATGATTTATTTTAACTTGTATTTCCCTATTACATTCTATAAAATTATCGCTTAGATTTAATTCTTGCAAGCTTCCTAAGTGCTGAAAATCTTCTGTGTTGAAGTTGTTAAGTAAGTTTTGACTCAGATCTAAGTTTTTAAGACTCTTTAAAAACGTAAACAGTTGCGGCTGCAGCAAGCTTATGTGCGAGTTGTGTAAAATTAATTCTCTGACATATGGATTCCTTAAAAACGGTTTATTGTCCAAAGTTTGAAATTTATTGCCAGCCAAATTTACCTTATTCAAATAACTATTTTTCATAAACAATCTCTCGTCTAAATATTCGATTCTGTTATAAGAGAGATTTACGTCGGTGAGCCTTCGTGAATTAAAAAATGTATTCCAGTCTATGGAGTGTATAGCATTGTGAGATAAATTGAGATATTTCAAATGCAAAAAATTCTGAAATATAAAATTAATGTTGTTTTAAATTGTGAAGAATGCACATTTTGTAATTTAAATTTTTAAAAGTCCTCAGTTGCCCTGGAAAATATTACAGGTGGAGTAAAACGCTTTGTAATATGAAATTTTTCTTTCAGCCGTGCGGCATTCCAGCTTATTTTTTTGATAATCAAATCATTTTAGCGTGCTTAAGCAGGCCATTCATAATAAAATTTTTTGAAGAAAGATAAAGAAGTGCGTACGACTTTAAAAAAACACGGAGGTATCACTGAGGCCTTTTGAATTTCGTTTTGTGATTTGATACACTGCACCATAATCCATCAAAAAATCGATACTCAGAGGTTTTTTGAAATTAAATGAACATTTATTGGAGGAAATAATCTTACCACAAAACATGCGCTATCCAAAGCTGTTATATCGTTGTAGCTTAAGTCTAGTATCTGCACTTGATTCGGTAAGACCACTTCCGCACTGATGAGATTTTTCGAACTAAAATGAGAGACCATTTGCTAAATACTAATACAAAACTGTTAGACATCAAAGGTGAACTATTGAATAATAATAATAATAATAGTTTATTAAAAATTAGTAATAATGTATTATTTTAGGTCTAAAATATACCTTATTAATGTTTTCTGTCTCTTTCAGCCGTCTATATGCCTTCGACATTTCGTAGCTGCTAATCAACTCATCACTAAACTCGAAAAATCTTAAAATAATGTTTGAAACACAACTACTTATTTCCAAATTCCTATCAACAACATGAGAATCAGAAATGTTCAAACAAACCTTTAATAGTTTAATGCTTTCTGTATTAAAGGTTTGTTTGAACATTTCTGATTTTCATTTTGGAAACATTATTTTAAGATTTGTCGAGCCCACTGATGAGTTGATTAGCATCACTGAAATTTCGGCAGCATACAGACGGCTGAAAAGGAAAGAAAACATTAATAAGGTCTATTTTAGAATAGTGAATTGATCTAAAGTAGTGATTGATTTTATTAATTAAACAAATACATCATTGAATAGCTTGAGTTACTAGAATTTAAGTAAAAATTTAGTTCAGTCAAATGGAATTCTGCTTGTCTACTTCACTTCTGCTCTCTTTTAATTTCAATAATCGTACCTGCATTGCGCTCTGTTTAGCTGTTGATATGAGTCACATTTACAAAATCGTGGACAATTAATACTGCTGCTTTCACCAATCACTACTGTTGCTAAATTGACGCACCAAATAATTAATTGCAACAAAATCATTTGGATGGCTTTTAAATCTTCACATATAATTAAATATTCAATATTTGAATGCATATAAATGTTTTTAACATTTTTACATTTTGTTTGTATTATATTATTTATTTTTCTAGTATATTTTGTGTTGATTCGTTAGAGTTGAAAATTTGACTGAGCAGCATGTTTTACTTTTTGATAACAATTCAGTGAGTAATCGTTATCTGAAAAAAGATAAGAAAATAAAACAATTCAACAGCTGATACCAGTGCATTGTGAATATGAATAATAATGACAGTATGACATTAAAGTTTGTAAACGGAATTGATTTAAAATATTGGTAAAGTACTTGACAGAAGTAGTAGTACTTGAGTTTTCTATACATTTGCCTTTACCATATTCAGCTGGAGCTTAGTGTACGCTATCTACTGATAAGCTACACCTGTGTGGCAATGGTACGTGCATTTCTGTATTTAGTTTATTTGATTTAGGTAAAATTCTTACTTTCTGCTTATTTACACAACTTTCAGATAGTTATTCATAAAACTACGAGCATTTAAATGCTAAAACAAACCAGCAAACGTTAAAACTAAATCAAACATTTTTTAAAGCTGTAATTTATATAGAATAGGAAAAATTTTAACACTGATAAGAGTTTTTATATGGCCATGTGAACAACTTATACTGTAGAGAAAGTCTTAATTTTCTTCTAATCGTTTTCCTAAAATTCTAAAGCTTGAATGAGTTCAAATGAGTGTGTAAAATTTTCTGAAAGGACTTCTTCAAAGAAAATGTATTTTATCTGTCTACAGAGCGGCAGCCAGACTTAACTTTTTCATCTATACTACTCCAGCATAATTATTACTTTATTGGTTCCAAAACTAAAATTGTGAACTGTGTATTATCCCTGGCTGGCTTGAGTGCACTTATTTTTAAATTATTATTATATCTTTAATTAAAGCATATTATTTGTAAGACACAAAGAAAGCAAAGAGCTGGGATACAACTGGCTGTCTTGAAGCCGCCACCATCTCGTCACTATCCATTTGGCAATAAACTTAATATTTTTACTTTCCATCTAAATATTTATTAGTATAAAAGCTTTGAACCCACCTCATATTCTTATGCTTGCAAATTGTTTCCTTTTACTTTTTTATACACACAAATTCGATGCATATGCAAATTCAAACGAATTGAAACGAATTACCCAGTACAAGCAGCTTTCATCCCTCACCAACGATCCCAAGAGTTGATCAACAAAACTTGATCAATGTGAACACAGTGTAAGCTGTTAAAGTTCGTTGCAAAGAAAAGTCACAAGTTTCTGAATTACAGGCTGCCTCACAAAGTGCCTTCCCCACGTAGGTCCGGCTTTTTGCTAAGACAAAAAACAGTAATAAAGACAAAAAGAGTTCTAAAAAAATATATTAACTTCCACAAACAAATGCACTTCCATTTACTTTTATCCAACCAGCATCCATTAACTGAATAGAAAATTAAAAAAAAAAAAATTAAAATAGTTAATCTTAAATGTTAAACATTCAAGCCTAAAGATTAATGTTTGAATGACATGCACGTCCGAAAATGGAAGTGCATTCGTGATGGCAAGTTTTTTTTTTTGCCTTTGCAGAATTTTAAGGTTGAATAGGAAACTGAAACTACCTCAAAACTAACCGACAGTAAAAGCAAAAGGCAAACCCAAAAAATACCAAAAATTGCAGCAGCGAACAAGCGACCGCCTTTCTCTAATTTCCAAGTTGAAAAGCAATGAAATTAACGGAAACTAATGTGGTATTCGCAGAGCTGGTCTCGAAGAGGAGTTCGCCTGGCGGAAGATCAACTAAATGGATGAATGTTAAATAGTTGTAGCAACTAAAGGATGCATTCATTCGCTCGCTCGATGCTGCACTTTGTACATTTTGTTTTTGCTGCACAGTCCTCTCTGTCTGCTGTGGCGTAGTTGATGCAATCTATTATTTGTCTGTAGATTTTTCATTTGCAAAAGTGTAAGTTTGTGTGCGTTTGACTGTCTGTCTGTCTGTCCGTCCGTCAGTTTATTTGTCATTTGTATGAGCAAGTGTTTGTAACTAATGTACTTGCAATTGCTCGCGTAACGGAAATGAAATACTTCCTTCCTTTTTGTGGTTTAAAGTATATACTCGCATTTAAATCTTTGCTATGAAATAAAATCAACAAAAGAAACAAAAAAAAAACGTTAGAAACGAATTGATGCCAGAATAAAGGTTGTAGAGCAGAAAAATTTCAGTTTTTTTCCATTTTCCTTTTTAGACTTTATACCATCACCATTGATGGAAAAAAGTTTTTAAGAGATTTTATTGAAATAAGAATATATAACTATAAATATTTTCCAAGATTTTAAAGATTTCTTTTTTTTTTGCGTTTTCTGAAATTGCATTTCCCAGCTTTGTGTCTGTGTCCTGTAAATGTTTCCTCCGCAATTTCGTATTTACACTCTTTTGCCAAATATTACTTCCGCAAAGAGACTGTGGAAATTAAAGATGAAATTGTTGGTTTGGTTTTTTTTGCTCCCTCTTTTGCTTGAGTTTATATCATCGTTTAGCAGTTGCAAAAGAAAAATTGTCAAAATGGCTAAATTCGTGCACAGTGGGTCTGGCTTTAACTTAAAGATTGATTTAATAAATAATTTGAGTTATTTGTTTTGAGGTTTTGGAAGGTAGTTAAAAATTTATAAAGGTTCGGACTCAGATTTGTGGCGAACGTTTTTGTTATACTGTATTTTAATGAAAAACTATTTTCCCACAAGCATAGTGACCACTGCTCTTACCTTTGTTTTGGCCTATTACATGGGTGCCTGTACACATACATAAGAGTTCATCAACAAACGCGAATGAAAAAAACAGGAAAAAACAAGAAACATTTAACTTCACAAGAGTAAATTTTAAGCTTATGTCTGGTTGACTTATAGTTAGTATTCATTTGATCTTTCAAGAAATTCGCTTTTATTATTGCATTTACTCTTTGAGCAAACATAACCTTAAAATATGCTTTTGTGATATAAAACCGTCTTACGTTTTTCAAATTTTTATTTTCGTTGATGTCTGCTGATATATTCCTATCAAAGTATATCAACTTTGAACTATTTAAATTTATTGGCGAAAAGGTATTGGATTTGTGTCTGTTGTTAAAATTGATTAAGATTGTTCATTTGGATTTCAATACTTGTTAGCATGAGAGAAAAAGTTCACTACAGCACATAAAAAAACATTATTTTCGAATCGCACAAATTTCCGTTATTTGTATTTTTGTACGGAAATGCGTTTCAAGGAGGCCTGGTACGCAGTTGGTTTCTTCAAAAAAGCCATTGAAGAGAAAAACTTGACAGAAAATTAATAGTCACATATTTGACTTCTCGACGGGCTGAACCTGGAACTGATTAGTATTAAATGACCATACTCATATACTTTTTTTAATCTTAGTTGTCACCCCACTTCCACACAAAAATACAGAAAATTTAGATTTGGTCGACTCGAAAATGATTTATTTGATATGTCGTGGTGATTGCTAAATCGGCATCCTAATGTTGTTCACATGTGAGTGTCTCTAAAGCATTAAGCACCTTATAAACATATGCAGTTATTTAATTTGCTACTTTTTTTTAGAATTTGCATTCCACTGTGCCGGCTGTTAGCAGCTAATAATCCTTGACATTTTTCTCATTTGCCAACACTTCGTGTTTCAAAACTTAATTTCACCACTTTTCTATGTTTATTTGTTTGTCTTTCAGTATTTCTTGCCATTAAATTGTGCACTCTTTCTCCCACACAAACACACACACACACACAGGCACATGCATTTTTTTCATTTTCAAAATTGTTTTTCATTTTGCCTAATGCCTTTGAACAATATTCTATTTGCTTAAACTGCTACAGTGGCAGTTGTATTTGAAATTAAATAAATCTCGGAAATCTTAGACCAAAACTGAACAACAACTCGCTTGCCATGGAAAATCCGCCATCGTCCACCTCTTACCCCACCCACAAGCCCATCGCTTTGAGAGGACCAATTACATATGAAAACAATGTAAATGACTTTAGTGCTACAAAAATAATAATACAATTAAGAAAGAATATAAAACAATTGCTAAAGAGCGAAAAAGGAAAAGTATTTTAAACAGTGTATGCAGAAAGTAACAGGCGACCACTTAATATAAGCTTTAATTTAATCCGCTTAAATGCTCATTATTTAAATGCCATCGGCAACGGGAGCCAAAGCAAAAGGAACGCATCCAGCCAAAGATGATGATGACGATGCTCAAATTTGTATTTGAAAAGGAGGAGAAAGTTGTGAAAATTTTGTTGTAGTTTCTTCTGCCAGCCTCGTAGGTCTTAAGCCCGCTACCCTTTGGCTTTTTCCCCCCTTCAGCCTTTATTGAGATTTGCTAAGACAAAAGTTCTTGCCGCTTAAAGTTTTTTGTTCCCTTTTTCTTAGTTTAGGTTTGTTGTTTATTGCAAAAAAGCAGCAGTGGCAGTTCTTGTAAGACAAAGGCAAAATTATTGCCTGTAGTATTCAGTTTCTTCTTGAAACACGGCGAGAAATCAGAAAACAAGTTTCTAAAGAAGTAGAATTTTTTTTGGCAAAAAAATTGGAATATGGATAATGTTACATGGCAAAGAACTCCTTTAAGAAAGTCTTTTCAAGGAAGCCATTTTTAGGAGAAATTTCGTTCAACTTCAATGTGCTAATTTTTTTCAGTGTTTTAATTTGAGAGCCGCTGTGAAAAATGTCTAAGAATGTTAATTAAAAGTCTGTTGCACTTAATTAGGCGCAAAAATTATTATGATGGTTTTTTTTTGTTCTGCAAAATTGTAGCCAAGTTTAATATTAAAGAAGTGTACAAGAATACACTTGTTCATTTATTATAATTTTTTTTTTTTTTTTTGTGAAAATAAAGTGGTCATATTTCATGAAGAAGTTTTTAATAATGACTTGCAGTTTCTTTCATTTTAGTTAAATTTTATAAATTTTTTAATTTGCCATGTTGGCTGTAATTTTGTAAATGCATTTTGAAATTAACTTTAGAGATTATTTCATAGCTTAAAGTGCTGCACAGCATTGTACAAGAAATCGATTTTGTAAAGCAAGTTGACTTAAAAAAAAAATTTAGCAAGTTAGCGGAGGTGAATAATAAAATAAAACGAGCACATGAAAAATAGTTTCTCGGCTGTTCAGGTCTCCAGATTTTTCTTTTGCTTGAAAAGTTTTACCAGGTATTCATTGTACACTCGGCGAAAATATAATTTCAAAGCAGGAAACGTTGCTTTTTATTGGCATGTGCTTCGGAAGAGGATGCTTGACATTTTGGTCATGAGCAGTATTCAGAGGTGCCGACTAGAGGGGTGGCGGCTTCAAAACTGCTGCGCCTACGCTTCATTTTTAGTTTTACTTTATTATCATATTTAATGGATATTAATTTTAAATAATAATGTAGTTAATACAAATTTAATTTGAGGCAAAAAAATTAAGTAGCGCGATGTGTGAATTACCATCAGGTGCAAGTTTTAAATACTGCTAAAGAATCTAGATGTTGCGACGGATAAGCAAATGGTTTCACAGATCTGTGTTTGAAAACAAAATAAAATATGATATTCTTAACAAAAAAAAAAAAAAAAAAAATTGGTAAGTTAAGAAACAAAAATTATTGCAGTACAATTTAATGATACTGACTGCTTCGGAAACTGTCAGCCATGCTAAGCATCACAATTATACATTTTAAGATCAAATACACTTTAAGTCAAAAGGCAAAATGTTTAATTCCACATATAAACCAAGCTAGTCAGCAGTCAGCAGCAGTTTAAAATAATTAACCATTGAAAAGTAATTTGCGGGAATGAATTATCCAACCGCTATTGAGATCTGTACTAATCATTTTTTTCCCATTGAAAATAAAAATTTGATAGCTAGCACTTGATTGTTCTCAGAAGTGAGTTGGAGGGTAACGATGCAAACAAGAAAATACATTTTTATGAGTGTTTTAAAGCAGAAATATTTTTTTTTCATAAAATTCTTCTTGAAGAGGAAACGCTATAATAAGTTCTTATATGAACACTTAAACAAATGTACATACGTATAACTGTTCATACAGAGAATCGAAGACATCATTGAAGGCTCGACTTTTGCAGTGACTTTCAAATGTTTTGTATGAAAGCTTCTAACTTAATTACCGCTTTCGCAACTTTGTCATATTTTTAAGCCTGTACACATACATTTATATAAACATCAGTTTATTGGCATGCACATGCATGAAAAATCGTGAACAGTGTACACGTACATGTAATGTGCACACAATTAACAATACTTGTGTGCCTACAAAACTATGTACAAGTTTATGCAACACTTGTACAGAAAAAAAACTTACTAGTGGTGTTGTTTTGGGTTGTCATTACATGAAATGCTTCAAGTGATGTGACAAAGATTTAAATCAAAACCAACAACAACAACAACAAAACATTGTAATACTGCAACTAAAGCAGCTGCTTGAGCTGCAAACAAAAAAATATAAAAAAGGTTTATGGGTTCCGTATTTATGTTGTTGAAAAGAAATACTCGTAGTAATAAATGCAGTTGTCATCACTGTTAAAAATAGATGTAGTACCATCAGAGTCAACATCATCATCACCAGGAACAGTCTAGGCGTTCTTTTTGTTGGTTTTGTTTGAGTTATTGCAACACTTTGTTTTAAGTATATAAAGCAGTACAAAGTTGGTCTTTGTGTAGTTTTTTGACTTTTTGTGTTAACAAAAGCTTGCATTTCCTTAAAACAAACTACAAAGAAGAACATGTGACAAACCTACTCATACTACAAGAATATGTAGCTGCCCTGCAGCTAAATCTATACACCTCTTCTTTTTGGGACAGGCGGTAAACGCTTTAAGTTGGTGGCAGCTAGTTTGTAACTAGTGTGTAACAGTGAGTTCAAAGCCAATATAAATTTTAACAGTTTGATATCTGTCTGAACTAAAAAGCCAGTTGCTTTTCTTTATATTTCCTTTGTTTCCAGGGTAATTTTGTTCTTCAGTATTGTATAAGTTTGTGCAAATAATACAGAAGATTCAGTTTTTTTTTTTTTTTTTTTTTTTTTTTTTTTTTTTTTTTGCCGATTTTGATCTTGAGCACAATTGAAAGAATTCCAAAAAAAAAAAAAAAAAAATGTGTAAAAAAATACTGAAGTAATGTTTTGTTAATTCTTTAAGAGCACTTCTGCGAAAGTTTGCTTTGTATTCTGGTGGCGAAAACATTAATACAGTTCATGCTCAAGCATAATGTAGTTTTTCAAAGTATATTTTTTATACATTATAAATATGATCTTTGAGGCCATGCGATACTTGTACAACTTGGCGTTAAAGTAGCCATAATTTAAAACTCTCTTGAGCAGAGACTAGCGATAAATTTACCACATAGTTCAGATTTAATTTCCAACGCTGCCTCTGTACGTAGGCTAAAGGAAAAAGGAGGTACCACAAGCCCTTTAGCAATAGAACATCGATGGAAGCCGTGAAAATATCGCCTCAGTCTAAACATCATTACGTCATTTATGGCAAAAAAGAAACATATGTGGTTGCGAAAGTATCGAGCCGCACTTTGTGGAACAACAGATTAAATACCTGTTGTTATATGGATTAAAATAATAGAAAAAATGATTGCAAAACAGCCAGCTTATGCCGTTGTTGTTGGTTGTTTCTTTTTAAATCACTAATCACTCAATTTACGGTCTTCAAGTGCCAAGATTTTTTTCTGACCGTTTTGTTGATTTTTTTTTCTTTTTTTTTTGTACTAAAATTGTTGTCTGCGTCTTTGCTGTCTCAACTTCTCTAGAAATATGTCGCATCGTGTTTATACGCTGTTGATTGTCTGTTTTTCTTTCATTCAGTTTTTCTATTTCGGCTCTTGCTGCTTAAAGTGAGCGTGTAAATTGCTTTTATCTTGGTGGTACTAAGAGCCCGATGCTGTTGTCCACTCTAGTGGTGAATTGTGCGTTAGAGTTGCATGTCTTGTTGGCCTTTTTACTTTTTTTTTTGCCTGAAAAATTTTTCTTCTTTTTTTTAATCCTACAGTTTTTTCCCGTTCTCTTTTGCAGCTATAAAACAAACATAAGGACTCACTCAGTTACTTGCTCAGCATGTGGCAACAACATTTTTATAGTGTTTTGTTGTGGTTTCAAGTGTAAAGTTGACCACAAACATCATTTATGGTTGTCAGCCTGGTCTGTTGCTCAACTTCCTTTACATATTCTATTATCTGAATCATAACATTATTGCATGTGTAAGTGAGCGGACGTGAGTATGTGTGTGTGTGTGTGTGTGTGTGTGTGTGTGTGACTGAATGTGCGTTTTGTTTAATTTGGAGTGGCCACTGCATATGTGCGTGTGTGTATGAGTGTGACATAAATATCAGAGAAGGGCGCGTGAGTGTTCTTTTGCTCACCTTCAGGTTATTTCTGCTGATGCACCACAACTTTTTGGCACTCACAATGAATTAAAGCCATGAGGAATATTCTTTCCACCAAGAATCTTTAAGTGCAGTCTAAGTAAAACTTAATCGAAATCTTTATAAATACTAGTAAACAGCAGTCTAATCTATGAAGATTTCAAAGTAATTTTAATTGAAATCTAAGGAATTTCGCTTGGGTGCAAATAGACTATTACGGTCGTGTACATTGTACCATTATTTTATTATTCGAGCTATAGGTCCTGCTTTGCTGACATTTTGCTCTTCTTTCAATTACGGAATTTCACCAACACCGACCGCAAAAATTGTACTCTTCTCAACGTAAATTTAAAAATAGATAGAAAGTAAAAACAAGTCTATGGGCGAAATTGATGCTAATGAGAAGTGTAGCAGCTTCGAAACAGTTTGTTGCATACCAGCTCAAAACATAATACTGCTTTAATTGTGTCTTTGAATTGCCATCGGTCACACCAATCGTTTGAATTAGAGTATATCTAGTCTGAACTGTAGCATTCTAGTTCAATTTTTATTTTAAGCCAGTAGAATTCATTCAGAGAATCATATCACACTTTTGCGAAGTCTTAAATATGTTATGTTAAAATTAACTACACACATGAGTGGAAAGGTGATTTTTAAACCTAAAACATAAAAAAACACTACAAAACGGTCTTACAGTTTTCAGCCTCTTTATTTGCCCACGACATTATGTTACAGCCAGCCAACACTTATAAAAACACGTTTGAACGTTTTTTTTCATAGGCTTTTATTCGTGACTAGGTGGTAAGAATTCCAAGAAAGTGAGAACACAATTCTACCGAAAAACAGAATACAGCTCAATTGTATTGCTACATGTTTATTATGTAATTTATTTTTTCTCAGCAACTGTTATACAAGGAGTTTTCATTGTTTTGTAGAATTTGTATGTTTTAATGCATCAAATAGTGTCATTTATTTATTATTCCAGAATAGTTTATTATTTGCTCTTGTTTTGAAAATTTACTGCGGATGTAAAAGTGAATAATAAATTTGACTAAAAACTTATATTACTTGGAGCTAAAAATGTATATTTGTAGTTGTTTGCTGCTTTTTTCAGTGTTCTTAATACTGTCAAATTATTGTTGATGCTACTTAACCCGTTAGTAAACTCGAAAAAATTTAAACGAGTGATTGAGACTTATTTGTTCTATTATTCTCATGAAACTAATGAGAATTTATAATTTCCAAACATTTCTTTAATAGAAAAAATAATCTAGTCGTTGTAGTTTGAAATCAATTAAAACGCTCTATTTTCAGACCTAAAATAATAAATTTTTCTGGTCTCTCAGGGCCAACATTTACAATTTTTTGGTGAAATTAATGTGAAATTTAACGAAATTTTCATGAAGTTTCACGGTCGCGTGCTCATGTGTGATTTTTCTGATATTTAAATCACGTCAGCTGCACATCTCCAACAAATATGTTATAAATAATTGTTATCATATTGTTCATGTCTTTGTTATCCTGAACAGTTTTGTACTTAAAGTTTTTCTGTTTGAATTTGTAATACTCTTGTTGTTTATGCTTTAGGGCATAATCCTTATGCAATGCAATTTAACTCTATGAATGTGCTACACAACGGAAGAGATGAAATACTAAGAAATGATAATTAAGGTATTAAATTTTTGTACAAAATATTTTCAACGAATATATTTTTAAATATTCATTAAAATATAATAATTCTGAAATTCAAATATTTAATTTAATTCTTACAACAAAGAAAACTTAAATTTGTTGCCCACCTACATATTTTAAATAGAGAAAGACCTCAAAAAAATAAAGAGAAAACTTTTACGCCACAAATATTTTCTGTCTATTAACTTTTCTATGCTGCCCCCTTAAAATACTAACTAACGCTCTTAAGAACTCAGTTTCATTAGTTTAGTTGCTGAAACCACCAAAATATAAAAAGAAACTGCATGAAACTTGTGTCATTAGGATGGAAGCGGCGGTCATTAGTGGCATTAGCATCTTTTCATTTGTTTTTGAGCCTTTTTGTTTAATCGTCCTACAACTTATGGCAAGTAGTCACAATTATCCTTTTCACCCTTTTACAAACTACCACCCCCCGCCCAATGTAAATTGCTCTGCATTTGCGGCCGTTTAAAGATATTTCGAATTTTATACACTCACAGCAGTCCGTCCGTCGGTCCCATGCACACAATCAGTTTCATTTACGAATGCACTGAGACATTTATTCTAAATGGTTTCACTACTAAAGTAGTTTCATTAGTTTTTGTATAAAACTTGTTGTCATTTCCGCCATTGAATGTTTGTGAGTATTGGTTGATTTTTTGTTTGTTCGTACGGTATTTTTTTTTTTTTTTTTACATTAACTTTTAACATCTATGCTTTAAATTTTTGTAGATAAGAGGAATATATTGAAATTCCCTGCTATGTGAGGCCTTCTAGAAGGCCCTTATTGTCTTTATTTTTAGTGGTGCTGGAAACACTTACATGAACAAGTATGCCATATTATTTACATACAAAGTCATACCTACACTTGCATAGTTTATTGTTGATATCGCCTTACTGTCAATTTAATTCAATTAATTTTCCAATTATTGGCTTTTAATTTCATTCAATCTATACTATGGACACATGCAGATATCTACACACACACACACTTAAATTTTCCTGCATAACACTTTTATATACCATATGAACTCACTCACTTACATATTCATATAGAGTTCGGAAAAGATCAACAGTTACATGTCTTGGCATGCACATTTACAATGATTTTACTCATACACTTACGAACATTCAAGCCACACGTACTTAATAAATGTCCTTTAATCTTTTTTCACACAGAGTTGTGTGTGCGTAAAGCATAAACATATGCTTTACATATTTTAAAGACTTATTTAAAAATCATTTTTTCAACACTTAATTGGCAATTTGTCATATTTTTGTTTTTGTTGCTGCTGCTACTGGTGCAG
The DNA here is from genome assembly GCA_963662145.1 of Sturmia bella. NCBI lineage: Eukaryota > Metazoa > Arthropoda > Insecta > Diptera > Tachinidae > Sturmia > Sturmia bella. The sequence goes on along the minus strand of OY759171.1, from coordinate 4,423,766 downwards.
CACAAAAATTTATAACCATTCGTTTTTTTGTTGTGCTTTGTTTTTCAATTTATTTTGCAGGCAACACAAGCTGAGCTTGTTAAGCTATTTTTATTGCGACTGCTGTTAATTATAATGCGTTGAAGCGTGCAAGTTCGTACATACACACATTTATGCATGTGGTTCATTATTGTCCTGGATATTGACATACTTATTAATTATACTTTTATATGGATTTTAATATTGCTTTTTTAATGTCCGCCTTTGGATTCATTTTCCTTTTAATTTTTTTTTCATACACTGTTGCTGCTTTTGTTCACTTATCATTTAAAATAAAAGTGGATAATGATTATTGAAGTAATTTGGCCTTTTGTTTGTTTGATGAGCTTTAAAGAAATTGTTGCAAAGTGAAATATTATTAATATCAGGGGCTAGCGGGTACTTTAATTTAATTAAATAATGGAAACAAAGTGATATTGTTTCGCAAGAAACTTTTTAAATTATAACGCCTTTAAGGTATGCATGTGATGCGAGACAATCATGCAAAATAGAAATGAAATATATGTATATGCAGTGCCGTATTCAACAAAAGTGAATATGTGCTTGAAGTGTTTACTAAGAAAATTTGTTTTGTATTATTTATTTCAACACTCCTCCTTGCCTTTAAGTTTTCTCTTAGCACTTATAGCTAGTTTACGCGAAAGCACAGGAAACATAGAGGTGAAAAAAGTGACTTGAAACTGGTCCAATTCAGCTGATTTATACGGGTCTTCTAATTTATCCTCTATTTCAAAATCGACTTAACTTTTGCTAACTTGAATTTGTAATTGAAAAGAGTAGAATAGGTTGAAAAAGCACGAAATTAGGCGAAAAGTTTATAAATTGGTACAACTACTCATTGCAAAATTTATAGTTTTTTCTGCAAATTTTTCACAAACTTTCGCGCTTTGGTATTCTATGAATTGCGCAGTTACTATGAAATCCTTTCTGTTCCGCCTAATTTTCAAAACAAACGTAAATTATGGGCAACGATTAAACTGATTGTGTACATTCAGAACGTTCTCTCTCACTCTCTTTTGTTGCGACGAAGTATATTCAGTGTAGTCAACTCAATTAATGGAGCAATTTGTACCAATCGTTCAATTTAATGATTGTATCTTTGTAAAGTATATTGAACTTAATTAGAGCTTCACTTCTATCTAGTTTGTGCTTCCAAACTTTTACAATTGTTTCTCGTACTGGCTAAAATTTAACATGTCTTCATTGAAATCTATTTTAAAATTTTGTCTTAACACTCGTAAATTAAAAGACTATTCTTTTAATTTCTATCGTTATTATCATTCATATACATAAATTATTTTATATTATTTTTGTGCAAAAAAAAAAAAACCCAACACCAGGAAATACATTTCTTGTTTCCTTTTTTTCAATACATTCAGTTTTTACTGCAAAGGATATCATCTGAAAAGCAAAGAAGGAGAAGACAAAAAGTGCATGCGAAAACTTTTGAGCACGAAGAGCATCTCCATCTCTGCTGGTGGCTGGTAATGAGGGAGCTATCGTAGTCATCATAGCCAAAGCCATAAATCTTTAATGAAGTGCAAATGGCAAAATGTGACAGTCACAGTTTAATTATCAATGAACGCCAAATGTCGATGCTATTGACTTTTCCCCAAAAAAAAAAAAAAAAAGCAGATGAAAAAGTAGCAAAACTCTGCCAGCAATAAAGATGAGCAAACAAAAACGGAAATAGTAAAAATAATATGTACTCACATTTATACAGAATCACTAAATAGAAAAACTTTTTCATTTGCTACGACAAAAAGAGGAAGAAAACTGCAAAGAAAACATTAAAAACCCTCGAGGAGGCAAAGTAATTCCTTAACAAGTGCTAAAGCATACTTTATATGAAAAGCTAATATTGCGGAATTTAATTTATAAGTTCGTTATACGATTTTAGTTTTTGGTTTTACTTTTTGCAGTTGTCATTACAAGGTATTGGAAAAGGGAGGCTATTGAAAAGTATCTAGCTCTTCTTACGTTCACGTTTATAATAAACGAAGTGTTTCCTTTGAGTTTTGAATTGAAAAAAAACCAAAAAAGATTTAGCTGCAAGAAAACCATAGAGAACAGGGACCAAAGCAACATGTTATTTGTTATAAGCAGTGAGGTAACGAAACAGCCTAATTTCAAAAACTATGGTTCCCGTATGCTCTTTTGATAAATATCTACGTTCAATAAGAACTCTAAGCTTGAGTTTCAGCAACCCCAGATATTTATAATTTAAATATTTTATGACAAAATGTTCTACTAATATTTTGCTGCGTTTCACCTTTCGACGTAATCGTACTGTGCTGAATTTTCTTCAAAACTATGAACATATTTATTGATTTCCACACAAATAGCTCGGCAGAGTCGCTACAATTTATAAACTTATTAATTTGTTTTGGTGCTACATTTCCCAATGCATTTCACAAAATTGAAAGTCTGCAGGCTAACTGGCTGTTTGACTATAACTTTATTTATTTAAAGGCGTCTTGGATAGTCAAAAGGATCTTGAGATTAGCTCACACTTGAGCTGGCCACTACTAAGTCAGTTATTTTAAATTTAGTTGCACTTAAAAACCTTTTTTGTAAAGTGGTTCACAGTGCGTGCTGCTAAAAAAAAATTAATTCTTATGGACAGATGGATACTGACAAAAAGTGTAGAGGCCTTAAATGCGCTAGTGTCCCCCAGCTAAAATAAATAATTTTAAAATTTAATTAGAGCCTGAGGAAAATAATTTAAAAAATTACTTGTTATTCATATGTTTTCACTGTTGCCGCAAAAAAAAAGAAAAATAAATAAATCTCTACTGCCACGGTCCCTGAAGTAAATTGTATTTTTGCTTCAGTAAATGTCTAACCAGCATAAATTTTCAATTGTTTCTTAAGTGCTTTTAATTATTTTTTTTTTCTTCCTTTCAAAACACATTCATTTAATTTCGATGACGAGAAAATTCATTTATTCATTACAATTTCTTTTTTTCCTTTTGATTTTTGAAATTTTCACTTGAAAAAGGTTTTTGCCTGCATTTCGAAAAACAACATCGAAATGAAGATCTTATTACCACACACACACACACATGCACGCATGTACATACACACGAAAAAAAATCTTTTATTGTACAAAACCATTTAAAAGTCTGCAAAAAGTTTCTCTTGAAATTCGTGCGTTGGTTTGTTTCTATGACTGTGTACGGATGATTATTTAATGCGAAAAGTTTTAAATAATGCATTTTGGTGAAAATTTGTAAAAAAAGGAAAACAAAATGAACAAACTTAAAATAATCTGGAATATAAAAAAAGACCTTAATACATTCATTTATTTTATGGTTGAGCATTGAGAAGACAACCGCTTTTGAATGCGAAAACAGAAAATGAAAAAAAAAAACATGGCAGAAAGGAAAATATTATTTGATTTATAGTTAAAATTTTATTCAAACTTATCTTTCTATTGTACAAATACTCACAAACACACACTGAAACACAGTGGCACACACAACCAAACGTCATCCAATTGCGGTTTGATATTTGTGTGCTTTACCACTTGAAATGTTTTGAATAGAAAAGGGCGTTTTCTGTCTGCTGGCAAATTAAATTTAAAATAAATATTAATTTATTTAAAAAAGTGTAAACAAATTAAATGACATAGAGCTAGTGAGGAAAGCTCTCTATTAACAAGAATACTTCCTGGATTTTTCCTCAAGTTATGTTGAATAAAAGTTAAAGTATTATTATTAAAATATCAGCCATATTATTTATGTAAATATGCGTATCTATACAGGGAGCAGCTTAAATTTTTTAAAAAATAACATATGAAACCCGGGTATCCTGGTCGAATTTTAGCAATATGTATACGTTTTACTTTAAAACTATAAAACATATACATATGTATACGTTCTACATAACTTAACATTTAAAATCTTATCTATCAAATATTTGATATCTTGCAACTATACTGCAAAAAATTTTCTATATTTGATATTATGCAACTTTTACATAATTTAATTGATGTAGTAGTGTATTAAAATTAGCAACGAATGACAAGAAACTTGCAGACATACTGTTAAAATGAAAAACAAAGGCTTTGCTTTTATTTAAAATTAGATTCTTCCTTTAAAATCAGATGTGCTCGATAAAGGTATACTGCAATAAAAATTCACGAATGACAAATAACTTACAGATGTGCTGTTAAAATGAAAACTAAAATATTTCATTGTTTTTCGCAAAAACAGCTAAAACGTTACTCAAATACATTTTATTTTTAATGAATAGTCGCGAATGACAAATATTTTGACATACGGCCTGTTCGTAAATGCATCACAACTCTGCACAATATGATTATTTTGCGATGCTGTTGCTGATGTTATTGTTTGCACATTTTATTGTTGCATTTACGAACGGAGAATTTCATTTCTTTTTTCTTCTAATAAATTTTAAAAATGGAAAAATTATTAATTAATTCCGTCCGTGAATTAGACGACATGAAAAACGATAAAAATTTGTGTAACATATCAAAAAAAAAACATATTGCATCAGCCATTTTTATGTTTAGTTTTTTGTTTTTATTTGCGCCTAATCTACGTCAGTGTTGCATTTACGAACATATTACTGCTGCAGTGTTGCCAACGTTTGCATTTTCGAACGTTGTGTGCATAACATGCAGAGTTGTTATGTATCTTCGAACAGGCCCATACTCTTAATATAAAACATAAAAATCTTTGCTCTTATGCAAAAGAAAATAATATCTCCTGGCCGTCATACAAGTTTTTTTAGTACAAGAAATTCTATTTTTCTTTTTCCTAACATTATTTAATTTTAACGTGCTTTTATTTAATTTATCATCATATTGCGTATTATAAAAGTCTCGAATGACAGATGTCTCGAATGACAGATGTACTATTGCTCTAATTGAAGCTGACTGTTTACCTTTGTTTATGTTTCTTTAAGGCCAACCGAAAGAAAAAAAGTTCTACGTAGTAGAAGTGTTGTGAATGAAAAGTTTAAATACGTTCTATGAGTAGAATAATGTCATATAGTTCATCCAATAATGGTGAAGAAATACAATTAAAAGCTGCTGACATAAACACATAAATTTGGTTTGCATATATGTATGTAGCTTACAAATATGAATTTAAATATAGCAACAACTGAAATGAAAGATGAAATAAAATCAATATTAACTACATTAACACCGGTATTCATAAAAAATAAAACATTGTTAAAATACATTTTAGAACAAATTTGTTCTAAAATGTATTTGAGCAACACTTTATTTTTTATGAATACCGGTGTTAAAGTTTTAATCTGTTTTAACAATTTTTATCTCTTTTTGAACTTTTGCCCATAAATCTTTATCACTGTTGTTGTGCATTTTCTTAATTTTTAACATTTAATCTCTTTTCTGCAGCAACTCAAACTTCAGACAGCGGAAAAAGGTAAATTTATTTTTGCGCTTTAAGCTGCTTTGCACTTTATTATTGATCATAGTGCTTGCTGCCGAAGTTTTACCTTACACTTTCATCAGGAAAAGTGTGAAGCGCATTAAAATTTAAAAAAAGATAAAATACAAAAGTAGTATTTATAATTAATTTTAAATGCATTTTTAATAGTTAAAGTGCGTGCGTCAAAGTGCACACATAAATTCACGGCGAAAGAAAACGAGTAGAAATCAAGGCTGGAGAAGTACAAACATCAGAACAAAGATAACGCTTAATTTGGTTGCAAAATTTTAGGATTTTGCTGCTTCATCCTGTATTAAGACATTCATACATATTTAATGTACTCTCTTTGGCTAAGAAGTAGTTTTATTGCAGGAAAGACTTTTCGTGTAAAGACTAAGAAGGAGTAAGAAACTGGTTTCTTTATTTTCAAAAACCTAAACAAGGGATAAAATTACAGCCAGCACATGTCAAAAGTGAATAAAGAAAATAGCAATAGTTAAAAGAATATTTGAAAAATATTTTGTAAGACGAAATAACTTCAAGTTCCAGCAGGTTGTTGTTCCAATCTAGGGTTTCGAGCGCCAGAGTGTGACAACAGTTTTTGGACAAATTGATCCTAAATTAATTCGAATACAAATCCATACAACTCAAAGAAATAAAACTCTTATATATGGTTCGTTGCCTCAAAGTATATTTTGGAGTTACTCGTTCGTGTACAGGACATGGCGCAGAAGCTAATCGATATCCAATATTATTGACTCACTGTAGCAGTTTGGGGGGTGCGTCACACTATTTTTTACCCCTACTCTAATGTACCGATGAAACTTACTTGATTTCTAGACTTTACCATTTTATATTAATTAACTTTAAGTTAAATGGACTCAAGTTGGATTTAACTCACTCACCACTGAGAAGAAATATTTGTGTTATTTCTTTAGGCTAGAGAAACTCTTGTTTGGACGAAAAACAAAACTGTTGGGAAACACAGTGGTGTGCAATAAATTAACAAATTTTGTTCTATTTTTCACCCTTTTGATTTCTTCTTTAGTTTTGCCTAAAAGATTTCCACCTAAATCTTGAGCTTAAAAAAAATTTCTGCTTTTCTTGTTCCTTCAGATTAATATGCAATTTTTTGCCTTGAAATCAGGATGAACATAAAAACCTTAATTAACAATAAAAGAGAAGTGAAAGCAATTCTTACAATGCCAAGCAAATGGACGATAAGTCTTTTCAATCAAAGTTACACTTTCTGATTTTATTCAATTGCATAATTATTGTTTCTGACTTGCGGTAAAGCGAACAATAAAAAACTCAAACTAAAATATAGAACAGTAAAGGCAAATATTAAAAAAATTCCCACCAAGGTTTGTTATTATGTAATCAGGCATTAAATTATTAGCAAATCGAGGGCAAATCAGCCCAAAAATTAAATAAAATATTTAATGAGCTTAGCATTTTAAGTAAAAAGAAAACATATTTTTTCCTTTATTCTGAGAGAGAAAAATCTAACTAAGGCCTGATAAGGTTAGGTCGGGCTAAGTTGATTGATGGGGTTTATTTGCCCATGTCGTGCGATATACACCTAAGTCATTATTGGTTTGTGGTGACGCGATGGATTTAACCATGAATAGTTTGCCTCATAGGTCTATAAAAACTTCGTTTAATTCACAAAGTTCATTGATTTTCTTCAGCATATGGCCCGTAATTGGGTTATGTCTGGTAAGGTGTCTCTCCCAAGATGTCAGGATCGTATTTGTGAGATGGCATGGTACTGACATAAATAGTACCCTAGTGTTTTGCTTTCCTACCCACTTGCTCTACATTTATCTCTTCCCGTTATTCCCATGCCGTTAAGATGCGCCAGTAGTTGAGAGTGACCTGTCATAGCTCCATTAATCTACTTAATTCGGGCTTACTAAGTCTTGGCAGTCCCCCGTTTTTTCCTCATCTGGATCCCCCCATAGAATTTTGGCATTAAGTCACAAGCTTTCATTATTCCAGAGAGCTAAATGGGCTCCATGTGCCCAGTGCCCAGTTCTTCAGCTCAGATTTAACTGCATCGAAAGATTTCATGCATACCAAGCTTATGTTACTGAACTCTTTTCCTCTTGAAGCAAGTGAGTTTGCTTTTTCATTTCCAGTTATTTTCGCATGTCCTGCCACCCTCATCATGTGCAGTTCACCATGAGTCGAGTAACTGGTAATAGTGTTTTTGCTATTTGCGTTTTGATGAATTCTTACTGTCTGATTATTTTTTCTTTTCTTTATTGTGATTTAACTAGTTCAAGTTTTTTATTGCAATATCGTCATTGTGACGATATTGTGATATTGTTCTAGTTTTCTTATACAAAAACCAACACTGCATACCATAAGGCTCAATATATTTGATCGTGAATTCTTATTTTGTTTACTGAATTGATTTTGTTGGTCATTACGCTATTGTAATATTAAACCTATTAGTTTAATTTTCTCCATGCCTTTGCAATTAAATTTGTTCATTACCATTTCCTTCATCAAAACTCCCTTACCCTATTATGTCATTCTCTTCTGACCTTTTGCTATTTTGCACAATCATTTACAATATGTTTCATCTTCTTGTAATGAAATAAATTATTTAAAAAAAAAAACATATGTTCAATACATTTTCCCATTTTCCCCTTGTGAAAAAAACAAACCCTAAAGTTTCCACACCTTTAACCCATTTTCCATTATCATATTTTTCTTCATTATTTATAATAATTTCTTGCCAAAGGTAAATTTGCTTTGTCTTATTTGTGAAGATTATGAAGATTACGAAGGAATTTCTTTTTGTTTAGAGCCTTCATTACCTTGGTCTTTCCGCTTGCTTTTAATTAAACGATCTTCCTTTATTCAGAACCCCTCAAGATATGCTTTATAGTTAAGTTCGTTTTGAATTTCTATTCATTAACAATATTCTTATCTATAAACACGCATTGTCATGCCTACACACATTCAACTAAGTAAGTATGTAGAAGTGTAGCGAACTATTAAACTGATTGTATGTGTTAGTTGCAATAAGGATTCGTTTTCTATTAATAAAATTAATGGCTGCAAACTAAACAAGCAAAAAAAGGCAGGTGATAATAATCATGGCAGGTAAAGTAATTAATAATGAAATTCTATGAAATGTGTGTATCTTTTAGGTTTGTATTTGTTTTATTAGGTGCCAGAACAAGTATATATTTTATCTCTGAAAAGCGACAGCATTTGGAATCATTTATTATCTGTTTGCATAGTTTTTATTTTAATTGTTAAATAATGAGTTATAACCATATGTGTTAAGGATTCCATGATAATTATTATACCATAAATAATTCTCCTTTAATCACAGTTTAGTTATAATAAAAAGTAACAAATGTTCAAAAGATGTATTAAGAATTTTCTTCAGCTAATTTTTATAGTATTTTTGAGAAGCAAATACTAGCTGCTTTAGAGATGAGTATATAGCATGCAAAAGATAATGTTAAAATAAATGATTGCTTGGGGTGTAAAAAAATGTACATATGTAGATATTTTTTGAGGAAAAGAGGTTTGAAGAAACCTAATGCTTTTTGTATTTGTGTTGCCAAAAATATATAGGTAAAATTAGGAGATATATTACCACTAGCTAAAATACGTTATCGCTAACTTTTAACTTTAGTTTATTGCTGTTATTGGACTTTTACTGGGGTACAGCTATCTCCTTCGAAGCTGCTTAATGTCTTCAGTTTTAGTGCTACGCTTCCAAAAAAAAGATCAACAAATTGCTGTAGAACACCTGAAAGTAGGCACAGCTAAATACATATCTAAATAAAATTTTACGTCTGCGATTGCTGTCCTTGCTAAGCTTGATCAACAAGCATTTCGTCAGTAGTAGTTACGATTTGTGGGATGGGAGATCAACAAAGTTTTATATTAGCAGAAGACCAGTAAAATATAGAGGACGATTTTTTGGACAGCGTGTACTTGCATTTAAAACGTTTTGCAGGAAACAAAGATTTATGCAGCTAAAGTTATTATAACGGCCAGTTTCGCTATTTCGAAAGTGATCGAGTATTTGAATAAATACATTTAAAATAAAAAAAATTTCAAGCTATTGTCTTTTGTCTTAAATGTATTTATGTCTCCATTTATACAGGTTCGAAATCGTGAAACTGGCTGGTAGTAAGTGATGAAGAGTATATTAAAAGTTGTGTTGCATAAAGTGGTGGCAGTGAATCTGATCTTGCAAGACTAAATATACATAATTGCTATTTATGAAAATAAGATGTGTTTATTTATTTCAAGCCTTTAGTTTTTAAAATCTATTTTTAAATGAACAATAAAATGGAACAACAGATAAGTGACTTGTTGTAATTCTTCATTATTTTTTAACCAGTTTTGCTTGATTGGCCTCTATGCGGCGGACTTAATAGACATTTCCCTTTTCTTAGAAATTTAAAATCAGCTATTTCCCACTCGTGTCATATCTTACAAATATAATATAAATCTTTTTGATTTACAAATTATTAAAATTATCGACTGACTATTTTTATCTGATTACTTTTAGCAATTGATTGTTTTATAAATATCTTTTTTTATTTGCTGCTGATAAGTTTCACTTAATTTTCACCACCTTGGACAAGTTAAATTAGCGCCATATATCAATCATATCTTATCATTTATTAGTGTCGTTACAAAACTAATTTATTAGTATCGGTGCCATCAGCATTTCATTTTTATTTACTTAAATTATTCAAAGCAATACAAATTCACCTTAGTCGCTTACAAGTTTGCATTTTAAAAACATGTTCTATTTAAATTCATTTGTAATACTTGCAATTTTAATGGTGGACATCATTGGGAGTCCACTGCGCGAAAGAGCTGGTTTAGATCCGGAATTAATATCTGGCCATTATGAAGGCGATATGATGTTGACGCAAAGTCAGTTTAGTGTTCTGCATGCCAAAATCCAGGGACGCAACGGTTTAGTGGCACCATCCAAGAGATGGCCAAATAATACAGTGTTTTATAAAATTGCCGGCAATTTTGGTAAGTTTAATAAGCAGTAGCGTAACTTTTTATGCACAGAGTAACGATGAAAAAATCCGCTAGAATTGAAAATTAGTTTAACAAAACTTTTTCGTAATTTAATTGCAGTTTAAGCTCAAATGTGGCAAATCAATGAATATTTTATTATAGTTTTGTTTTTAAAAAGAGAAATTTGTTGACATGGCAAAAAAAGCCAAACAGCTGGTGTTTTGATTGCAGCTTAAACGCTAAATTTTTTTCCTCTTAATTTGTCTGAGTACTAGGTAATTTAAAGATCTACCAGTTTAGGCATAAATCAGACTATAATTTGCACTGATTTGCTTAAGGGTGACTTTTTTTTTTTTTTACTAAATTGGTGTGAAATTTACAAAAGTCTTGAAACTTCCCGTAAATATTTGCTCAAAAACCCAGAGTCATATGATCTGTTTCTTCCGTTTAAAATACGCTAGCAATTTTGCAAAACAGTGAATAGGTAAATTAGCGTTTAAGAATATTGCCAATCACGAGCTTGTGAACTTTTCCGGCATTAGGGCCGACCAATAATTTGGGAAAAGCGTCAAAATTAGATGGTAAACTGATTTGTTAATGCAAATCGTAAACTGAATTTTAAAAACAAAACTAAAAATTTTTTCTAAGCCACAGTTTAAGCTGCCAGTATTTTTTTTTTCAAATTTGTCCTGTAAAACAGAAAGTCTGTAAAAACATATTGTTGTTTACTTTCCGCGAGAAAAACCAATTTAGTACAATTTAAATATTAAAAAAAAAAGCCAAAGATTCTATCTGCCTAATTTGCCTTTGGAAGTATGTAGTAGACTTTGGATTCAAAACCGAGAATGTCTTAAATAATGTACTTGGAAACCCTTTAAATAAAATGAATTTGCGATTCGCAAAAAATTATTGCTGCTTTTGCGTCTGTTTTCTGGCTGTCAATAAATTAATACTTTGTAGATGTTGCTGCGCAGATTGAGTGCCTGTTCGTTGATAGAAATGTTTTCACGTGTGCCTTGTAAATCACTTTTCAAAAAAGTGATTTGAAGTGATTTTTGCATTTTCTTGATTTGAAATCAGTGGGCTAAGCATTACTTTCCCATATTTTGTAACTCTATTGCTATAAGCCTAGTAAAAAGCGGATTGAATATTTTATATAAGTTATAGTTTACTATAGCTTACCTTTATTTTATGTTTTATCGTTAATTAAAAATTATCTTTTAATAATTTTGTAAAGTTTTGTAGTCTCAACTATTTCAAATCGAGTCTTTTTCAGCTTTGCATTGCTTAGGAGTTATTGCAAACTTTGTGGAGTTAGTTTATTTATTTTAAAATAACAAATTTTCACCATTTCTTTAAGATAGCATCCATCGCCGGGCAATTTTAGAAGGCATTGCCATGATAGAAGCACGCACCTGTGTGCGTTTTCAGGAGGCCACCGCCTCAACACCACATTATGTCAAAATCACTGCTGAGCCGGGAGGCTGTTATACAGCAGTGGGGTATTTGGCAAAGGTACAGCAAATGAATTTGGATATTTATCCTCTAAATGAGGGCTGCTTTCGCACTGGCACCATCTTGCATGAGTTCATGCATGCTCTTGGCTTCTACCACCAGCAGAGTGATGCCAATCGTGATGATTATGTGGAGATTCTGTATGAGAACATTAAACCTGGCAAAGAATTCAATTTTGAGAAATATAAAAGCTCCCTGGTAACGGACTTTGATGTGGGCTATGATTATGGAAGCTGTCTGCACTATGGTCCCAATGCTTTTTCGGCCAATGGCAAAGATACGTTAAGGCCGTTGGATGCCAAGGCACAGATTGGCCAGAGGGTTACTTTGAGTGAAAAAGACATTTCGAAAATCAACATAATGTACAAATGTCGCATATTTATATGAAAGTACTGTGATAAAAGTATTAAGTAGTTCTAAAAATATTTATTTGTAATAATAATTTTAGCTGTAACTTAAGCTGTTTGTTTATTTATTTTGTGATAAAAAATATTGAATGATGACACACTGTTGCCTGTTATGTGATTGCTTTTGTTTTCTATGACGTCTTGTATTATCTAAATAGTTTTTGTTTTGTTACAAGTCGTTGGCTTAAATAGAAATGCGTATTTATTTGTATAGCATTTTTACATTAAAAACACATGCAAACACTATTAATAAAAAGCGCTTGATTTTGCTTTAATTGTACTAGAACTGAGTTTTTTTGGAATTAAAATTTGAAGAGGAAACACATTTTAAATTTACCATACACCTTATTCAATCTCTTTTAGTTTTGAATCTTCTATACAATCCTTAACTTCTTTTAAATAAAACTCTGCTATTTTGCTCAATATTGAGCATTGAAAGCAAAATGAAATAAACCGCAAGTGTATTATATAGAAGTGTTCAAGCGAAGAGTTTTATTTAAATGGGTTGAGATAGTAAAGGCAGCTTTTGAACTGTTAGGTTTAAAAAACAGCAGAGCTGTGTGAGTTTTATTTTCATTTGCAGCTAGAAAATTTGCAATCGATTTTTTTTAAAGGATAAGAAAGTCATAATATTTGAAAGCCCACTTTAAAGTTTTGCAAAACTGAAAAAATGCAAAAAAAAAAATACACGCTTACACTTAATATAAGCATGCAAAATCTGACAAGGACATTGCCAAAAGCAAAAGTTTCCTTTGTAGCTCTTCAAAAACTTTTACAAATTTGTTTTCGTCTTTTGCGAGTTGTTGGCGGTATCTTGCGCTTTTGCAGCGGCTGACTTCTTACAGATATTTTATTACCTATTTGAAAGCTGCTGCTGCCTATTGAAAGCCCATAGAACAGTTTGTTAAAGCGGTAAAAAAATAGAAAGAACACAACTGTCGCAAGAGTTCCAAAGAGAATAAATTTACTCTGTGTTTGTTACAAACACTCTGTGTTTTTGTTACAAGCAGAGTAAATTTACAAGGTCCAATTCCGCTTTTTTGCAAAATTTTCACGAGTTTTCGCGCTGTTATACAAGTTGCCTGCTTTTAGATTAGCTTAAACAATTCTAAGCCTGTTTTAGTCTTTCTCGAGGCTGAGTAGTTTATTCAGAAATATATAAATAGCTAGTTTTTGCTATCGTTTAAATAATACAGCAGGCCAATAAGAAAAACTATTATCAATTATACGCCTAAAGCTTTTAAACTCTTGCATACACGTTTTCAATTTATTATCTTGTCTGTTGTTTGTAATATATGATTTAATTTCTGTGTCATCATAATTTATAGTTATAATTCTTAAGCTTCAGCTCTCAGCACACTCTTAGTCATAATCTATAATGAAATCCAATTTAAAATTGGATACATTTTCCATATATATGATTCTTTGCAAACACACTGCATGTACGCACACAAAACAAGCATTTACATCTCAATATTTCAGACACAAAATTTATGAATACATTTATGTTTTACTATATTCTAGCCTGTTTCAAGGCAGTGTGCACATTTTACTGCAGCCTAAAAGCAGGCTCCACACTGTTGGCTATTCAGAGGAGCAAAGCAAGCCTTGTGTGTATGTGTAGCTTTAAGTGTTCTTGCTTGCCATAAACCACTACCATCTAGTATTTATTTCCTTTTCAAATTTTGCTTAGAAGAGAGAAAAAAAAAAAAAAATGAAACCAAATTTCACTGAATCGTATTGAGAAACATACGGTCATAAATTTGAGTTTTCCATTACGAATGTTCTGCTGAGCCCTGCACCGCTCTTCTCTGGCCCCTTCTGTTGTTTTTGGTTCATAAGCAAATTAAAATTGTAATTCATACAGTTGTTTTGCTGGCTGGTGAAAATAAGAGCTCCAAAACTCTTAGAAAGCCAACTAAATGGTTAAAAATTTCTAACGAAATCACAAAAACAAAGAAGAAGGAGAATAAAACTACAGTCTCTGTCATTAACATTGTTCTTGCTATTGTTTTGAATAGGCCTGCCATTTCGTTACAATTTATGTTTAATAGTTTTAGTTGCTGAAATGGCTGTAGGAGTGTGTGTATTTGTACGGAAGAGCAGCGGATATTTCAATTTTTGTGAGGTTCTTCAGAGTTGCTGAACGTACGAGAATGTGCATAAATGTAAACGTATTGTTTGTTGTCATTGTAATTCCCTATTGTTGTTGTGACAGTATCACACTGCCAGTGTCTTTCTATTCAAACATTTAACAGCTTTAGCTTAAGGCAATCATAATTTAAAAATTATTATTTTTTTAGCTGGATTTGTTTTCGTTTTTCTGCCAACCAAAGCAATATTTTATTGCATTAATTCTTTGTGAAGCAAGAAGGTATTGAAGACAATTTCATTTTTGTGTGCGCTCATCGGTGCTTACACTGCTCCTCTATACTTCGGTTTTCCTTTTAGGCCTTCATTTAATCATTCTTCCATTTATTGCCATTCTCATTTATAAATACGTACGTATTCACTCAGTTCGATATTCATCTGTGGGTGTGTGTGTGAGTATACCGATTTTTTTCATTAAACAAACCGAGATTGGATATGACATGTGTTCCCCCAAGTAATGTTGAAAATCCTCTTTTCTTTAATTCTTTTTTTTTTTTTTTTTTTGCAAACATTGCAAACATTTTTGGGTTTCTTTTTGTGTGGGCGTAAATGTGTATGTATTGGTTTGGTTGTTGGTTCGTTTGTTTGTGAGCAGGCGAAATGCCTCCAGAGCATTGTTTTTGTTAATGTTTGTCTGTGGCGTGTGTGTGTGTGTGTGGGAGAGAGAGTAATTGTATGAGATTTTCTGACACTTCCACTTTCTTATGACACAGTAATTTAAATGGAAGTTCTATATGACATCTATCTAAATGTCGAATGCAGATAAATATACAAATTTAAACCCTTAAAACGATTTCGGAAAAATATGTTTGAAATTCAAATATTTCTAGAACTTTAAAGAAATAAGCATTTTTTTTAATTTTTTTTATATTTTTTATATACATATGTATTTTGAATTAAAAATGTATTTGGTGCCCCAAACAAAAAAAAATTTAAAAACGAAAAAAGTTCTAGGCTTAAATCGCTTTACACTTCTTTAGTTAATCGGTCTAGTTACATTTTCTATTCTATTGCTGCGATTGCTACGTCTATACAGACTATAGAAGAAATAAAATTAAAGGGGCATAATCATGAAAAAATAAAATATTTTTTAAGTTAATTCTGAACAAATTGCAACTCGTTGTAAATTCATTGTAGATTTTATGAATATTCAGATAGAATTTTAGCAACAGGGTCCTAGAAACTTTGGAGCATTCAGATCATGATTTCATTACGTGTAATAAACCTTCAATAGTTTTTATGAATATGGGTGTTAATCTTGAAGTATGCTCTGGGCAAATTTAATGTTGTTAGTTTTTTTTTCTTCCACATATCTATCGTTCATTTCAATGTTATATACATTTCTGGTTGCTTACATTTATTTAATGGTCAAATTAAAGGCCAACAAGAAAGTAGGAGCTACATCTTTTGCACCCCATTTTCCAAAAACGGTAATGAAGCAGATGCAAACTGGTGGCGTTTACGCAAATCAATGTTCATTCTACGATCGGTAAAATATAGGCCGTATTGCAATTGGAGCACGTGAAAGGTTCCAATTTTTTTGTATTCGTCATTTGGTGTTCCGTTTTGAGTCGAAAATGGATCTGAAAAGATTTCCTTTCAAGACCTTCATCTGAAAGAAACCATAAATTAAACTATTTATGGGCTTTTGTAGAAAACTTAGCTTTGATTTTTTCAAAATGCTATTCGTTACCATTTGTAAAAAACTTACTTTACTAAACACGGCAGAAACAGTCAATCTTTATTTGTTAACACACAAAACATGAGCTAAGAAAAGCTAAGACTTAAAATATGCTCGCACACCGATTTGCCTCAGCATTGTTTCACAAGTTCTGCAATAAATTTCTTTAACTTTAAGAAGTATTTTCTGCGGCTTAAAAGTCATACATTATTCTTATTTCTACAATAAAACTCCAATCAATTTCTGTTTAAAATTTTGTCTCCCTTCTGGTGTTATTTTTGCTTTTGGTGACTGTTTCAGTATTGATAAATGACTTTTCTTTTAAAATCCTGTGGCAGTTGCTGTAAAAGTTATTTTGTGTGTATGTGCATTTGGTTTTATTATATTTATTTTGGCCAGTTAAATGAGAAACAAAAAAGCAAGTGCGGTAACTTGTATAAGGATTTTTATTGTAGTGTCTTTACTTTACATTATGGACATGATGTATGATGATGCATTTTATTTAAACCTGAAGCAATTTAATTAAAAACAAATTTTCTCTTTCTCTCTCTCCCTCTCTCCCCACTGTCTCTGCCTGCTACTGGTGCATTTGTATCCGGCTCGTCTTACCGCACAGTTCAGTATGTAAATGTTGCACAAAAGTTATTCGAGTAGTTAATTTTTGTAATTTTTTTTATTGCTGCCAACACACATCAATTGTATGCATATAAATGTGTGTGTGAGTGTGTGCGTATGTGCCTGTTGGAGTAAATCACATGTTTGTATATACATATGTATGAATACTGCCTTTTTGCTTAAAACGTATCCAGATAACATTGTTCATTTACTCATTTATTGTATATAAACTGTATTTATGCACTTGCTTTTATGTGCAAAAAAAATAAAAAATCTTATACATACATATGTATGCGGTACACGTAAGTGTGTGGGTGTAGCCAGCTTGAGTGTATTGGTTGCCACATTTTTCATTTCCTCTCATTTTCAACCATAAAAACATTTTTTTTTACTTAAATCTACATTTTCAGACATTTCCTTTAGGTTTTTGTTTGTTTGTATGTAAATGTGTAGCATATTTAATCCTTTTTGCAGCGTTTTTATAAACAAACGCATCTGTGTGCCCTTGTGTGTGTGCAAAAACACTCACACGGAGACAATTAAAAATCCATTAATTTACCAGTAAATGTATGTGTAAGTGTTGCCAAAGGAGATCTATAGTTTTAATTTTTACATGTCCATATTTTTTGTGGTCAAGTAAATTTTTGCATTCCTTTATAAATTATTAAATTTATTTAATACCATTATTGCAACTTTCATACAAATTGTCCTAAAGAGATTAAGCTGACATATGAGAGGTTTTACACACAAATTTTATGGCTTCATTTATGCCGTAAACCATGACGGTTGTAATGCGGGGTTAATGTCGACAACACATACATACATCCATATATTATTTGCAACATGACAGTAGTTTAATAAACTGCTTTAATATGGGAAACTTTTTCGAAAAATACTAAATTGGCATTGATGAAGTTGGCAACCTGCCTTCTTGGGCTTCAACATACTCAAGTAATTTATGATAAAAAGCGGCAAATCTTATCTTAAATTAGGGCAAGGCATCAATCAAGACATTAGATTTGTAGGAAGAAAGAGGCCGAAAGAGAGAGCGAGAGAGAGAGAGAGACAAAGCGACAGAGAGAAAAAAGCGCTACGTCTTCGCTTAATTCTTAATTGACTACGGACATATAAATTCTCATCTCATACAATTATTATAATTAATAAAATGGCTCGGGGGGCATTAAATGATTTTATTAATCAATTATATTTAAAAATTTAATTATAGAACTTAACAAAATTATATTCATTGTATTGAGTGGTTTCTTAATCCCTGTATTAATTTCCAAGCCAAACAATGGGCCACGCTCTATATCCGGTATAATGACATTTTTATATTTGATATCGTTGTTAAAATAACAGCAACAAACAATGCCAATTTGCAAACAATAAATGTGAAACAATAGCAGCAACAATTATTTCCACAAACAATTAAAGTCTTATTGTATTTACCCAAACACTTCGTACATGTAAATAGAGGATAAACGGAGTAAAAGTGTTGCAAATACCAACAACACTCCAATGTCAAGTTACTCAAGTGCAGTAAAATCGACATAACTCGAAAAATTCCGCTTTTATAAGTAAATTACTTTGGCCACTTTGTGCAAATATTCACAAGATTTTCTTGCGCTTATATCTGGACAGAAATAGGTTATGAGCATTTGTTTGCACAAATTAAAAAAGTCTAAAGGTTTTGAATTACCTATATATCTCTTTCCGATTTTCTTTTTTGAGTTAAGTCGACTTTGCACACTGCAACTGCCATTTCAAGTGCGTGTAAGCATAAAAAAGCAATTCCATTCGTTAAACTACGCTGTTCTTTAATGCCCTGTGCAAAATTATGCACATTCCGATACTTTATTGAGAATCTGTGATATTTGGTCTATATGGGTTTACTGCTGGTATTTACTTTCTACCAACAACAACAATAGCAACAGCACATTTTAATAACATCAAGTAAATTCCTTTAACGCAAAATTGTACTTTTTATTATTTATTATTTTATGTGAGTGTGTATTTTTGTATACATATGTAAATATTTTCGGTTTTAACTTAAGTGACACTTGGCCACATTGAGGATAAACCTCAAATAAAAATAATTTACAATGCAGCAATAATAAAAATGCTGAAATGCAACATTAAAAAATGGATTGCAGGTTTAAGGAGATGTTTAAATGGTATAAAACCAGACCCGAAAAGTATTGAAAAAGTATCTTTCATAAAACTACCGATTACAAACTTACATTTATAAAATGTACCTTTTAGAGAATTTTATTTTTGCGAATATATGTATATTCAATAAGTACTTATCAATTCTATTAGGAATTTTAATAGATTTAATTTTTCTCGTAGTTACTTATACAGGTATTTTTTTTTATTGTTCCTACATACAAATCCAAATTCATCCAAAAATAATTTTCTGCTTGAAACATTTTTACATGGCATTTAATCAAGTTCAATGAATGAAATTTTATATAAAGCATTTTGAGGTAGTAATTTCTTTTAAGTTAAACATTGCAAATAAAATAATCTTACAGATTATTTTATGTCTCAAGACATTGCAAAAAAAGAAGTTTCTGTTCTATTAAGAGGATTTATTTGGCACAAACAAACGAATTAATAAATTTATTGAATTTTTAAGTAATTCAATATGTAAATAAAACTTTGCGCTTTCTTTTGAAATTAAACTACGAACAAGTCTGCAAAATAATGCAATAATATGCTTTTAAAATGTATTTTATCATCAAACTGTATGCAGAGGTTTATTAATTTAAAGCCTCTTCTATTGGCGTCTATGATTGGCTGTCTTAAGCAGCAACAAAAACTAATTTACACATACTCATTTAGAATCATTTTCTTTTTCATTCACATTGATTCAATTTGTCTTTTTAAGGCTTAAATAAATTTTGTTGCGAAAACTTTTTCTTTTATATACATACATATATTTTTTCAGTTTTTCCTTTTTTATTGAAATGGTTTTCTCTTCTTGCTGCCGCAAAAAATATTCGAAATTTATAACAGAAATTTTGTTTAGGAAGTTGTGCTTTTTTTTTTTATCAGTTTATATTTTTGCTTCTTTTTTTTTTTTTTTGCAAATTTTATGGTTGCAATTTTTTTTAGCAACCCTCTTTTGGCTTAACTTTTTAAGCACTATGGCCTGCATGCGATAAGCAGGAGAAGTTGTAAGTTCGAAGCTTATCATATAATAAATTATTATTTGCTATTGAAGTGAGTAAAAACCACAAACCAGGTATTTTTCGAAAACCAAAAGTTTCAGCATGATATAGACACTACGAAATTTTGAGTTGAAAACTCTTATGAAAATACTGCATATTCTATTATCTGTCAATTGTTAATGATAAACTTGAAAAAAGGTAAGAACGAAATTTTACAAAAAAAAAAAAACGAAATCCAGCTCAACCGTAAGGTATATTTTACTTTTCTTAGCAACTATCATATAAGGTCCGTCTTAGGCTACGATTTGTACTTTTACAAGCATCAAATGTTAACATGTATTTATTATTCAAACAAGTGTTTATTATTTGCTAATGAAGCCAAGCATAGTTTCTAAAAACCAAGAAGCATTGAGCTTTTTCTGTGCTTAAGTTTTCAGCATGTCATTGTGCCATAGCAAATTTGTCAGTAGGCTTGAAAATACTTCATGTTCTACTATTGTAAGCAGCTAATGAGAATTCTAGAAATGTAAGAGCATTATTTCACAAAAAAAAAAAAAACAACATATGTATATCTTAATTGTAAGGCTACATTTCTATACAGTGTCCATCTGATGCGAGTTCTACGATTTGTACTTTTTCAAGTACCAAAAATAAAATTTTTTATTATTGAATTAAATGTTTATCATTTGCTATTGAAGCGGGCATATTTTCTAAATAACCAAAAGAGCTCTGAGCTGTTTTCTGTTCTTAAGTTTTCAACATGTCTGTATGTCTACGGTGTGGATTGGTTGGCACCAACGAAATGTCGGCGGCATATAGACATGCTGCAAACTGAAGGACAGAAAATAGCTGTAAGCATTTTGGTTCCACGCTACTGTCAAAAACACATTTTTATTTCAAAATTGTACCATCGTTCTTGGCTACTTAACAACATTTTTCAGGCACTGTCTTGTTGTCCTGTTTGTTCTTTTCATTTTCTGACAAGATCCATAGTGCAGTAGTCGAATATTACACCCGTACTACTTTGAAAATATTGAGCTGTGTTTTTCCTTGCGGCTGATGGCTTACATTCTAACCAATTCTATAAAAAAATGTATGCCATTTTATTCAATTTATAACATACTTTCTAAAACATACTTGTTTCCTCACATGCTGGCAAAATACACACACACAAACACTCAAACGCAGTTTGTATGTAAAGTAATCTGCTGATTAAGTTTTTCAAAAATTTCGTTTTAAATTTGATTTTAGTTAAAAGTGTTTTGTTGCTGCAAAAAAAAAAAATTGTGCTTGTAAGAAATCAGTTAAGTGTGCACATAAACAACCATCCATAAGCTTTTGAGTCTGGTGTCTGATGTGTGTAGTTGGGTGTGTGTATGTATAGGCAGAGTGTAAAACTAAGGCTGTGTTTCAGAGTTTTACTTTATAATCAAATAACATGAGATTATATGAGTATTTGTAGATTGTTATTAAATAAGATGTGCGGTTGTTGAAGCATCTTCTGCCAGCTTTCTTTGTTGTTGTTTTTATTTAAAAAGTTTATTTAAAGGAAATTTTTATGGCAGTCAAGATAGCGCTTGAAACAGTTGCTTTGAAGCAGATAATGAATTTAAATCTTAAGTACTTAATTTATATCTACACGCATTCATTTAAGCAAACATTTTATTCTAACAATGTCCCTCCTTAACAGTTTTTGAAACAAAAAAGAAAAACAAATTTTCGAAATTTACATAAAGCGGCGTTATTTAAATAAGACTACTTTAGTCTCCAAAGAGGATTGCTAGTGCAAAGTAGATTTGTTATTTTTTTTTTTTTTTGAACAACTTCAATAAATTACATTAACGCCTTCAATAAAAAGTCTTGAAATTAAAAATTTTCAGATGTTAGATAATTCATTTCTTCGTTTAGTTTTTAAACTAAATTAAATACTTAATAGAGCACAGCCTTGAATAGGTTTTTATATATTACGAATATTTAATTAAGTAGTAATGCAAGGTCCTTCTCTTTTCAATTAATTTATTTCAAGTGCAAGCGCGGCTGACATTGGACTTATTAGACTTTCATTTATTCATGTATGTGTTTTGTTCTGTGTTGCTTTTGAGCAAATGATAACTGCATCAAATATGCATGCAACACATCTAGCAGTAATTGAAGCAATATATCGTTTGTCAAAGGGAAAAGACCTACAAAATGCAAAACTAAAATCAGTCATCTGTTAGGCAAAACATATTTATTTCATATTTTTATAGTATAGGTCAGAATGGGTTAGGTTTGCATTCGATATATTCTTAAGTCAGTATAGGCTTGTGGTATGCTCAGTGGATTAACCATGAACAGTTTGACTTACGGGTCTATAGAAACTCCGTGCGATTTACAAAGTTCCTTAATTTGTCTGGTATGCTGTCTCTCCCAAGATATCGGGACTGCAATTGTGAGAAGGCGGAGTACTGGCATAAATAGTGTTCTAGTGTTTCGCTCTCTTTCCCACATACTCCTCCCACTATTAATGTGCTGCTACCTAGTTGACAGTTGACGATGAAGTAGTTAACAATTATAAATAATTTTTATTTGAAATTCTCGGATGAGAAAATCTATTTTGTTATGCATTTCTTCTTTAACACAATTACAATTAATGGCGAAACCAAAGTTTTCGTCCTCAAATGCTATGCAAAATTTTTATAAAAACTAATAGCAGTTTAAGTAACAATTTTTATTTTTTTTGGAATTCCTGAGAGGTTTATTCGATAAATTATTAGCTTTTGGATTTCTCGACAGCAAAATATTGCTAAAATAGATTTATACTTTTGGAGAAAGATATATTTATTAAGAAATTTATTTAATCTTAGTATTCTTTAATAATACAGATTTATCACTACTTAATTTTTTATTATTCGAACTTATTCTTGGATAATTATTTTTGTATTTATCAGGCTCAAGTTCTTTCTATATTTATTTGGTTTAATAAATGAGCTCAAGGTCACTTTATTCTCAATGAATATATTTTCTAGTTATTGAGAATAAAGTGACCTTGAGCTCATTTATTAAACCAAATAAAGTTTAATAAAAAAGGTCGAAGAACGAGTATCTGGAACGTTATTTCTATATTATTTTTGTGATTGATTTTAATTAAATAAGACAAAGAAAATATCAAAAACATTTAGGAGCGTAGACAACTTGGAAAACAATTAGTTGCCCACCCTGCTAAATATTTTTGATGTTTTCTTTGTCTTATTTAGGATATTAACTAAGTAAGACAAAAATCACAAAAATAATATAGAAAGAACTTGTGCCTGATAAACTTAACACAAAAAGATTTATCATTACTCACGTCTAGGGCTGACAAATTTTCTTTTGACACAAACGTCAGGCTCTCCACAAAAACCGGTTTGTCTTATGATTTTATTAGGTTTTCATGTAGTCTGACATTTGTCTCAGCCCAATTTATCTGGTGTAAATGTTGAGTTAACAAGTGCAATGAGTTTTAAAATTAATATATTTTTTGCATGTTTATATTTACTCATAATTAAAGTTTAAAATAAAAAAAAAACTTATTGATATTTGCTCAGTGTCAAGAGTCACGAATTATATATTTATCGGTATTGAAGCACTTGTCCCTGTCATATATTTTTTTTTTTAATTCTCTGCTTCAAACCAGTAAATATTATCTGCCCAAAAATCCATACAACTTCAAACACTTTTAGCATTTAAGCCATCGTTACCTCTTAACGTAGATTTTTGAATACTAGATGTGTTTGTCTGTGTGCCTGCAAATGCAAAATAAAACTATCAAAAAAGTGTAAATTGTATGAATTTGGATGCAAAACTTTTCGTTTAACACTAATTGACATGTAGTCCATGATTGCATTTCAACAAGGGACTGTGCACGAGTGGGTGTGTGCGTGTTTGTGAGGAAGTGCGAGTGTATGCTTTCAGAAGTGTGTTTTAAAATCAACTTTCCTACAAAAGGGAATGAGAAATTTGAATAAAAAGCTTTGAATGCAACAGACATCTGTCAATGTTTGTTGCATATGTTTATGAATGAATTTACATTATGAAAAATTTCGCAAATTCAACTTCAACTTTTAAGTAGACATTTGCAGCAGTAAATATGTATGCTACAATATAAATGCAATTTCGTCGAAGTAGTGGTAAACTGAGATGGATGGCCATTGATTAAGACTGGCTCTCAGTTCTGGCAGAATAAATTGTGAAACATTGCCCGATGAAATAAAGTTTTAATTAAGCTCTTCACACATGTAGAATTTAGTAATGTGAAAAAAACTATTGGACCAACAAGAATGTGCTTTCCACAATTTGCTTATATACATGTTTACCATATTTTTTTAAGATTGCAAACATTTTTATATCTATCATGACAGTTAATAAATGTCTAAAATAATACTCTTAAACTTTTGAAAAAAAAAAAAAAAAAAATATATCTATATAACAAAAAACAAACCGCAGGGCTTTTGTGCTACATAAACACAAATCAAGTGTAAACAGCACATGAATTCTGTTTGTATGGATTTGCATTCAACTTTGGCAATTGCAGTTTTTCCACAAGTGTTACAGAGCGTACTTGAAGATTTTGTTGTTTTCCTGTCTTCAATTCATAAATGTCATTACAAAATCACATGATTTTTTTTTTTATCCATTGATCATCTTTAGCCTGCATGTGCATGCACGTTTCCATATGCATGAGTATGTGTGTATACCTCGTTTATAAAATGGACTTTTCTGCATATGACTACAAGTCCGTGAATTGTGCATGATTTGTGTTCAAATCAGATTTGTGACTGAAAAGAAAACTTCAGATATCTTTAAGTTCAATTATTCTACACCATCTACAAATTCAATATTTATGAAAATGGTTTTTTCTTTTCGAAAACTAATTAACTAAAAGACAGCTGAATATCTATAACTGATCCTTGCTTTAGCTTGTTGCATATGCATATGCATTGTAGGCCGCCAGTATAAAAGTGCTTTACTTTACAACAATGTCATGAGGAAGAATTTTTAATTATAACTGGATGTCAGAATCCTTTAATGCCACATCACATTGATTTAGATTTTCATTTGCCCTTTTTATATTATGTAGGATTTGTGCAGTGTTTCATTGGCAGCTCTCGTGACAAGTATGTATGAGCAATTTTATTGTCCTAAAATAAAACAAAATGTATCTTTCGTCAGTTGCATGTCAAAAAAAAAAAAAAAAAAAACAGAGCTAAAATTGGAAATGAGCGGTTACACAAAAAAAAAAAAAAAAATTATTACTATTACTAATGGGTTAATATGTTATGCATTCACAATACTATAGCCCAATGGTATTGGCCTGCTAGTATGTTGGGATGTGTATATATCGTTGCACTGTTGATTTCCTAAAATTCCATAATAAAACCTGATTTGCTTTGAAACTTTTCCATTAATAATTCTTGTATTTATCATGGAAATCTTTGTATGCAACAGGAATTTATATGGCAAAAAGTATTGTCATTCCATCAAGCAAAGAATTAAGAAAACAACACAATACAAGAAGGAAAAACTGAATAATAAATGGACAAAGATTTCTGTTTCGTTTGAGGAGAAAGAAGTGGAAAATTAATGTAAACATTTTTTCAGTAAATGCAAAGCAATGTGAATAAAATATGTTTCATGCAGATTGCATTCTTTTCCCTGACAGCCTGCTGCTGTTTTACATTTCGTTGTAAACAGGTAAGAATGCAGCCTTAGCTACATATTCGTATGCACTGAAGGACTTGCAATTCATATTTTCAAATATATCTTTTCATCATCAACAATGCTGTCACACCCCACTTACTTTACACTTAATTTCGTTTTGTAGGTTCTTTCCGTTTCAGCAGTTCATAAAGAAAGACACGTAAATGTATCATATTTTTAATTTTTGTACTCTGAACTACTGTTTGAGCTGTGCAACGATAACGTCAGAAGCGGCTGGCTGCCGTACTGTTGCAGCAAATAAATAAAGCTGTAGCAGACAGACAGACAGACAGGGAGATCAATATTTTTAAATATTCTTTTAATAAGCTGCCTTATACGCTCTCCAGCAATTGTAGCATCAACAATGACATTATTATGCACATACCTATTAGCAACATGCCAATGATGAAGGCGATGACGCTGATGTCTTTTGATTGATTGATAATGCATCACAAATCATGCTGACTTTTGAAGCATAAATTCATGTCGGAAAAGTGCGGCATAAATAATCATGCACGAAAAAGGACAAATTGAGTGATGCCTTTAAATAAGTATGCAAGAAACATTTTGTCAAACCATCTTCTAAGTGCTTTTTAAGTGCATAAGAACTATAGCAACCTGATGAAGAAATAGTTGTGCGTAGTTGCTGGCTTTCTATGAATTATCCAGAGAACTTATTTAGACTTTAAAGCATTGAGAAATGCACAAAATTATCCCTCTAATACCACTTTCATTACTCTAAGCCACAAGAGTCTCTTTAAATCTTATTTTGTGTCAGTATTACAAACTAATTTAATTTCCGCTTTCATTGATATGCAAACCATACAAACAGCTGTCATACCTTCATGAAATAAACATCAGTAAATGGAAAAACAAATTATATAAAAATTAAGAAAGAAAATGACAAGAAGAGAGAGAGGGAAAAAGAAAACTATGCTTTAATTTAAAAAGAACAACAAAGGCATCATTACGTTTTGCTTAACATCATCATTTCTTACGTCTTTCAACAAAAGCACAGCGGAAACGGATGTTGTCGAGGAGACGGATGTTGTCATACACATGCACTACAATAAAAATAACAACAACAATTATAGCAGAGGGAAGGCAAACAAATGATGAATTAAAAAAACAAACCAAACAATTCCCGGAGCTCATGCAATGGAAAAACACAAAGAGCGAGCAACAACCACAAATGTCAACCTGACAAACAGACACCATCAAAAAAAAAAAAACAAAAAAAATCCAAAAATCCCCAAGACCTTTCATTTGTATATGTATTTACTTTACAAATTAATCAGCATACTTTTAGGCAGATTGACAAACAGCTACGGAGAGAGTTTATCTCATGCGTAATTATGCTTCTGAGTCAGTCCAGACCAGGCCGTATCATGTAATAGCAAGAATTAAATGAAAACATTAAAATTTCATTTTGTGCCATTAAGACATTGCAATAGAATATTTAATGGGTTTTTTTGGTGTTGAACTATAATTGTGATATAATTTAATATTATCTTTTAATATTTTAAATAAACAATTAAACTGAAATTTTTAATTAGAAATAACAAAACTTTCTTTATAAATATAGAGAAATATTGTAGGTAGCCACATGGAAATACAATTAAATATTTATTGTAAGGAATTTTCATGCAACTAACTCACTGTTCTTGATTTATTCGCTCAGTGTAACATTCAAGGAACGTATAACCCAAATACATACCGTGGCAACATCAACTCTGAGGGTAGCCAGTTGATAATTATGAAGTTGTGTTTTGAGCATGAATTCTAAAGAATTAATTGTTGTTGTGTTTTGATGTTTGTCTGTAAACTCCTAATCAATTATATTTACATATATAACTCCAACTGATTCATGAGATTGATCATGATTACTTAAGATAGTTTTGCACAATAGATCGTTATTGGTCGCAGTGCAAAGGGCCATCCTGGACCAACCTAGCATAAATAATAAATAAATACTTAAGATAGTTAACTTTAAGTATCCTTGTAATAATAATTGTAGAAAATCATGCTCATAGTATAAAAACAGAAGTTGAAATTGATGTCTAAAAAGTTGCCGAGGCCCTGCGAAAGAGTTGAAACCGCTGTTATCACTAAAACAATAGCAACAAATACTAAAACTAATTGGAAATCAGTTGGATGCTGGTCAGAGTACATTCAAGTATTTTCCAGTCAACAGAAAAACAGTGGTAAAATCGAGAGTGTATTATTAGATTATATAAAGATAGTGAGTAGTAAAGAGTTCAAAAAAAATTAGTAAGAATTAGTCATGGCCTGGGTTCGAAGCAAATTTGGGTATGACGAGCAACGCGGTGGGCGTGAAACAGCCGGGGTATGTACACCAGCCAATAAGCCTTCAACTTTACTTCTCTTGCCCACTTTAAAAATGAACATTTTACCACAAAAAAGTCTTAATAAGTGAATTTGCTGCAAATATTTGTTTTGTATGCCTAAAATATTTACACTACAATTGATCAAATCCAAGAATTCGGCTCATAGAAAGTGTTACATGTGACTTGAATTTGGAAAAGCAAACAATTGCGTAGTATGTGTGAAAATCTGCAAGACGTAGACGGACACCAAGCGTGCTTTAAAACTTCAGCTGAAAGCATTTGGCGAAAAATTTAAAACTTGCTAAAATTCATTTGTTGTACTTTCAATAAATACACACAATATTGCAAAATACATTTTAATTTTGCTGCCAACATATTTTGAAATACTATGTCTGAACGTGTAAAAGCTGAGCTGGCGCAAAAAGATGCATTTCTTTCTTTCATCCTTGTATTCTTAGTAATCTATAGAATTTGAAGAAATTATTTTGCCTTCCACTACCATAAAATCTCTTTTGTGGTTTGACTTTTTCTAGTTCATACCTACAAAATTTACTGATGTACATTTTCAAGCTGTAGATTTTCCATTTAATTGTTTATTTTATTAACACAAGAAGCTTCTTCAAATTTGTTTCTTTTATTTAGTTTTAATTTGAACATCTCTCAATTTAAGAAATACCATTCAGATAAACCTGAGTTGTTGCTTAGCTGAGAAAAAAAAACAACAACCAAAAACGTGCCGTTTAAAAGCAAAAATATAATTTTAATTCACTCAACCTTGTCTTAGTTTTTTAAGGAATGAAAATTATTCAAGAAGCCATTATGTTAACAAGACCATTAAAGTACTTTTGCGTATGTGCGTGTGTGCAGTTGTAGGGGGTTCTAGGTAAAACTGTATTTTTATAATTGTTGGGATATGAAGTCATGTGTATGCATGTAGTGGTGAGTTTGGTATAATTTGTAAACTTGTATTTGAAAAACGGAAATACATTAACAGAAAACTACTACCTTCTTGTAGTTTTATTATTGTTTGTTCTACGCTCCCTCTTCGCACTCTACAGCTCTTTGGCCACTTCTAGTGATACTGGTGGTGTTGTTTGGCCAGAATATATTTGATAGAGATGGACTTGTGAGAGCTTAAGGGTTCACGTTAACTCGAACACACGCTCCATATGATTGCTTTCATGCATGGCAATCATGAAGGCGACTCACGATCATGGATGCTGATCTGATTATTTCAATTGCGATATCTGATGCGTGACCAATCTGAAAATTCTATACATCAATAAAATTTTATCTATGTCATAGTCTACAGATTGTGCTGAGTGTGCAGCGACTGATTATGGCTCCTTTGTATGCACCATCTACTGGTTTTGTTTTCAACTAGACTGAAATTATATGTTCATATTGAAATAAATATATGTATACTGATGCTTTAGTATTTATCAGGAGAACATTTTGGTGATAGCTGCTCATCTCTAGTGATTGCTTTCAAGTCCATGTGTTCGTAAGTGTGGGTGTGTGTGTGTGTGTGTGTGTGTGTGTGATATAAAATACTACGTATTTTCAAAACTAACGAGCCATAGCAATAGTGTTGATTGTTTAAATTTTCATAGTATTATGTACATGCACACATACATACATACGTAGGTATGTCTGCAAATGTACAGCAGGATAATTAAATGTAAACAATTATACATTTTTCAAAAGCATCCAATCTTAAACTTGAGTTCCATTTATGTTGTAGTTGTTGTTGTTGTTGTTGTTGATGTTTTTGAAATGTTTTTACATAAAATTGCAATTATAAGCGTCCGTACCATTTATCTTGAACTGTTTTACTACTATTATTTTTTCTCTTTTAATTTCCTTGCCACTTTCATTTCAGTTTTATTTATTTATTTATTATTTTTTTTTGTTGCACAGTTTTTGGTTGTTCGATACTTGTCTGTTGTATTTCCTGCAGATAGATTAAAAGGAAAGTGGTTTTAATGTTATGAGGATGTATTTAAGAAACAAAAGCAGCAAGGAAATTCAGCTTTATTTTCAAAGAGGAAAATTGTGTAAAAGTGTAAAGTTGTTGCATGTTTTTGCTTAAGCTGGGATATGAAATTGGACTAGTTATATGTATGTACATATATTTTTTAAATGCATGGATTTTTTTTTACCTGATAACAATGGCCGAGGCCCAAGCTCTGGCTGGCTGATAAGATAATTTTTGAGAATGCAGGAATTTAGGGAAAGGAAAGCGTTCACTGATTTATATGCCTTTGTAGCCTGACTGTTTTCCTTACCGCCAACAGTCTTCTGTTGCTAAATAATTTCATTAATAAACTTTCCTCAAATGCTTATTTATTCATGCAATTTATTTTCAACATCGTTTAAATGAAATCCCATGTGTATGTTTTTTTTCCTTGAACAATTTATAAAAAATCATACTTTAATTCATCATTCATTACGTTTGTTAGTTTTTATTTTATTTTGTGCTCTTTTGCCAACTCCTGTGGCAGCGTCTGTTGCTGCTGTTGGCGGTGTGAATTTGTGGCTGTCTTACTTTTTAACTTTTATATCGGCTGCCGGCATCTGGTGTCTGCTAAAGTTTTATTGAGTTTTCTCAACAAATTGTTTCGAAAATTGAATTCATTTAGTGTGTGTTTATTTCTTAGATTTATTTTGTTTGTACGTTTGCTTTATTCAAACATTTGTTTTTTTTTTGTTTTTTCGATCTTATGAGTTATATTTTTCTTCATTAATTTTTACATAAATCAAGAAATTTTATACTTTTAATAAGGGGGCGTGAGATATTAATTCTGAGAAAATACACCTGTTGCTTCTTTGATATGATTTTATTTTGAGAAGCTGAAGTTTCTATTTTTTATATCATAAGTGAGAGAAATATCTTTAAGCTCTTTTGTGTTGCTGGCCCTTCGGCGGTGCGGTTTTGCAAGAAATAAGGAAAACACATTTGTCAGAATAAAAATATTTCATATCTTATAAACGAAAGTAATAGTTCTAGATGATTTGCTGCAACAAACGTGACCACTAATTTCATTTGGGCTTTTATCAATATCAGGCAACCCAAGAATAAAACTTCACATTTATACATTTACTTAAAAAAAATAAAGAAATAAAAAAATATATCTTAACATTAAATGTTAAATTCCTTGTGATAAAATTGTAGCGATCAACATTTCTAAAGAGCACAAGCAAAGTAAACTTGAAGGCTTACTCGCTGGGATACATGGTTGCTTCACGTCAACTGCAAAGCTCATCAGCCTTGATTCTAGGTCATGACTAAGTGTATACTTTTTTTCAAGCACCTAAGCCCGGTAAAATTATTAAGTGTTGTAAACCATATAGATCGACTATAAAAGCTAATTTAATCCTATAAATTTTTAAGGCCCAAATTAAACATGACAGAGGTGACATTAAAGGTGGGTGCTGACGGGAAGAGTGGCAGCTTTAAAACACTTAGTTGTCCACCACAATATGGAACGAACCTAATACCTTGTTCATACATGCATTTCTAATTGAGATAATATTTAGTTTATTGACATAATATTTTTTGCGTTCATACATGCACTAACTCAATTAGTATTTGACAGCTGGAAAAAAGTTGTTGTTTTTGTTTTGGTAGTGAGAAAGAAAAAGTGAAAAATATTTTCAAATAATTTATTTTGTTTTGTTTGCTTTTGTTGACATTTATCTCGTCATTTATCTCGCATTGTATACTTTTGCTTATTAAACACATCTTTTACAGTGTTGTGTTTCATCTTTTCCTCAATATTTAAAGCAGTTTTGAGTTTATTAAGCAATAACTTTATTGACTTTTTGTATGGAATATTGAGCGATTATCTCAATAAAGGCGCATGTATGAACATGGTGTATGCCCGATGAATGTAATAAAATAATAATAATAATGACGGAATAATAAAAATTAATTTATTTAATAGTACAAAGATTATGCTTTGAATCGTTGTTTGCTTAGCGAGGGAGGCCAACATTGTGAAGACGGCTCATAGTTGACCTTGCAAGATTAAGCAATTGTTTGGTTTCAATCATTATACCTGACGATACAACAAACAAAACCTTTGAAAGGCTGCCAAAAATTAAGAAAACTGGTAGCAAAAAACAAAAAAAAAATATATTTAAATGGAAATTGTTTCCTTAGGAGCTTTATATTCCTTCCGTTGCTTCTCTGTCTATGTGTATGCTCTTTTCAGTTTGTTTGGAAGCATAATCTTTTCCAAGATAAAAGCCCTGTCTTCTTTGGTAACTATTTATTTAATGCAAAATTAGCTTAGAAACAGCTCCAACTATTTTCCTGCCATTTTTACTCACATAAAATTAACCTTTCTCAAGCACTGCAAATCGTCTTAAATTTGTCTTTTCTCGGTTTTTATATTCCATATACAATATTTTTTTAAAGATGAAGCTTTATGCGAAATTCGTGTGTGCTTGTTCTGCCAAAGGAATACAAATTCCCATTTAAGTTTAAGGTTTCCACCTCTAATATCTAATATCTTCATCGTCTTACCGTCAACTTCTTTTCTATTTGCTCTGTTTACTCCTTTCTTGTTTTTCTTAAACTAATACATTTTTTGTTGTTGTTGTTGATTGTTGTCATAACAAATTATAGAATAACGTTTAAAAGTATTCATATTGTTTGTTTTCACTACTTGATGGCTGGTGGCTTTTGTCGTGGCTGCTGTCGTGTGATCACAAATGCCACTACTTGCTGTAAACAACTGTCACTTGCAATACAAGAAAGTGATTCACAGATTAAAAAAAGATCTTCCGTAATTGTTTGACAAAAGCTTTCCAATTCCCTTGAATTTCCGCTTAACAAAAATGTTCTTTATATGCAATGAACACGGTGCACAGAGTTGCCGTTAGTGAAACTTCTAAAGTTACAAATCTCTACTTTTGCCATGGTCTGCACAATTTTGGGTTACTTTTTCTAAATTTCCAAAATGTTCTAAATTTCCAGTGTTCTAAAAGTTTTTGAAATGCTTGACATTTTTGATTACTCTTTCAAATTTTTTCAATAAAAAAATTTCTTCAAATATTTGCTGCAATTCCAAAGGAAATAATGGGAAATTTCTAAAAATTTTATGGCCCAACTAAGCATTTCATTAAGACTTTGTAAACTCTTGATAGAATGCATTACCTCAGGTGTAGAGTATTTAATCGAGTATTTATAAAACTAGATATTCTCAACATATTGCTACATATTTTATCTAACGGTGTATTCAGGGCTAATCTAAGACGTTAATGCTGCCGCAAGCGACATCTTTTAAACGAAAGAAAACTAATTTACGTCATGTAATTTTAAATGAATGAAATCGATCGACCGGTGTCGAAGGTTCTCGAAAATGCTGCCGCACCTGAAGCCTTAGCACAAGCATGAAGAAGGTTCTCGTCTTAAGATGAGCGCCTCGATGGATGAATTGGTAGAGTGTCCTACTAAGGGTCCCCGAGGTCGCAGGTTCGATTCCTGCCGAAGGCTTTGGGTGTTTCTGCAGACAAGCGAAAAGGTTCGCAGTTTTGTGTTTGTTTAAAAAAAAAAAATCCATTTTTTCTATTGACTGCATTATTTGCTGTAGACGACTCTCCACTTGGATATTTCTGGAAGCTAAGTTAGAGTATAAATAGTGGTGAGCATGCGAGTTTGAGATCAGTATTGTCTTCACTGTGCTACAATTAACAATATGCTAATAAAGTGAATCTGGTTTTAACAGCCACGGGTTAACAGTGTTCTAAAATGTTTTAACAGAGGCGAATAATTAATAAAAGTTAAATTGTAATGCTGTAATTAAATAGCTGAGTGTGTTCTAGTTTCCTTAGCAGTTAAAACTGTTTGCAAAACCCTTTTTACTAAACGGTAAAAATATAACAATATACTTGATTGGGATGACTATTTGTGATTTTAACGAAAGGACAACTTCTTTTCTTAAAATAATCAGATGCAACGGTAACACTGATGGCATACATACATACACACGCATGGATATGAATATATTCTCTTTGAAATTGTCCCACCTGCTGGAATAAACACGAGTACATCTATTGCTCAGAAGCAAACAGACACTTTAAGATTTAAATCTTCTGTTATTGTTTTTGTCGTCTCGATTAAGGATGGCATGTTGCCGACTACACAAAAGCAAGTATAAAATTTATGAGATCCCCCCCAGATTATTTCGTTTTGTTGTGTCTCAAATCTCTTGATAAGATAAGTATGCTTTCCTCAGAACATCTAAAAGAAACCGGAGGAAACAAGTGGAAACAGAGGGAAAAAAGGATTTTATGCTATTAGGTGTTTGCTTAAAGTAAATAAATTAAGTTTTAATAGGATTTGCTGTTTCCATGATTCTAATAGAAATATGTCTTACTTTTACAACGAATATTGTTAAAAATTTAAATGAATGTAAAAAATTCCCTTAGAAGCAAAATGTCGAGAAAGCAGAACAACACAAACGTAAATAAAAATTCAATTTATTTAAATCATATTTTCTTATTTGTAACTTTTATGGAAGATACAAATTAATTTTTTGAATAGAAAAAGTTTTGTTGCGGCATTAGAATACTTTTAATTTGATTTGATGTTTTATTTATATATAAGCAAATATTTTGTCCCTTAATTATCATATACATCAAAAGGGATGAGCAGTTCGTTAGTAATTGTAAAATAAAGTTTTTTTTTCGCTTTAAGAAAACGAAATTTTTGGAATTTCTAAGTATTATTCTAAGGGTTAAGTAAATTTTTTTTCTTGAGTACAAAATTAGATCTTTCCCAAAATTATTTATACAATTTTTTATTTAATTTAAATTAAGGCTGGTACTCTGTTAGTATGTTGTTGTCTGTCACAATTCCATATAAAAAAAATTCATACGAAAGTTTCGAACAGAGTATCAACTTTAAGAAAATACTTATTGAGTATTAGAGCACAGTTAAGAAAGCATCTATAATTAAATGAATAGTGTATTTATTAAAGTATTGCCGCATATATTTATAGAAATGTTGAAATGAAAAACGATTAAATTTGTTCATTACTTCACAATTATTGATTATTTTCGATCCCCAAATTGGTTTCGATCTTCGCTTTTGGTATATTTATAACTTATTAACTAATCATTTCCAACTTTTGTTTCAGTTTTTTTCTCCTAATATTCTTCTTATAAGATGTATATAATTTTTCGATCTCTCGGAGTAACTGGTTGAGGTGTTCTACTGCAAGTGCATGCATTTTGTTATTTTATTTTTCAGGAAATAACATACGGTTCAAAAGAAAGCAAATAGTTAGAAAGCACTAGTGCCCTCTTTATTGAAAAATTATACAACAAACGTAGAAATTAAATAAATAGAAACTTTTTAATCTCCTGCATATAAAATCGGAAAAACATTGCAACTAAAAACTTTTCTCAAATCAAATTTCTTATAATTTATTCTAGACACTCACAATCGTTTACACTCCCTAAAGAGCATATTAAATAGAATCACCTAGTACTATTCCCAAAATGCAAATGAATATTGTTATTCCTTATTACCGTGTTAACAACAGCACACAAACTAGATCCCTTACACCTGCCACTTGCTTCATTTCTTGTGCCCTGAAGTTTGTTGCTTTGCTGCTAAACAGACTTGTTTTTTTTTGTGTATTTTTAAAGCTTTTTTTACTTTCATTATTATGTCTTTCTATTCAAGGAAAAGTAAAAATAAAAATGAAAAAAAAAAAAAACTTCAACCTCCTGTTGTTGCAAAATTTATAAAATACGGTGTCCTTCCTTGCCTGGATAATAATGTGGTATTTTAGCAACAACAAAACAATATTTTACAAATGTATAAATAATAAAATTTTCTATCAACTTACCAACACAAAAAGTCCTAAACAACCTTAATAAGTACCTTTTAAATATAAATTGAGGGGGAATATAAACGGAGATGGGGGAAGGTTTTTTCTTTGCTGATGTGTAATCCTGTTGAAGAAAATGTGAGAAAATGTAAAAAAAATTAAGTCAGGGTCACGCGAATGTTTTGCTTAGTATATTTTTTGTATGCTGAAAATGAGCCACAGCACTTAAAAAAACGAAAAAAAAAAAAAAATTAAAACTTCAACCAGGTCCATGAAATAATAAAATAAATGTAAATACGATACACTTGTTTAGAGCAGGGAGGCTGAAAAGATTGGGATTTCTTTTATTTAAAATTTTAGTCTTGTATTTAGCTTGGGACTGACCAGGAGTTTTTATTAGGCAAAACTCCTCAAATTTTAAATATATATGTGTTATTAGAGTAAATTAAGTGCGAAAAAAATTTTGCAGGTTGAATGAATTATTTGACTCAAAAAAAAATTTTTTTTTTGCTACAAAAATAAATGAACTCAGCTTTGCACTGCCAGGTAGCAGCCACACACATACTTATCGTTCCATTTTTTAATCTCTCTTAAGCATTTTAAAAGCCATATTAAAGCGAAAACATAAAACGCATAAACCACCAGCATTTTTTTACATCTCTGTTTCATTTCATTTCTTTCATATTATTATTGTAGTTGTTGCTGTTGCTGTTGGCATTTTCTTTGGTTGCTACTAACCAAGCAACGATTTATATATGATTATGGTTAAGTTTTCATCTTAATTTTGCTGCATGTGAATAAAAGAAGCGCTTGTTCGTTTTGATTCCTGTTGCCAATTACTGAGTCATAATTGCCAACGTTGTTCACCTGCTTTAGTTTTCTTTTAATGGCATCATTGGCCGTTGCTGCTTAATTCTTCTTCTTTTTTGTGCTCCTCTTTTTAAACGAACAATTGTGGCCCTGTACGTGGCTGCTTCAGTGTTTGTAGAAGCTTTTATTTTCCTTCTTTTTTCATTTCAGCCATTTAAATCAAAAGCAGAATTTTGTATTCATATGGTGTCTTGTTTGAATTAAAGAAATGTTTTTAGAAAAAAAAAAGTTTGCAAAGAATTAAGAGAAATAAAAAATAAATTTAGCATTCCAAGTACCTGCAATCGAATAATAAACATACGTAAGTAGCATACTTGGCATTTTGCAAGGGATTTATGTCTCCCTGTTTAGTGGTAATGTATTTAGGGCTCCTTTTTTATGTTTTTTTGCTGCTCATTCATATTCACAGCTCAAGGATGCTTTAAATGTAACTTTCTAACTGTTTTTTGCTTCTTCATACTTAACTGGCCTTACCCTTGAAAACATAGAGATAAAATGGAAAAATAAACACAAACTGCTGTTTTAATTGCCGTTATTAAGAATATCTAAGGTAACCAAATCGCTTTATCTCTGCCACTGGTTCCCCTGCCATTTTGCTTTGTTTAAGTAGTTAACAGAGTTGGTGTAAGCCTCTGGCTTTTGTTGAAAAGTGTACGGTAGAACAGGTGTCCCTGCAGGCAGGATTTCAAATGTTCACAGGCAGTGAGTGGATTGTGCTTATTAGCATTCAACACAAAACTTTCATTCTCATTCCGCCATATAACAAAGTAAATGGGGGTTTTCGTCTTATTTTAGCAAATATAAACTTATTTTGTTGGCTATTTGGGTAAAAATTTTGAAGGTTTTATAAATAATATTGATGTTATTAATCAATAACTTAGTCGAAAAGTAGTCTTTTACTTCCGCACTTGAATAAGAAAATAATAATATTTTGTTAAAAAATTTTTTAGCGATTTATTTAAAAAAATTTTTTTTTTTTTGCAAATTCGCACTTAACTTTTACTGGTCGCTTAGTAAACGATTTTGAAAAAAAACCTGCAGTTTCTAAGCCATAAACAGGCATCAAAGGAGAAAAAATGATCCCTTAAATAACTAAAACTTTTTTGTAGAAGGGGAATTGCTTAAATATACAATGTATTTATGTATCTCTCTCTCTCTCTCTCTCTCTTGGGTGCACCATAAAGTACAGCCGAACCATGATACAACTAACAAGGTAACCTTTTCGATACAATAAGAACAACTTTAATAAAAATAACATGCATTTTGTTTTTGTACAACTCATGCAAACTGTCAAAAAGACGCCACTTCTACATTTACAGAAGAGAAATGCACTGAGCTTACGCGGATTTGCTATCTCGTTTTGGCTGCCTTTCATCTATGCAATCTCTTGACAGCCTAAAGTAGTCAGATGATTAACGGTTTAGCTGGCGAGGTTACCTTGTTAATTGTATCATGAGCCGAACAACATGAGTCTTCTTTCCTACAAATTGTTATTTGCAGGAAACAATGAGTTGTTAGTTAGTCAATTTTATTGAGTAATGAGTTGTCAATTGACGACGAGTAAGAATCAAGTGTAAGAGCCGGAGTTGCCAGCTTTATATTGTGTGTAATGCCACCACAACAGGTAGTACTCTGCACAGATAGCGCCATAACTTGTTTCAGCAGTGCTCGTGCTGCAATAAAAGTAAAACCATGTTGCACTATGGCAAAGCTAACGTAGAAATATTTCTACAAAACAGTGTCCTCAGAAAACGACTGTAAAAGTCACTAAATATTCTTTTATGTCCAAGTTTGATAATCCAAGTATAAATTTGTTGCTTTTTTAGGCTTCGTATATGATTTAAACTCCGTCTCTCTTGATGACTTGAAGAAAATATTCCGAAATAAAAAAAAAACTTTATCCTTCACTAGAGTCGTTAACAAAATGTTTAAGGTTAACTCTCTTGATTCCATAATATAAACCCCTTGCTTAAATAATGGCTTAAAATTTAACAAGAGCTGCCACGATATCTCATTGCATTAAGACTTAAATTAACATTTCCCCACAGCGCATTCAAAAGTATTTCCCACTTCCCATTAAAGTCAGCGTCAAAGTTTGCAAGTATTGTGTTCAAAAATGTTTGCGTGTGCTTGTGTGTGTCTGAGTTTATGCAAACAGTTTCACAAATTGTTAATGTGTGCTTGTTGTCGAAAAAGCCTTGTTTATTTCTCTATTTTCGTTTTGTTTCTCTTATTTGGCTCAAGATTTATTTTTTAATTATGCATTACATTCCGTTTATTACAGGCTTTTTAAGTGGATTTCATTTCATTATGCAGCTTGTGTTTTATGTTGTTAATGTTTGTTTTTTTTTTTTTTTGCTGCTGTTGTTGGGTTAGCAGGGATTTTCTTGCACCCTTCTATTGTTAGCAATACTGGCATGTTTGTCTGTATTTGTTTGTTGGTTTGTTCGCAAATCTGATCAACGGATGTTCAAGTGTGTGCGTGTGGGCCCGTGGATGTGCTGTAATAATTGCATTTTAGCCGACCTTTAGTTAAATCAAAACACTTATTGTCTTTGTTGTTGCTGGTGCTGTTTTACTAGTAGCAAATAATAAGAATTTTTTTCTTTTTCACTACTTAAAGCCATCCATTGATTGTGTTTGTGCTCTTTAAAGCAAATTTGAATGCGAATTTCCGTCTGTGTATGTGTGCATGTTTGTGCTTGTGGGTGTTTGTGCTTGCACGATTTGCTTATTTGCGTTTATCTCTTTAGGCCTTATTAACGTTTTATTGTAGGACTATAAGTTGGTTGTAACCATAATTTGCTGTAAGCTTTATGCATGTGTGTGTATGTACGTGTACAATTGTCTCTAGTGCATTTTTGTTCTGAGTTTGATGTTGTTGATATTTATGATACTTGCAACAATCATTTGTATGTGTTTTTGTGGTGCCTGCAAATTTGTTTCGTAATCCGTTTTGTTGAAAGGGCACACGAATAATTATTGTGTTAAGAGCATTGTGATTCCAATGACATCGGTACAATTATCCATTTAAGGTTTTGATTTGTAGGCGAATGTGTTTCACAAAATTAAAATCATTTATAGAGTGCTTAGGATATTGATGTGCTGGCAATACAGAAGATTATCTCTATGATGCATCTAAAAAAAGATGTGGGAGTTAATTTGTACATAAAAAAGAAGATTTGTTTTAAGACAATAAACTTTGCTAGAAATTAACCCTCAATTTAAAAAAAAAAAAAAATAATAATAATAATAATTCAAAATGCACTGGTTTTATAGTGTGTGATGAGTTTTTACTGGTCTCCTTGTTTTCGCCGAAAATCTTTATATTGCGTTGGTCACTAATCCATACATCTAGTGTTCCGGAATCGACAATATTTCTAGTCACAGGTTAACAGCGGTACATAAGATTAGGATCAAAATGTCTTTTGCTCAACTTTTCGTTCACCTGGTTTCTTGGCATTTATGTAACACGTGTTTTTTTTAAGGTTGGCATACTAGGCAAGTGAAACAAGACCCATTTACAAAGGATACACAAGCATACCTCCCACAAAAATTTTTTGGTAAAGCGTTGTCTAGAAAAACGTGAAGTGCTAACTGTGTATAGTTATGTATTGTATTTTAGCATTAATTCAGAAATTTTTAAATATAAAAATGATAGCGCAAATTTCACACCGTGAGCTTCATTTTAACGCAGCTGTCACGTATTCGTCTTCTTAGTACGCCCCATGTATTTTTAAATATGATATATTTTTATTATGACGAATGGATATATGAAGTCAGGTAAGTAATTTTGCCTACTAGTCAGCTAGAGCAGTACTAGCTACTTCATTTTCACTACAACCATATCAAACAAGCTCTGAACTCAGGCTTATTGGGACTTTACACGGTGTTCTTAGACTTTTAGACCAGAAAAGAAATTAAATATCTGGTTCGTAAGCACCAGAAGATTCATCGACTCAAAACTGGCTTCGAGCTTAGATTCGGGATGAAACTGCGATGTTGTCTTTGTTTTTTTTACATTGAGTAAAAATCAGCTTTCGTTTTTTTAAAAAGGAAAATACCATGTTTATTTGTGAGCGTATCCCATAAACTCTTAGATCATACATTTCAAACCAAATATATGTATAAGCGAGAATCAATCCTCTTCAAATGAATTTAGGTATATGGGATATATCAAGCTATAGTTTACGTATACTAATCGTTTCAATTTTATGCGTTATATTTTTGGTTATGTTTTACCTAATCCTAGGGACCAGCAAAAAAATTCGCCAGCAATTTCATTTACTGAGCAGGTCATTACTACCATCTAACATCAGTGAAAGAAATTTTTGTTCACTAAAATGTTTTCAAGGCTGTGAACAAATTTCCATCCTTCAACATCTGTTCAACTCATCCCTTCTTCCCCTTCACAGAAGTGGGCAACGATCTTCTTTATGAGCACTTTTCCAGTACTCTGTATTCCTTTATGAAATAAGTGACAGGCAATAACAATAACAAAAACAACAACAACAAACACATCAACATCATCTTTCATCATGGCTTCCAAAAAACTCATGCATGGTAAATATACAAATAAAATATAAACTGAAGAAAAAAGTGAATGCATAAATAAAGGAAAAATATTGAATGAGAAACATGCAAAAGAAGTGAGAGCACTTTAAACTTTTCAATACTGTTAATTTGTTACAACACCCAAAGTGGATGTGAGTTAAGAGACACACTATTCGTCTGAGTAAATTTGCGTACGTGTGAGGGAAAAAGTTGTAAATGTTGATTGAGGTACACAGCGAAATGTACATATTTACTTTCATCACATACACACTCATGCCCCCAAATGCTTAAATAATGAACAAACATACTCGTAGTGCTTGAAAGAAAACTTTAACAATAAACATTATAATAAAATTCATCACATATTAAAATTATTATGTATGCTTTTTATGGCAGACTGCTTTTACTTCTCTTCCTCCCTTCTTTTCTCTTGTATTGTGTTTACACTTCCTGTTTTCACTCTTTTGTTCAAGCACTTCTTCTGCCACAGCTACTTGTGCATTCATATGCAACCGTAAGCCGAAAATAGAAGTTGTGGCGGCTGGTTATTGCTGTTGTTGTTTTTATTTTTATATCGCTGTGGTGGCAGTGGATCTCAGCTTGTAGCGCCAGCCCCAAAGAGCAGTCATTCAGTCGGTGGCAGTAGTAGTAGCGTACAAACAGATTGTGATAAAAGCCAAAAACATACATTCGCTTATGTGTGGCAACAGTCAGAGTTTGGGTGTATGTGTGCTTGTGTGTGTGTGTGTGGCAAAGTGATGGGCGTCAATGTGCATATTATTCAAGTGCTGGTGTTAACGAAAGAAACTTTGTCATACAAGTTTATGGTGCTGATGAAAACCTACAACGTTTTAACTTTAACTCAACTTTTATGAATATTGGTTGGCTGTAGCAACTTTTGGCGTGCAGACAATTCGAAACGACGCAGGAACATGTAGCTGCTGAGTTACAGTCTGTTTGTACTATCACCAAGACTCTGGTAGAAAATATGTTTAAGCATTTTACTATTATGATTTCTATTGCATCTACATATTAATATATGTATTAATATTATCTACTTAAATACAGTTATTTTTTAAATATGTTTAAATGTGTTTCTGCTAATATTGAACGTGAGTTACTAGATATGGGTGATGTTTCAAAGCAAGGTTTTTGTTATTGCAATAATGACGCTGAAGTGCAAATTGTTAGTTTAGATGTAAAAGAGCTATTTAGTAGTTTTCTGACCAGTTGATCAGCAGTCTTTATTTCGTTAGCGCAAGCTCAAGAGCTGTTTGATTGCAACTTTATATTTTATTAACACTAAATTGTGTTGTGGTAAGGTACAAACTGATTTTCTTTTTCAGTTCTGAGAAAATTAAATTATTATCTATATTGTTTTGCATATGTGAACAAAGCTCAGGTGATTTCCCAAGTTGTTGTTTGTAGAAATTGATAAAATCCAGCCTCAAAAAGAATACCAAGTGTGCTAGTGTTCTTAAGCTTACAGTTCACTTGAAAAAACACCCTTTAGTGCTCTGTTTTCTTTTATATTGCAACAGCCATAATTTTGTTAGAAACTCAAATTAGAGTTGAACATTTCCAAACCATCTGAGAGGAAGTCAAGTGTAATACACGTAACAACTTTACAGCTAATTAGGATTTGAAAACTGAAGAAAAAATTGTTGCGGCTTGTAGGTTTAAAAAATCAAGCACTTTACATAATAAATTAAATTATTAGTTTTATGTTACTATAAACTTTTAAAAATATGGCATAAAAACATGCAGCAATTTTTCAAATTACAGGCTTTAACTGTAAAGGAAGCATTAGGCAAAATTTATAAATTTATTTGTGCCAATGTATTAAATATTGCCGAAGATAAAAACAATTTTTATTATTAGTTTTATGTTGTTTTTGGAACGTTAATCATAAGCAGTTATTTAGAAAATTTGAATTGAGCCTGACTTAAAAAAAAATCTATCTAATGCCCAAGAAATCGTCAGCAGGTAATCTGTTTTTCAGTTTAAAATATACTAAAGCAGCAGCTCTGCAACGCAAATGTCCGCTGCGTTGCAGAACTGCGAAGAAGAATTATAATTGCACTGCAAAGTCTAAGTCAGTGAACACTTAAGCCGCATGTGAGCGAAGAAAAATTTGCGTTTAAGCTTCAGTTACCAAACAGAACAAAACATCAGTTCTTTATATTTTTTTACACGTTGCTAAATTTCTATTTCTAAAAACAACCAACAATAGATAGTACACTGATTTACTGCAGTCAAGTTTAAGTTTCAATTAAATCATAGAAAAGAGTTCGTAAGCTAGAGTTTTAACTCC
This sequence comes from Sturmia bella, assembly GCA_963662145.1. Taxonomy (NCBI): domain Eukaryota; kingdom Metazoa; phylum Arthropoda; class Insecta; order Diptera; family Tachinidae; genus Sturmia; species Sturmia bella. Next base: position 4,380,089 of record OY759171.1, on the reverse strand, counting down.
ATTTGATTAGTGATTTTTTGGACATTAATATGTTCTAATGTGTGAGCAACATTTAGGCACAATATTACGCATACGCAGGCTGGCGACAGAGGTTTTGATGTATAAATTTTATACTATAAAATGTTTTAGAAATGTTCTGCGTATGAGTAATATATTATGCGCAAACATTACTCACGAGAGATTCACTCAGTGTTAACGAAAGTATGCAGCATTTTTTGTAAGTTAGTGCGCACTCTTTTCAGTGAGAGTACTCAATCGCAAGACGATTACCGCAGTATTGAGAATTACATAAAGCATCTTTTCAACACTATCTACTATGAGCGTATACGTGAAATCAAACTAAAATAACTTTTTTCAAGCAAAATCTGCAAAGACCCAAATACCTAAAATAAAAACATATGCAGAGCTAACAAATCATAGTATAGAGCGTGAAAAATTTGGTATCAAATAACTTTGTGTTGGCCCAACACATAATATTAGGCTACTGAATTGTGTACATGTATACAAAATTGTAGTAAATTTTTGTAGACAAATTTCCGTATAACATTTCGGGTATAATGAACACAGTTTCCAGGATTCCTTTTGATTGCCTACTTTCCATTGCTTCCTTCACCACTGCTCTCCCTTATTTCTCTGTCTGCTATCATGAAAATCAATTTTCATAGACGCACACATAATTGTAGCTGCACGCTCAATTGACCATTTATCTAAAATTATTTTTGCTGTATTGCACAGAAAAAGTGTTCAGAGTGGGATTATTATTACGCAATAGTAGTTGTAATATTGTTATTGCACATAAACTTTACTGTTTTCGTAGGCCAGCATTTTGTGTTACATTTGAAAGTAATGGTACAGGTGTTTTTATACAAACTCCATATGCTTCATGTACAAGGGCATAGCAGCCCTGTGCAATAAAGTGTTTATAATTTTTAGGGTTTGTGTCCAGTGTGTGTAAGTGTGTAGAAAGCGTAAATTGTGTGTGTGCAAGTGTAGCTGGCTGTTGTTTGTTTTTGAATGTGTGATTGTTTTATAATGTTGTTATTTTAAATGTTCTACATGACACGAACAAGATGTTTTTTTTGTGCAAATTTTTCATATTTATTTATTTTATTTAAATTATATTTTTCTGCCTTGATGTTAATTAAATTTAATAAGTGAGACACAAGTCCATGGAAGCGATGAGCGGAAAAATTAGAATTTAAACTTTAAATTAATCGGGTTCATTCGACAAAAGGAAATCTTGTGAAATCTTCAGTTCTGTTAAGTTCGAAATGAGTTAACTTCGAAATGAGTTTTTTGATATATAATGTTAAACTTTTTTTTTATTAATGCTATCGCGATCGTATAAAGGATGACAAAACATTGATTGATAAATCAACCAAAGCTGGTCTATATGGCTAATATAGACTAGCTATAGAGTTGATGTTTGGGCCATTTCAATAATTAGTTTTATGTTTTAAAGCGCAATGCAGTGTGAACTCGGGCTTAGATCTAGTTTTTTTTTGTTAGTATCAAGTTTTTCTATTTTTTGTTTGATTTGATAATAATTATCGGTCTACCATCTTAATCAATATTTTTTATAGTTTATTTTGGTAAACTATGGGCTTACGCAAATTAGCCTGCGTTTGGCGTGTTCTTTTATATTTATATGTACCTAAATAAAAATAAATTTCCATAAACTGGAATCAATATTTTAATTATTTTTCAATAATTTTATTGCAAGCTTTCCAACTGTTTATATGCTGATTGAGGTGTTTGTCGAAATAGACAGAAAAATACACACGAGCGCACCCACATACACAACTTACAGTCTGTTGGTTAAATTCCTTTTATTTGTAATGTTAAACAAATGCAAACACACAAAATCATTAACAATGCTGTCGTGAAATCAATTTTCAATTGTGTAAATCACCGTTTTTCAGACTCATTATTATAACACTTTGTATTTGGAACTTTTACATAGTGTTTACAAGGTCACATCAGTCGCACACGGCACACAGTCAACAAAAATAATAAACACCAGAACAGCATTTGTATTCGGTGAAAAAGAAATATCAAAAAGTCAATTAAATATGCAGCCATAAGTGCATAAATATAATGAGCTTTCAAATTTGTATTTGTATGAACACAACCAAAACCAAATAGCAGGAGCCAAAGCTGCAACAAATCTCATTAAACTTTAATGAGTGGGAGGAGGGAAGAGAGATAGAAAGAGAGAAATAGATATGTGTAACAGCAAAACCGAAACCAGGTCATTTAAACATTGGTCACTATTAGAAATGACAGGTTAGTGCTTCTACTATTCTTTCTGGTTGTTTAGTAGTTTTTGGCACATTTTTTTGTTGTTGACACTGCTGGAATATTGAGATACATTTTTTTTTAATACTGAAATTTTAAATTTCAGTCATTTATGTTGTATGCAAAAATAGTAAATTTAGTTTTGATAGCAGTGTAATTATATGCACCTTATACACGTGTGCTGGACTTTATCTTATTGACTATGAACGATTTTATTTTAAGTTCAGCTTTGTAAGTTTGGCGAATTTTGGACAGCCAAATAGTGCTTAAGGCGCTAACTAAGACTGGTCATTAATTGAGTTTTGTTTTATTATAATGTAAGCTTGTTTTTGTTATACATCCGATTCGCATTTTGAGAGTGCAAGTTTTTTTCTAGCGGTGAAGTTTTTCCAAGCTTGCAACAGGATAGACAAGATTGAGCACAGTCGAAGGCGGTGAAAAGAAAAGGAAGAACTGCAGGAAATCTATTTTGCTTACGCTAGATTGCAATTTTAAGGGAAAAAGTCAGTGGAATTTATTCCTTTTTATTTTATTCGGTATTTGTTGCATAAACAACCGCTTTCTTGTCACACAAAATGTTTTGTAATTTAACTTTAAAGTCGATCTGCATGGTTTACGATTGTTAATTATTTTTATGGTTTGATTTCGAATTTCACTTCCGTAAAAAGCTTGTTTCACTGATTCTTTAAAAACTTTGTCTTGCAGTCAAACTAAAATTGCTAAAATTTAAACTTCCAATTAGTGCCGACCAATAACATGCTTGGCTATAAATAGTCCACCACTCACATACACATACACTTTGAAGCTCCCCCTACCAGCCGTTGTATTCATGATCTAAAAACATTTACTTTCAAACAATTTTCCAATGATTTATATGTTTGCAAACTGTAAGATGAAACCATGATATATTGATTCATGCCTAACAATCAATTCAACATAATTATCGTTGGCATCGGCCGAAATAAATCAAATGATACACTCATGCATCTGCACACATTGACTCATACTGGCGTTTCTGTTATAAAAGCAACAACAGCAATATCTCACTACACTACAGTGTTGGCAACATCCCTGCAGCTAAAACTTGTAATCGGTTGTAATGTGGGACAGTCATATTACTAGCGCTAACCAGGCAGAATGACGCAAGTGGCTAAACACCTACTGCACTGTTTGATAAGTAACGCTTTACTACTTGAGTGTTGGTTTCTTTTTCTTTAGAGCTCGACAAAGACTGAGTTGAGCGGCCCACCAATATATGCGAGGTTGCGAGTTCGATATTTGTTGGACGAAAAATAATTTTCGTTTCATTTTGTATATAAATAAGCAAAAAAAAGTAAAGTAAGTCTGTTCTATAGAAAAAAAAAAAAAAAAACAAAATAAACAATTTATTAACTTCTATTTTTTAGTGACCAATATATGCATAAATGCTATTTTAAATTGAGGGGATTTCTTGCTTATACGTATGTATATTCCCACACGGGCTATTTTTGATCAGTTCCAGGTTCTTTTAAATTAAAACAACTTTATTTTGTTTCTTATTCCCAATGTTTCGCCCATTTTTTGTGAGCTTCTTCAGGGGTTGATCTTTATTTTTTATGAAATCTAACGAACGCAATTAAATCAAATGATTATTGAACAATTTTTACGTATTATTGAAATTTACTTACAAATTTTGTTTTCAATATTTTTGTTGTTGTTGTTGTTAAAAACAAACAAGCGGAAAACTAGACAACACAATTTATTGTTTATTATTTGCTATGAAAGCCAGAGCTAATTTTTCAATAATCAAAAACTTGTATTTTTTCTTTTTTGAGTCTTTAAGTTTTCAGCATCTCAATTTGCTGCAAACATTTCTCTGGTGCCAACTAAATCATCAGCAGACTAGAAAAGACTACTGAAAATATGTGCTTCATATTTTCTAATTTTTGGGCAGTTGTTGAGAATTTCAATAATATAAGGACACAATTTCACAGAAAAACAGAATACATTTCAAAGGTATTTCTATAAAATAAATAATGTAATAAATTTCAAAGCCGGCCAAGTTTGGGGACGTTAGTCTCAAAATATATATATATATATTATCTGCAGGGCTTTATGCAGCCCAAAACTCTCAAGCAGACAAAATCCATTTGTTGGCCAGTTGTTATGTGATCGCAGCCAACACATTAGTTCCCTTAACATTTGCTTAAACGAAGTTTCCAAAGGCCCTGCAAAAATATTTCAAGCGCTGTGTAATACAACAGAACCAACCACGAGATTGCTTCAAACAATACCAGTGCTACTGCAAGTGAATACAGTGGACAACAAACGCTTGTATGCATGCTTCTTTGTAGATTTAATTGAACCCATTAGAAAAATATTGATTCTTTCTTTGCACCCATCCAAATCGCACAAACAGCACAATGTTTAAAGACACAAAGAGTTTAAAATGCATCAAAACTTTGGCTTTTAACAGTTACGATGGTATAATCACTTCCTGCAGGTGGAAGCAGTTTTTTTGTATGAATGCGCTAAAAAAAAACACTTGGTCCTGCATTCAAATGTAACAAAATAAATGAGCAATTGAATGCTTCGCACTGCATTTGCTTGACTTATTTTGCTATAAATGCTTTAATTTTACATTTGAGGTTTCTTTCAACAATTTTGCTTAACCCGAAATCACCAACATTTTAGTGCTAGAGAAAAAGGGAATGTCAAAACATTGCATAAAGTTATTTGTCAGTTAACGAACAGTGGGCTCATTAAATCATTAAATACAAAAGAGGCGAAAATAGCTTTTCGATAAAGAAAATTATATTAGAGGGGAGAAACCCCACATTTAGTTCCAAAATAAACCATCTTAACGCTTGATAGTGTTGAAAAGTGGACACAATTGCGGAAGAATGAGTTTGCTAATGACTTTATCTGGCTATTAATCGGTTTAATTTTTTCAGAACTATAAAATCATATTTTTTGTAGTAAAATTTTAGCAATCTGTCTGTACTTTTAAGCAAAACAAGAATCTAAAAGTTAATGGTTTGTTAGCTGGGAAATACGTCTGGCTCAAAGCAGATAATTTTATTTGTTATCTGTTTAGTGTCAAAAGTTTGTTTACGAGCCGTTTAATGTGCTCTGATTTCTTAGAAATGTGCAAGTGATTTTGAAGCTATTATTGAAGAAAAAATAAAATTATCCAGTGATTTTGCTGTTTCTTATCAATAAAAAAGTAAAGTAATAATTTTTTAGTGGTTTAAATAAATTTATTTTATGAAATTTCTTTTTTTTTTGCATACACTCACAAATCAGTTTAACAAAACAAATGAGGGAAGAATTTGACAGTCTACAGATATTTTTCTACCAACAACTCTCGTGTATTTTTTTTGTGTTCTGCTAGTGCTTGTACCCATTAAATCTGCCTTGATCTGGCTGTTTTATGTCCCCCAGGACGATCATTGGCAGGACGATCGTACCTAGTGCATAACTAAAATGGCATACAGCTGTTAAGTAGCAGTGCCTGGCCATATCTTCAATACCTGATCTCTTCATCGTGGACTGTATATATTTTAGCTGTTGATCCACTTTTCAATTTATTACTCGATTTTTCTGTTGATTCGCAGCATCCAATTGATTTAAGTGTTTGTTGCTGCTGTATCAATGATAACAACGCTTTTAAACTCTGTACCAGGCTCAGCGAGTTTTAAGCAATAATTCAACTTTATAATTGAATTTTTATGAATTGCTAATTACCTTATGGGACTTGAGTTATAGACTTTTCTGCCCCAGAATTGATAACATTTTTTTCTGATAAGAAAAGGAAAGTTGAAGACTTATAATCTGGAGAACATATCATGGCTCTTTGACATCCACCACTCCTATCATGTTTGCTTGTTTTGTCTAGCGCACAGTGATCTGATTCCATATGTGCGCAAAATTTCATTAAACTTGTTTTAGAAGCTTAAGAGAGATTTTAATATAAGTGTAAACACTTAGTTTTCTTATATTATCGCTTTGCACTACAAATTTCATTGCTTTTACAAATTTTTGGCTCCATTGAAGAATAGGATTCTCGCTAAATATCCTGGGATGTTCTGCATACAAGAGAAAATATTTAAAGGGTTCCTGAAAGACTTTTAACGCCATTCAAATTAGGAACATTTTCACTTCAAGATAAGAAATTTTAGAAGTTTCTTAGAGCAAACGTTTCACAGTAACCATCTTTATAGAACTTCATATGTGTTTGCCGTGTAGCAAGTTCTTGCATGCGCAAAAGTTAAAATGTGTCTAAATATTGGTAAACATGTCAGATTAGAACTCTGTGTGATTGAGGGCTGATCAATGGGATTAACGAAATCGTTTTCTGCAGAAAGGGAAGGCCACTGAATAAATATAGAAGAAAAAAAGTCGACAGCAAAACAATTCATACAATTTTATAGCAATTTCTTTGATTTTTTTGTCTTCTGCCCTCATAAAGAGAAAAATAAAAAAATGTCTCATTTTAAGTTTCATTGTATGAGTGTGTGTGTGTGTGTGTGTGTATGAGTTGGCGTAAGTGTTTGTTTTAAGATAGTGTCGCAGAATGTGGTTGTTTGAATTGCGTTAGATGATTGCTATCGACTCGCATAAATATATTCAAGTGACCATTATCGTCCTTACAAGTTTGTACTAATATTGAGAAATGCTTTGATATATTCCGAAAGGGGTGAAGCAAATAGCAGAGCAAATGTTTAGAATTACAAATAATGAGACCCAAACTTGCTGCAAAAATGTTAAGAATATTTGAACGCAAAGAAAAACATTAAAACCAGCCATACAAAGACTATTGCTAAGACGGTAGGCAACCCAGCAAACACTTGCTGACCAGAAAGTCTCTGCAACTGCACACTAGATAATCGATAGCCATTGCTTACAGGAAAGCTAAAAAAGTAAATAAAACAGTATTCGATGGTGACTGAAAGGTCAGAAAGCGCTGCTGGTCAGAAACAGTAGCAAGTAGTTATCTTGCTTAGTTTTAAGGAGACAATCGAACTAAAGCTTAATAAAATGTTAGTGAAAAGCTGAATTAAGCTTTAAATAATTGTTGCATTGTATGTACGACAGTTGAGTGGAATATGAATCATATTTGGTCCTATAGGCTTAATTTAGCATTCATAAAAATATCAATAAAATCAATAAAATCAAAAAAATCAATAAAAGTTAATACATAAAAAGAAATTTATTGCAACTCGTGACGTTTGTTTTTAATATTTTATATTATAATATGAACCTAATTATTTATTTGCTTTAAGAGCCAATTGAAATGTATTAATTCAGATCCAAAAATGGTTCTTTTCAAATATTTGCTGTCTTTTCAAACATTTTTTTGAGAATTTTTCGAGTCTACTGATGAGTTGATTACCACCAACGAAATGTCGGCGGCATACAGACAGCTTAAAAAGACAAAACACAGGTGAAAAGGTCTATTTTTGGACCTGAATTAGTATATTTTTTATTACTATTATTAAATAAATCAATAAACTGGTGGGTGGTAAAAATAAATTTAAAACACTGACTTAATTAATATATTGTTGTCAAACAAACAGTAAAATTTGAGTTGCTTAAATTAGCTCGAAAAAGAATTTACTTTTTATTCGTGACATCTTTTCTAAACTTTGAATATTATTATGTAAGTCAAGAAAATGATGGGTTGTATAAATTAATTTATAATACAAACATGGGTTGTCGTTTGTGACTTTTTTAAACATTGAATATGGGTATCGCAGAAATCAATAAAATAGTAAGTCGTAAGGGAAAATTCGATAGCTATTCGTTAATTTTCTTATGACTGTACTGTACTGACAAATAAAAATTAAGTGTAGATTTGTATCACCAAATTCGGAAAACATTTTGATTTTCATTTGTTATACTTAAATATTGAATATTATCATTAAACCGAGTGGCTTAAATTTATGCGTAATAACAAAAGAAGTTTACTATCATTCGCGACTTTTGTTGTATTGATACTAAGCCATGTGAATAATTTAAAAACAGCATGTCAAATTTAAAAGTCCATTTAAAAGTTCACTAAACAAGTCTAGCAAATCATTTTGGATCACTCGTCTTAGCGATAGTTATTTAAGAGTTTCTCTTCGTTGCAACAATGTGCTGGTTGCGTGCTTGCAATCTTACATGTGTGTAAGTGTGTATCTCCCATTTACAGCATGTGTTTTAGCAGCCAGTATTTGTTGAAAATCAATTGCTTGAAGGTTGGATTTTTTTTTTGTTTCGTTAAACATATAATACTAACCTGACACTTGTCAAAATTGTTATCTTTTTAGATTTCTTTTTATTTTCATATCTCAATTTGTTGGTGTGTCTCGTTTATTGCTTTCATGTTGTTTTCTATATATTAGTATTTATTTTTATTTTTATAAAATCTCTTCTTCAGATTTAATTCAACAATGGAACGCAATTTGTATGAATGTTCTTATTAGTTTGTTTGATTTGAGAGAATAAGTAGTTGCTGGCTGGCAGGCTTAAGGTTTCTATTGCGATGGATTTTCACTTACCAAAAAACAAATTTAAATTAATTAAGATGCCTGGCTGGATTAGTTGAAAACTTATTATTATTTTCATTGTTGTTTCTGGTTGGCCGTAGGGATTAATTTGCTTTTACAATATTTCGTAATATGCTCAAGTGTTCGGCAGACGTGTTTGTTTCCTTTAGCAATGAATATTTAAGATGGCTTTAATTAATTTTTGCCTCTATTACATGGCATATAAATAATATTGTTGTTTAAATGCTTAACGAGAGAATTAAGATGTTGCGTAAACATTTGAAAAATTGATGAGTTATTGAGAAGAACTTTTAATCCATCTTAGTCATAATCTAAGACTATTTTTATATGCCAGTAGGCGTTTGCTTAGACATACAATGGTGAATTCTATTTGTAGTATTGGGTTTTACAAAAAAAAAAAAAAAACAAAAAAAGAAAAGAGGGCAGCATACTAAGTTGTTTTCTATTTTAATTTTTCTAAAGGACTAACTATTATTGAACAGGGGCTTCAAACGTTGTTATTTGAGCAATAAACATTTGCCTGAAGTTGTGATAAGCCGTAAACAATTTTCAATATTATTTATGCTTTTGTTGTGCACTTATTTATATTGTAGCGCATCAATGTATTCAGTTCAAAGATTTGATAACTTTTTTCTTTTAGTTTTTAATGTTGTATTAGTCTGTGTTAATAAAACTTAAAAAATGTGAACATTTTGTTTAAAAATGTAAAAATTTTTTTGGTCTTCTCTATACACTTAAAAGTTGCATGTTTGTTTGCGCCCGATAAATATCTCTGTGTGCGTGTGCATAAGTGTGACTGCCTGCATGAGCTTGTTTGACTATACAAGTCTAATGCGTGTTTATTTACACAACACGTGACCGTTTGTATACCCCCAGAATTGTAATGGCCACATGCAACTGTTACCAACACAACAGCAGACAACAACTGTATGACAGCAGACTGTTTGTTAATGGAGAAGATTATTGAAAGAGTTGTTTTTGTAGTAGAGGTTATATTAAGATAACTGCCATAATGGCAACTATAACTTTCTGCAAATAAGCCAAACTGTATACGAATGCAAGTGTATGCTCTCAAGTGCAAGCATACATATGTTTCTTAAATACCGTAGAGTACAATTATCTAAAGGGTTTTGCAATTATGAAGATATGCTAACCAAGTAAGATATATGTATGCGTTTGTTGGTGTACATGGCTGCCACAATTCAAAAGACAAGCAAGGTCTAATGCATTTTAGTTAAATGTAGACACTTACATAATGGTGATTTTAAGTGGTTTTAAAGTTTAGTATTTTAAAAGGGAGAATACGGCGAAATGCAACAAATCAGAATGAGGCCAACGGTATATACCATCCGTTTTTAAGGGAGGCGTTGCTTGAGGATTATTAAATATATTTACTTTCCTGTGTTGCTCGTTGTAAATTAATATTATTGGCCTGGAAAAGGGTGACTCAAGGGTCAGCCAAATACTGGCAAGTATAAGCTAAGAATCGTAAATGTAGGAGAGAGGACTTCTAACTCGGCTTATGTAATACTGTTGAATAGAAAAAAGGCCCGAGTAAGCTTATCACGCAATAATAACAGCCAGTTTATAGGAAAAGTCTCGTCATTAAAAAGTGCTATTTTTGCATTGGTTTTCTGTTTTCAGTTTATAGTATACGACCGTTCGCAATCTCAGTTTTGCGGAAGTAAAATCGAACTCAAGCTTGATGAAATTATGAAGGAATTAAAACAATACGCCTCTAAAATGATCTGTTTGCTATGGCGTTGGGGGAATATTTTTTTTTGCTCGTGCCAAAAGCTAGAGAAAAATGGACGGCACAATATTGATTGTTAAATAGACATAGCCTAGTACACATCTTAAACAATTTTCGCAAGAAACTGCTAAAGTAGTGCAAATTTTGGGTGCATGTGAAAACTCTCAAGCTTTATCAACGGTTCTCAATGATCAACATTAAAGGTAAAACCTGGCTAAGTGACGTCACAAGATGAGACAAAATACTATTTGCATTATTTATATGTGTGTAATTCTAAAATATAGTTGTTGGAGGATCTTTGTAGGATAGTGTGGAAGTCCAGAAAAATATTTACGTTTGAGGTTAAGTAAAAGACGTGTCCAACAATTCAAGAATATATTTATTTCTATATAAAATTACTGACAAGCGTGACTTGTTAAAGCGGAATGATCAGTTATAATTTTTTCGGATACATAAAAAGCTTTCCGCCATAATTTGGCAATAAGAACATAGAATAATTTCAAGGTTGCTTACATTTGGGTTGAATTAAGGGTAGCATTAATTTCACAACAATAGTTGTATAGTTCAGATGCCCCTGGGTGAAATATGCTGCATAACAACTTAAGCCAAAACTATTTCTTCGCTTAAAGCTTAACCCCCATATTCATAAAAACTATTGAAGGTTTATTACACGTTTATTTGACAAATATTCCGTAGAAATACGTCAAATAAGAGCTTAATAAACTTACAATAATTATTATGAATATGGCCTTAAATAAATAGAAATTTTTATGATTAATGCTAACAATTAAAGACCTTACAGTTTTCATATAAACAAATCATTTTCAATTTTTATAATCGCTCAACAAAAGTCAATGACATAAGAATAATAAAATTATTTAACTGCCTGACGCCATTAGATTTTACCATCAAACAACAGCTAAAGTTTATATGTTGCCATACACAGCGATAACAATAAAACAAGGAACAAAGACTTGACAACCAACAAATCCTTATAACTATTTTAATTCCGACGATATCTTAGTTGTTAATCCTTTTGAGCTAAAACACTCTGCAACAAAGGCAACAGTGAAACCATTACAAGGACTTAATTTGTCATAAATGGTAGAATCCTTCAAAGGGTCCTTAAGCAGATAACACTAAACAGCCAACAACCAAAAGAATAGCAGACAAAACAAAATGGGTGTTAAAGACAAAAGCCGCGAGCAAATAACAGTAATTAATGAAATAAATAATTGTCAAGAACGTGAACAAACAGTTGTCGTCAAGTTTTAGCAGTAGTTTGATTTCGCACAAAAAGGCATCAAATTTCTCACATTTGAACAGAAGTTTGGAGCTTATGAGGTCGAATTGAAAAGGAATTCTCCAATGAAATTCAAAAAAGGTTCAGATTTTGTGTCAAGACAAATGGAACATAAAAACTTAAAAGTTTCATTTAATTTGGAGTTTTTGAAAATTAAATTGCGTGTTTCAATGACAAAACTTTTATTGTGTTTAAATAAACAATGTTATCTTTAGAAAATTATGACATCTTCTGGTGTCACAAAGGAAAAGCCACGAGATTGTTAAACTTGAAGAGTACAAATCGTTGTACGGTTGTCAAAGCAATATCATTCAAATCACATCAAGAAACATTTGATCTCTAATTTTTTTGTTTGTTAGCAAAAGTATGTATGATGCAGCAAGCGGAATAGTAAAATACACATGATATTTGCTTTCATGGCAAGTTGTTTGATTTCTTTCTAATCTTATTTGTAATTTTATTTTATTTGCATTCTTTTGTTGAGGTATTCACATTGAAATTGTGTACATACAAGATAGGAAGAGAGCAGAAATGTTTGTTTGGATTTTTCCATAACAATAATGGAAAAAAGATGTGAATTTAAATATTATTGTGTATATGTAACATGAGTTTGAAACCAACTAAAAAGTGGAACCAGAAAAAGCCATGACTTTGAGAGAACGTTGTTTTATATCTTTTCTTATTAATACAATTTTTTCTCTAACGAAAAAGATGAAGGTACATGTATCGTAACTTGAGTCGATTTAGCAATTGATATTGTGCTTGCGAAAAAAAAATCCACTACGTGAATATGCATAACTCATGTACTACATGTTGCTGGAGTTGACAGATGAAAAACTCTATATGCGGAATTTTCTTCATTGAAATTAAAAATTTGCTTTGTCACTCTGGATCAACAACCAACTTTGAGAAGAGCTTAATTTATGCCAGTTCCATCAATTTTAGCAACAGCAATTTAAAGATAATTGTTGTTGATAAACCTCCTTTTATACCTCCTTTTTTATACCTCCTTTTCTCTAGTCCCAAATATATTGACTCATTTCAATAAATTCATATTGAATAATTTTGTTTCGGGTATTTTTTCTTAGAAAAATTATCTTACCGTTTTTCAGAAAACAGCTTTTTTGGTAGGAGACAAAGAGAACAACCAATACTTTGAATCAGAAGCCCAGTAGCTGTTTCGAAGCCGCCACACTTCTCGTCAGCACCCGCCTTTGAACTGAGAAGCTTATGTTGGTCCACTGACACTCAAACAAACCATCCACTTAAGTTGTTGCCTCCTTTTTGCTGGCTTAGATATACATTCATCATGTAATATTTCATTGAAATACTTGATTCTAGAAATCGTTTAGCTACATTTTCCGCACGTAAGTTAAAAAAAAATTTATATATAAAAATTTGGATGTGTTTGACAAAATTAGAATTTAAACAAAACATATCAAACAACTAAGATGGCTTGAGCGTCACTGGTGCAACATGAGCTGCGGAGTTCAAGGGCAGGTGCTGAGGAGAAGTACGGCAGCTTCGAAACAGTTAATTGTCTCCTGGCTAAATGTCGTGGATGATTTCTATGCCTGGTATAATTAACATAAGTTATAATAATAAGATAGACCAATCTTAGGCCCGCTTAATGCCATTTAAAATAAAAAACAATTATCTCTGCAACAATCTACAAGAATAAACGAACACCTGATGGATATAAGCAAAAAGAAAAAGTCGAATGCCCTGGCACATAACACATTGAAAACAGGCCACATAGTTGATTTCAATAGGGCAAACATTTTTGGCCAGGCAAAATAGAACAGAAAAGTTGTAATAATGAAAATATACACAGAAGAAGAGAAACAAGACTATGAACTTAAAAGAGGGTACTATGAATTAAAACTACGACATTGAAGGTCGGAGGGTTTTGTCTGAAATTTTAGCTTGTTTTTTTTAATATTTTAGCTAATTTCCTATGCCTAGAATCATAAGCTTTTAGTTAAAATTACGGGGGTTAATGTAATTTTTGACTTTGATTTTAAATGCCATTTCAATTTAAATTTGATTTAAATACAAAATTGAGTCAAACAGTTGCTATTTAAATCAAACTTAAACGGCCTGCCGTGCCCATTTAAAATCGATTTAAGTTTTTCGTACTGCCATATGATTTTGACAGTTTGGTTTTGTTCTGCAAACTAAGAAAATTGCACATGTTTTTTTTTTTTTTGTTACATAATTTGATTTTTTATTATTTCCAGAAGGTAATCAACTTCTGTGGCAGTGAAATTGGGAGTCCTTTTATCACTTTTGCGACTCATTTTAATAATTTTTACAAAACAATTTATTATTTTGTAAACTTTTCTTAACTTCATTTGCTTCCAAATTTGTTTAACCAGCTGTTTTTTATTGAGTTATCGATAATTTTTTGACACCTACATTGTGTTGCCGTACTTTTATTACTATTAATTACCAAAAATAATTTTAGACTGTAAAACAGAAAGCTATTTTAAATCCAATTTAAATTTTGTATTTAAATTTTGTATTTAAAATTTTGTGTTTAAATCCCTAGTCAAAAATCGGCGGTAAGCCTTTGAGAAATTCCACCAAAATAAATGAAACATCAGGGGCAAAAACAATTAAATATTGTTTTAACTATAAAATATTTTAAGCCTTAGAAACTGAACCAGCAAAGGAATACTTGTACAATAACCGAAAAACACTACTTTCATAAAGCACTTAGTGAAACCGAATTCCCTTAAACAGGTTCTTATAAGATGCCTACAAATTGCAACTGGTTGTATACCAGCCCGCTTAGTTTTCCACTGAATCTTTGTATGAACTCAACTCGTTTTTTCTATCTGCTTTTCTTTCATTCCTTAACACCAACTTCCGTAAATTGCACGTGAAAAAATGTAATCATTTTCTGCTCATTTTCAAGTGTTGCAGCTAATTACCATTAGGATAAATGGGTGTCTGCTCTGTAAATGATTGAATTAAAACACAATTAATATTTCAAATAAACTTATAACCCTTAAATCATAAAAAAAAACTAAAATTTTCTATAATTAGCTGTCGTTGGAAGGAGTAAAAAAATGATTTATTTTGCCTTAAAAAAAATCTCTCCATATTTACACAGCAGAGTGAAGGAAATGAGTTTAATTTAATGACTGAAATTTGCTTGTGGGTGTTTGTCTGCTCAACAAATAAAATTGTTTTCCTTTCAAATTTAAACACCTTTGTATGTCTACAAGGATAAAGTTTGATACAATTTTGATTTGATTTTACGTTTATCCTTTTTTGCAAAGCAATAAATGATACATGCCATTCAGGCAACACAGCAAAAGAACAAACCCAAATAAAACAGACAAGAGAGTCATGTGATACGTTGTGTTTAAATGCTTTAGACAAACAGACAGTAGAAAAACAAAAGTTAAGCAAAACTTTTGCAAATCCAATAAGACCTAATGGAGTTGGGGTATAAAATGATTTTAATTAAATAAAGTGTGTAAATCTAATCAATTTTAAATAAATACTAGCTGTTGATTTTAGTAAATAAAAAAAAAAACAACAACCTTAAAGATCGTTTACCAAACGTTAGCGAGGAAACTTTGTAAATATTTTGTAATAAGAGTTGGATTTTAATTTTTTATGATTTTTCTTAGCTGTCATTGAGGTAAAAAATGTACTTTCTCAAATAAGAAATATTTAAAAAATTTACTTTTAGAAATCAGAATTGAAAGAAAAAGTATTTGGGAAACTTTAGAATAAGAAACAAGGCATTATAAAGGAAATGAGTTCTATGGATATGTAGAGGGCGTCATGGACCTCCCAAAACTAAATACCAAGTCTGCTGGAGGCTTTTAATTTCTGAATAGTTCGAAGTTGAAATTGTGGAATTTGCTAAGGAGACTATGAAAATGTTGGTAAAACGATGCTGCCAGAGAAAAGTTTTTGAGCAGAACTCAAATTTGCGAATTTATAAACGGTTTTGAAGCATCTAAACTCTTATTCTTTTAGCTTCAGTTCAGAAATTTTTTCGTAGACATGGAAAACTTAATTTCCACTACCGGCCTTCCTTCGAGCTAAGAGACTTTCTCCTCCATGGTATAACCAATACCAGCTTCGAGTACAAAGTTTGTAAACGTCTGGCAGCGCACTCTTATTTTAGGGCAATTGGTAACATTTCACTAAAGCCAACCCAAAATATTTTCCAAAAATGCCCGTCTGGAAAAAAGTTTTAAAAAAATACTTTATGAATGTTAAGCAACTGCTTTTAAAAGCTCTCCTTTTGTCAAATTGAGATTGACATATTAGATCAATGAAAAAGCAAATAAATTTTTTTTCTAAAACATTATGTTGATTAAAAGTTCTTAAAAATATACTTCCCAAATAGTAACTTACGTAAGTATTAATTTGCAAAAGCACATTTCTAATTTATAAAAGAAAGTGCCTCAAATAAGAAGTAATTTACAAAAGCACATTGTCATGCTGTAAACCCCTTTTGATAAGATAAGTACTCATTGTAGGGCTTTTGTGAAGCTCCACACAAATAAAACACACTCCATAAAATTCTTCCCTTGTTTAGAAATTCTTTTTAGCCGTAACCAGTTTTTCCCCCTCGTTAAGACTTTTCTAACAAAACAAAACGAAACAAGTGTTTAGCTTAAAAAAACCAAAATAATTTGCAATTGAAATTTTTTATAGACATAATTCATTTAGAAGGTATTGAAAGCCATTTCAAATTGTCCTAATTGATGAATACGTCTGGCCGGCAGAAATAAATGCTAAGGCAAACAGGATGGTCAGTCGATTCAGCATTTTGTTTTCTAGTGCTACACAAAACAATGTGGATGAGAATACAACACAAAAAAAAAAAAAAACACAAGGAAAAACAAATCAGCCGGGTGAGCTTTTGAGTGGGCTTTCGGAAAAAAAAGAAAAGGTAAAACAAAGCAGTTAAATTGCAAATTACCATGTAAAAGGGAAATCGTTCAATGACAAGAAAACACCCAGTTATTGAATGACAGACAGACAGACAAGCTACTTTAGTTGCTCAAATGCCAGACAAGCTGAAAGGGGATACTCAGTTTTTCTTTGTTCTGCTTTGGATCCAGTAAAACGATAAATGAATTGAAAGGCACAACAGAGAGATAAATAAGCTGACGTTGATGATGAGATATTGATGATAATGTAAATGCAGTAGATGCTGCTGATTGTCAAATCGAAATGTTTTTTAATTGAAATATTGTATGTTGTTTAGAGGTGGTTTCATGTTGTCCAGCAATTGGACATTTCAGGAAATTAAAAACTGTGGTTGTTTTGTCTTTCAGCTTGAGTTAAATTCCATTTCAACTTTACTGACAGAAATTAGCCTGGCAGGGAAATATGATTGGAGTTGTAAATTGGTTTTTTTTTTTTGTAATGAAATTATATTAAAAATCTTAGTTTAATTAAAAAAAAGGGAGAAAAATTAAGCACCTATATCTATATCTTACAAACGAAAACATATCGCAACTAACAGTCTACTGTTGCGAGAAAAAATCATCCATCAAATAGACTTGAAAATAGAAGAAAATATTAGTTTCATTAATTTATATAAATGAAAGTAAATCTTAATGTGATTAAGTGCATAAATAAAAAGTGAAGTGACGCAAACTCTGGCAACCGAGGGGTTGAAGAAGCAGTGTTAAAATTGTGAAATTTAAAGATGCTGATGGCGGGTATTTGGTATCCCCACAAACAGCCGCTTTACCATCTGGCTATAAGATTTTACATTTTTTTTTTTTTTTTACTTAATGTACATGCATGAAGTAAGTCATTAATCCAAGATTGAAGTGGAACCAACTAAAAATTTTATTAAGATACCAAAGCTTGTTTCTAAATTGTATCTTAATAAAATTCTTTGGGGAATATTTTATGTGGAGTTGTCATAACAGCAACACCAGATATCACTCAAAAATTTATGGAAGGAACGGGTGGAACAAAATCATATAAAATGTGAAAATTAAGTGAATTGGAAAAAGAGTTGTGATGGCATATACATTTTAATATTTTAAAAGCTCTGTAATATTTTTTGTTCAAGCATAAAAAATTATAACTACAGCACAAAATTTTTATGGAACTAAGGCAGCTTTTTTAAGTTTGCACGTAGAAATTTTGGTCACTAGACAGCAGGAATGGCAAAGTTGAATTTTTCAATTTCATATGAGAACCGAAAATGTGGGTCTTTGGGACTCAAAATACAATAAACAGCGTTATGTTTTAATAAATATTTAGACAAAAGCTACTAAACAACTGAAGTGGCAGAGGGGTTTGCAGAAATTTGAGCCTTTGGGTTCAGAGACGAGTTCTGACAAGCAGCGTAGCGGTTTCGAAGCAGCTAGTTATTCCCTCAGCTAAAGTCCTTTAATGTTTTCTTTGTCTTTGTTAACTGGCATCAATCATAATATTGCTACAAACTGTGGTTAGCGCCGATAAATATAATTCCAAGTAATCGTCGAAGAAAAAGTTCGAAAAATAAAAATTGACTAATTAAAATTGAAGTTAATTTCAACTGGCGACTTTCAAATATCAGGATGCCCACTAAGTTAAATGTTCCCTTTGTTAGTAATAACCAAAAGCAAAAAAAAAAAAAAAAATTGAAGGCTTAAAAAATAATCAAAATTATCTAAGCTTATATTAGACAATTTTTATTTCTAACCTAAACAAATTAATTAAGCTAAATTAAAATAAATAAATGCAAAATAAGTGAGGTTTACCTTTAGCCATATTATTTTGGTGCTGCTGTTAAATGTTGGCTATTTGAAAATGTCTTCACTTATATTAAACAAGAGACAGTGTTTTGTAAAAAAAAGTGCTAAAAAGCCTAAACAAATGTTCAAGAAGACAAAAGTTTGAAAGGAAACATTCGATATAATAAAAACAATACAAGTAAAAGTTAAATTAAAATAACTTACACCCATATTCATAAAAACTATTGAAGGTTTATTAGACGTTTCGTTGACAAATATTCCGTAGAAATACGTCAAATAAGAGCTTAATAAACTTACAATAATTATTATGAATATGACCTTTAGACTTTATGCAGTTAAACCTCTATTAACCGGCTACATCTATTAACCAGCATGCAGATCTTTTTGATTTCTTACCTCTACTATCCGTGCTTTTACCTCTATTATCCGTGCTGTGTTTTTTTTTTCCTCTATTAACCGTGCTTTACCTCTATTATCCGTACAGCATTCATATGATTTTTTATTATGTTAATTTGAATCCGGTGGTTCCCCTTTTTAATTCGTGTAAACTTCAGATGCATCGTATTCAAAATCATTTATTTAAGGAACAATTAAAAACAATGAAACAAACTAATATAAAAGAATATTTTAAATAAACGAATAATTGTATGTTTTAAATTAAAATATGTGGTATATTTGAACCTATAAATATATAAATTGAATTCTTGAATAAAAACAATTTCAAAAAAATGAAATTTTATACGTTTTAATAAAACCTCTATTAACCGTGTATTTCGATTATCCGTGCTAGTCCCGTTCCCGCGCGAGCCGGTTAATCGGGGTTTAACTGTATTTTATAATCTTCGATCTCAAAAATTATGTAAAAAATTACCTAAAGTGTATTATTTGGTTTTTTCTGACCCCTGTTTTTATATTTTATTTATTTATTTTCTTGAGCTAAAGGTCTTTTTTTAAAAAAATATTTAATTATTTTTGTCGATATTTCGCTCTCCTTCGAATAGCTGCTTCAGGACGATATTGTCCTGAAAAAGCTATCCAAAGAAAATTACCTAAAATGTTATTGTTATAAAAAGTCTTGAGATTTAAGCGACCCGTTCCTTCTGGTTTCGCTGGTTGTTCAGTGGAATAGTTTATTTTTTTCATGTATAATTTTTTCTAAGCTTAAATTAAATAAACAGCAGTATTTCTGGAATTGAAATATTCCCTCATATAAGTTTAAAGTGAATGTAATTGGCTTCTTAATTATTATTTTTTTCTAATATACCACAAAAAAGCAAACCAAATAAAGAAAAAATAATTTTTAAATAATGCTTAATCTGTTCAATATTCTATTTTAGGTTTCTTCATTGCCAGTAAGTCTTAACAAATTCTAGTTTTCGGCAATTTTAATACATCTCTTTTTATAAAAATATTCGGTAGTGATTTTGTATATTTTCTACCTTCAATGCTGATACAACCTAAATCATTAAGACAACAATATTTATTACACACTTTTGTATGCCGACGTGTTGGAAATACCAGCATTTACTTCTTCTCCGCAATGTTGAATGTTTTATTTTCTTTGGTAAAATTTACAAATTCTCAGGTATTTAGTAATTCTGAAACCTGGTTAAACATGTGTTTATTTTGTATTTGTATGTACTTTGTATAACTATTGGCCAGTGTAAGAGATCTGCTCTTGTTAATAATAATTTTGTAGGTCTCGTGTTGTGTGCAAGAAATCACAATGTTACGGCAAAGATTTGTTACATACCAGTAATGTTTTACTGGCAAAACTCCTGTTGTTCTTCTGTTCCTCTCCCCTTTCAAATTTATGTAACTATTCTTGTTCAGGATTTTAAGGTTTGTTTATAAAATGTAATATTTGAGGTTGTTGATGTTACTTGTTTCTTGTATTTTAGTATAATTTTTGAGCCACAGCAGGTCTTTACACACAGAAAAAAATTTAAAACTGTTGATTTTTTGTTTGTTTTTTGGTACTGATTTTGCTTTCTATTAGCAAGAATTTAAGCCATACTGTTTTAATAGCTATCTGGTTATTTTCAGCTTAATATTTCAATAATTAAAAGGACACTTCTATTTAAACTAGGCGTGCAGTCATTATTCTAACAGCAACAGATGTATCAGACATCGAAAGGTCTAGCGCTACCAAGTAAAACCATCAACGACCATCGAAGGTTTTCTTTGCAGTCAACGTTGGTTTTGCAGCAGTTGTATTCAAAAAGTCATATAACTAAGAGCGTGCTAGCGTTAACAGCGAGTGTATGAAATAAAAATGCTTTATTTAACAGCCATTTAACAATATGAATTTAATTTTAATCCAAATAGTTTTGGTGTTAAACTGAAAACAAAATGATTTTCCTTAGAAACAATTTTTGTTACTGTTGATCTAAACAAAACTGGTTTTATTATATTTAAGCTTTTTCTTGCATTCTTATTTTATTTAATTGTTTAATTTGACTTGCCACTGTATCTTAAAGGAATGTTTGAAACCCAACTACTTATTCCACAACTTTAAACTCGGTGGTTATTTCAACAGATTGTTAATCAACATGTTGCTGTGCTGATTTTACTTTGCCGCTTTTTTCTGCGTGTAATAATTTCATTTGGGCTCTGTAAAGTAGCTGGCAAAGTTTTGATTTTGCTCAGTTTGAAACCATTATCTTTGCAATTTTTGTAAAGGTTCTTGTGGTGAGGTAAATTTTGAGTAAAATATGTTTTTCTAAAATGCTTTCACTCGTAGTTAACAAATAATTTCAATGAAAAACACTTAAATAGCAATTCTTATCGAAAGACTTTTTGTTTGCAGCCCATAATACGCTTTATAGTTTGTTAATTGAAAATTGAAACACAAATCATTAAACTGCTAGTAAATATTAGAAGAAAAAAATAAAAACAGAAAATTCATTATTTTTGATTATGAAAATAAAAGAAATTAAGACAGAAGATTATGAACTATAGTTTTTTATAAGTTTAGGAGAAGTGATAAATATCATGATACAGCAGGAACTACCAGAGCTGATGATTGTTTAGGAGGGCCAAAAGCTATCTGCTTATTTTGCTAGATAAATCGAAAATCATTCAAGATTGTTATGATATATTTTTATAGTTTTTGTCATAATAATCTCCGGGTTTTCTTATTATGTTACGGTTAATGCTTTCGTTTAATCACTTGGCATTAAAAAACTAGAAAATTTTACTTACAAGTCATATGTTCAGCTTATTTTTAAACTTACTTGGCGTTGTCAGTAAACCATCTTAAAGATATTGTTTTTTAGTTTGGGGAAATAATCCTGATTCATAAAATCTGCATTCAATCTATAGAGCTTTGTGAATCCAAGTGTGCTTTCAAATTTATACTGGTTTGCCAAAGTACTTAAAAATTATTTTGGGTCCGCCGACATTTCATTGATTCTACTCCACTCATTAGGAGCTTCTAATAAAAAACTTAAAAGAGTTTTTGAAACTCTGCTAATTAGACTGTTATTATTGATATGAATAATATGTGAATCACAAATGTTCAAACAAACATTTAATATAAAAAAAAAAAACATTTTATCGTTCTGCAACACTTTTAATTTTCTCTGAGTCCACCGACAGAAAACATCCTAAGGTCTACTTTCACACCTAAAGTAATAAGTTTCATTTGGCTCTCTCAGTAATAATTAAATTATTTTTAAAAGCACAAAACAAAATTCAAAACTTTACTAGAATATGTTTATTAATTTAATACCTAAAACATATCGAAATCAATTTAATATTTTCCATTTTTAAAACCACATTTCTTCATTTATTTGCAGTCTGAATTTTTGTAATAAAATACAAATTTTTATTTGCTTTGGTTTTTTAGTTCTTGTACATTTTTAGTTTTACTATTACTAGAACATTTTCAATTATCGTGTTGGTTTTCATGTGTTTAATTTATTTTAAGAATTTTGGTATGTCTGAGGGTATGTGGGTATGTGTTTGTGTGTGTGCTTGTGTGTTTGAGTATCTAAAGTAGTTCAATTTATCTTTAACATGAACATAGAATTTATTTTTAATTTATTTTTACTTTCGTTACACAATATTAATTTGATACAATTTTTAATTTCTGCATCATTCCTGCAGCTTTTAGTACAATGTTTGTTGTTTGACTTTAACTCCTACAACACACACACACACACACACATCCACAACACGGACAAGTGAGTAAATGAATAGATGCAACCAAACAAAACAAAAAAAAAAAAATTGTTAAAAGAAAACAATCCAAAAATCAATTTCCTTCTGTTTCCTCAAATTTTAAATTGTTTTTGCATGTCGTATAGTCGCAGTGTAGTTGTCGCTGTCAGATGTGAATATGCTTTTATTCTTACAAGATTTAACTACAGTAAAAATAAACTTTAAAAATGTACATTAAAACTAAGAGAAATGAATATAATGTACATGTACAAATCGTATACACATTAGTGTGATTTGAGAAGGTCTTACAAAAGGAACTGTTATGGACCAGCGGCTATACTTACTCTGTCTTTTAAGCCGCAGCCAATAGAATTTTACAATGCATAGAAATCACTTAATGCAAGACCCTTTACTTTTAAACAGTCATCTGTTTGTTGCTGCAAATGTTTGTAATTTGATTTATTTGCCAAAGTTTAAAGTACAATTTTTTTGTGTATGTGTGTGGTCATGTAGAGTTTCTCTCCTTCTCTCTCTCTCACACTCTCTCTTGCTCTCTCTTTCTCTATCGTTCCCCTGATTTTGATTCCTAAGTAAATTGAGTGAAATGAATGCTCAGACATAAAATCATGCAGTTCTGGCATACACCCACATACAAGCACTTTCAAGCACTTGCACACACATGTAAATTGAATTCGAGCCAATGGTATTATATCAAATAAAATAAAATCAACATCAAATAAGTTTCACTAACATATTTCATTTTCGATAAACCAAAAAAAAGCGCAACGTATCTCTCTGTGTGCTTTAAAAAGTTTTTATTGTTGAAAGAACGAAAACACTTTATTTTGCTAAAAGTTGGAAAAAATCTTAAGAGCTGCAGTTTCATACTCAAACGAATTATTTTAATGGCACAAACTAAAATTTAGATAAAAGTTTTCGTTTTTCTACAGCTCCACAGCAAGCCAACAACTGAGCTCCTGGTTTCAATATAAATGTCTGTGGTCATGTTGCTTCTGCCCCATTTAATATACTAAATGCAATTCATATTGTTTATTTATTTTTTGAGTGTTGTGTGTTAATAATTTTAACAAGAAAAATTGTTATAATTTATTGCTGTAAGCAACTTATAAAGTTCTGAAGCTGCTGAGTTTATTTACTGTAAATTATTGTGACTGCAAGTTTATTAATGTAAGGAAATTTATTGTTTGGGACAATTGACTGAATGTTTTGCTTTTGCTAACAAAATATGTCATGCTTTGTGGAGTTCTTTTTTCATAAATAAAAATTTTATTTTTTTAAGACTGTATACATATATAGAGTTGATTTTGGGTCATAAATTCGGAGCTACAAATTTCTAAGAGGTTATTTTTAAGTTGTCAGTCAGTATCAGCTTCAACTTTCGAAATGGTTGCTTATGATCAATATTAAATGGAAAACTAAAAGCATACGTTTGGGTGGAGTGCAGCACGCTGCTGTGTTACATATACATTGGTTTGAAGTACTGATCACCAGTGTTGCACAAAATATTTTATTTTATTATATAATTTCTTACTACTAAAATAAAATAAAACTCTCTAATAATGTTGTGCTCAGCTTCTAAATTCTGTTTATATTATTTTTGAATAATAACCACAAACTTTTTAGAAGCCAAACTCTTTGGCCCCTCGTATCAACCTTACCTGATCTAGAGTTTATTGCTCAGACTGAGCGTTACTCTGACAATCACCAATACACGTTTATGCAGATTATACAAACAGCAAACAACAAACGAAATTACATCAGCAGACTTAAATTGTTTAGAGCTCATTCTCAACTTGACTTTGCTAATAATTGTTTTCTAGTTCAATTTTTACTTCCTCAAAATTGAGAAAGATTGTTTGTGATAAAAAGGGAGTGGTGAAGATTTTTAAAGACAACAAGAAAAGTAAAGTTAAAGACTCCAACCAGCAAGACTTCATACAATAAACTGAAACCAGAGCTAAAACTTTTGAGCCGTAAGACATACAGGCTTAGAATTTGCCTAAAATTTCAACACCTACAACAAAAAGTTAAAATTTACATAATAATAGTTTAATTTTCGAAAATTAAAAGATATAAAACTGAAATTTTTCACTGGATTTGAAGTTGCTTGGCCACTAAAGACAACAAGGAACTTTTAAAGTAAATGTCGCCCTTTCAAATGAGCACCCAGTCCTAAACTTGGCCGAATTTATTTATGTATTACTTTTCAACACTACATTTCCTGTATCTTATATCTTGGCCGTTTTAGTTTTACCCCTTATTTTATAATATGTCTACTATTTACCATAAAATCCTTTCGTAAAATAACAAAAATTCTTTTTAATTTCTTTTTTTTTTGACTTTTTATTTTATCTGGTTTTTTCTCTTCTTTTTCGTTTTTCTTTCCAACAAAAGTAAAATGAAATTAAGCAGTAGCTTTTTGAAGACCAACAAAAAGATTCATTTAAATAAATTGTATCAAAATTAAAACTGATTGCTGGTTTAGTTTTGTAAATGTGATATGGTTTAGTATGATATGAAGTTTTCATGCAACTTTTGGCTAAACAGGTTGCACAAAAAAAAAAAAAACAACTCAGACATCAGCGGCAGCCCCAACAGCTACTCAGGATACACGCATTCACTTGAAGTAGATACTTTTTTAGGTGGTTGCCTTACACTTGACTTTAAAATGTGGTTAGTGAAAAAAAATGGCTTTAGTTAACGTATATTATATAAAATTTAGGCATCGCTGACTTAGTATGACAAGGTTATGTGGGTTATAACACAGATAGCGTCAGATGGGCTTAAGGGACAAGTTTTCATAAAGTCAGATATCTTGGACTATTATAACAATAATTGTTTTGCCTGATTCAAATATGGTGCTTAATAAATTCACAATTTTAATCTACAGTGAGGGAATTAGCTTTCAAATAAAAACAAATAATTGACCCCGCGGCTGAATCCACTTCCAATCCTTTTCAAATGGAAATGGACGTAGCTTGGAGAACAATGCTTCAAACAAAAAAAAAGTAATAATCTATATATAAAGGGTGTTTTTCTAAGCCCGATAGAATTTTAAATTGTAAAAAATAACACAAAAAATTTAATTGTAATCAAAAATCTTTTTTTATTCGAAAGATCAATACGTGACATTAACATTTGAAAATGATTTCGGGCATATGGGCATCGCAGCTGTTCTTGACGAAGTGCATTCTGGACGTCCAATTTTGGGCCACTTTTTCGTGCATTGTTGGCCGAATGTCACGAATAACACGAACAATGCTGGCCTCCAAGGCGTCAATTGTTGCTGGTTTATCAGCATAAGCCAGTGACTTCACGTAGCCCCACAGGAAATAATCGAGAGGTGTCAAATCGCACGACCTTGGAGGCCAATTGACAGGTCCATTTCTCGAAATCAACTTATCGACAAATTTTGATTTCAATAAGTAGATGGTTGCGTTCGCCGTATGGGTCGTAGCGCCATCCTGTTGAAACCACATCTCCTCCGGATCAATGTCATCCATATTTTCAAACAAAAAGTCATTGACCATAGTGCGGTAACGATCTCCATTGACCGTAACGCGAGCTCCGGCCTCATTTTTGAAGAAATAAGGTCCGATGATGCCACCAGCGTGAAAACCGCACCATACGGTGCATTTTTCTGGATGTAATGGAGTCTGTAGGGTCTGTTTGGATTGGTCTCACTCCATATGCGGCAATTTTGCTTATTAGCAAACCCGTTAAGCCAAAAATGCGCCTCATCGCTGAACACAATTTTGCGATAATAAGTTGCGCGAATCAACGACTGATTTTCAAAGTAAATTTGGATAATTTCGTAGCGTTGTTCAAGCGTGAGTCTATTCATGATGATTTGACAGAGTATACTGAAACAAATAAAAAAAAAGTTTCATCAAAATTTAATTTTTTGTGTTACTTTTTACAATTTAAAGTTCTATCTAGCTTAAGAAAACGCCAGATATATATAAAATTAAGTGGCAAAACTTCCTGTGCGCCTACTCCTCCTAGACGGCTTGACCGATTTCAATGAAATTTTCAGGGGTGATTGGGGTCTGTATGGAGAAATTTAATTTGTGTGTCATTGCACGTTTTGCAAAAACAAAAATTAAATTTGAGTGCAGAACAACGTTTGCTGGGTCAACTAGTATTAAATAAATTAAAATCGTTTCTCTGAGCAGCTGATGCTTGTAAACACTTTCTAAGATTTGTTTTAAATTTTTAGAAATATTAAGCAAAAAAAAAAAAAACTATTTGCTAAAATTACTTTAAGAAATCAACTTGTGCATCTTAGCAATGTTTCACTTAGACTCTTACTACATTTTTATCCTCGTCAAATAATATTTATTTCTTTGTTCTTATAGTTCTGCCTTTTAGCTATTTTGACTTACCATTTGGTAACAAGTGTTGTATTGCACAACGTCTTGCAACACACATTGAAGTTCATGTTAAAATGTATTTAAGTGTGTTTGTTTCTCTAAGTGTTGGTGTAATGGCTTCATAACTTTAAATTGTAAAATCCAATTGTAAGTTCTTGTTGGGTTTTGTCATTTTTCTCTCCCTACTACTATCTACTAACTACTACTATAATATTATCCTTTTTTTTTTTTAATATGCTGTATTGCAACAGTGGGCAGAAAAGAGAATAAAAAGGCAAAGTAAGTTATTTTTAATTACTTGTTATATTTTAGCTATTTGATATTTTTAAATTACGGCTTGCGACTGATATTAAATAGGGAAGGAAAAAACAAATTTTGGCTGCAGTCCAGCTAAGCATCTTGTGAATACTAGATTTCTCATCAGCATCTGGTTGATAGTGGGATTTTTTTTTTGAGCTTCATTACTTTTTATGTCTTTGATTTTCCTTTCATTAACATTTTTTTTTTTTTTTCAATACATGTGATTTGTTATGACCAATATTTTACTCTAATAAGTTAAATCTATGGATTACCCAATGCGTATTGTAGTCGAACTCAGGTTGTGATTTGGTCGATAAATTTTTGCACCAAAAATAATATTTACGACCTAAATGTGAGAAAAGTTGTGGCTTCGACAGTTCTAGTAGTCCCTCAGTAAAGGTCATAATTTTACTATTTATTTCTGCAGTTATTGTTATTTGTTTACTATGTCATTTTTATTACACCTGCTGCAGTGTGACATTTTAGTAGTTAAATTTATATGAGGCGGTAATAACCATTTTAAATCTATAAATTTGACAATGTAAATTCGAATGTAAAATGATGTATGTATGTATGTACATAAAAATTATTCTAACACATCATCTGATACTCTTAATAGCGATAAACTATTGTGTTGTACATGAAAAGCTTATTTCGAATTGTTAGCTTGGATTCTTTCCCTAGCAGCCAAAATAGTTTTCCGAACCTGTTATTTAATTTTTTTTCTTTTCTGCGTAATGTGATCTTTGCATATGAGTTTGAAGTCAATTATCACGCCAAGATTTTCTACGATTTTGTATCCACTGGGATTGGTGAGTCATTTATTTGAATGCGTAGATTATTTGGTATCTTCCTGTTTGCTTAGATTACTTGAACTGTTTTGTCACTGTTTACTTGTATTCCCCAACTACGAGACCAATCCAATGTGTTATTGCGCAATTGTTGTGGGTTTTAAATAGCCCATGTGGTGTTTTTGTGCGATGATATTAAAGCAGTATCATCAGTAAATGTTGCTTTCTTATTATTGTTTGATGTAGAAGTTGGAATTTCTGATGTAAGCAGTTAGTAAAGCATTGGACTTGGTCTTGAGGTATCCCAGCTCCCTTATAGAAATTTTTAGAATATCCGCTGTTCTTAAATGCATTACAGGGTTAAATTACTTTAATATTTTGAGTTCATGAACTGTTAAAACTTAAGGTTGCTATTTGTCTTCCTCCTAGATAAATTATGTTTCTCATTTTAGCCACTGTCCACCAAACACATGTATTCTGTTAAATTTGTTTTTTTTTTATCTTCCTGATTTTAATTTTACATTTGTGGCATTTTGTTGTCCAAGTTCTATTACAATATATTCTTGTTGTTTTAGTTTCAACAGACAACTGCCAACAATTTACAATTTTGTAATTTTCTTGTTTTTTTTTTTTTTTGTTGCAATTTTGTAACCAACATTTAGTACAGAAATAAATGAAGATGTAATTGCAAAATATAAAACACTGATAAAAACAAAAGAAACAACAAGTGACCTCTATGGTAAGTGAGTTTTCTAAAGGTTGATTGCTGATGTTGGCTTGTGTATATTTTTGCTTTTATTTAATTACTTTGTTTTATTTTTCAATTTTTAAGTGTTGAGGGTTTTTGTGAAGTGCAGGTTGCAGGTTTGTTATTAATTTTTTAAATGGAAAACAGGACTACTTGTTTGGGAATAAATTATGATCGTAAAGCAAAAAGTGTTCCAATAGAATTATATTGTGTTGTTAATTTGTGTAACACTTTTTTACTGGAATTTTTTATTAAAATTAAAATTATTTAGTTATTAGTAACTATTTAAATCGTTTTTGAAAATAGTATTTTACCTTTAATAAAAATGGTTTTTGAGGATTCATAGATTTCAAACGGAAAAAAAGCCACACCCTATTTTATTTACAGTATGTACTCTCAATTCAGTTCAATCTTTATTAACTATTCAACTGTGGCACTCTACGAAAACACTTTTTACACTGTTACCGCACTACTGCAGAAATTCAGACTCACTGCTTATTGTTGGCGATAACAGAGTTAAAACAAGGCTATCTAAACGCAAACATCGTGTCGACTTCCAGAAGTTTCTACTTTGAGAACCATTTGCAATGCCTAATGCTTGTACTATTGATTGGGCGTCATCCACAGACAAATTGATCTCGAAAGTTCTAAGAGAATAACCTTTGTGGCAGCACTTTTTGAGATACTTTTATAACAATCTATAGACGACCGTTTATTTAAAATCCATGATGGTGTTCTCCTTCCTTTAGTATAAATGTCGCTTAAAGCAGTGCTACTAAATGCCTTATACTGTCTGTATTAACCCATTGACGTGCACCACTTGCTGAAATTTGTAGCAATATTTTGCTACTGAGCTTTAAAAAAAAACCTAGAAACTGTATTGATATGCTTACAATCCTGCTTGTTACGAAACTTTACTCAGAGACACGTATGATAGATAATATATCGCATTATCTGTAAGAAATTAAAATACTCATACGTATTTTTTCGTATGTTGTTGCTAACAAGCTGAGCTCTGATGGATGTTGCGATTAAATATCAGGCTTTCAGGCTGATATTTAATTTCAGTTTGAGTATACCTTAAGAAAGACAATTGGCTCGCTTCATTGGTGTTTTTTGTTGTTGTTGATTTTTGCAAAAAAGAGATATTTTAAGAAACAACAAAACAAGGTCTTGTTTGTTTTTCAAATCAATTTTTTTTTTGTAGCCAATAAAATAATCTTAATTCTAAGATTAGATATTTTTTTCATATGTGAAGCAATCCATTGCTAATTTTGTACTTTTTTCCGTTATTACTTCAAAGAAAATAAAACTTTCTGCTCGTCCGGTAAATTAATACTGAACAGAGATACTTGTTTGTTTGAAGGCAGGAATAAAATTTTTCTTTTTGTTTACCATTAATTTTTTGTTGTTATATTTTTCTATTTAAATTGAATTTTGTGTTTATTGATACATTTTTTTGAGAAGTTAGTTTTGTTCTACAAAATACAAAATTTTCTGCATTATGAAATCTAAAAAAATTATTTAAATTAAACTTTGCCATGAAGCATGCAACTTGAGCTCTCTTCGCTTTTTTCTTCGTTTCATTAAACTACACTTCTTGTGTATGTTCAAATGTATCTCTTGATAATCTTAAAAAGAATTAAGTGTTTACTACGCATTAAAACAAAACAAACAATTGTTGAAAAAAATAAGAAAGAAACAACTCAAGACTGAAATTGTTTTTGGTAATGGAGTGCCATAACAAGTAGTTGACATGTTTTGTTTTATCACTTTAATTATTTTTAATGTTATTGTGTTCGGTATTAAATATCAAAGTTTAGTCAAGTGTAAATGGTGTCCTATTTCGATTATTTTTGGCAAAGGTAAAAAAACGACATAAGACATGATCACATATACACTTTATGCTAAAAAATAAATTTAAATTTGGTTTAAAATTATTTACTGAAGGACCTCAAGCCGAACTTACTTTATAAATAAAATATTAATATTAAAGGTCAACATTATACAGTTCAAAAATAAATATTTATTTATTTTGGGCAAATAAATGCACATAGGGAACTAGAATGCATACACTCTCACACATTTGTAACAGTTTTAGCGGGGTAGGGCTCAGGATAGTTTCCCAGGGTTCAAAGGATTTTTTTAATGTTTTATTTTTCTTTATTTAAAAAACACAATTTTATTCTTACGGTTATCATAAAACCCGATACGAGAATCAACCAGTCGGTGTGTGTTGAGTAAAAAAATGCCAGAAATCGAGTGACGCAAATTATCCGTCTGCCGTGCGTTCAACTTGAAGGGTCTCTCCCCTACACTATATATCATAGCAGCATACTTTAAGGTTATGTTTGCTCAACGAGCGAATTTAAAATTTAGAAAAAACTTTTTTAATAAGGTATTTTTAAATTCAAACAATTTTATAAAGTTTAGGCTCTTGTGAAATTTAAGTTTTCATTTTATAAAATTTTTTTGCTTACTCTTTTCATGTTTTGTGATGTATTCATTTACTTGTGTACATTAGTGTTAGGTTCTTTGTATGCCTCAATCTGCCGAAAATGAAGGTCATCAAGAAAGTAGTGGTCACGTTGTTCGTTAGCTCATACTTGATAAAGTGGCTGCCTTCTTAGAATAAGCATATTTTTCATCACTTTATGAACATTTTGAGCTTTCTTGTGGAATATTATGGGTTTTAAATAAAGATTTTTTGTGTTCTCCAACAAAAACTTAAAGCATGGCAATAATTTTACAACTGCGCTGAGTCAAAAACTATTTACAAATAAAAACCATTTCATAGTTGATAGAAGTGCTTAAGTGGCAAGATTAATATATTTATATCAGAACACTGTCACATGGGCACACATGGAAGAAGATGAAAAAATGCTGAAGTTACCAAGATGAAGAGGAGGAGGAAGGGTAGAGTGTTGAGCTTTTCCTCTGCCAATGTCCAGCTTTCTTTAACACAGGAGTCAAACAAATCATCCAAACTGCATGGCTTCACAGGCATGGTAATATGTTGCTAGTGGTGGTTCAAGGCAGAACCAATGAGTGAGTCTGACTGCCTGACACGGTAGCACAACAGGACCAATTCAGGAACCAAGTGAGCTGGCCTCAATGACTGGCAGCCTGAAAAACAAAACTTAATATCTAATATTATATAACTTGGTGGAGCAGCAAAATTCGCTTGGCCAATAGAATCTAAACCAATAGAATACTAAATCATAAGAATATCAAAGATTGACTCCTGCTTAAATCCATAAAGTTCTTAAATATTTAACTTCTTTGTAGGCACGCTTATCTAAATTTATGGTTTGAACACCGTGCTGAATGTTGGGTTGTGCTTTTCCATACAACGCTATTTGTAGACAAGATTTTAATTTCATTCTTCGCTGTTTTACGTTCGTATTTATACTGTCCGTCTTCTCTAATTGACATGTGTACATGTGTGAACAAAGAAATGTTTTTCTTCTCTTTTGGTTACAAACCTGAAACAACAATGCAAAAGCAAGGCAAGTTAGCAAACAGCCGCAATGTCTACACGAGTTTGCTTTTATTAAGTCACTAATGGGTGGTGGGTTCTCTGTTGGGATTGTCGTTAGAGATTTGCTACAGCCGGTCGATGCCAAAATTTAAAATAATATTTGATTAAACACTCATTGCAATTCTAGATCTACTACAGACCATACTTGTTATATTAGCGACAACTGCGAGCTATGTTGGTTTTTATAACTAATGCGGCATAACATTTTTCTGTCGAATAAACTGTGCAATGAAAAAATTATTCAAAATTGGAGAATTGCTAGTGCAAAATACATAAAATCATTGTGGAATCAAAAAACTGTTTAAAATAGAGTAATTTTGATCTGTAATGGATACTGAGCGAACCATAAACAGAAATTGGCTTGAGGGAATTAATTTATTTAATACCTTAAGTTCACTGTAGTAATTGTTAGAAAAATTTTGTTTTTCAAAAACGAAAATTTTTAATACAAAACAAGAGCCACAACTGCTTTTGTTAATCGCTGAAGTGTGAATTTGAACAGTCACAAAATAAATGTTTAACTGTCCTCTTAATTAATTGTTAAAAGTACATACTTTAACTTGCCAGTGAGCCAGACGTTTCACTTCAATACAATTTGGGGCCTTTGTAATGCAAAAAAAAAAAAATAAATAAATAAATAAGCACGTCAGCAGAAATACAATCATTAATCAAGTGGAAAACCTAAAAAAAAAGAAAGTTTGTTAAAAGCAAAGAAAATTAACAGATTTGAAACATGAACGCTTTGCAAACAATAAATTGGTAGGAGTTTTATTTTTCAACAGCGGGATTTCTTGTTGAGCCTTCCGAAGACTTTCAGACATTAATACAGTTGTTAAAATACACAAGAAATGTTGATGTCATTCGTTTGTGTATTCTCATTTCACTCCCCAAATCATTTGAAAATGGCATTTCATCATTTAAGTGTTTTCAATACAAAAGCGGTTGTTGTGAATCAATCCTCTAGGAAATGTTTTTGACAGTTGGTTCAATGAACTGGTAATGAGCAGCACATTTCACAAAATTTGTTTTTATTTGCTGCGAAAAAATAAACAATCGGTGTACTTTTACTTATAATTTTAGTTTGTAATGCCAAGAGTGTTCCAAACCAAAAAGCTCGTGTTTTTACATCACTCGATAAAGAAGTAAAAAGCTCAGCTGCTAACATTCAAACTAATAAAAAGTCTAGCATTATCAAACTTTATTACATTTTAAATAAATTTTCATACTTAACAGCACGAGCGCCATTAGAAACATAAGAATGAACACAATCCGCGTGTACAAAATCAAAAATTTTATAGTAATTTTCTAGGCTTAGTTGTTGACTACGCAGCTGTTTAGCAAAACTGAACAAAGATAATCAGGCAAAAAGAGCAGAAGTAATTTTAGGATCAAAAAATGTCTAACTTGGCTTAAGGTTATAGCAAAAAAAAAAAAAATATATATGTATATATCGGCATATTGCAACTCTTTCTACAAATTTGTTTTTACAATAATTCCTTTCAGCTTAAAAAGCAGCGCTTGATTGAAAAGAATACGATATAAAACAAAACTGTTTCACTTTCACAAACATAACACCACAAAAAAAACGTGACCAATAGTTTCTTGTTGGCTTTGTTTTTCACAAAGACTAAAAACGTCTACACATATTCGTAAGGAAACACCAATTGAACTGAATGAAAAAGAGTATTATGATTAAGAATATATAATATTTTTAGGTTATAAGCCAATAAATCTACCAACATACTCTGCCAGACTTTCCCTCATCAAGCTACCGACGTTAAAAAGCCGTAGATTTGTGTTGAACATATCGTTTATTTGCAACATAATAAATGGCGACGTATGCTGTGGTTTTTTAATCAACGATATAACTTTCAATGTGCCTCAACGCCCATCACGATATTTAGTGCCATTATCTATTGAATTGTGTAGAGCTAACCATGCTAATGCGGAGCTGCTGAGAAGGATGTGTAATTAATTCAACAAATTCTTTAAGTTTATTGATTAGTCCTCTAACACAAGCGTCATTAAGAACAATTTACTGATTTATTTAAATTCATAATTAATATTATTTTATTTCTTTGTTGGTTTTATGCTCAGTTTTATTGTTACTATATTCATATATTTTTTTTTCTTTAAAATGTCTGTAAGGATTTATATTCCATTGACATATAATAATAATAAACTCATACCACATATTACAAAAGTAATAATATCAAACACAAAAGATTGTTAGAAATTTGCTATAACTCTTGCATTTTCTAATTGAGCAAACGTAACCTTCAAATATGCTGTAGTGAAATTTTACATTTTAGAGTTTTTTTTTATTTATTTTTCTTTTTATTATTGTTTGTTGTTGCATGCTTGTGCATGGAAATGTATTTCAAGTTGTTTGTATGCATGTATTTGTCCAAAAAAAAGGTAAACCAGAAAGTAGTGGTCACGTATTTTTTTTTTTTGGCGAAAATGGGAGAATTCTTATATGTTGCCACACCTCAAATCTATATTTAAGTTGGGTGATAACAAGGAAATATCACTGTAATAATAAACTAAGTTCTTCAATATCAACGTTAACGTTTCGCATTGAATCAATTTGGTTTTTGTTGATTTTAAATCTTTTTGGTAAAAAAATATAATGCCTGAATTTCGATTCAAGCGCATGGCTGCATTTGTGTGCTGTCTTTACTCTTAACACTAGCACAACGGGACCTTTCTAGGACCCAAGTGGGCCGGTCTCATGACCGTTAGCTCGTAAAACTTACTCTTATCTCCAAATTTTGTTTTAAATTGGAACTTGGGCAATTTTCAATAACAGGGAATTTCATCAGTTTAAAAATATTGATTTATATGAATCCCCTTGTTAAGCACATTTTCAGTTTGTAACTGCCAAAAACAAAGCAAACACATAATAATACCCCCTGTCAAATTTACCACCATGTCGCATTTAATTCAATTGTGAAATTTGCTATTTATCTGCTTTTTAAAACTTTATTTATTAAATCATTTACAATTCAATTAAGTATCAACATGTTACCAATAAGTTGAAAAAGTCTTAATTCACTGACTGACATTTGCCACTTAAAGCGTATTAAGAGCATAAATATTTTCACGTTTGTGTTGAAAAAGTTTTTCCATTTTTTTTTAATACAAAAAGAAGAAAATATTTTTTTAAGTCATTACAAAAAACACTTCCACGAAAACTTGAAAAACAAAATTCTTTCCCTCTCCTTCACTTTTGGTGTTTTTTTTTTGTGCAAAAGCAAAAATTAGAATTGACAATAAATGGAAATGTTGAAAGGAAAAGTTTTTCGGTTGGGAATCCTGTATTGTTTAAGTTCTGTATACAATTTGCATGGCTAATGAAGTGTTTGTAAAATTGGGCCATTGCTGCTGCCTTCTTGTCACCAGTGATGTGGACACATTGCATTTCACCAAATAATGGGATAAACATTATTGTTGTCGCTGTTGGCCGAATTATGCTGCGGCCGTGTAGTTCTGTTTTTCTTCCCTTGTTGTTTATATAGACATAAAAAGCCAGTTAATATTTTTTATTGGTTTCTGAAAAGAGGGCGTTTAACTTTAATAATAAGGAAGAAAAAACCAGAAATCTGTTTTTATGATTTGGCTGCCAAAACACAACCAACCACCAAAAAAAAAGCGGTAGTTATGAAAAAAAAGTTGACGTGTCACTCGCAACTTTTGGATTAAATTATACATATACTTTTTGTTGCCTGTTTAAATTTAGTTGCTATTTTTGTTGTTGTTGGTGCTTTGCTCTGTTTTGCTTAAAACCCTCAATGCTTTGTTGAGGACTTTTTTGGAACAGAGAACAGGAATTAAAAAAATTTCATGATTAAGTGGAACTTTGCTTGGATTGGGTTGTATGTGTGCTTGCTTGTTTATTTTAATTTTGATTTTTCACGCGGCTTAAGCTTTGCTTAAATTAATGTGGCACGAATGGCCCTTTTTGACTTTCTTTTATTCACTGTCACGCAAATTTGTGTTTATTTGCTGCGAAAAAAAAATATTATTTTAGTCTTTCTTTAATTTGGGTATTAGATGTGTAATAGAGGATTAGACTAAAGGATTAAACTCTTTATTTTTATTCTTCAAATAATGTTTGATGAACGATTTCTTAATTGAAGGAAAATATAAGAAATGAAACCTCTATTATAATTTCCACAAAATTTTTAAAGAAATCTAATTGTTCTTCAATACAAACGAATAATTTAAATGAAAGAACTTGATGACATTTGAAGAGCAGAATTTAATGTTTGCTTCAAATTAAACATCCTCACTCGATTATGGTGAAATAATCGTCGACGTTTTTCTTGATCAAGAACCAACATTTTCTTTAAAATATTCAGCCCAATCATGAATGATAATTTTCTTTTCCCATTCCTCTTATTATGTTGACAAATTCCTTAGGAAATTTTTTTTAATCTTCCTTGTTTTAGCCACATAGAAGGGGAAAAATAGTCGGCGGAGACAGAAATAGGTATTTGAAAAACCAATGTTTTTTGTTTTTTCATATAAAAAATTTCGATATTACCAACTTTTTTTGTTTTTTTGTTTCTCAGGTAATTTGTGATTGGAGGAATTTTTTCTCGAGAAACGTATTTTCCTTGGGAATAAAATTCCTTGAGAATATTCATGATGGGGCTGATTGATTTAGGTCATTTTGGGATTTTGTATTTTTTTGTCACCTCAATGCCGCCAACATTTTGCTGATGCCACTGATCCCGTCAAAAGACTGAAGAAACTGATACTTAAGTAAACAAAAAGTTTACATTAAACTATTTGAGTTCTACATATAACTTTCCTTTACAACGATGCAGAAAAGCACAGTGATAAAATGGAAAATTGATCAATATTTTTAAATGTAGACAGTCAGTAAAGAAGAGCTCAGATGGCAGCATGGCTGGCTACTCGCTACTTTTTAAAAACAGCACATAATCAATTATGGCCTGGGTGCGAAGCAATTAGTTTGCTGATGAGCGCTTGATTTTTCTCCTTTGCAAAACAAAAGCCTGTTAAAATGTAGTGGTCACACATTTACTTATCTTAGCGTGCAACAAACTAATGAGCTCTGCTGATCTTTATACTGACTTACAAAGCAGAATAAAGCTTTTACAAGTTCTACACGAAACTTGGATTATCGTAAATCGTTTTAGTTTTGTGGTACAACAAACGAATGATTATTTTTTTGAAGAAATACATACTCGTTCCGATTGGAATGATGCTGTAATAATGTTTAGCTAGAAGGGGATTACATAGAAATATGATGATATGTAAATAAAATATGTCTTTTCTCATTTCGTTTGACTGGTCATCAGCAGCAACAAAAAATTTTGTCATTATATTTATCACAAACACCACGAGAGTTGGAAACACTGCAAGAAAAGTAAGCAGCTTTCATGGTTTCCTTACTTTTATCACCATTATTTATTGCACCTTTGTTCAACATTAAGGTTTCTTGCTTTTGTTCCAACAATTTGCATCTTTGACAATAAATTAATTGCAACGGCTGTGCCCCTTTATTTTTAAGTTAAGCTGCATTTATTGTCCTTTGTGGCATTTAGCATTTTCAACACCTTCAATGTTTCCGTCATCAGTTTTTTTTACTTTTGTCATCTCTTGCACCTTTGGTTTTGTCATAACTCTTCTTGTTTTTTCAATTATCTTTACTGTCATTCATTATCAACGTCATGATACTTCTCATTATAGTCATGGTCACTTTGAAGCTTTTAGCCATTTGAGTTACAGCATAACAATCACTACTTTCAGTTTTTATGGAAAAATATATTTTTTCTCGATTCTTCTTGATTTTTAACAAGGCCTTTTATTTTTTATACTTATTAATGGTTTAATTCAACCGATTGTTTTTATTTTTTGTACAGTTTTTTTTTTCTGTTGTAACAAATTAATGACTAAATTTTTGTGATGAACTTGAGCCACATTGTTTTTCTTTTTAATTTTAAACGTGAGGCAAACAAAACTGATGACTGAGATAAAAACTGCTAAAAAAAAAAGTGGTGTGGAGAGAGGAAAAATTTTTGCTGCGAGGAAGGAAAATGGCTCAGAATGCAGAACAAGATTTTTGTATCCTACGCCGTTCAAGCATTTCAGTCACTTGATGAATGGCGCATACAACTGTGAGTTTTGCTCCACGAATAAAATCTGCTGCCAAGAGAAGTGGCAGGAGGAAAAGATTTGTTTAAACTTTCAACTGGCTGGTTTGTTTGCTGGTTGGCTGCTTGTCAATTCTGACTTCTTGTCTGTTTGTCTCTCTAGGTCTTCTCATCGCTGGTTTGTTTTTCACAATTTCAGTTTTTTTTTTTGTATCATTTTTCTATTTATTTTTTTTTTCATGTTTCGACTGAGAATGAAGGTTGCTTAGTTTTTTGTTTTTTGTTGCTTCTGTTTAAGTTGCGAGGTGTTAAGCTATTTGTCATGAAATTGTTTTCGTTTGGCTTTTGTCATGTTGAATTTCTCAGTGCTTATGCCCAAAAAGCCAAGCAATAATGATGACACGATTTGCTGCTCCTGGTCAGCAGTTAATGCACTACAAGTGTTGTTTTCGTCATGCCAAAGTTTTTGTTAATTATTTATTGAATATTTTCTCAAACCAAATTATTTGCAACATTTAATTTAACATCAGTTTTTTTTCTTGCTCTGTTTCGTTTGTTAGCCAAAAAAAAGTTTTATTAATTAAACTTTTATTCACTTGGCCCAGGTACTTTTTGATCATTTTATTTTATTTTGAGTTTTGTTGACATTAATAGCACCGAGCAACAATAATACAAAACAGGAGGTTAACAAAAGGGATTTTTATCAACAGGGGGTTTCTAATTAAGGTCTTGGCAAAAAAGGTCAAGTGAACTCAAGTATTTTACCATGAAGGCTAAAGGTCTTTGACTTATCCATTTTATTTGTTTTATTAATTTAAAATTTATTTCAATATTCATTTAAATGAACGAAATTAAAGAAATATTTTTGGTTGTTCATTGTCTATTAAATGCGATTAAGTTTGGTTTGTACTTCGAAATTGAGAAAGAGTTTTTGAGACTATATTGGAAATAATCCAAAGAACTTTTGGGTACAAACTTTTGTTTGGCCAACAATTTTTAGACAAGATTCATCATGTTTTAGAGACATAAAATGGTTGAACTATAAAAAAAATTTTGCAGTCCAGTCACTAATCTGACATATTAAAACAATCGCTTATTTCTGTTTTTGCATGCCTCAACATGATTTAGCATCATGCGAGAAACACTTAGTTGGTATTTATATCAACAATTGTGTTGACTTCTTTCCTTGAATTACGTGAGAGAATATGTTTGCATTACAAAAAAAATTGTCGAGTCCAGGCATTAAATGAAATTCACATACATAAATAATAGCTTGCTCTTGTTCAAGCATGTCTCAGCATGACTTAGCATGTTCCCAAATACTTGGTGGGCATTTATATCACCACGTGTGTTGACTTTTTTATATTAATTTACCCGGCAATAATTTTAAAGCTCTTCAAATCGTAAACAATATTTTGTTTCGAGAATAAAGTCAGTCTAAAAAGGAGAAAAGAAGATCAAGGCAGAGTTAAGTTTACGCCAATAATAAGCAAAACCCAATAGTATAAAGTTCAGACCATAACTAAGTTACACACTGTTTTATTTTTTTTTTTTGGTAAGGTGCATCATTTTTCTTTTTTGCGCAGAAACGCAAAAACTCTTCTTAATTACTTTTTGTAGAAATCTCTTTTTTTCACCTCAATAAATGATTGTTTTTAAACCTATCGTTTAATTGGCAGTCTTCCATACAAATTCAATTAAACTTTGATTTTTTCTCTAGTAGCTTGTCAGTTATTTGAACGGAGCTGCTTAATTGTTTTTGCTCTTCTAAGAATTTTGTTTCAATAATTCTTAAAGCTGGTAAAAGTCATCAAGAACAAAATTAAAAAAAAATTATAAATTAGTTTTACTACTTAAGTAAGAAAGTTTTCTTTTATATTTCGTTTTCAGCTGCTAAAGCAGTTGACTTATTTGGGTTTCAAGTATACGTTACTACATCGTTAAAATTTTTCTCTCCAAATTAAAAACTGTGTTGAAAAAAAAGGAAAAGGACTCTGTGATTGACATTCATGGTTAATGTAGTGTGGTTGTAATTAAACTGCAGTCAGTCCTCCAGTGACGAACCAAACCACTCATGTGTTCCATCCAGTTGTTGTTTGATTTATTTTTTTTTAAATTTTTTTCTTCTGCTCCTGTTTTCATATTCCTGCAGTATCTCTCATCTTGTTTTTTAATACTCTATGGGCCAAGCTGCTGTCTGTCAAACTGACAGTTTAAAGTCAAGTTTGCCAAACTGGCACGAAGACAAAAACAAACGGGCAAGCAGTGATAATAAAATAGATTAAAAGAAAACAGCAAATTTTAATTCATTTTTTTTTAAACAATACGCTAGTCAATAGGTACAAGAATTATGGGGTAATAAATTTATTTTTTAACATTTTTTTTTGATATATTTATTTTTCCGGCAGTGCTTTAGGTTCAATATAATGTTATTAAGATCATGGAGAATCGGCAGCACTTAAGTCTATACACTGCGGGTTGAATTTTCGTACACTTGAGGTTGCGAATTTTCACAACAAACTTGAAAAGCTTTGATGTAAATTTAACTAGGTAAACATAACTGGTTT
The DNA here is from genome assembly GCA_963662145.1 of Sturmia bella. Taxonomy (NCBI): domain Eukaryota; kingdom Metazoa; phylum Arthropoda; class Insecta; order Diptera; family Tachinidae; genus Sturmia; species Sturmia bella. Next base: position 4,338,835 of record OY759171.1, on the reverse strand, counting down.
ATAATAGAGTTAACAGAAGGGATAACAAACAGTCCAAAAAAGATTGCAAGGTGGAAAGTCCTTGGAGAGTAGACTGATACAGGCCAACCATATTTAGGCACGATGTGGCATGTCTTTGCATTTTAAAATGCTGGCGGTACGAAGTTATCCTCTAAGCCAAGCATAACATTAACATAACAAACATATACAATAATTTTTTTTTGTCTAAGCATGTTTCAGCATGATTCGGCATGTTTCAAAGCACTCAGAATTTATTTATTGCAAATCCAACTATTTGCAACATTAAAGGGCTGATTTTTTTCCGTAAAATTTTCCGACCACGCCATTAACTTATTGCAATTGCAGCTTAAGAGAGAAACTAATTAGTTTTCATCTCAATAGCTTTGATATTACTAAAATAAAAAATTTTCTTAAGCCTGGATACAAGAACTGCCATGACGTACAGAAAGATATATGTAGTAGAAACCTAACAGAGCAATTGTAGACGAGAAGTGCTTAGAATATTTTCGAAATTTTTGTAAGCAATCTTTGATGTTTATCTCTTAGATACTATATTCATGTTTGATATAAATAAAATATTTTTGCATACATTTTACAAACATCAATCAGTTTTAAGCATACATCATATTCATCACAAAAACTTAGTAAAAATTTCAGCTAAGTTTGTCCTATCAGAAGTGTTTTGAATAAACTTATACAAAATTAATCAAGACTTGAATCTAAAGATCTTTTAGTGTAAGATTTGTTGTAATATTTAACAGGCCAACTTTAAGTTCTGCTGTGTTAATTTCCCCACAAATTTGCAATAATTAGCCAACCGAATTTATAGTTATAACTTAATCTTCTGGATGACATGCCTACAAGAGTGCTTAGCAGTATATAAGTACAGTCATAAATATATCAATGGGCACATGCCATTAAAAGTACACTCAGAAAATGAAACGAAAAGATATTTAAAAAAAATAAGTACAAAAATTACTATTATTTGAGGAAGATGGTAGTTTTGAGATCAAACTCTGGCAACATGTTTGCCCACAATGTCGCTAAGAACTCTGGTATATTTTTCTTTGTGTGTATGCTTAATACCTAACTATATATACATATGTACATGTCTCTACAAATTGTGTAGTTGTGTTGGTCAGTCAGTGAAGATGAGCATGTTGGTAATGACGAGTCGATCGTTGACGTTATTATCGCCTTTACGCTTTAACCACAAATTGACCTCATGTTGTCCGCAATATGTTTATGCAATTGCATAATGTGTGCATTTATTGAATATCAAGAGCAAGTGTCTGCAAAAAAAAAACAGAAATAAAAATTCAGTAGGGCTTAAAGTGCAGGCCATGTCCAAATCGCTTCATGTAGACACCATTAAACGAACGAGAAAAAATATATGGTACGCCAAATTGGAAAAAAAATAATCTGCAAACAAACCACGACTATCTTTTAATCAGTCATCATAATATAAAATACAGCTTATATAAATGTATGTCTGCTTATATGTAGGCCTTGGTTGCACCAGCAAACATAAGCATTTCAAAGTTGTTATTGCAAAAATGCAGCAACAATATTTAAGCAGCGAGAAAAAAAAACAGGAAGTTGAAGGAAATTTTAACAAAACCCGGAAACAATATCTTTTCCAACATTTATTGGATAGAACCACGACAGTGCAAGTTGTGCTGAAGCACCTTGTACAGCTTTGGTGGTAACAGCAAACAAACGAAATGAAAATAGATGGAATAGGAACCCCTTCATAGTTATGTGTGTTTTGCATTAATGACGTGGCCTGCATGCCAGTGCACTGAAATTAAAGTGCTTGGTAAATCATGACGTTAATGATGACGGAGATGCAAATAGTGAGGGCCTTGGCAAGGTGCCATAGTCACGAAATATTTTAATCAATAAAATATCTTGATACGGCTCGCTTCTCACACTCCTTAAGCTTTAGTTGAAACATGGCAAAAGAAATTTTGTCACACATTGTGCTTCTATAATGGGGCAAGTGGGACTTTCATTGGAGCCATTTTCTTCTTTGGTTTTAACATGAGCCTCTTTCAAGCAAAAATGAGCAGCAGGACAGCCTCCAATGCAGACACACATTCGAGCTAGTTCACTATCTAGAACACTGACACGAACCCGAAGAAATGTATAAAGAGGACAATATGTGAATTCGCAATTAGGACTTGTTATGATTATTGTGTATAGTTGAAGTCGAACATATTGAGAAAGTGGCATTAACTGTTGTTACACTGGATAATGTCCAGTTTATATGCCGCTGGATACTAAAAAGAAAAATCAGCAGCAGTTAATGCTGACTTCTTAAGCCTCGCAAGTTAAATGTTTTATGTTTCCATAATATCTTTTTATTTATTTAAACAAACGGCCTCTAACAATTGCTATATTTGTTACTGTTCTTTAATTTGGTGGTACACATGATGGACTACATATGTTATATATTGGCATAAAGGTGTTAACTACCACCTCTGCACATTTGGGCTTTTAAGCGTCTCCTTCTGCTTTTAGCGTTGCCCCCACACCTGACTAAACATAAACCAGAAACTGATGAAGAAATGTTGTATCGCATAATTTTCATTGCAGCTGTCATCAGTCGAAAAATAACATCAATCCTGTTTCATCTCAACAACACCCAACAAACAATTACTGTAATAATAAGAAGTAAGGTGACAATAAGAAAATAAGAAATATTTGAAATTATTTTTTCTTTTACTTTTCAAAAGTCACACAGCTCACTTAAATAGAAATGAAAAAACCACAATTATTTTCTCTATAAATCTTGAAAAAGTAAATAAAATGTTCATTGGGTTACTTGCTGACAGCCTCCAGTTTCAGATATGTACAAGTATATAATTTCAAGTGCAATACCAGAGCAACGAACCGCAAACACATAAGCCCCATATGACTTCCTCACTGTTGGCGGTGGTGTTGTTGTTGGTGGTGTTGCGACCTAAACTAATACAGCCATACAACTTCAACGACATGCACGTATACACGCATAAATCTCTTTTACAGTGAATCGTGTAAAATTTTTGAAATTATTTCAACATTGATAAATAAATAGATCAGTAGAGTGTAAGGCCTACTTACTAAGAAGTGTATGAATGTGAGTGAATACATTACAAACGAATGTATGCAAATTGTGCCAGTGTATGCGACTCTGTGATTGTGTATGAGTGACGTTGCATAAATACTGCTCCTAAATGCACATGTGCATGTGCAAGCACATGAGTAGTTTTGCTATTTTTTTTTTAGATTTTTTTCCATTGCTGCATGCAGATTTATTTTGCTCGATTTTTGTGGAGAAATGAAAACTTAATATTTATGAAAAAATTGACCCAGTTCAGTTGAGTTTTTAAGCCGACACGAATTTTTTTTCTTTGATATGTGGTTTTCTTTATTCTAACTGGCTTAAGAGCTGTTGTAAACGCAGTGGATTTTTGTAGTTAGAAAAAAATATTTTCTCTATTTTTTGTTAAAAAAATTTAACAAAACTTTATCAGTTTTTTTTTTTGTGTGAAAATTTCTTTGCAATCGCGGTTTGTATTTCTGTCTACGGAAATGTTATTGAGCTTGACTTTGACTTTTGTTATGATATTTAAAATGAATTTATTGAAAGTGATATGTTTCTACAAGCTGCTATTTATAATTTAGAATTGCTGAAAAGTAAAATGTAAAGTAATACATTTAAATTGTTTATTATTTAATGGGCAATATTTTGGTTGGGAATTTTTATATTTTTTAAAGTTATAACATTTTTTTTGTTTCCATATAAAAATAAGCATTTTCTAAGAAAAAGGTTTATTGAATGGCAGAAGAACTATTTGCTTCTACAGATTTGCAATTTGCAAGTGATGAGGTGATGTCAGGGATGGAAAAGTAGCAATTGGGATTTATAGTCGATTGGCCAGTGAATTGCACAATGCATCACAGACAGAATTCTTTTTTCAACTGTATTGTTTGTCTTTGAAACAAATTGCCTGCAGAAATATTCCCCCACCAGTTACAATGTAAAACTCTTTTAATCAAATGCTACACCTGGTTTGCGGTCCACTAAAACCTATTTTCTTAAATAAGGATCGTCCCCTGAATAATGGCCGAAGCTAAAAAAGTTTAAGCTAATATTAATTATTTTAGGTAAAAAAAAGACCTTATTAATTGCTTTATCCTTTCTCAGGCGTTCATATGCCGCTGACCTTTCTTTGATGCTACTCAACCGATTGTAACTTGGAGTTTCGTAATGAGACTACAAATAAGCACGAGTCCCTAAGACTCATTAGTAACACAGCGCAATCAAAGATAATACCAATTTCCAATGATCAATTCTCTAAATATTTTTTTTTGAGTACAGGGTCCCCCTACTACGCCCTCTTGGCGGAGCTCCCTTACAAAAATACCTAAAAAAAGACATCTCGAAATTTATTGTTTGGGTTCATGGTACTGGACTTCTCTCCTCGTGTCAAAATCTATAAATTACAGTGTCAAGCCCTTTTTCCCCTTTCGAAAGCTCCCCTTTTGAGTGGCAAAGGCTGGCTTAGAAAGCATGACAGTAATTTTAACCTTTTTTCTCTTTCTGTGTTTAAGCTAAACGCTCATATTAAACTGGCTAACGAGTTATTGTGTTTTCTAAATGCTTAAATGCTTTAATATAAACAGCAGTATTAATGAACATTGCAATATATTTTGCATTTAATAAATTCCAATGCATTCAGCAACAATTTAATAAATTCACACAAACACAAAAACAAAACGCGCATACAACGACACTGTGCACAGCCACATTGAAGTGTTTTAAAGCCTCTATAAATTTAAAAGTATTTATAAACTTTGGAATAACACAAGTTAAAAAAATTTATAGACCATTTTTATAAAAATGGCTTAGAGCGATTAGAAACTGTTTAAAAAATACAACAATTTAAAGGATTAAATTAAAAATATATAAATAAAAAAAAAAACAAATACATAGTGATTACCGGATTAAATAAATGAAAAAATAATAAACTTTAAACAGTAAAACTAATTTCACAATAATATTTGCAGCATAATAAAATGTAATAAAAAAAAAAACTTTAGGTGGCCGCAAAATAAACAGAGTTAGCGAAAATGTTATAGAATTTACTTCACATACTGTCATTATTTTGAGCATTAGATGTTATTATTTTAAGCATTAGGAACAAATGTAGGCATGTACGAGACTGATTGGTTCGGTACTACTGAACTTAATTATTGGCTGGACCTGTTTCACTGCTCAGATGAGGGGTGCCCCTTTAAATTTAAATGTTTTATTTGATAGTTGTTGTTGTAACTACCAGCCAATTAAATATGTAGTGATAAGTCAGATATCTATCTCTTACGGTTAGGGCACGTTTTTGAGTTAAAAGGTGTCCTCATGTATTGAGAACTATTCCAACTTTAGCTTTTTTTACTTTTGGTGCCTTCAGGTTTCCCTGCCCAGCCAACTAAATTTACTGCGCAAATTTGAAGTTTCGTTTTCTTACTGTTCAAAAGCTACAGCTAATTTTATAATCTTTTGTATGTGAGCACCCTTTTGCTCTAAACTTTTCGTTCTTTTAAGTGTGTGCTATGAAAACCAACTCTAAACATTTCAGAGAATGCGCACTGCAACGAGCGGACAGCTTCCATTTTCACTCTATGAGTAGGGAACCCGAAAAATATTAGTTTAACTTTATAGCTAAACTTTTCGATTTGCAACTGTTAAATACGTCATCAACCTATCAGCTTACAGGTTTTACTTCCTAAGAAATTAATAAAATGTTTTATTAAGGTAAAATTGTTGTGATCAACATTTTTAGGGAATATGTGAAAAAAAAGAAGAAATGAGGCTGTTTGACGGCCACCAGCACACAAACTGCTTAGAAGAAACTAAATATTTAGTGCTTTTGAGTGCTGTTGTACATTATGTAATTCATGTAACCTTCTTGCTGGGGGCCATATAAAATATGTAGCACCTAACTTTTACAGTACAATTGCATTTCAGAAGTAATAATTAATTTTGTTACATTCTTGTACACCTTAAAAAATGTAAATTTATATACACTAAAAGTTGTCTTTTAAACTTTTGCTATTCGAACGAACTGTCATTAAAAAGAATATTGATTCTGATATACTGTGGGGACTCAAAAACCAAAAGTGGCTTAAAAAAAGGGATTTATTTTAAGGGGCAACTGCTGATGAATTCAAACTTAGACATGATTTAAAGTAAACTCAATGCATTTTGTTTAAAAGGATTACATTTTGCTAACAAGTAATATTTTTAAAACGACAACGCTTTCATAAAATAATTATAGCATTGCGTTATTTTAACAATATCTATATACATATCTATGTACATATACCAACGAGATCGTAAACTTTTTTATACACTTGAAATTGATTTGCCTCATGAGATTGCTGCCAGCATTTGAAGTCAATTCTTTGTATAACTTTAGTTGGTCGGTGGTAAAAGGTGGTACGTTGGTCCAATGCCGCCCACACCACTTACCGCTAAATACTCAGAGGTATTCGGCAAATCCTTATGAATAAAAACAATAAAATAAAGTTTATAAAAACAATGTAAACATCAACAATCTGACTGACGTCTGCAGGGAACACAAACCAACATAAACGCAAATAGACAAAGTTGGCAAGGCCCAGCAAACGTATTTGGTGAGAGGGTTAAAAATATATTTAAATAAAAAAAAAACTCACTGATGAAATTGTTTAACAATAGACAGTTAGGAATGAAGAGCTCAGGTAAAAAGATGACTATGTGCTGTTAAATGAAAATAGTATTTAATTATTTATGTTTTGGGTTCAAATTCGGGTGCTGATGTTTGTTGTGGTGCCCCAGCCAATAAGTCTTCAATTTTAGTTTTCCTGTTTTTTTTTAGTATGATGACTGCAGTTTTCTTACAACAATATTTTCTTAGTTATGAGCTAGAAAAATCGAACTCAAGCCCAATAAAATAATAAACAATTGCAGAGATTGTCCACTGGGAAGGTCTTTTACTTTATTTGTGTATAGTTTCTGATTAAATGAAAGATAATGAATCTTTCATTAATAAATATTTTATTTAATACCGGAAATTATATATAAAATACAATGCGAGCCTTTTTGAGCATATTTTTTATTACGTTATTTCATTAATTTCACCACGAATATTTTATTTGAGCTGCAGCAGCGTTTTTGGTTTGCTTTACTTTAATAGCAGTAAAGTTTTCAGACATTCTTGCAGTCTGTTTATTTATTTATGCTTGGGCCCATCAGCTTCAATCCTTGTTTCTTTGAAATCTTTCAGTACACGATAAATAGTGCATCTTGTTGGCATGTTGTTTTTTGTTCTATGATTGGTTCTGAGCAAATATTTTAACAATTAAAACTCATTGGCTTACCAAATAATTTTCTATAATAAATTTGCCGCGTCTCTACTTTCCAACTACCACATACATATGAACTATCAAGACAAATGTTTGGAAAAACTCATTTGGTATTTTGACTCATTGGCAATCACCCCACTTTCATGCCTACTTCCCCTGCTCCTCTTCGGTGGGTTCAATAATCGGCGAATTACTCATAGCAGGACTGGGCGTTTTGGGATTCCGACGGACACCCTGTATATATAATTTTTTCACCAAACATTAGTCAGCAAAACCAAAACCTGTTTATATAGCTGGTTTTATTTTTTCATAGATTCAAATTTGTTGCACAATTTTTAAGAACTATTTGATTTTGATAATAAAATTTTGTTTTTCGACACTAACAAATGTTTGCTGGGACAAAAGTAAAGGTAAAAGTCTGGAGGTAAGAAAAAAGCCTTATATATTAAATGTTCTTCGTCCGTGTGGAGACAAATAGCAATAAACCAAAAAATATACAGCGAAAAAGAAAAACTTTACTGTTTAATTAGAGCAGCCAGTTCAAACAATAAAATCCGGCAATCGCATAAAGAAGACAAACACAGCAAATAATGCATACGTAATGAAGATTGCTTTGGCTTATCAACTTTAATTCGGTCTCTTTCTTACACAAGCATACGTACATATTTGTAAGTAAATTGTGGCTTATTAAAGGTTTGTGCAGATTTTAGTTTGTGCAAAAACTAAAACTCTTTAAGATGAGGCTGGGCCGAAACAGTTTGTTTAGTGAAATATCTCTATTGAAACATCTTATTTCAAGGACGGAAATAATTAAATCGTTTTCTTTAAAAGTTTTAGCTAAAAATAGCAAATTAAACTTATTGCAAATAATAAACGAATTTATGAAATATTTTTAATGACTTTTTCTGCTGCTTCAATCTAATTTTTATTTCAGTCACTTTAACAGCTTTTGTCTTAGAGTTAATGCCGCTCGTTTTTGCACCAGAGGCGTCAAAATAACTTTTTGTCACCCCTTTTAGTAGTTTTTCTTTGCTCTAATTTTTTTTAAATAAACTTTTGCCAGTAATTCAATTTTACTGACACCAACAAGCTGCATAACTAAACTTATTTTTTTTTTCATTTTTTTTCTGTTTTAACTGAAATTTCTTTTTTCTTCTCTTTGGCAGGACTTCAACTGACTTCGTGTCTGTACAGGTGAGTTCAATTATTCAAACATTTAAGTTTGGCTTTTTTTTCTCCAATTTTTCCTTTAGGTTTTTCTTTACCTTTTGCACTCTTTCTGTTTAGCCTGTTTCGCTTGCAACATGTTAGAGAAAATAAAGTTACTCAAATGGTTTCAGGTAAAAAAAAAAGTGGAAATATACGAAAAAAAGTTTTGTCGTAAATTTACGCAATTAAGGCTAAAGAAGAAGCAACAGAAAAAAATATTGCTAGAGCAAACAAAAAAAAAAGTAGTTTTTAATGGCCGCGGGTATATTCATGTTCAACTTCATCTGTTCCTGCATGTTCTTTTACACATGGCCATGTACATTCCGACACCAGTATATCAAGAAGCATTTAGGGATGTTGCTACATGACCATTTCTATTTTATTTGGTTCGCTTTTTTTTTTTGTGCTCCATTTTATAAGGTTGCCTTCGCTTTATGGTTTCGCCTTTTGTTGCTTTTTTAGTATTAGTTGCTATAACTATCAAAATTGCTTTGCATCTGTGTTGGATAAGCGAACAGGAAGCAAGAGCAGATTCTTTTGCCTTTTTTTTTTGCTCGCAATTAAACGAATTTAAGTCGACTAAATGGATTGCACTTTCTTTTATTATAATCATAACTAAGGTTGTAATTATGTAGAAATTATATTGATTGATTTTGAGTTAAAATGAAAAAAATAAAAATATGTATATACCTAAGGACTAGAAATAAAGAGCCTGTTCGCTAATCTAAATCTGAGAGCTTTTTATGCGTCTGGTAAGCGAAAAATATAAATTGGCATATATACGATCAAATGAGAGAAAATAGAAATCAGAAATGGCTTTGTACTGCTGCTGCTAAAAAGCACTATACAATTAGCCGTAGTCTGAGATCCAAAACAAAGTGCTGATGAGCACTGATACCCCAGAAAACAAGTGTTCAACTTTATTTTTCTTGCGTTCTTTAAAAATATTGAACACTACAATTTTTCACAAGGCATAATTTTACAATTCTGAAGGGGTAAAATCAAACTCGAGCATAATGAAATTATTAACAATTGTACATCATGAGGCTGTCTGATTTCTTTCCTGAACTATTTTTCATGTTGTGGATAAAGAAAGATTTGCAATTTTTTTTTTTTATTTATTTATTTATTTTTTTATGAACTAGTACTTATTATCTGTTGTATTGCACTTGAGCTAAGAAAATCGAAGCTGAGGATTAAGGTAAAGGGGAAAAAGAAATACAATATAACATATGTTTTTACAAAATTGAATAAATCAGCTGTAACTGCTGTGAAAGTGTCTTTTTTTTGCAGATAAATTTATTTATTTACAGTATTTAACATTTCATTACATACTGTAACTCTATATCTATAAAAATTACATTAATACAAAGTTCCAGAAACGAGCTCTCAAGTATTTTACATTATAATTAAAAACATCTTTTGGATAGTAGTATTTTATTATGCATTCCGTAAGAACGGAATTTTAAAATTTTTTTTTTGCAAGAAAAATTTTTATAAAAACATTACATTTATATAAGGCGAGGATAAAAATAAATAAATGTCTAGGATTAAAAAAGGAAAACAGTTTTATATGTGAAAGTGTCATCTTAGTGTCGAGTGCTCTGTTCCCATACAGAGAATAGGCAAAATTAGAATTTTCATTGTAGAGTGACAAAACTTTATGCAGTGGCATTGATTGCTGAAAAGAAAATATTTATGAAAAAAATTGGTACACCACCCATAATCATATTCCTCAAAAATTTAACTCTTGCATTATTTTTCATTAGGTTGCCTCTAGAACAGTTTTTTCTAGCTCTTCTGTAAATGTTGTTAAATTTAAGAGAAACAGTAAAAGAACCCATTTGTTGCAACACAACCTCAAGTCAGTGTAGATTTTTGAAGCGCTCCGTCGATTCATCAATATTAATTTCGACTCACAGGTCTATAGCAATTCGCTGTGATACACAAATTCAATAATTTCCTCCAGCATAAATCATATAAGTGGGACCTAGACCGCGTGATCGTGTTTGTGGGAAGGCAAATCATTGGCATAAACAGCATTTCAATGTCTCACTATGCTCCCCATCTGCTTTACATTCATATACTTTAGCTATTCCTCTGCAGTTAAGATGTGCTAGTAGTTGTGAATGAGCTGTTATCACTTCAATTATTCTTACCCATACGGGTTTGCTTTAAGACTTAAAGTCTCCTTGTTTTTTCTTCGCCTGGATATCTCCCCATTTTTATTAAAAACGTATGACATAAGTGGATCTCAGTGGTAAGTAATTGTAACATAAGCAAAGCATGTAGCTTAGATCACAGTCACATAGAGATTGTCCAAATAACGGAGTTTTACACAGTCTGCTTAGTGCATTTAGTAATTCGGCAATAGCCCCATATTTGTGAGAGATATTTTTAACAACACTGGTAGCAGTGTTATTGTTCCGCCAGTATTTTCACCATTCTAGTCATACTGTTGCTTAATTTAGTTGCTATTGGTCCCTTGAGTTCTTTTCTCATTTGTTTCAAGCATCACGTTTAACTTAATTTATTTCCATTTAGCTGTAGCACTTTGCTCATGCAGATTGCTTTTTTACACTCGAGTTTCAAATTATTGCCAACAACATACAAAATATGTTTGCTCTGTGCAAACAACAACAACAAAAATTACACAACTAAACGGTATAGGAAAAATTAAAAACATAAAAACAAAAATCCAAAAAGAACTGTACAAAATTGTTCACACCAACTATAATTTTGGTTTTTTTTTCTTTAATTGAGAACTTTTTAGATTTCAATTACAACTCGTTTCTCCCTCTTTGTACGTCCACAACAAAAATTAATTTGAACACACAAAAACTTAATAACGCTAAACAAAAAACTTTTAAAAATATTTACAGTTTTTTAAATGTTTCTCATAAATTAAGAACATTTCATTGAAAAGTGAACAAAATAAATTAAAATAAAATAGTTTTAAAATCAGCATAACAGCGATTAAGGTGCACAAGAAAATTATACAACTTCAATAATTTAATTTATAAATTATTTTTTATTTAAATACAAATTTAATTTTATAGCCCAACTTCATGATTTAGAATTGCATATTACTTTACTGAAATCGATGTTTTTCCTTAGAATTGAGAATTTTTGGTATAACTGTTTCGATCCTTACTTTTAAGATGAAGATGAGAAAAGTAACATTGAAGCTGGGGAACATACCACAACTGTTTCATGCCCCGCACTGTTGTCATCAGCACCAAAAATCGCTTCAAGGTCATACTGATTTGAAGTAGCAACTAGTTAAGAACTGGGTTCGAAACCACAAGGGTGTTGATGATCATTGTTGTGAATGTGAAACAGCCATGATTTATTCCTTAGCCAATAAGTTTTTAACTTTACTTTTCTTCTCCTTCTTCTTTAGAAATAGTGATCACAGCAATTTTACTACAAAAAAAAAAACTTTTCAAGTGGGAGGAGGTAAAAGCGAACTCAAGGCTGATAAAGTTATTAATAATTGTAAACCATACGTTAAAATAATTGTAAACCATAAAACTTTGACTATAAAGTAAAATTAATTATTATTGGTTGCCTTTGTTGCTGTCAATCCATATCAATCTTATAGACAGTTTTATTTATTACTTAGAATGCTTTTCCCCCTAAATTAAACATTAACAAAAATCATTCCAGTATTTATACTTTAAAGATTTATGTATGGCATGTCCTTAGTATTTGTTTTGGACGATGAAACCTTAATTCAATCACACACAACCAACAAACATATAAACTGAAAAGAACAGCAACTGCAGCTTATACGCTAAAAAAAAACCCAAAAAATTTATATAAACAAGCATCTAAAAGCAACAACGAACATTAAAAACAATCATAACAGCAACAGCAGAATGAAAGCGCAATGCAACTAATCATTAAAAATGGCAAGAAGTCCCACATTTAGAGCCAAGGTCGCTAAAGTTGAGCCAAAAAGTAAACAAACAAAAAAGAGAAAAATACAAATTCCGTACCACGTACTAAAGCAACCAGCAACAATAACAATGGCAGAATAAAAACTAAATTTTAGCATATAACTAAAATTGTGTGTGTGTGCGTGTGTGTGTGTTGGCATATGAAAAATGCATTATAAAGTTTATATTTAAATATATTATTAGCCAACAACGACGACAACAACAATATGCCCTCGTCGCTTGCAACAATAAGTACTGGCATGTGTACGCGCAGAAGAGTGTCAGTTAAAGTAGACAGCTGTGGCCTCTGGTTAATGTAAAATTCAGCTGGTGCATTTTTATTTAAAATACTTTTCTTATATTCGTTGCTTGACACTGCAATCGTCGTTGGTTTATTTTCATGTCACAATAATGAGGTGCAACATTACTGCTTGATAAGTGTCTGCTTGTTTTTCTCGTTTTGCTGGTAAACAATTTTTAGTTTTGTTTTATTTCCAAGGGCAGAGGTTAAAACAGTTTGCTTTTATGATCTTAAGGGCTCAGTAAACTCAGGGAAAACCAAGAACGAATTTATATTTTATCTGACAAAGTGAGATGGGGAACTTGCAGTAAATATTTGAGGCTTGACGATAATGTGCTTAGCCGAGATGCAGAATGTGTCTGAATATGTACACATATTCTGATAAGCAACTTTTCGTGGACTTCCATTTGATTAAGCAGAATACGTAAGCGACCACAATTTGCCTGAGGACTCAGTTGTATGTATCTGTGTGAGTGTATATTCTTGATAGATCAATATGAACATAATTGGAAATCAAAAAAAGAAACCCAAGTAACAAATCGAAGCTACCAACATAAATAAGGTGCAATTCAACATAATAACTCTGTTGTTTTCTTTCCCTGCCTTCCATTATAACCAAATTGATCCCGTACTTAACAGTAGGAGCCCGCAGAATCCCACTTTGCACGAAAACGGTTCCCATACTCAAGATTCCTGCAAGTTTGAGAGCTTTTGAGAGAGAAATATTCTTGATCATGCTGCGCAAAATAGCCCACACTTGTTCTTTATGCTGGTTTGGACAAGTAGTTGAACAATAAGCTGTTGCAAAAAATAAGCAATAACCAACAAAAGGGTTCATCTGAATCAACCAATATAATAAAAATTTTGATGTTAAGCTACATATGTATATGGGTCCAGAAAAGCATTTTATTTTTTTTAAATTTTAATTACAGCATCATATGTTATTTTAGGGATACAAATTTATTTAGTTTTTTTTTTCGCTATAAACTGTTCTTCGATAGAGGGTGTACCATTTGTGGTTTTTAAGCTTCACTACAAACAACATTTATCACTGTCTAACCAATTCACATTTGTGGAACGTGGGCTGAAGCATAATTAGCTTTTAGCATAAAACGTTAATTCCAGATTTTCTGTTTTAAAACTTAAGTTTATTTTATAGCCGTACCATATAGCATACAATCTCTCTTTTTACTTCCACAAAATTGAAAACGAACTTTTGTGGTAAAATTATAGTGACTAATAACTTTTTTTTAAAGAAGACACATAAAAGGATTTCTGAGCCAAACCAACCGTATTTTGGTAAAATTGTAAAGCTGATCAACGAATTAAATGCAAGCATTGCTGACAAGAAGTGGCCATGTGCTACTTCTTAAAAACTGTGTATAATTTTGGTATGTTCTGAGGCGCTGATGATCATTGTGGCGGGTCTGAAACAGCTCTAGCCTGGTTGCTTAATATATTTTTCTTGATTTCGAATAAAACAGTGCCAGGCATTGGGAAAATGACTGATCAAAAATTGGAGACTCACGGCTGAACTATGCACTCAAAAATGTATTGATGGTCCAGCAATCACTGTGAGGCATATGCTTCTGGTAGAAGTGCTATTTTCTTTTTAGTAAAATCAGTAAAAGTAAAAACTTATTCCAAAAATATTATACATTCTCATTACCTCTTTAGGCTCAATTCAATGCACCCACCTTCTACCACAAGTACTTACTATAATTTTCCATTTAAGTGCATTTGGTTGAGCTAGTGTGCACTCGTATGTGTGAGTGTGTGTTTGTAATGTTGCTGTATGAATAAATAAATTGAACAGCTGTTGCACGTTTAAATGTTTGAGGTTGTACATTTGATATAAAATTATTTTTAATTTTTATTGTTTTGTGTCAAAAGTTTTAGCACACAAAAAAAAAACAAAAAAGAAAACAAAAAGAAAATGAGAAAGGCAAAAGATAAAAATACTATAAAACATAGAAATTAAATAAAATTATTTAATTTATACGAACCAGAACAAGAACAAGAACACTTTTAACACTAACATGTGCATGTATGCACATTACGGGGCGGTCGAGTGGCAAGAACAAAAACTGGTCGATACTAAGTTATCGATTTTTCGATAATTTTTGAGAGGAGCAAAAAACCCTTAAGTAAGAAATATCAAACAAATTTTCAAGGCTTGCGAACTATAATTTCTTGTATGTTTGCTTGGGAGTTTCACTAGAGAGTCGTTATACTTGGCAAGCATGATGGAAAAATTATTGCATAGAAAAATTATTGCATTTGACTATTCTACATTCAAATCCCTAACTCATATTTGATTCAGTTCGCCCACAGAGTGACCACGGAAGAGTCAAATGTGTGACCAACCCCCAGTAAGTTTTTTCTCCCTAATACTTTTTCGAGCCCATGGAGCCCGTCATACCCCCTTTTTTTTGGAAATCTAATGCATATAATGTATAATGGGGCATATGACCCAATTCAGCCATCTGCAAGGCGACTTTTGGTTAAATTTGTTGTGCACCTATTACTCCCTATGCAATTAATACACTTAAGAAGTGCAGCACTTCCATTAGCGGAAGCCTGTGCAAGTCACGCTCGCCCAGCATATGGTCATTCAGCAACCTGTTTGTTCTCTGTCCAGGTAACATGTCGTCAGTGACCAGGTGTTCCATTGACTTCCCTGCCAGGCCAGAGAATGGGCTCATTTGTGTAATAGTTTGTTGCAGATGTAATGACCTGTAAGTACCCCAGCCAGTGGTTTTAGGTCCTTTCTATCCAATTTTAGAGCAAATTTCGCCCTACAAGTATCAGAGCTTAGAACTTTGTTGAATGTTCTAGCCCGCTACTGTCGTTCCATTGCTGCTTTATGATCGATATTGTCTACTTTTCTAACTTTCCCTCAATAAAATTTTTGTTGAAGCCAAAAGATAGAGTGGGTCCAATAGAGTTCCTCCGCCATCTCCTTACCACTGGATCCAAGGACCCAAACCAGATCTAACTTTGCATTGCCAGATCGTTTAGTCCTGCTCAGGGCAACTTTCGTACAAGAACACAAGAAACTTGATATGTCGTAGAGGAACTTTTTTTCGCCTCCCAAAAGAAAAATCGACTGCTAAGGCGACCCACTCTAATGCACATGTTTGAGTGTTTGCGTGTACCAAATACATTGATATTGATGTCGTAGGCATTTATGCTATTGTTTTCATTTCTATTTGGATTGTGCATTAACAGCAACAATTTATGCACTGCATGTCGTCATATGAGTTAAGTTTTTAATATCTCTGCTCTACCTTGCTGCTGCTGCTGCTGCTAGTAGGTCTGTGTTATTGGCCCATTTCTGTTTAAACTACTCGTCATTGTTTGCAACAAACTGTTTTGGCTTTTGATTTGTTATTTCTATTAACCTAAAGTGAAAAATCGATATTCGTGTGTACAGCGCAGCACAGTGCGGCAACAGCATGTTCTAGTTTCCGAACCCCAGCCAACCAGTCATCTCAACTGTAATTATGCGTCGCTTATTCAGTCATCTGACATTATAAATACTTTTACTTTTTTCCATGTCATATTAAAATGTGTTAAGTACAACTGTTACATACAAGGAAATCGCATGTAAGTTCTAGTCTTAGTCATGTGTTTTATACCAAATAGTGCATGTAGTCACTGTTGTTGCTGCAGCACAATTGCAATAAAAACAAAAACTGCAACATCGTTATTACTTTCATACTTTACTGCTCGTATTATCTTTATCCGTTCATCTTGTGTATTCACGTATAACAAACATGTTTATTGTTTGAATATCTATCTATAACATGCTCTTAACATCATCAGATGTTTGCTGTTCATTTGAATGTCTTTTGTGCAAACATAATAAAGTTTTCTACAATTCTTGTTGCATTTTGTCAATAAAGGATTTGCAACAGTTCTAATTCGTTTCGAATGGATGGTAAAAGAAATATGTAGCAGAAATGTGTAGTTGTTGTTCTTTCTTTTGTGTTGACTTTTTTTTTGCGCAACAATCTGATTAAGTTTTTTTTTACAAACTACAAAACAAAAAAATTAAACATATGTATGTACACTGTTTTAGGCATTTTAATTTAAAATTTTGCATTTACAATTGAGTTTTAAAATAAATATGTAATGCCGTTTTCGCTGCTATAGCGAGTGCAACATTTTCAATATTGTTTTGCGGCAAAAGTGCAAGATGAGCTTGGCTTTTATTATGTTTTACTTATGCATAGTTTTGACTGCCACATTTTTTGTCTTAATATCGCTAAACTAAGACAAATCGAATTTTAAGAAAAAAGGACAAAATACCAGGAGGTATTTTTTCCAAGAAATCACTCCAGTGGAAGTTGCTCTTGGTTTTGCAAGTGGCGGCTAATGTCAAACCTGTTTTTATATTTGTGAACTAGACAGCTGCAGACTATAATAATTATGTTTATGACGAAGTTAACGATTTTTCAACCAAAATCACAATGAGCGATGGGGCTCATTTCCACCTCAGCAGGTACGTGAACAAGCAAATCTATGGCTTGTGAGGTAACGAGAATCCACCGATGACGCACAAGAAGCCATTGCTGCCCACTCAAAGTGACGGCATGGTTTGCGCTGGAGGAGTTATCGGACCGTTTTTTTTTTTTCGATGTCAAACGACATCGCTTTCAAGGAGACGAGTGTTTTCTGCCACAATTGAATGAACTAGAAGGTCTTGAGGATATGTGGCTCCTACAGAACGGAGCAATGGCTCACACTGAGCAAGCCATAACCGATATTCTGAAAGCCATACAACATCGCATAACTTCTTTTGGCCCACCTGTTATAGGCATACCATTTTCCAGAAAAGCGATCGGCCTAAGACATTAATGCGAACATTTAAAAAAAAGTTACCCTAAGCGGTACCAAAACATTTATAATATTCGCCCCACAGCTGTCGTTGTTGGTCTCGATTTTAAGTAACACTTTTTTGCGATTTGGACTGACAAATGTGCCAACCACGATTAAAATCAGACTGGGTTTTTGTATAAGATTTTAAAAAGTTGAAACCCTTGTTTAAAAAAGCCTGACTTTCGCTGCTCAACAACGCCAAACACAGTGAGGACGATTGTTGTTCCATGCTGAGCCAATACCCCGAGCCACGAGCTTGTAAATTGAAATATGTATATAAAAATATAAATTAAGCTGTTATTTTGCGTAATATTTAAGTTTAAGATTTAAGACTTCAAACCCAGCTTTAGGCTTCACTATTCTTTTTTTCACTTTAGGCTTAAATAGTCCTCTTCTAAATTCAGGCGTAACCTTTTGTAAATTTGCATTCATTCACATGATTCATTTCCCTCATGCCCCAAACTTTTGCACACTTGCATAAAAGCTTACACACATATTTTACAATGTCACCATGTAAATCTTTAATGCTGCTTTTGCTTTACTGGGCTGTGTCCATAAATTCATTTGTGTAGCTTAGCAACTGTCTTTAAGGGCCTTTGCCATTCCAACTGCTGCAGTGGGGTGGCCACCTTATGCTTTTGTTTCCCTTTGAAACTCTTACTCCTTTCAGTTTTTTTCTCCATTTTTTGCTGGCCGCTATTCTGTCCGTATTGCAGCTTGCATTATGATGAAAGGATAGAAATTTTGCAGAGAAAAAAAAATGTAAATAAAAGAAAACTTAGGAAACATAATGGCAATCACACTTCGTTTGTTCTGCCTAGCGTTGGCTGGTTGTTGGCTGCATTGCACGTACTTTCACTCAAATGCATTCAGTCCATTTAAAACTTTCAATTGCTTTGTCAGAAGCTGTGAAATGTGTTGTCTAAGTATGGCTGCTGCACACACACACACATACACTGTGTTTCTCTTGCTGGCTCCAGCAAATGTCTACTTGTGTGGGTGTCAGTGTGTCAATGCATTCGTGTGTGTGTGCCCACGAAAATTGTTTCTTTACATTTTCGAATGCAGCATGTTTTATAACTTGGTTTAATATCCTTTCATTGTTTTGCTTCTTAACAATGATGTCAAATTGAAAGTGAAGTGCTAAGCAGGAATTAAAATTACTAAAGAGGTTTTTTCCCTGTTTGTAATTAATGGAATTTGCAGTGGAGGATTTTTAAAGCAAAGCAATGTTAATATTATTGCACTGAAAGTTTCATAAAACTGTTTTCTTTGAACAGGTTTTCCTTTTCTAGCTGAAATCCTCTTCAACATCCCTGGCTGAAATAAAATTCAAACTTAAAAAAAAATTTTTTTTAAACTAATTTTTATTTCAATTCAATTGTTTTTCTTTTTAATATGTGTGTTTTTAATCATTTTGATTCCATAATTGAGTTTGTATTATTTTTGCTTTAATTTTATATATTTTTTGTTTTCAATTAATTACAATATTAACTTAAATAACTTTTATGCCTAAATATAAATACAAATACATTTTTAAGGGTAGTTGAGAGATTTTAATATTTTTATTACAATTAATTTATTTATAAGTAAGTTGAATTTTTAAGTATAGATTTTATTTGTTTTCTTGTTCAGTTTTGGTACAATAAACTACAACTATGAAGGACGAAAAGGACTTTATAACTAAAAATGAAAAAGAGTTGTTACCAAAAAGTACAAAAATAGTAACGAAAACGTGGAAATTAATTAACGCAAGTTTTGGTCAAATAGTAAAAATGATTATTGATTTCTTGATTTGTCTTATAAATAAGAAAACACAAGTTCAGTACATATTTTAAGATGTGAAAAGCAGGGGGAACTGGGTTGTTAGCAATTCAAGTGCTCACACCGATTTCGTTGGAAACCAATGTTAGAGTAATAGAAAAGTTTAAAAAATGTTGAAAATTTCCCTTTTTCTTAACTTACCAAAAACTATATCGAATTAAAACTAAGTGAGCCACCTCACTTGTACATAATGGGAATGGTCTGCCTTATAAAATTTCAAGATAAAAATAAAAAAATATTTAAGTCAAGAGAACAAAAGCATTAAAATCTTAATGAAAAATTTTTTGGTTTTGTAAAATTGTTAAATTAATTGTAAACAAAATATCTGCTTTTAAGTGATTTATGCTTTATTTCTTTTATGCAAAAAAGTAGGGAATTAAATTTTCTAATTTCTTTTTATTATTCTAGCAATATTTATTTTTAATTTTAAATACTTCTATTTATGTTGTTGTTTTTTTCTTGTTTTTCTTTTTCTTTTGTTGCATAAAGAGAAAGTTTTGTTTTTTAATCACTATGATACATTTCCAGTTTCTTTTTGGATATTTTAGTTTGTGGTATTTATTTGTGGGAGTATGTTTGTTGTATATGTTTTGTTTTTGTATACAGGATATGTTTTTGTGGGTATTAAGAGAAGACATACATATGTAAGTGTGTGTGTGTGTGTGTGTGTGTGTGGGTATGTGTAGGTGTTTGCATTGTTTATATTTTTGTGTGTGGATGTGTGTTAATTGTTTTGAAGCTTAGCCATATAAATGCGAGTTTAATAAATTTTCATTTCTTTGAATTTGAATACAAAATATTTTTTTTTTTAATATTTTTCTTCATACGGTTTTGCATTTTTTTTCGTTTCTTTATTTTTTTGTTTTGAACAAAAAGTAAATGTCTCTGCTAGTTTTTGTTTCAATGTTTAGTTTTTATACTTTATTTTAATTTCTTTGGATAAAGGAACTAAGAGTTTATGAAAAAATATATGTTATATTTTTCTTGTTTTTTTTTTTTTTAATTTTAATTATAAGTTTTAACTACAAAGTGGAAGTATTTAGAAAACAAAATGATGAAAAATTTTTTTGTTATACATTCTAAATAAAATAAATAAATTATTTTTTGATTTAAAAGTGACAAACCAAGGGTTGAACTTGAGCCTGAAAACGTAGTTTAATATAAATGTATGTTAATTATTTTTTGCTATACGAACATTATTTTTTCTTCGGTAATTATTTCTTATTGGTTTTATTGGGCTTACGTTCATTCTATATTAGTGTTCTGATTGACATTAATTAATTCAACACCTAAACTGCAGCACAACCAGCTGTTTCAAAGTTGCTACACTTTTCATCATGTGTCTAAAGCGATACTCTTACCACTCAACAAACTAGCTAAAAACTATGCTGTTGGCTGAGCAGCTTATTTATATAAATAACAACAAAAATATATAATCAGCTTCATTCCGATAAACGTAATATAAAATAGTTACCAAATAAACGCTTAACAAATCTTTTTATAATGTTCTATTAAATACTAACATGAATTTTAACGGCAAGTTTGGCATGCAAAGTAAACATTAAGACTTAGAATTTGCCAAGTCTCAATCATACATTGTGAAAATGGCTGTAAAGCGTATTAATATACGATCTACATCTCAATCATACAAAGAAAGACTTTAATGTAAAAGGAAACCAACAGTTTTCTGAAACAACAAAAATTCATCCATAAAATGGATGAAAAATACAATACAACTTAGTGACCTCACGGTGATAAAAACTTTTCATCCGATACATATAAGACGCAAAAACCAAAATACAAATAAAAGTTGGTAGCTCTGACTAAGTTAAAATTCAGACAGATCATGTACCACAATCTGGGTGGCTGTGTAGTGTGCGCGTCTCTCTCGAAACATGAGACTTCAGGGACAAGTACTATCGTGACGTGTGGCAGCTTCGAAACAGCTCGTTATGCAACTACCGTCTTTGATGTCTCCTTGGTTTTCTTCAGTCAATATAAAACACATTAATAATATAGAACGAGTTCAAAATCCAATAAACGTCATACAAAATAATCAAGAAAACGAATTTAAAAAATTTATTTTAAAGTGTTTGTTAGAGAAGTTTATCGAATATTTTGTAGGTCTTAGGCCAATATTAAATAAATTGAAAAAGCTTCGTCTATGGTAGCAAAAGGGAATAAATTATGAAGGGCGTTAAATAAATGTATCATAGTTAGATTTTATAAAGAAGATATACAAAGGCGTATCGAAATATCGAAAAAACTTATCAAAAAATAGAAAATATATTTATTGAGAATTGAGTGACCTTAAGCTCATTTATAAAATTTAACAAAGTTAAATAAAAAGGTCGAAGAACGAGTATCCAGAACATTTAAATGTATCATAACTATTCAAATTAGGTGCAAGATTACTTCTAAAATTTTTGGTTGGGCTCAATAACTAAGGAAGAAACGTAAAATTGAGAATGAAGCCACCACTCTTCTTCAGGCCCGCAACCTTTCTGCTTCCCTCTCTGGCTCTATTATTGAGCGCACGGTTCTCTTGTAGTAAGAAATATGTTCTTGAATACAGAAAATATCAGTAACATTGATTAGTCCATGAAATTATATATTTACATATATGATGTTATTCACACTTTAAAAATTTTTGAACCACATATTAAGTGGAATTAAATTTGGTTTTTTTTTCGCCAAAACCGAGAACGATTTTTTTAAAGCAAATTTTAAGGATGAATATTTTAAGGAAGAGCGTGATAAGCGTGCCTGATGAACAGTCAAGCTGAAACGTTTTCTGACGTACTTTTCTTTTCTTCTTTCAAAATGTTGGTCATAAAAACTCTTCCACCAAAATGTTTCCCGATTTGAGAAAGTAATATTGAACTCAAGTCCGTTTAAGATAAAATTTTAGTTGATTTTGTTTATCCGAACTTGAGAAAAGTTTGTTGTGGTAAAAAGTTAAACGGTAGCAAACAAATGAAGGTGGTTCAATTAATGAGCTCTTTCAGCGCCGAAGTGCTCCCAGTTCAGGTCATAACTAAAGCCCATTGCTGCTGAATAAGTTTCCTTATTTTAGTGAGGTTACATTAATTTTTGGTTTTGAACACTTTAGCACAATATAGAAATTATGTGCTTGCAATTCGTTTGTACTGACGACTTTTCCACGTCTAATAAATTTAGAATTGCTTATCGTGAAGAAACATTTCGATTTCCATACATTTCATTTCCCCTTTCCACCACCTGTCTATAAATTTGATGCCTTTTGTACCGACTACAAATACAATTGAAGATGTCAAAGCCTAAAAACCATGGCAAAATCGTTACTTCCTGCTTGAAAGTATTTCATTAAAATTGCGTTTATTTTGTAAACGAAAAATTGTTCTCTGTGTTAACTTTCTATCACTTTGCTCTTTAGCTACTCCCACGTACATATCTACAGTAAATGTGTTACCTTATAAACTTGAAGTTTTTTTTTTTATTTTTGCCTTTTTTTCCTTATTTTTAAAACCAACAACTTTTTTGAGATCGTAAATTAAATTGACTTATTTGTATTTGCAACTGTACACAGGTTCATTAGCTTTTGAAAATGTCATTTTGTGGTTCATTTAAACGTTTCAGCATGGCATTGCGATGCAGCCAATATGGCGGCGGATCTGGTGGTTGTCCGGGTAGAGTTGTTTTCGTTTTAAGCGTCATTTTGGGGTTGCTAGTGGGACTGCTGGCCGCAGCCAAGGCAGCATTAAACATCACAGGATCAGCAGCATGGGCTGCATGGCCCAAGCCCACTCTTAGGGGAACTTCTTTTTTGCGTATTGTTTCACAAGTCTCTTTCATTTTGCATAATTGATCTTGTAGATTGCGGTATTCTTCCAGAAAGCGTTCCAATTGGGCAGCGTGGTAGTCGTAGGCGGTGACAGGTGTTGTGGTGGTGGCAGCACCACAATGCATTGAAGTGCTCAAGCCACTGGGGGTGCCGGCTGAGCCAGTTGTGGCTGCATTTGAGCGACTGGTTAGGGAGCTAAAGTCTAGCAGAGGAGTGGCCGCCGAACTAAATGAACGCTGATGTTGCTGAAACTCGTGCACGGGCGAAGATGGTAACGAAGGATTTCTTCTGTTCGAGGAGCTGTTTGTTACCGTGACTTTGCTGCTGTTGGTGGTGGCTAAAGTATTTTTACTAGAACTGTGCACCAAGTTCAGGAAACTATTCGATCTTTGGCCTTTTGTGTAAGTGACGGTACTGCCATAACCTGAGTAGGATGACTCCGCTGAGAAACGTCTACCCAAAGCCACTTCGTTGAGAAAGCCGGCATCCCCTAAAGTACTACTGCCATATTTACTCGAATTATCCGCCAGCAAAGGTGACTGACTATCCGAAGAGTTCTTAAAATATTTACCGGTATTCTTAAGTTTTCGGGGCAACGTACAAAGCGCACCATTTGTTTGATTTGTACTGGTAGCCTGGGCCACAGCATACTTTGCTATATCTAAGAGATCTGGATAGTTGCTATCAAAGATATCGTTATCCGATGCATCTTTCGCACTAAACAAGGAGGAGTTGATTTCATCTTTGGGACTGTAATAGTCTACCGGCTGATGATTGTTATTTAGACTACTATGGGGTGATGTTATTTTGGTGGTCGCTATGGAAGTGGTCACCCAGTTGGCCACTTGATTGTAGGCAGCACTTTGTCGTGAGGCAGCATCTACTTTGCCAGATATGGAGGTAGACACTGGGTCATTTGCAGATCTGTAAGAACAATTAAAAATAAGCTGAATTTTAAGTTTTGGGCATGAGATTCACGCATGCAAACATCTAATATTTACAATCATAAAAGTGCAAAAAAATCATGGTATTGCTTTGAACTGAGTGTAAAAAGCGAAAGCGAACAGAAAATGAAAGACAGATATTCAGAAATTTCAAAAGCTTGTTTTGAAAGGGACATATAGTTTTTGAGTTTAAAAGTCGCATAACATTAGGAAAGAAGAAGCAAAGCATATGTTGAGCTGGTTACACACTTACAAAAATGTATTGCATTGCCTTTAGTTTAAAAAAAAAAAAATATTTTTTAACTAAAACAAAAAGGCAATACAATTATTTTTGGTGAATGTCGCTTTTCGTTGTTTTAAGAAATCTCAATCTCAAACTAAACGTAGTCCTAGCCAAGAATTTTTGAAATTTTGTGGACTGAGACATGTATTTTTCTATCTATTTTCATACTGTAAGTTCAAAGAATTGCCTTAAGTGTATTATTCAAAACCTTGGAATTCGAGTCCAGCCGCTGCCAGCTGTAGAAGAGAATTGCAGAAAAACTTTCAATGCAGCAGACTTGAACTGTTTGTTTGTCTGCAAATTAATGAAGCTTGATTATGTCAAATTACCAACTCGCACAGATTCATCTTAATTGCCAGTGTTACTCAACAAAAACAAAGAGGGAGAAAAACAACAACACGGAAAACATTAGCTGCCAAATACATAAAGCAAAACTAGAAGAGCACATAAATTAAATGGATTAAACAAATTAGCAAAGTTTCTTTTCACCACGATGCGGCAATGGAACGCACGCACACACACACACACACACAGGCACATTCATCCATTCACGCATAATAAAACTTGAGAAAATGCGGGAAAAAAACAAAAGACAGTATTAAGAAAATCCTTTGGAATAAATTATTTTGGCAGTGAAAAATTAAACGGGGAATAAATTTTGGGAGCACTTTGTTTTATAAAATTTGAAAATCAAGACTTGCGAAGGATGAAATAGTATGAATGGACGAGTGATTGGGTTATTGCGGAAATGTATAAATATGACAGTTGATGAATATTTCAACAAACTTATTTTTAATTAAAAAAAAAAAAACAAAAACAAAACAAAATCTCAACAAAACCCCATTAAGGTTTTCTTTTCTTTCATGGCTCACAAAAGGAACTGAATCCAAAATCCTTGAAACATGCCAGTCTTATTACCAACAAAATAACCCTTGAATTATTTAAGAGACATACAATACAGCAACTTATTGTTGTATTTTGCACGTCATTAGCACAGTGTGTTGTTTCAGCTTTAGTTTTGTATACATAACTTTAGTTTTAATTTAAACTTTTTTGCACTTGTTCCGGTTCTTTTTTTTTCTACTTCTGTTAATTTTCTTATCTTTATTTATTTTCTCACAATATCTCGCCACTACAAAAAATAAAGTAGAAAACAGAAGGGGAAAAAAAAGAAAAGAAAACTTAAGCGTGAACTCTTGAAAAGTTGTTGTGTCTAAAAACAACACAAGTAGTTGGTGGATGGATACATTTAAAAGAAATGCAAAAATAAAGGAAGAAAAAAAAAAGAATGCAGCGGATGGCAAGTGATGAAGGTGGAGGAACACTTGTACACATACACTTAAACATAAGAAAAACAAATACTGGAAAAAAGTGTCAAGTATAAGCCATAATAATCTCAACAACAAGGGCAAAAAACTGTACAACAAGTATTTGTGGTGTTGCTTTGTGTTTGCTCTTGCAATTTTAGTTGTTGTTTATTATCTGTGTGTTGTTTTTTTGTGTGTGTAGTGGCAGTGGTGTTGCTGCTATTGCAGTTACAAGTGATGTGTAAAAGATGACAACAATCAGACACCAAAAACAAAGAACGAGCCCATGCATTATTACACCAAGCAATACTTTCTCTTCTGCCTGACAAAAAACACACCACACACTTAAACTCATTTGCGGGCGGAAACATTAGGGTGGGTCGATTTGTAAATGCTCAATGTTCTGGCATCGTTTTTTCAATAGCTTTTAGCATGAGAAAAACGTTTTATTACGACATATCAAAAAAAAAAATCATTCATTTGTATTTTTTCATGGAAGCCAGCTTAAAAAGCGTGGTGCAGGGGTGGTGCGATGGAAAAAAATTTTTGAGAGAAAGTATTATTGGAGAGTGTCACTCATATGGGTATCCTGCGGAAGGAAAGTCAGTGTGATGGGGAAAAATGGTTGCGTGAACAATGTTATGTTCTTTATAACAATATCATGTTTGCAGCCATATAACACGATTAAAAAAAATTGTAGTATATTTAAGGCAACCATATAATTATATTCCCATGAACGAAAATGTGTTGCAAGACCAAAAATTGTTTTCAGTAATAAATGTTTGTTTGAACATTTCTAATTCTCATTTTTTTTTCATTCGGATTTTGTAATAAGTAGTTGGGTTTCAAACATTACTTTAAGATTTTTCTGATCCGAACAGATCTTATTCATTGTTTTCTGTCTTTTTAAGCCGACTGCTGAAAGAAAATAAGATCTATAAGTCTAGAATAATAATTTCTTTTATTGCTTGTTTAGTTGTATTCTCTTTATTTGTACTTTGTTTTCTTTCATACTTCTTTTGTGAGTTTTATATTTGAGTTTTGCACAGCGCTGGCTCTGGCGGTATTCAAACGACTCCTGAGCTGCGAATGGTACTCGTATAACACGCATTTCAACTACTGATTGATTTTAAGTTAAATCTTTAATTTGAAAAAAAGTTTAATATTATTTTTGTGCAGTTTTTTCCTGAGATTTTTTCACGGCAGAGTTTTTGTGCGTATAGTAAAACCAATTAAGGTTTTTTCTGCTGCATTAAAATAAAAATCAAAATGCATCACACGCTCTCGCGCACACACACACACACACCCATACACACACACATAAATGATGCTGCAACATCACTTCCTGCAAAGTCACACATACACAAAATAGTGAACACAGATACACATTTAGCCAAGCAATGATTTAAAATGGGAAAATAAATTGAAGAAAATCAAAACAAAACACAAGATGTAGTAGAAGAAACACAACATAAATGCAACTTACATACAACTTTTCTTTAATATTTCATTATTCTTCGTGTTTTCTTCTTACTTTTTAAACACACTCTCACTGCGTGTGTGTCTGTCTCTACGTGCACAAAGAAACGAAACGAACGGACGACGAACGAGCGTTTTTACGTAAAAAGAAAAAACAAACTAAATGTTTATTCTCATTTATTTATATCTCTGTTTCTTGCGTTTAGAACTGTGTGCCAGACTTGACACATACCCCTTGGATTTAGTGATTGTGATAGTGATTAGTAGTACCATGATTTTTCGAGTAATCTACAAAAACACAAAAAATAATGTGAACAAATAAAACTTCAACATAAATAACAAAAAATAAACAACTTGTGCAATAAAAAACTATTTGTTTTAATAAAAGTCGTCACAGTGGCACCTTGGAGGTATAGATAGAGAATTATGACACACAAAAAATAAAGTCCAGATATACTTTCCTTTTGTTTGTTCCGCCACTTTATTCGAGCAAGAAACCATGAGTTTTCAGAAACTTTATTGTTATAAGCAAAGCTTACATTGAGCTTTTTCCAAGCGTTTGGGTCCTATGCTAAAAACAATTAGTATAATTTTATCTTTGAGTTTGGCATAATTTACGTTTACTCTATTATGAAAGTTTAGCTTTAAGTTTCAGTCCTCAGACAGTGCAAAATATCAGCTGTTTGATATATTTGCCAAACTCTTATATCAAAAAACAGTCTATAATAAATGGTGAACTGGCTTAGTAAAGTCAAGTTGCAGCTGCTGTTTAATTACAGAAGGGGGTTTTAAACTGGAGTTTTAGCTCTAATTGATTTTTTGGGCGTAAGAAGAATATACAATTTAATTTGTAACTAGAAACTCTTTAACGATTAGACTGTTTGCTCAAGATCCAGCGTTTGATGAAATAAAAAGAAATACTTATTTCGATTTTTTAGCGTTATTCATAATAACTTTAGTTGCATGTTGCTACAATTTGTCTTTATATAACCATGTAACTCTTGATCGACTAAAAAGGTCTCTACATTCCATTAGCGCATTTCTTGGGATCCAAGCTATGCTTACAAATACTCAGATGGTAGGACACTTCCAACTTAGATGCTTATAAGATTAACTTAAACTTGTGTTCAGACAAAATTTTTTTGATTTCTTAAGGTGAGGTAAAATGTTCAACAACAGTGACGTGCAATACTCAAACATTTCTTGGAGCAGATGAAAACTCATTCTAATTATTACCAGCAAACAAAACTCTAGAATTGGGCAGCGAAGACTTTCAATTCAAGAACCTTTTGTACTCCTTAGGCCGAATATATAAAATAAAACGAGCTAAACTGTTACCTTTTATGGAGAGGAATAGCAAGTATTTGGATTTGAATTGAAACTTGGTCTTGGAGCCGCCTAAATGGTGTTAAGTGACTATATCCTGTTCCTACAAAAGGATTGTTGATGTGATGGCTAGCAAGTGAGAAAAGCTTTACTCTAGCAAACAGTTTGGTTTTCATAATGCAGGACAGATCTCTAGAACTTTGCCTTCCATTATTATTCATGTTACTGGCTCCTTGCGTTAGAGTTTCATATAAAAAAAACCTTTTTGTTTTGAATTCCTAATGATTTCTACGAATTAGTTAAGCTTTTTTGTGACCCTTGCCTTAAATACCGCTCATCATCTTTTGTTTCTAGTCCCATAATTTCACGGTTTCATTAAAATGTTACCAAAAAAATGTAAATGGTTGTAACGATTTTTATGGAGAAAATGTTTTTTTCTTTTTTTAAATCCACAAATAACAACAAAATAAGAGCAAGTACCACTGTGACATTTGCAAGTAGATGATTATTAATAACAAACAAGGACTCTAGGTTAAAAGGGTTTAAGGAGAATTTAAAGAAATAATAATTGCGCTGCAAATCTACTTAAAAGTGCAAATCGTACCTACCCGATATCAATGAGACGTGGTATATGCAAATCTGTGTCATCCTTCAGGCCACTCGTTTGTGTGCCACCATCCAAATGTGCTGCAGACTCCTGAGGTGTAGACGAATGAAATGCAGGACCAGTTTTCCATCTCGTTGCTGTCAACGAGGTGGTGGTGGTGGTTGTTAGTGTGCCGTTGTGTGTTGTGGCGGAAGCCAACAAAAGACTACGTTGATACGTATTGTGACTGGAGCCACCAAAGCCCTTGTGTAGCTGCTGCTGATGGTGGTGCTTATGCTCGTTGTCGTCGTCATCGCAATAGGTAGGTATGTTGCGATAATCACCGTTACGTTTGGAACTGCCACCGCTGGGATTGATAATTGCTCCACCCGTATCGCCGCCATCATCAGAGCCACAATTAAGAGGAGTTGTAGCTGAACACAAGTAGCCATTTTCATTGTCATGAAAAAGTTGGCCCTGTTTGCTGCCGGTTTTTTTTGTGTCCTGCATCATAGTTTTGCCACCCAAATCTGGTTTGTTGGCAGAGCCACCAATAACATTGGCCCCACCAACACCATTGCCACCACCCCCTACGCCACCACCACCACCACCACCACCGCCTGTAATACGTGAAGTCATTTCAATTTTTTCATAACTTTCTGTGCGACCCTGAGGCATTGTGTTCCACAAACGCATTTTCCTTTTTCTTCTTAACGAACAAAAACAGATGGCAGCAAAGGAAGAGCCGGCTACAAAAAGCAGTGCTATGAATATGCACAGTAGAATAACTTTAAAGCCCAAGGGAGCTTCTGGAGGTCTTCGTGATACCGCTAGTGTAACGGAAGCTTCAACTTTGCCGGCCTTGTTTTCAGCAGCGCAGGTATAGATGCCAGCATCTTGCATGTCAGCCGTCAAAATAGTAAGATTGGAGGCGTTTCGCAGCATATTGACCACGTATGTTTTGCGGCCTTGTATAGCGGCTGCTGTTCTGGGACTGGAAGCAGGACTATCCGCATTGTTGGCAGTAAGATTTGCTATGACTCGATTTTTCACCAGCCATTTGACTGAAGGCTCCGGCACTCCTTCTACGTAACAGCTCATGGTTATGTTTCTACCTTCCACACCGTGGGCCAAAGTGTCAGTGGCTATGATTTGTGGCACACAAGCAAAATCATCTAAATCTATTTTGTCCCATGACTTGCCTGACAGGCGGGGAGGATTTTGACACACTGGTGGTATGCCGCAGGGTATATTCTCCCTCAACATCCAAGATCTTAAGGGACGCAAAGCACACGAACAATTCCATAGATTGCGTGACAACGTTATGCCATGCAGATTTGTCAAAGAAGTTATTGTGCCTGACCTCACTTCCGCTAATTTGTTGCCATCCAATTTTAAATATTCTAAGCTAGACTCTAGACCGGCAAAAGCCTTCACTTCTACTCTCTCGATGCGACAATCACTCAGTTCCAGTCTTACCAAATGCTGCATTCTTTTGAAAGCATCATTGCCCACAACCATTATGGGATTGCCATTCATTTTTAATTCTCTGAGCTCCGTTACACTCTGCAAGGCATCAGTGGGTACATGAGCAATGGCATTATAGCTCAAGTCCAACTCTACCAGATTGATGAGACCCCGAAAGGCGTAACGTTCTATCAGTCTCAAGCGACATTTGGCCAAGTAGACTTTTTGTAAATTTAAAAGATTTACTTCGGCAAATGTATCGTCGGGTATGGTGGCAATTTCGTTTCCAGTGAGATCCAAAGCTTGGGTGCCACCATCCAGAGGTGCCGGGATATGTGTTAAATTAGCATTAAGGCACAAAACAGACTCTTTGCCACTCTTCCACTTGCACTCACAAACACTGGGGCACTCGGCCATGGATTTGTGAAACATGCTGCTGAGACAGCACATCAGCCACAGCAGTTGTAGCAAGGGTATGCTGCGAAATCGTTTCAGAGGTAAGTTGCTTGGAGTCCGGGGCGTGGGGAAGTATACTTTCGATTTTCTTCTCACCTTGAAGGCGAGCGTTATACTTTGGGCGGTATTATCGCCTCGCAAACGGTACTCGGCAGGAGTTGCTATCAAGGTTTGCCAGCACTTGCCCCGAAGGCAGGACTGTGCTACGGCGGGGGAGGCTGGACGATGACAATGAGAATGGTGATGTTGATGCTGATGAGAGTTGTTGAAATTTTGGTGTAAACGTGTTTGTGTGAGGCTTTCCTCTGGCACCGACCTGACTATTGTGGCTGGGCTCAGTACTGCCACCTCTTCGGCTGATGCTGCAGTTGGTTTTGTTTGTGCCGTATGGGTGTTTGTTATTTTGATGAGTTTGTTTCGGGCCATGGCATATCAGGCTTTCGTTGAATATGTGAGAGAAATGCAAATGTATTTGCAAGTGCATAATCCACATTGGTTTAGCCCTGTGTTGTGTTGCCAAATGTGTGTACATATAATGAAGAATGTTTGCAAACACATACGAGCATTAAACGCTATGAGTAATTTAGCGCTCGTTCTATTAGTCCACACACAGCCTATTGTCTTGCAACCCCAAAGCCTGAATAAACCAGCAATGTAACATTTTTTCCCTCTTTTTTTAGTATTTTTTGATTATGCTTTTGTTATGATTAGTGTGAGGCATTCGTTTTTATATTGAAATTCCTTTTTGTTTTAGTATTATGGGCTTTTCGATTTTAATCATTGTATACGATACTTTTCATTAGCTGGTTTTATTACACTTTTACGTTCGCATGTAGTCCGCAGGCCATGAGCTTCCTGTTTTTCCTACGGCTTAATGGCTGGCTCCAATCAGTCGCTAATATTCAGAAAGTACGTTGTTGCAGCATAAAAAATCTAAAATAAAAGAAAATGCAGACACAAAAGTGTGAAATTATGTATTGAAATGCTAATGGAAGTTTTTGTGAAAAGAAATATTCATATGAATAATAAATCTGCACTATTAATGGTGATTAAGATTATTGCAAAACAATTTCAAATACATTATTTTTTTTGTTTTGGTTCGTGAACTGGTTTAGATAAATATAAAAATATTTTAATTATTTGAAATTACCAAGGCAAAAAGAAAATTGTGATTGACTGACCGTTGACAAAGCATATCTCAACGTGTTGAAAATGTTGGAGAACGAACATACAAATTATTGTGAGATCCTCCAATAAATCAAAATTTTTTTTTCAAATATTTTACACAAAAATGAATGATAATCCAAAAATTTGTTTAACTGCTTTAAAGCAAGTATTTATTCACCAGCCACTTTTTGAACAAATATTTTTCGCTTTTTAGGGTTCCGTACTCATCAGAGTGAAACGGAACCCTAACCTAGACAAGTACGTCCGTCCGTCCGTCCGTCCGTCACAGCGTCCATTCTCCGAAACGGTAAGAGCTACAGAGCTGAAATTTTCACAGGATGTTGTTGTACCTTGCCGCCACAACAGCAAATACTAAAAACGACAACAAGTCGAAAACTACCAGGTGTCCCCATACAACGAAAAGTTGCAATTAGCTATAACTCTCGGACCGTAAGAGATAGAGAGCCGAAATTCGCACAGTTTATGTATTCCCAGATGCCTTACAACAGCAAATTATAACAACAACAAGTGGAAAATTACTAGGTGTCCACATACAACATAAAGTAACTGTAAAAACAGAGAGATGAAATTTATAAAATATACATATGTATTCACATACGCCATTCACATACATATGTACGCACGGAACCCTAAGTGTGCGAGCCAGCCTCGTACTTGACTTAATTTATTTATAATTTTTTCCCTCATTACTCTATTTCATTTCAGTATATTATTTGCACGCTAAGACTTTGTTTTATATAGTGTTTTTTAGTCTTGGCAAAATGCCACAGATATGACGGCTTGTGTTCCAACACACTTGCTCAGCCTTCTGTCTAAACACGCATTGCCAAACATGTGTTCGAACAAAAAACTTGCCGTCAACACCGTCATTTTTTGTGTTTTGACAACTGCAAACGCAAACACTACCAAGTTTATGCCCCGTGAAGCCACACTTTGTCACTTTTGATAATATTCAACAAAATTTAATATATATTAGTTTTCAGGCTTAAAGTCTTTTTTAAACAACAATAGTTGATAACAATTATAGTTATTTATTTTCGATATTTCGCCCCACAAGTTGTTAGCATCGCCAAGACAAAAAAAACATGTTGGCGAAATATCGAAAATAAATAAAAATAATTGTTTCCAATTAGTTTGAATCATTTATTTAATAATCTTTAGATCAAATAATATATAAGTATTATACATTATATGCTTGCGTTGTAGGTCATTGTAATCTTGTGATATAAGTTTTATCTATAATGCTTTCTACAGAAAATTATCGATATCAAAAGAATAATTCAACTGTGTTGGGGCTTGAAGTCTTAGTCTACTACTTTCTTTTATGATAAAAAAAAAAATTTAGACATTAATCCTCATTTTTATTTCTTCCATCTCGTATGCTTGCAATTTAGGCCAATCAAATCCTCAGTTTTAACTATTAAAGTCCATTCTATTTTGGCATGTATCTGTTTGAGATTAAAGTGCTTAAATTTCAAATTTTCAATAGCAGTTTATTTGCCCAATCAAAAATGCAACTCTGTGCCATAAAAATACTATAAATCATTTTTTCAGATTATTCTTTTGCTGGCTTTAATCGAAAATTAAGGTCTTTGAATTTTATTAGGCACAGTGTGTTAAATATTTTGTTTTGTTTTGTCTTTAAAGCATATAAAATAAGTATATATATAATAAAAATGTATAGAAAAATTTTGTATACCAATTTGAAATTAGTACCAAACAAACACATGTGAAACTTTGAACAAAAGTCGATGCACAGAAAACATTACTCGTTATTCAGTGTTAGTAGTTGCTTTCAAAATGGTAGCCCTTTATACTGTCCATGTACATTAGGGAGCGTCTTACAGGCATGGTCTTGTTTCTGTTTGAAAAGTTGAGATTGAATACTGATCCAAAAAAGTTATTATTTATATGCTTATACGGAAAAAAAATTTTTTCTAACAGATTGCAGGAAGAAAAGACTGTCAGAGATTGTCTAGAGAGATAAATTGTGACATCGATCACATTAGTTTTTTCTTCTTCTTAAGATTTCTTGTGGACAGAAATATCTCCCATCTGCATTTAATAATGGTTCAAAATTAATGTTTTTCTATAATTTTGCCCACCATCCAAACTATTCCGTTAAGGCATTTGGGCAGTCAAGTGTATGACTAAATTCCTTCGGCTCCAACTAGCGATTTGCACTGGGCGAACTGCTGCAATAAATAAATGTTCATCGTCCCTACGACTAGAAGGTTGCAATGTAGTAAAGCTTAACATATATGTATCTGCTTACCATTAATGTGCACTCAACATCTGGTAACCTAAAAGCCTTCTACTGTCACTTTTTATAGAGATCTAGTACAAAAAAAATATTTTCCTTTGGCGAGCCACAAGGCCTAATGATTAGTATATGAACAATTGCATTCAACTTTTTTCCCCTACCGCATCTGGAACTTATCATCCCTCCCTTAAGTTGTTCTTAAGGGAGTTGCAAAATAGACTTTTAGAGACAATGGCTTGGAAAAAAATTAATGGGGGTCAGTCATGTGTGTGTTTACTCCAGAGGAACAGTGGGACTTATGCTATTGGCAGCTGGCAGGTGCGCTTAGAGATTATATTTTGAATGAGAAATTAATGAAGTTCAGCATAATAATTTTGCTATGGAGAGCTGAATTTACACTTAGAAAAAACTTTATTACATACTGATAACAGGTTGGCATCAGAATTTTTAACTCATAATTATGTAAAACGTCATCAACATTTTGAAAACTGATATATGTAAAACTGATGACAAAACTAGAGAATTTTGGCATACAGTGAAAGTCGTCTATGGTAAAACTACAGCGACATCAATTTATAATATTAAAAATGTACCCATGAGTTTTTTTTTTTTGTGCTCTGTGTTTTTAAGTACAATGTCGAACAGCAGATTATTTGAGAGAAAAAATCGGAAATAAGAACTACTTGAGCTTTTATGTTTAAAACAATTATTTGGTGTATCGTAATTATTTCGCTAATAAAACTTTTCAAAACAAAATCTCATTATTTCTTTACTATAGAAATGTACTATTTTGGATCCAAAAACAGACCTTACCAACGCTTTCTGTCGTCTTCTGCCGTCTATATGGCGCCTTTGCCCCGCCTATATTGCAAAACGATTAAGTATTTTCTGTATTAAATATTTGTTTGAATATTCCTGACTCTCATTGCGTTTATGGAAATTATAGAATAATTCGTTTTAGAAAATTCTACTACTGATGTGAAACTTCGATGACATATAACCGGCTGAAAGAAAGATTAACGAGGACTAGTTTAGGACTAAAAGTAATGAAATTTTTCCTTAAAATAATTTCAGTTATTTTATTTATTTAACTCAAATAATTTTTCAACTCAAGTCATTTCTGCTAATATGGCAGCGGACGGACGAGCTTTTACTATCAACTTAAATCTAAATTGTGGTTTGATTTTTGCAGGACATCTCATGGATGATCGCTTAACATCAACTCCAAAGTCAATTGTTGCTAAACTCATATTAGATTGTTTGAAAAGTGTCATCGGGTCAAAAATTTTAGCTTTTGTCATCGCACTGATGTTAGAATACATAACAGCTGGGTCAGCAGCGAAATTCTATAACTTTTGTTACGATAATCGTATCGTGAAAATAATTTTAACGATATTTTGTCGAATTTGCTGTTCAATAACATTTTTTCGCGACCAACATTTACTTGTTGTTGCTTTGACTGGTAAAGTGTATTAAATAGGAACACAATTTATTTTACTTAGCTTATGCAAAATTGAATAATTTTGTAAAAACTTAACACAAAAATACAGCTGTTGACAGAATCTTACAATCGTTACTGCAAGCGATGAAACGCGTAGAGAAAAACTACGATGATTAGATCGTTGAAAGTTACAGAATCCCGCTACAGATTTTCTATGAGCGTATAATAAATGTAGATTTTTCACTAATTTCTTCGACTTGAGAGCGAGTACGCCCTGCAAATCGCGCTTAAAGTTGTTGCCGTTATGTTTCCAGTTATTATTTGTCACAGTAAATAGGGACTAAGATTAAATATTCATTTGAGCGAACAAAAGAAAATTATTAAAAAAAAACTCTTCCGTGCGGAAAAACATTTCCATCAGTTATAATAGAGCTGAATTGATTTCTTAAACAAGAGAAACTTATTCTTTCTTTGCTTTAGTTTTGGGAGAAGCTGTAATGCAGTTTTTCACTGCTGCAAATGGAGAGCGCCTTAATATTAAGATATACGTGTGAATATGCATGCATGCATATTCTGCTGCTGTTTCTTCTTTATGGTTTATATATTTTTCCATAGATGTTGCGCTCCATATTTTACTGTATGCTGCTATGTGTGTGTTGGTGTGCGTGTGTGTATGTGTCTGGCTGAGTAAAAAACTTATAAACTAAATGCTACTAACAGCATATTAGCAGCAGTCCCGACTTAAATGCTAAGTAATAAATTTTCATTTAGATTTTTATCATGCTGATATTATTCTTACATTTAGTTTTTATATTCATTTATAATAAATTTCAGAAGTGTGAGCCAGAGTTTGAAGAAAATTATGATATATGCAACATTAAGGAAAAACGATAGATTTAAAGAAGAAGTCCGCACAGAATATAAAAGTTTATTGTTCTAGCAAGTTGTTTTTAATAAGCAATATCATATTTATTATGCTTTTGGAGGAGCTAAGACAAAAATATATGTTCTAGTATTAAGTGTAAGGATTTCTTTCAGGATTTAAATCTTTATATATAGAGCTTTCAAAATTATTCTTTTGTCAATTATCAATGTCAAATTGCGATAGAGCAGAAATATGCAGTTTTTCCGACTTCTAGAAGTTTCAGTGCTTGTTTATTTATTTAATATTGTTGTGCAAATAATTGAATTGATTTTCTT
Organism: Sturmia bella; assembly: GCA_963662145.1. Classification (NCBI taxonomy): domain Eukaryota; kingdom Metazoa; phylum Arthropoda; class Insecta; order Diptera; family Tachinidae; genus Sturmia; species Sturmia bella. Next base: position 4,301,521 of record OY759171.1, on the reverse strand, counting down.
TTACATTTTGCAAATAAAACTACCAGACACAATGCAATTACTTTGAATGTATGTATGTATGTACGTGTATGATGCCATAAAAACGTTGAACATCAAACTTGGTTTTTATGATTCTCTTTTTTTCACTTAAAATAACGACAGCCATCAGGTCCCAAATGAAAATGCAAATTTAACAACAAAATTATGCACAGCAGTGCCAACAGCAACAGCAACAACAACTCAACAATTCAGCTCTTTTTAATGCTATTTTCTGATATTGTGTTATTAGCAAACAAAATTCACTAACATTTAGAACTTGTTCATGACTGTCACACTCACACTTTCACATTGAATGTGAACAAAATGAAATGAGTAAAATAGCAACAACAATGAAAGCAGCTGCAACAATGAAAGCAATTGCTGGGCGCTAACCGTTCGCACGAAAATAGATGAGAAAAAAGGTCAGGCTCACGCCTCATTGCATGCATTTTAATTTAACGAATTCGGTGTCGTTGTGCTTGTTAGCCATGGTGCAGTTGCCCAGATAGGGGTAAAAATAAGTTCTGAGGCAAAAAGTTGGATTAAAAATAATTTAACATTGTAACATTTGTCAAGCTGCCTCCTAATTTCTGGAAAAATATTTCAATTAAAAATTAAAATTTATTATATTGCATCATATAAAATTACACTGTTATAAAATACATAGCATTGCATTGAATTACATTCAATTTATTACATTATATTACACTGCGAAGCATTACATTAGCCTATATTATACTCTGTTTCATTATATTAGTTTAAATTAAGTTCCTTGAAATTATTTCGAATCAAAAAGCACCGCATTATGTTTGATATATTAAACTGCATTATATTATTTAGCACTAGAATATAATCCACATTGACTTACACTAGTTTGCATTACACTGCTTTATATTATAGCTGATTAGAGTACATTAGATTAAATTTTGCTTCATGATATTACATTGCACTGTATTCAATTATATTCCATTACATTACATTGAATCATATTACATCACCTTATTTCACCTCACATTATATTACATAAAATCACTTAGCGTTGAATTATTTGCATTACTTTACATAATAATAACATCACTGAGCTTAACATAACATTTAATTGTTTTCCATTGAATTATGTTAAATTGCATAACATAATATTAAATTACATTACTTTACATTATATTGCACTGCAAACCATTACATTCCCTTGCACTATATTATATTCCATTAGACTGCAATAAATTCTCTGATATAATGTTATTGAATTTTATAGTGCATCTCACTACATTTGCTATATTGCATATCATTACATTATATTACGTGAGAGTAGTTTACGTTAGATACCATTGCGTTAAGCCACATTACATTATCTTATATCACAACACATTGTATCTTATCAGCAACATTTATTTACATTACTTTGCAATACATTACATAACATTAAATCACATGACATTACTTTGTTTTACTTAACATTACGTTACATTAAATTACATTAGGTAACATTATTCTACATTAGATTACATTACATTACTTTGTTTTACAAAACGTTACATTACAATAAATTATATTATTTTACAATATTTTACATTAGATTATATTCCACTAATTCACAATATATTACCTTGTAGTATACCAAATCACATTACATTTCATTTCACCACATCATATTACATAACATTTCTTTCCGTTACTTTACATAACGTAACAATGGATTACATTTAGCAACTTACATTGCCTTATCTTGCATTACGCTACCTCACATTAACTTACATTATACTATTCTGTGTTACGTTACTTTACAATATTTTATATTACAACACACTACATTACGTTACATTATAATATCCTAGATAACATTGCATTATATGAGATGAGGTTAAATTGATTGGGGAGGTTTGCTTGCCCAGGTCTAGTGACATACACTGAAGCCAGTATAGGACTTCTGTGCGCTCGGTGGATTTAACCATAAACAGTTTGACTTATAGGTCTATTGCAACTTCGTATCATTCACAAAGTTTCCTAATTTCCTCCAGCATATGCCCCGTAATTGGGTTATATCTGGTAAGGTGTCTCTGCCAAGATATTGGGACCGCAATTGTGAGAAGGTGGGGCACTGGCATAAATATATTGCAGTGTTTTGAATTACATTACTTTTCATTAAATTACACTACATTTTGTTACATTATCTCACATTTTGTTACATTACGTTGCATGAAATTACTTCACATTGCGTTAAAAAGCTGTACTATACTAAATTGCCTGAAATTACATTAAATTACATTCATATTAACTTACTGTACTACATTACATTACCTCCAATACATTACTTTATATAGCATCACACCACACTACATTGCGTTGCATCGCATTTTATGACATCACATGACATTTTATGCAATTAATTGCCCTACAGTACATTATATTACCCTACATTATGCAATATAGTAATGGATTTACTCAAAATACTTCATTTTATATTTCTCCACAATGCATTACACTGCCTTAAAATTCTCCAAGTTCCTTTAAATTTCATTACATTTCCTTATATTCATGATATATGAAGTGGGAAGAGAGTTTAACTAAAAACGCTTTACAAGTTCAAAATTTTAAAAGAAATTAAGCTTTAGCTCTTAATTTTGAGAATGACCAATTTGAAAGAGAAAATTTAAGGCATTATATAGTGTATTTCCATCACTGAGCACTCGCCGTATAAGAAACTCCCAAGCCCATAGTGCAAATAGATGACTGCTATTGCATGTTGGACTCGATTGTGTGGCCATATAATGCCAAACGGATATAAAAACGCTTACAAAACACATAAACATAAACAGACCCTGATGGCAAGCCACAAACTGGCTGCGAAACACACACTCTAAGGCAAGCAACACTAGTGAAATCGCTAATAACTGCATAAATAATACACGAATCATAAAAACAACAACTGCAACAGCACGACTGCAAGTAAAACTAAACGAAAACACAAGACACAACTGGCTCATCGAGAGACATATTTGAAAAAAAAAAATTTTTAAACATATTGTTGGTCGTCTCACAGCGAGAAAAACTCCAAGAGTTGTAAAACTGAAGGCTTGAAAGCAAAAACACAAACATAATTTGCAGCTGGTTTTTGTTATTAAAATGCATTATGATTTCCATTGCTTTTTGTAATATTTGAATTGGTAATTTCTAACACAACAATGGTTGTAGTTCATTGCACACATACTGGGCCCAACACCGTTCTACAGTGGTGGCATGCAACGGCAGAACATGCCAGACATGAGAGCTGTCATGTTTTGCAGTACCTTTTTCGCCAGTTTTCTTCCTTTTGTTGTGGTAAAAGCTTAAGGCATCAAACGGCAGCAGTAGCAAAAATAAATTTAAATACCACTTCGAGAACTGAAAACATTCTTCGTTCTATTTACATTGTTGAAAGTGTGTGTTCGGTGGCCATCATCATTGTCCTCATGACAAACTTCAACTGCTGCTTGATATTTCATTAAAAATAATGGAGAGAAGAGAATATGTTCAGCATAAAATTCAGTAACATTACAAATAGAATTTCTTGGTGATATTTATGATTTTAGAAAACCACTACCAGCAGCACTGTTACCACCATAAGTTTTTGCATTTCACTTTCGTCATTTCTTTTCTGCCTCATATTTTGTGTTGTGGCAAATGAGCTGCAAGTTATTTGTTCTTTTTTTGCATTTTCATGTCCAGAGGAGTAAGTATTTCATTTGCCTGCATTAGTTTCTTTATGAAAGTACTTCCCTGTTTGGTTGGTGGCAGTTTAGTTTACGAGCTTAAATCCTTCTTTTTTTTTTTTTGAAAGCAGGCATGTGTTTTGGTGTTTTGGTTTAGCAGAGCTAATATTTACAATTTATTAATGCAGTAGTATTTAAATTAGGTTTAATATGACAGCTTATTATAATGAGAGTCCATAATGTTATACAGAAGATAGATACAAAAAAGTTCATTTGTTAAGGCATAAATTCGGTAGAAAAATATTTCTCAAACATACAATAAGAACGGCAGCAGTAGCAAATAAAGCAGTAGCAAATAAAGTAAAATAAAGAAGAAGATATCAAAAGCAAATAAAGTAACCAGTAGTAATTTGCAAAGCCAGGGTTTTATGAATTATTTTCTTATTGGTAGGATAATCTCCTAAAACTTTTATAAGAAATTACAAAGTACAAAAAAATGACTAAATGGAATTGTTGCTGTGAAATGAAAAACAGAAAATTAAAAATTACTTTACTTGTACTCACCTCCTCTAGGAGGCCCCGCTAAACAGATTTATGTCAGACCTGTTTCTGCAAAACTGTACCTGGTAAATTAAGGTCCGCAACGAGACCTTAAAACAGACAATTTACTGGCTGAACCTGAATAAATAACTAGGAGTAGTAAAGAAAGAAAACCTCGTGAAATAAGACATATATAATCACTTTGATACAATATCAGCTCCCAATTGGTTGTCATTCCTCACTTCCTGTCGGGATTCGTAGAGAAGCTTTCAGCTTTCACCTCGTCTAAATTACAACCAAAAGCTGATTTTTTGTAGCTGACACTTTATTTAAATTTTTCTTAGTAACTTTGTGTGGCATAATTAAACTTAGTTTTGTTAATTAATTTCTATTATTTGAATTTTTTCTTATATAATTATTTCTGTGTTAAGTTTGTTAGACCTGAGCTTTACATCTGTCGCTGGAACGAATTGACATATTAGGTTGTCTAATACGAACTCTGGTTACAGTTCCTTGAGGCTTACCAAAAGCTCCACGCATTCCAGTTTGCAGCCTATCAGCTCCAGCGCACGACAACAAATTCGAATAACATGGAATAGAAAGAACTTGAGCCTGATCAACTTAATACAGAAATAATTATAAACTTAATTTTGTTATACAATATGCTCTAAGAACAAAACAATAATAATGGATGCCGAAGTTTTTTGTTTTTAGCGCACATCACAAAACTAAAACCAAATTTTATGTAGAGAACAACCACAAAAAAAATCTTATATTACAAAAGTCACGAACTACAAGATTGTAATATGTTTTTTATAAAAACTATAAAAGTGACTGCTTTGATAAAATTATATGTTTTACCACCCCACTTATTACAAGTGATATGTAATATGTATTTTTCAAAAATGTATTACTTATGTATAAATTTTTTTTTTTTTTTATGTATTCTTTATTTGCAATCTTTCTTAAGATATTAAACAAATGTGCTCAAAAATTAAATAGTGACATACATATTGATTTTCAATAAAATCAATATTATTATCTACAAATTATTATGTTTCTAAAATTAACATTTACAATATATTCATAATTAATTAGTAATTACACTTAATGTTAACTTTGCTTATGTATAAATTGAGCTCATTTTACCAAACTGCTCAATTTGTCAGGTTCTATGCTATATTTCCGCATTGCTATTATTGGAACGAAGTTCCTTAACGCGGCTTGCTGGTAGTGGAAATTAGTAGAAATCGTCACGAAAGCGTGTGAGCTGTTTATATGTATTGGTGTACTGTCGAAAAGCAATTGTGTATGATTGGCAGTGTCTCCACTGACAGCAGCGGAGACACATACAAATAAATATTAATTAGTTTGAAAACGTTCCAAAAATTTAAGGAATCATAAAATTTCAAAATTTTAAAAACAACACAAAATAAAACATACAGATTTCACCTTGTATTACATTCAAAGATGAAAAAAAACGTAAGGAACTTCGTTCCTAACGGGGGTCCCCCAACCGCATTTCTTTTTTCTTTCTCTCTTTTTGTACTCATATTAAAACCGACTTTGTAGGTAAACTTTTCTGACGATTTTTCTACGGATTGCTCTAGCTTAGAAAAGTCTTGCAATATCTCCCTTAAATATCTATTTTTATTTGCTAAACATCATCACTAATTGGCTTAGTTTTGCCCGACAGAGTTTTTTTCTTCTTCATTTAGAAGTAAAACAAATGCACTCAACTGCCATAAACCGATAAAAATCTGCTCATTCGTACGTAGCCATCTTAAATAATTTTTGAAAACGTAATAAAAAAATCAGCTTATATTTAAGCTCAAGCTAAACAACACACATCCAGTACGATTCTAGTACATTACAATCACAACCAATATAGAGTTTCATATTGTTGCAACTCAAGCGCTTCTCTTTCACGCATACACTCATTCACAGTTCCCCCATTTCGATAGAGACAATCATGAAGCAGTAGCTGCGCTTTTTATAGCTTTATGATATTTTCATTTCGTTCAACAGCAATAAAAGTGCATATACAACAACAAAAACTACGGCAACAATGGCAACAATCTGAAGACTAAGCAATGCAACACATTTTAAAGCAAAACCACAAACAATAATTCACTAAAAAAGAAATAAACAAAATTTATTTGTTGTGTAAATATTAGAAAAGAAGTGGAAAAACAAAATGCTGAATATTGTGGAAGATAAAAACTTTACTGACCTTAAACAAAATAGTATGCAAATAAAGAGTTCAAAAATGGCTGATGGCAGAAGAAAAGCTATTAAATGGAAAAAGAAAAAAATAAACTAATACATAAATAGGATTAGAGCTCTCCCTGAAGTATCTTGTTTGGTTTTTTCTTCTAATATTTGCTTAAGCCAAGATACGAGTAAGCAGTGCTGCATAAATAGTGTTGCTGGGGGCCAGGAAATCTGTTTGCTTGTTTATTAAAATAAAGTACGGAAATGTTTACATATAATTTTTGCTTTTAAGTAAAATGAAAGGTTGATGCTCTTTTCCATTGTGAGATGTATAAAAGAAGCAACAAGCAAAATAAATTGCAGTCAACAGTTTTCCCTCAGTTACAGAAACTTAAATTACGAAAGGTACAGACAATCATTCTCCTTTTATTATTCTTAAGTTTTAAGTGGCCTGTTATCTACTCCTTCAATGATAAGGTAGCTAAGTTTACTAACTATGGTGGGGATGAGTGACTTTGTAGAGCTCAAAGTTTAGTTTGATTAAATTGTTTAGCTAAAAGTAAAATAACTGAAGCACTTCTATGTACATGTAGCACATTTTAAACTACTTCGAAAATACATGACACATATTTTTCCGTCTTTTAGAAGTTCTTTCAAATCATGTAGCAGGTGTCACTTGCACTCACTGTTTTGTTTTCATTTACTTCATTACTTCTGAGTATGTAGACAATTTTACAAATATTTGAAGAATTTAGGTGGCACCATATTCTGTCATTAATGGCAAAACATCCCAACATTTCAGGATAGTTGTAAACATTTTTTATGGTGTTTCAACCAAAAAACTAGTTTTAATAATATTTCTTTCTCCTCTGTATTTATCAACTTGTCATCACCAAGCCAATCGACTGGTACTCTATAAATTAAATTTTTTTAAGTTGAAAATTAGAAAATACTAAAACGTTGCTAAAGATCTCGAAAACTTGCAATAATTAAAAATGCACTAAAACTGTTTTTTAGAAACAATAAAGAGTTGAGAAAAACGCTACTGAAGCAAAGATGTAAAAATTAACGAAACGTTTGCAAAACTAAGAAAAATCTACAAATGGTTTTTAAACGCAATCAACACTTGCCGAAGAGGAATCTGATGCAAGAGCGCAACAATTTTTGACTAGAAACTGGCCTTTAAAATATTAACGAGCTCCACCAAATCAAGTTGATGCAGAATTACAAAAATTCGGCAAAAAAACTGTTCAACATTATTAGTACATAATGTTTTTGCATTTTGCAAATTTTTCGCAAATGTTTGGCGCTTTTGCTTTAGTTGCGTTTTGTGTGGCTGCTTTCAGTTTTAAGAAATAAACTTTGTGTGCTTTTCCTCCTCGGATATGTGTCGCGCAATTCAAATCTTAATCATGACTTATTTTTTCTAACCATTTAACAAGGTTGTAGTAATGTTTTAGAGTTTTTTTCAGCATACACACATTTAAAAAGTCACTTAAAAAATTGCATTCTTTAAGCTCAGATTTTTTCCGAAAGTTCTTATCATAAGCTCATCAAAACTGGAATTTTTGCAAAACCTGGTAATTACATTTTTTCTTAGTTTTGGCAGTTTCATCGCACAAACTTACAGAAGCATAGATTTTTATCAGCTTACTTTTATATATATACATACTAATAGAACACCGGAATTTTCACATCAGTCTTAGTCGTTCTTCAATTAATTTGTGTTTACAACATCATAACATCCCTTTGAAAAGTTTAGGTACTTTTGAAAGAGATATCATGAGAGAAATAATGTAATGTAATAATGTGATTGAAATAATGAAGAACATTCAGTGATCCTATTTTTGTTAGCATATGCAACAGCTGTTTCGAAGGTGCCACACTTCTTATCGGTAGTCGTCTGCTGAGTGGCATAAGTGTCGCCTTAGAAACATAAGCCTCTGATTTCAAGGACGTGTGCTAATGAGAAGTGTGGCAGCTTCAAAATAGCTATTTGTCCCCCAGCTAGCTAATATTAATTACAACAGTGATATATTAAGCCCTATAAACGTAATACAAATTAATTATAGAAGAAATTAATTATAGAAGAATTTAACTATAGAAGAAAAGTTTGACTAATAAGAAATAATTAATTGTGTAGTTCTGCGTAGCGGACGTGCTATACTATTGCATTATGCAGTGTACTGTTTTAAAATATTGTCAATTCGAATTATATTACTAACCTAAAATTGCCAGCGCCTTTTCTTTGGAAAACTGTTTTGCAATATCGATATTTTTAACATAAAACGCTCTGATTCATTAGTTTTTCAACAAGCACCATCAACTTGATATCTTTTTGTAATAAATTCATCATATCAGAATAAATATTTGAGTTGTTTGGTACAAAGCTAAAACTTTTGTATAGAAACAGAACTTGTGCTGGAGTAAGTCCTCCCAAATCTAAGCACGATGTAATAAAAGGAAAAATTTCTAAACAAAAAACTCAGCATATAATTCTTAGAGTACAAAAACGTTTTTCAAAAGCTTAAAATTTGTTTCAAAACTTTAAGCTTAAGCTCAATAAAAATAATAATAACAAGAACCAAACAAAAGGCCTTTAAAATAAAAATAAAATGGAGACATAGAAATATGGTTTCTTTCATTTTCTTTTGTTTATTCAATCCCTGTTCATTGAATCGTTCGTTGGTGATACATTTTTTCACCATTCCTTTCCAATCTCAAGTCATCACTTAACCTTCGAATTTAAATTTCTATAATGTTGCGGTTGGTTGTGAACAAGCTGTTGTGTTAAACATTTCTCATCTTTCTTAGTGAGTTTATTGTGTTTATGCCTCTTCTCTGCAGGAGAGAAGAGGGCAAAAACCAACCAACAACAATAACACGGAAAACCTTGCTCCTAATGAAATGCCAAGAGAGGAAGAGAAATGCAAACAAAAAAGCCTCAACGAAAAGTATCAACATTTACAACATTTTGCCTGTTGTAGGCAAAACAGCATGAACTACACCAACAGCAGCAACACAAGTCACAAAAAAAAGTCATATTTTGTAATCTTCTAGTTTCCACTTCACCAGCATCACCGATATCACTCATTCTTCATGTTCAATACAATTTTTTTGTATAAGAAGAAGAATAAAAAAAAATACTAAAAAATGTGGACCACAGAAGAAGAAAAAATATTGTTTCCTCAATACTGGCACAGAAGATGATTTTAATTTGTTCATGATTTGGTCTCTTTTTTTCTGTTTGCAGCAAATTTTGTTGGAAGCGCTATTTAATGCTACGGTACATATTTTTTACCAAAAGAATGCTTTACCTCACGCTTGAGTTGTTCAGAGCTTAAAAGAACGGGAAAATAAGGGAGAATAAGATTTGAAAATGAGGCCTTAAATAACTGTAAAATTTTCAGATTGTTATAAAATTACAAAGAAATATTTCTACCACGCTCAGCTGCCAAATCAAGGTGTTATACGAATGGTATAAATATTTTTAAGCCATCTAAAAATTCCACTAAAATAAATATGGGCATGTGTGATGTTTTTAAGTAAAGTTAAATCATATTGTATTTTTATCAAGTATTTTGCATATTTTATTAGAAAAGAGAGCAGCAAGGACATGGTTGAAAAGTTAAAATTCTCACAGCAACGTACTATTGTTGATGCGATTTTTTTTCAAGCCAGGCAGAATTCCATCAGATCCATATTTTAATTTTGAGAAAATAATTCTCTCGACTTAATTCAATCAGAAGCATAATGCTGAAAAATTTAATGCAGCTTCTGTATTTTATTAACTCAATTGCTTCAACGTAATCCTCTTCCTTTATCTTTTGTTTCCTCCCTTAATGACATTTAATCATTATTGTCTTGTTTTCTTTAATTGCCTCTGTGTTACTGAGTTCTTTCTTTTTTCTTCTTTTTCTTCTTTTCTTGAACTGTAGCGCAATAAAAATTCCCCCCGAAAGCATTTCTCATTCACAGTCAAACATTTGAAATTTTTTTAAACAAAGAAAATGTTTTAAGGATGTCATACATAAACCTTGTCAAAGCATTCTACGAAATCCTTGAAAGTATTTTATTTTTCTTTAAATCTTTTTTTTTTTTTTAATGAAAAATTATTGTTGTGAAGCTCTTTTTGTGAATATTTTAGTTGGTTCATTCAGTTTTGTTTGACCTTGAGAAATGTTTTAATCTCTTTTCATTTTTGATGTGAAAAAATTAAATGCCCTGAAGCATAATTTAGTTACTAAAAGATTAACGCAGACTATTTTTTTTTTTTTTTTTGTATTGTGATAAGGCACTTTTTTTCTGTTTCTTTGTTGAGAATTCTAAGGTCGTTGTAGCAAAACGGCTGTTTTCGACACACGTAAATGGAATGATATTTAAAGCATATATAAGTTATAGATTTTAGATAATGGCAAAAAGAATAAGTAGTTTATAGAAATATGTTCAATATTTGGTTGTGCCCTAACATTTTTTATTTAATATTAGTGTATTGCTGAGCTGAAGATCTTTTTATTATTATATACGTTTGTTTTTTGTTTCTCAATTGCCAATTTGTTAATTGAATTCGATTTTATTTTCCCGAAATTGGGAAAAAGTAAAACCGAACTGGAGCATGATAAAACTATTAGCAATTGCGAATCGTATAGTTCGGCTTTAAGGCAAAGCCAGTTTTTTGTTATTTCTTTAAATATTTTCTTACTTTGGTCGCAGTGCAAAGGGCCATCCTGGACCAACCTAGCAATAATACTAATAATACTTTAGGTCCAAAAAATAGACCTTAATGCTTTCTGTCTTTTTTTTCCGCCGTCTATATGCCGCCGACATTTCGTTGCTGCTAAACAACTCATCAGTAGACTTGAAAAATCTAAAAAGAATGTTTGAAGCCCAACTACTTATTCCAAAATTCTGATGAACAAAATGAGAATCAGAAATGTCAAACAAACTTTTTATACAGAAAGCATTTTACGTTTTACAACACCTTTACTTTTTGTATATTTTCGTCAACATCTCGCATTTTTGTAAAATAAATTATTATATTCTTGAGTGAATGGTCTTGATAATTATTTTTTTATGTTTCTTTACAATATTTTGCTCTGCTTTGTATAACTTTTTCATTAACATTAAAAAGAAAAAAACCAATAAAAAAACTTTTCAATATAATTGTCCTGAGGCAGCCATCCGAAGGAGAGCAATATAACCACAACAGTATACATAAGAAACATATTCCAAAGAGATACTTTTACCTCAAGAATATACTAATTTATTTTATAAAAGTATTTCAGGATTCAATGGGCGAAATCAAAAGTGATTTTGGTAGGCTTGAGTTCGGCCCCTAGATGATTACTTATTTTTTAATATTAATTGAGGAAGCAAAAGTAATGTCTAATAGCTGGGTGAAGAAGTGGCTGTTTAAAGCTCGCTACACTTCTCATCAATAACGAGTAAAATTAATTGTAGTTTTATTGTATTTTCATTACATTTTACCAGCAGTTTAAGCACAAAATATAAGCGGTTCTCACTCTTGATAGTAAACTCGGTTGCACATTTGGTTAAAGTAGCAGATTTGATTAAAGTACTAGTGTTTACATTACTGCAGCAACAAAATGTACTGAACTTTTATTTTCTACGCTGTGATTAAAAAATCAAACAAAATGCTTTAGTAAACATTGCAAAAAAATTACTGGGAATCACAGATATTCTGTGCTGTGAATCGTTTTGCCGGCAAAACTTAATTTTGTGTTGAGAAAATAAAAAATATGGAAAAAACAAACAAAAATATACTGATGAAGAGAAAACGCGACAAAATTCACAACAAAAGGTGGACAGATAAAGAAATTCAGCAAGTTTTAGAATATTTGCAAGAACATGCAGACTTTGAGGTATGAAAGTCACTTGAGCTTTGTGGAAAAATCGTAGTGAATATTGCAGAGTTGTAAAATTAATAGCAAGAGTGAGAACCGCTATACTTTACCGGCTGAAGAAACAAGGAGTAAAAGTATTAAAAATGGGTAGTAAAAGTAACAGCTGAGACAATTTTTTAACCACTTTACTGATCAGAAATATGCTGATTTTACATATCACACTTTTTGAATGTATGTCTTCGATATATTTTCTTGTTTGCATATTTTCCTTTGCAAATCAAATTGCTGTGGCAAAAGAAAAAGTTTCCATTTCCTGTTAAAAAAAATATCTTTAAGAATTTTCTATAAAGTTTATTTCGTCTTGCATTTAAGTTTTATTTCCAAATGCTATATAAATCATTTTAAATTAAATTTTATACACATCCTTACATGCAGCGCACACAGCAGCAGCGGCAGCGAGTCTACAAATGATGAGTGAGTGAGTGAGTGAGCGAGCGAGTGAGTGTATGCATGTTGACATGTTGTAGAGCATGTGTAGTAATTGCTGTTTGCTTTTTTGCTGCTGAGTCCTTTTGTTTTATAGACACTGAAGAAGGCAGGCAAGCAACTTACATTTACTTAGCTACATTCACATAAAAATATTAAACACACTTGAATATTTGCATGGTAGAGCAGAGTTTTCACGATTGCCAAGTCAACATTTTAGAGGTTAGAATGGGGTATTATTACAGTATACATCAGTATTGCTGGTACATCAGTATTGCTGATGCAATATTTATTTGTTCTTATTAAGAAAATACGTGAAAGATTTCAGTCAACAGCGTAGCAGCAACATTCTGTAGAAACATGTTTCCAAGTGAGATGTTGAATGAAACTTTAAAAACAATTGATCATTGTAGCATAACTGATGGTCATAGAAAAAATCTTGACGCCGGCAACATTTCTTGATGGTCAAAACGTGCGAACGAACTCAAGTCATGTTGCTAGTAGGATTTGGCAATTTAGAAAATAATATTTATCTTTAGAACGAAGAAAAATGTAGGTCAAATAAACATTTTAGTTTGGCAGCTTCCAGAAACTTTTCGGAAATTCTTAGCTCATGCATTAAATACTACCGTAGCATCACTATTTTGTACTCATTTAGCCAGCGAACTACTTCCGGCATTCGCAATCGAATGCTGTTCGTTTGTTGCTAATTTTGTTTTTGTCTTACATTAAGATTCGATGATTAATAACGTGATCCACTCCCAAGTTCTTTCAAAGACCTTTGTGCGTTATTTTACGCGAAATTAATATTTAGTTTAATACGAACATTTTCCCTGAAACCTACAAAATCTGCTTACAGTGTTGCCATAATTTTCACTGTAACAGACTTTTTAAAATGCAGATAAAAAAAATAGTAAAACAAAATGTTTAAAATTTGGTTAAAAACATTCTATAAATGCAAATTTAGTCTTGAGTTATATTCCAAGTAATTAAAATAAGAATAAAATATTACGCAACAGCAAGGTTACACTTTACTCAACTGCAGACATTGTTGTAGAGTGCATTTAAGACGGCAGACAATTCTTCAAAAGTATTTGTACGTTTAAGTATAAACACAGAAAAGCAGGCAGGCAGGCTGGCTGGCTGGCAGAGACACAAACAAACTGACTGGCAGACTTATTTTCAAAAGAACACAAGTAATAGGTTATGAAAAGTTGATTTTATTTTTCCTTGATTTTATATCATACAATTTGTTTTTATTTTGTAAAATATTTTACATGTGTTGTTATGGCTTAAAGAAATAACAACAGCAGCAGTGGCAGTACCATCGTCATCATCACCAGCAGCTACAGCAGCTGCAGCAGCGATAGCGACAACGCCATCATGATTGAAACACAACTTTAGCAACAATAACTGTATTAACTGCCTTAAGTTGTCTGTCTGTCTGTCTGTCTGTCTGTCTGTCTGTCTAGTGCTTCTGCTTAACAGCAATACAGTAAAAGCAACAAGAACAGCAGCAGCAAAATTATATCGTTACAAAATATTCTAGGAATACAGACAGGTATTGTTTAAGCCCAAGTATTTATTTATTCACATGTACTCAACTAAAGTTTGTCAGTATCTGCTGTTACTTACACACATACACTGCACGTACCTACAAACATCTTGAGTGCATATATGTTGTTGTCCTTGTATACTTGAGTTGAATATGATGCATTATTTCTCCGGGGAAATGTTGCTAAAAGAATATTAAATAAGTTAAATGTACTGCACAGGTGCAGTATTGAAACGACTTTAGTTAACCTGTCATTGCAAATGAAATTCATACAGTTTTTATACATTTTTTTTTTAAATTCCATACTGGCTTTTAAATAAATTCTTGTATTTTTACCAGAGAAGAGCACTTTCACACATACATACATTTGTGGATATGTATGGATATGTGTATTGCATAAAGTATTTTAATTATTTATGTAGGCTTAAAAGTATTTTTTTTTAAACTTATACTCCCATCAATTTCGACAGAAATACATTCTCCAAGTAAAACTTAATTATTAGAGCTGCAGCGAAATAATATTTTCAATTTTTGATTATGCTTGGAGCAAATAAACTTTTCCTATTTGTTTTGCAATCGTTGAGTTCGCTACCAGTCGTTTATAGAGAGCAATAAATTTTGGGGCCATGGGAGACAACCTCATAAGTCATTTAAAAAGTTTTGCTCACGAAGGCATTTTAGAGCCACAGCTTATAGGTACTTATATTCTTAAATTGGTTTGGTGCCTTCATACATGTGCATTGGAATTTTTCAAAGCTGGCTTAATTTTTCAAGCTTACTATATTATATTTACCTTGATTTTGTGGCTGAATTACAGGCTGCCTGAAAAAAGAGATGGGGAAATAGTCAGAAATAGTTAGAAATAGCAAAATTAAGGCTTAGCAATAAGTGAGTGTCTATTTTAGGTTTTACCGTGTAAATAGTTTTCTTTATCAAATCATTAAGAGTTAACAAATTAAAAAAAATAAAAAAAATTAAGTTGCTTTGATTTTTTGTATCTCAGGTGGCATCTTAAGAATAAAAGTATCAACGGTCTTTTATTTAAACGGGAGTCCATTGGTATTGTCTCTGTACAGTTTTTTTCAATTAGTTGCAAATTCCTTCAACAACCTTCCTGTCATGCAACTTTAAACTTTTTAATAAATCACGGTATGATTTGCTTCTCAAATCTCTGGGGGAAAAAAAACGAAACGAAAATGAAATAAAAACTAAAACTCTATTGAGTTTTTGCTTTGTTTCACATCCATTTATAATTATTTCACACAGCGTTTGCTGCCTCAATACTTTAAAATTTTGTTTTATTTTCTTGGAATTGTTACCTTCACAATTGTTTTGTTCTCGGTGTAATTTTCAAAACATGAGGTTGTTGCTTTTCTTTTGTAGCTAAAGCCATAACAACAGAAACCAACAAAACCAGCTACAGAGAGACATATCTTTTATTGTTCTTGCAAAGATTTGTGGGTATTGAATCTGTAGCAGTTGGTACGTGATAAGCAACTCCAAAAGAGTGCAACGGTCAGATTGGAAACGCTCTGCTCTTAGAATAGAGTAAATGGAATTTTTGTCACATATGGTGTGCAATAAGCAGCATTAAAATTTAGTAGTTTCCAAATCATCTGGCCGTCAGTGCCAAGGAAAATATTGACGAAGTTGATTTTGATGAACAGTGTAGTGCCCTTGAAGCAGCTAGTCGTATTGCAGCAGCTCAAGTCATAGTTTTTGCTTTGTTTGACTTCCTTAAATAATGTCGGTTATAGCAAGCACTAAAAAAATTAATCAGCAAAAAACTAATTTAAATAATGCCATAATACATTAATTTTTTTATTCGATTTTAAAATTAATAGCAACAACGAAAGCTGTCGTCTTTAAACTACGCCAAACATAATAAGGGTGAAAGTATATGGTATATGTCGTTGAGTATATTTGAAGTATGTGTGCTTTTGCACTTTCTTTTTTTATTTCTTTATATGTCTTAAATGATTTTTAATTTGCCAAATTGTGGAATTCAATTTTACAACTTTCCCAACTCAGCTTCTTTTATATTTTCCATTCACAGTGGCCAACGTATGTACAAATAAACATCCCTACATACGGACAAACATTAACTAAATACTTTATGATTTCTGGTTGCATGTCTTTTAATAATAAATGCATATTTTTTTACGCTACAATTCCAACTACTAACACTATCCCACTATCCTGGTGAATGCTAACACTAATTTTATTATTGCACAATGGTATGGAGGAATGTTCAAGTGAGCTTTTTAGAAGCATGGAATATATGTATATGTAGAAAATAGTAATAATAATGAAATTTAAGAGCGAAATAACCCAAACTTAACAAATTTTTTTATGTGGCTTACGATTTCAAGGCCATTTTGTATGAATCTATTAAAAAGTTTCAAGGCTTGCAAGTCACTCTCTATATATTAAAGATACGTTCACACTTAATTTATATTTTGTCAAGTTTTGCACAAAAACGACATAACATTTGTTATCTAACATCGTTTTAGGCAGATAAACTACTAATAATAAGCGCCTGTGCCAATAGACAAGAAAGCGCTTTGGTAAGAAAAAGTTTTACTCTGTTGAAAAGTTGTTATTGTGCTTTTTATTCCATATGATAACTTTTGGAACAAAATAAAAATTTGACATTAAGCTAAGTATCGTGATCGTCGTTTCATGCAAAATGCTGTTAAAAGTCCAGGTAAAAAAATGTATGTGAATTACTATGAAACAATGTTGCTCTGGTAGTGCTCTGTCTATGTTGTGAAAACCCGCGAAATGTTTCTGGCAGCACATTCCATTCAACTGCAACATTTTTCTAGCAACTTATTTTAGGTTACAAAATAATATGAGCAGCATACAACTCGTACGAAATATTCGTTATTGGTACTGATCATTTGTTTGTAAACACTGAATAATTCATTTAGTATTTAATGCTCAAA
Organism: Sturmia bella; assembly: GCA_963662145.1. Taxonomy (NCBI): domain Eukaryota; kingdom Metazoa; phylum Arthropoda; class Insecta; order Diptera; family Tachinidae; genus Sturmia; species Sturmia bella. The sequence continues at coordinate 4,284,207 of OY759171.1, read as the reverse complement.
CAGAGCTCAATACAATGGTATGTACAAACACGACTGAACTGCGTTTCTAGCCCAAGCGTACTATTTTATTTTATTCGTTAGCCTCCACTATTCGGGCAATTGCTTAGTAAATACATAAGTGGTACAAGGCTTGTCATTTAATGTTGTGGGGTGTTTCTTTCCAAACAGAATTGGTAACTTCTTGTAACCAGTACGAGGCAAGGATGTGAAAAAGGGCAGTATCTGCAATTCGCTTGAAGCAGAGAGCTTCACATGTTTCATATTCTGTCGTTTTTATAAGCTATCTATGTAGAAAGGAACCTTCTTCCCTTTAAAAGTGTATCACATTTTTTCGAAAAGAACTTCCCTGACCGTGAAGTGGAACATAGAGGTAACATTTTCTTAAGAAATATTGCAGACGTTCGAAATTTGACAAAATACGTTGTTAAAAAAGATTATTTTCGGAGGCTACTTTATTTTCAAGGGCAGAACAAAAAATAGTAATTTAATTTTACCCACAAAATTGGCCTTAAAATTTCTAAATTATTGTTCAGCTACCCTGCACTTTGCCAGCCCACAGTGCGATGTTGTTGGGAGTGAAGCAGCAGCAAACAACATACATTTATTTATATCCTGTCGCAAAACACAACTCATGCATGATAATGAATTTCAGAATCAGATTTTTTTTTTCTTACTTTGCTTAATTCAACAGCTTTTTGCAGTTTTTTTAGTTTTCTGCACTTTTTTGCATTCAAACAACATTCTGCAGAACATAAAAAACAGTAACAATTCATACAACTAAATTTGAAAGTTTTAATGCTTTTTGTTTTAAATTTTATTTCACTGATTTGTTAATTCAAAAAAGCTGAATTTGTGGATTAAATTTGGTTTTTTGGTTTCAGTTTGCATTTCGAAAGTGAAATGCAATCAAGTTTATTTAAATGAAAGCCAAAATACAAGAAAGAACTGGTACTAAATAAAAGCAGAAAAGTATAAAACTTGAACACAAAAATTATAATATAAACTCAAGAAACGTTACAAGATAAATTCGTTAATTTTTGGTTTTCCAAATTTCTTTTTCTTTTATATTTACTTGGAACAGACTTTAATTAAGTTTATATTATTGTTTGGATTAATAAATATCACAGAAGCTTAGCTAGTCAAGCACTGCATGTTTTATAGTAGAAAAAAATAGAACAATAACGAAGAAGGTATAGAAGCTGAAGAAAATTAAAAGGAGTAGAGCAGTGAGCATTTAAGTAGTTGCCGAAATAATTGTCTGTGACATTTCTTTGTAATTAGTTTTAAATACGGTAACAATACAAAAGGAATCTAAAACCCTTTGAGGTTATACGTAATAGTGGACTATTTAGCTTAAACAAATTTACGTAAAAGTTTTCTACACTATAGTGTGCTGAAAGAATTTTCGTTTTTAATTCTAATAAATTTATTTTATTAGTAGTTTTTCAAAAATGCCATGAATCTAATAATTTTAGTGAAAACTGTTTAGTAAACTCCACAATTTCGTTAAGAATGTCATTGCATTCACGAAAGATTTCATAACGAAACTCAATGAAAAATTAAATTGTTTTTTGGCATCTCAATTCTCATATGATGTGCAAAAAAATCTAATATATAGTAAAATATTTCAATATTTTATAAAGCTCTAGGCGCAAAAGCTTACATAAAGCCACGTTTTATACATTTTTTATGGTATATATTTTATATTTGGCTAAAGTAATCCGTAGCTCAACTAATAGCTAAACTTCCTTCGCTCAATGAACAAACTCATGCATTTAATGAATCGTTTTCATTGCATAGCTTACCTGTTTTGTTTTTTTTTTACTTATGATTCAAAGCTAAAAAAAAAAAAATTCTAAGCAGTAACAGCAGTGTACACAAAAAATAGAATATTGTGGCAACATCAAATTTCTCATATAAGATTAATTTTAGATTGTATTTCATTAATATATTCTCTAGAATCCCGGTGTTAAAATATGAACACTTCTTGCAAAAGCTTCTGGCAATCATCATCATTTGTGGCAGCAATTTTTACAAAAACACAATAGTGCCTGCCGTTAAGCAAATCACTGCTTTTCCAATTCAAAACACGCCCTGCCAAATGACACTTTATTTTTACATTTTAGTTTTTCAGCAAAATGTTTTGTTCAATGGAGAGCAGAGATGAAAAAATAATAATAAAATAAAAGAACCACAAACAAACAAGCAAACAAATGGCCCGCCATCATTTACTTGCCACTCAAATGCCAGATCAGACTTCAACTTTCAATACCTTTTTTTTCTCAATTTAATGATTCTGTTTATAAAAGAAGAACAATATTGACGATGCTGGTTGCTTAACTCTTAATGTTATTTAAAAAAAACAAAAAAGGCAAACAAATTTAAGATGAGCAACAAAAAAAAAAAAAAAAAAAAAATTATAATAATGACAGCAAATAAGATTTGAAAATAAAAGCCAAACTGCAAATGATAGAATATGGAACAGAGGAGGTTGAAACGTATTTTCTACAAAAAAAAAAAACAAATTTAAAATCACACTTGAAATAAGTGCCTTCTGTGTGCCAAAACCTGTCTGATGGTTTTTACCCTTTTTTTTCTCTCCGTTTGCCTGCCTGCCTGCCTGCCAGCCAGTTTCTTTCCATTTGGCAGCTAAAAAATATAAAAAAAAAAAATAGTTTGGGTTTCTCATTTTCTTATTTTCATGTTTTTCTCTTTATTTTTTATTCAATTTCTTCATTGTTGGTTAAATGAACATCATGGTTAAAAAATTATGTGAACTTTGGTTCATTGACTTCAAAATTTATGAGTTTTTCCAACTCAGTTTTTTCGTCGCTCATTTTCGTTCTCTTTCACTTGTTTTATTTGGCCAAAATAAATGTTTGTTTTCAACATAAAAGAAACAGTTGGTTAGAAAATTATTTTGTGTAACATAATGCCACTGTTTGCTATTGACAGTAAATTTAAAGGCCATTAAGACCAAAGGAAAATAAAAAATTAAGAAGGACACTTGAGCGTAGAGATGTTTAAATTATTGATTGTTATTTTTCTCGTTTATGTGTTGGCTCCATTAAATAAAATCACGCTTAAAATAAATATTGTGAAAAATGTGCTTTCGTTACAACTGTATTCGACAAACTTGTATTTGCAAGTGGTGTATTTTTTTGGCAAATTATTTTATTTATATTTATAAAAAAATATACACATATTTTCATACTTAAATATTCCATTAAAACACCTAAATGGCGACTCATTTGGTTTTTATGAATACAATATTCCCACCGAATTTCTTTTTTAAAGAAAATGTATTGCTTAAGAGAAGATTTCTCATATCGTCGAAAAACATGAAGAAATGGCCTTCCATGTTTTGCGGCCAGCCATTTTGCTTGTTGTAATTTTTCGATTAGGTCTATTTCACAAGATTTTGCACTTGATTGAGCTAATAAGAGAAAAAAGAAAATCACTCTTTAAATTTGCAAAAGTTTTAATAAATAATTTTATTTATTTATATTTATTTATTTTATTAATAACACTACCTTAATCCAATTCACTCATATGCAATCAAATAATTTCATATTGTGGCTTAACTAAACTCAAAGTAGCATAGAAAAACACAAGTACTTAGTTGAACAATTGCTAAATATTCTCCCATAAATTGAGAAAACTCACTGAATTCTGAAGAAAAGAGATATGTAGAGAGAGAGTGAGAGAGGGAGAGAGAGAGAGAGGAAGATAAATTTCCAAATATATTCAATCAGAACAAATTTGCCTATAATTTGCGTTTATTTTGAAAATTCGGGGGAACAAAAAAGAACCTCTTAGTAATTGCGATATTTATAGAATTTTAAAGCGCGAAATTTCGTGTGAAATTTAGAAAAGAAAGAAAAAACCAAAAAAATAGTTAGAATTAACTTGTTCTATTGTTAATAATTTTTAGCGGACTTTTTCATTTCCTTAGACTTGAAGAAAATTTTTTTGTGATCAAATTGAAGTGATCAATATTTTCAAAGAAGACAAAAAAATTGGCTGGGGCACATACCATGACTGATTCCAAATTTATCACAAAAAATCTTTCTCAGTTTTGAGGAAGTACAAATCGAACTAGAAAGCCCTACAGAGTAATGAACAATTGTAAATCATACACATATATCGACTATAAAATTAAGGCTTTTTTGCTTTTCAATTGTGTTCTACTCTAAGCAATTTGCAAAAAACAGCTTTTAATAAATGTTTGCGCTATGCCAATTTCACCTCTAATACACTTTCCTTTATTTTTTATTTTTATTTTTTTTTTCATTATTTATTTTCTCCTTTTCCGCAGTTGTCGAAATAGTTTACGTTACCTAGTATTTACACAAAGTAAAAAATACGAAGACAACAATTATTGCTACAAATCCTTTTAAAGGTATAATTCGTTTCAAGTATCTTGTGCTAAGCTTAATGCTACTAACCTCATTTTTAGTTTTCTTTTTAATCCATCTTAAAGTCATAAGTATTTGCTTGTAATGTAATTCTGCCATGTTTCTTCAAAGGACATAAAAGAACGTGCCACAGAGATATATGTATAGTAGTTACAAGAACGTGAAGACGTTATTTGTGAAAGGACAATAAAAACACGTGCTCCTGTAAGCCAACATTTAAAAAGTATTTCTTTAGTTTTACTTTGACTTTTGTTGCAAAAAATTAATAAAAAAAAAAACTATACTTATGTGAATGGCTTAATGAAATCCCGTAGCAGGTTTCAATGCTACCGGTGATGAGTCAATAGAAAAAAAAATGTAGTTACTTAAATTTTATATTTTCAATTTTTATGGTATGCAGCAGGTTATATAATTACTTTGGCCTTTTAGGTGTGGCATAAACACAATATGCCAGCACATAAATTAAAACAGAAGTATATAAAAAATGTTTACAGTGGGAGGCACTGCCAACTCTTGGTGTCACTTCAAATCACAAATTGCGTCAATATTTTTAAGCGCAATATTATAATGGATATATACAATTTTGGATTCCAAATAACTATAAATTTTATTTCATGGAATCTTTAGAAATGTTTTTTTTAATAAACTGACAGGTGACATACCCTGGATGTCAGCTTTTTGAACTTATTTTATTAATTTTTCTTTAGTTTAATACACTGAGATTAAGGTCACTTTAGTTTTATTAATAAAATACCTATTTGTTTAAACAAAGGTGATCTCACGCTCAGTGTAAAACACAAACAAAACAAAGATAATTTTATTGGTTCGCTTTGCAATATAAAACTAAATCATAATCTTGTCATATAAAAGCAATTTAAATTAATTTCTCTTAATAAGCAGAATACACAGAAGTAATCATCAATATTCGTCATAGAAAGAAATAAACAGCAATAAATTTTCTTTGCTTCTTTGTTCTAAGTTATTTTCTCTTACCATATGAGCTATTTAATGGGGAAAAGCAATACACACACAAAACCACTCCTGAAGGGAAACGGGGCTTCAGTTAGAAGCTCTTCGATTGCGCTTTTATAGTATATGATTATTGCTTGAATAAACGATAAGATCAATAGATCGTAGTGTTTTTTTTCTAATTCACCTTATTTCGCTGCTGGTCTAATGCACTAAGTTAAGCCAAACGCTTGCCCGCAATGTTCTTTTTGTACGTCACCAAGCAGTTTGGTGAAACAAGAGCTTGGCATATTTTTAGGGAATTTTTAGCTTGTTTAGCAGTTCTAGTTGTAAAGTTAGCCGGAGAGCGCCAATGGCTTTAAAATATTTATTTCAAGTTTGATGCGCAAAAAATCAGTTATAGTTAAGACTGTAGTTTTCTATAATTTAATTGCGATTAAGGCATACAATAAGAGTATGGTAAACCAGTAATACCACTAAAACTAGTTATTATTGATTTTTTTAGAAAAATAAATTTGGCAACGTTGCAAAAAATGTCTAACAGCTGATGTTTGGTGACCAAAGTTTAAGTACTACATTTAAGCTAATCTAAAAGGTAAGTTAAATCAGTTTAGAAAATTTGTGCATGAATGTATAATTTTTTCCGCACAAAAGCATTTTAAATGCTTCTTGATCTGGATTCTTATTATTTTAATTATAATGTTTGCTTAAGTGAAAAATAATCTGCCACTGATTTTTAGAAATTTACTTATCTGCTCAAATTGTTTCTTTTAGAACTATTCTATTGAGCCTGTTCTATAAATCACATGCTTTCAAATCACGTACATAAATTTTAACTTCGAAGCAGGACTGCTTTAATAAAATACAAATTATTTAGTAAAGTATGGAATAATATTTTATTCCACTTAGCTTTGGAAAAATGATCGGCTTAGTCAGATTTTCAATTAGATTTTTAGAAATCACCTGCTTGCTTTACTCAAAGCAATTTTTTGTTATAATCCTGGGCCCGAATTCTGGCATTCGTAATGAAAAAAAATGTACAGCAAAAACAAAATAATTAAGCAATACTAATTCAGCATTTGATCACTATTGCCAGCGAAGCGTTCCTGTATGTCATTTACAAGCGATTATTGAAACAAGAATTAAATAAAAATTTAATTGCAGCAAAATTTCAACAAAAATATTCAACTGTTGGCCAAAAATGAAATAAAATCCATTTAAACCGAAACTGAGGGGGAGGCGGCAGCAGTGGCCTGTTTATGTATTTACAAGTATTTGTTTGTGAAAGAGTTAAAAAAGGGTTAGAAATGGGTCAAAATAATTGTTGATGTTGTAATACTTGTATTCATTAAATAAAATATTTCTTTTGTACACGTAATTTTTTTTTTTTTTTTGCAAAAATATGAAGTTTGGTTGGTAAACAACGAAAAACAGAAATGTGTAAACAATGGAATAAAACAGAAAGGAATACAATAAAATTAAACTGCATACTTACAGTAACTATTGTGTAAATAATGATAAAAACAATGTCAAAAAAAGTAGAAACAAAAAAGTAGAACAAAGATTATTTACTTGCAGTTTTCTATTTTTCACCAGTACATACAGAAAAACTTATATATACCGTAACATGGAAAGCAAAGGAAAAGCAAAATGCAATGAAGCCAGATGCAGTAAAAGAAAAGTTCTATGTAGCAGAAAGTTAAGTTGCAAATTTGTCATTTGGAATAAAAAAAGAGAGGTGCCCAGGTAGAAAAAATTAACGCTTTTTATTAAGCCTCTCAAACAAAACATGAAACTCCATATTGAGTCCATCGAAAAAAAGGACAGGTTGTTATTTTGTTATTGAAGGCGAAATATTTATTTTAACTCCAAATTACTATTGTATTCGGCTGTTAGTAAAATTATAATTTAAAAAAGGAGATGGTATGGCCATCTGATATCAATTAACTGGGCTAAAATTTTTGTGTTAAACTTTATTTATGTTTTGCTAAAATATCACAATACAGGTTTGCACTTTTAACTATTAACTACTTTAGGGGGCTGTAGTTTGATTTCACTTTCTCAGAGTTGAGAAATATTTTGTAGTACAAAGGCTGGGATCAACGCTTTCAAAGCAACACTTTTAAAGCGTCCATTATGATACTCATCACCACCCAAATTGCTTCGAAGTCAGCTCATAATTAATTGTATAATAATTTTAAGCACCAACACATCCCTTTGTTATACTGTTAATTCTGATGTTCATTGCTATTGCTCTGTGATGACAACGTTTTCTAACTTTTACCAAATTAATGAGACATTACATTGAGAACTCTTTTTAAGCATAGTTTATTTGTTCTCCCTTTCAGCATATTTATCAAGATAGCTTTATATGAAACTACTTAGAGTCCAAACCACCTAATGCAATCAATAAGATCTTCTCTATAAAACTGTTTTCAGGCAGAGGGCATGCCAACAGAAAGAAACAAAGATGTTTGCATAGAGGTTATTTATTATTTTCACCTGGTATTTCTCATTAATTTTATCAATTGGGAAAATATATAAAATCGAGAAGAAATATGTTATTTACAATTTGTACTCAGCTTTCTGTAATTTTGTGATGATTTTTGTTTCCTAAGCACTCCATAGAGAAAAATTTACTGATTTTATTCAGTCTGCTTGTAAATTGTCTGTACTAATGATGATTTCATTTCACTAGGTTATCTTATTAGTTTCTTCAAAGAGATATTCCTTATTAATTTTACCAGTTTCCTCATGATCATGCGCTAATCTTGTACTATATTTCCTTAAATTCCTTTGAGTTTTTTGATGAATGAATTGGTTGACTGGCGAACTGACAGTGGGCTCAAATCCATGAAGAAAAAGAGTTGACACTAAAACGCGGTTCTTCAATAAAATATTTAGATTTCCTTCTTGAAAAAAAAAACTCTTAGAGAATTCCTGTTGTCTTAGCTCTTAAAGACTAGACAGTTATTAGACATGTTTCACGCAAGTTTCTGGGGGAAATTTAAGCTAAATCTTTGTTCAACACCTACTCGCTGAAAATGTCACTTATAGATGTTTATAGACTTTTAAGCTACTCCAACAAACTGTAAAAGATTCCTGTAAAATGAACGAAATGCTCTACAAAAATGTTGGTCATTAAATTTTATGTATTTGTTTATATATTTATTTTCTAGAACGAATACTGAGGGGATAACTTTTTCCTACTAAAATTATCAATATCAAGTCTTTAGGGATAAGCTAAAAGAGAAATTTGGTACCTAATGAACTTCGATACCCGTCTACAAATTTTTAGCGAAAGAATAAATCTAAACAGAAAATGCTTATCATTTTTAATTAAAAATTGTTACCCTATTCTTGACATTTAAGTTCAATTGTTCTTCCTCAGAATTGAGTTAACTCGAACTGAAATCTGTTAAAAGTATTTAGTTGACAATAAATATCTTTTAGATTTGACTGTAAGTAAAAAAAAAAATTTAAATTATTTTCAGTTTCTTGTGTTTGCGGTCACTTTGATGTTCTATGATTTTTTTCATTGGAAAATAAGTTAATTCAAATACTTCTTAAGTTCCCATTTGTATATTAATAAATAATAAGATTTTACATATCTTGTATGAGCAGTGGTGGCAGCTGAGCAAATTAGTTTTTATAAAACAAAAACTACCCGCTAGTTCTTGATTGCTATTTCTTTATCTTATTATTTCTTTATGTTATTTACTTCAACCTTTTAACTTAATAGTAACATAACTTTTTCAATTTCAAAGTCAAAGTCCTCGTTTATTATATTTATAACAACCAAGGACCTCAAGCTCAAAATTAAGGAAATCTTTTATGGATCAAACTAATATTTCTACATTTTTTTTATTGTTTATTAAGCATATCATTTGAGGTAATTTAGAGTATAATGGAACAAATAAATGATAATTTAGCCTGGTATACATTGTCTCATATTCGGGATCTCCAGTGTGTTTATAATATAAAAATCTAGGTTATTTTGAATAGTATTGATTAATTACCAAGCTTATATACATTGGTATTTTAAGTTGTAGTATAGGACAAATAGTTTCAAAAAATTTCCTAAATATATAAAGTAATTAAAAGGCTTAAGAAGCAGAAGAAAAATTTTGGCTGCCGTAGTGATCTGGCCACCAGTATTTGGTATTATTCAAGTTTAACGACACACTTTTTATCCCGAGTAGAGGCTTGTTTCGTAACTTTTATTTACGTTCATTAAATGCTTAAAACGACTTGCCCAAGACTTTTGGATTTTAAATTACTTTATCGGAAATTAGTTCAATTTTCCTTCCTCACAACAAGCACTAAAATTATTTCGAAATCATATGGGTATAGGTAACAGAATATAAAATATATTTCAATCAACAGAAATACGCAGTGATAAAATTGAGAGCTGATCAATAGATTAATTATTGACAGTCAGTAGCGAAGAGCTTAGAAAGTACGATGGTTAAACGCTGCTAAAAAACCTGGGTTCACAGCCATTTGACTAACGATGCTCGGCGTGATGAACGTGAAACAGCCCTGACATGTAGCCCATCCAATAATTCTTCACCTTTGCTTCTCTACTCTTCTTTCAAAATGTAGAGTCCTACAATTTCATCACAAAAAATCTTTTCTCAATTCTCGGGAAGTAAAATCAAACTAATGTTACCATAAAGAATGCACTGAAAGGTTTTTTTTTTTTTGCTACTACGCTAACATTCCTGTTCAAAGGATTTGAATTCTACATATTTCTTTGTACTTCAACAAACAATAAATACTTGAAAGTAGTTCTCTGAATTTCTTTGTCTTTCGTTGCCTAGAAAACTACAAGGTACCGTGACTTCAAGACTTTCATTTTATTCTTCACAGTTTTTTTTTCTGCTTTATTATTTTTCATATTTGTTCATAAAAAGAATTTTTTTGAAGCTTCCAATAAAATTTTTGCCAAAGACATGCTGTCATGTGTATAACAAATATCCTCCGGAAATCTAATAATTTCCCCATCTACTCCTCATTGCTCTTAAAGTAGGAATGACAAAAAAAAATATATAAAATAGGTTAAGTATGTAAGCGGGTTTGTTTATCATACAGAGAAAGAAATAAATAGAACATAAGTGACTTAAAAAACGGAAGAAACATAAAAAAAATCCGTAAAGGAGGACAATTTTTGCATGTGTTTGTTTTTCTTTTCTCATGTATTGCAAGTACATTGACACATCAATGTAAAAAGGTTTGTCAATATGTCACATTTCAATTACGTCTGCCAATCCCGGTACATGTCTTTGTTCTATTGTTGGCAACCCAACAAACAAGAATGAGACACATTCTAAAAAAATACTTGAGTTGCAAAAAGTTCTCAGAACTTTTATTGGACAAAATTGAAACTGTGAAAAATATGTATGATATATAATCATTAATTTGAGCTAATACATATTTTCGTGCTCTTTGTGTAATCAAAGGTTTGCAATGTTCAAAACATTTCAATGCCTGTTTATAATTCCTTACATATCAAACGTTGGCAGAACTGCTGCATAAGGAGAACATCAGCGGCGCTTACTACGGCACTCATTGTTAGTAAAACTAGTATAACTAATGAAAATTTATTGTCTTCAAATCCAGCTATACATATATATATATATTTTTTTTTGTCTGCAGAAACACCCAAAGCCTTCGGCAGGAATCGAACCTGCGACATCGGGGACTCTTAGTAGGGCACTCTACCAATTCATCCACCGAGGCGCTCTCAGCTTTTATTGAGCGCATGCTTAAGTGCTTGCTGGGTTAACAGGCCTACTTATTGTGAAAATGGTTTAATATTACATTTTATGTTTTTATTGCTGCAATAAGTCTTTCCGTTTTGTAAGAATTTGTAATCAAATATTAGCAATATTTTTATAAGAAAATGTGCCAACTTTTTGCCAAATAAAACGAAGGTTCAGTTTCCCGAAGCAACGACTTTTAGTTACCAGAAGCAGCATTATAAAATTTGGGTGAAACAAGTTTAAAATATGGCAGAATGAAATTTCAAAATTAAAAAAAAAAAACAGCAAACAAAGCACAACGCCAAGATTCCTTTTAGATGGTGCAATTATGGGCAGTTTCTAATATTCGGGGGAAAGTATTTTTTGAAATCTTTTTAAAATAAATAAAATGTAAAACTAAATTTTTTTTTTTGGTATTATTAAGTTTTATTCATTAATTTAACTTTTTGGTCAAAGTTTATGGTTTAAAACTGTTTACAAAAAATTATTAGAAAAACTTTTAATTTATTTTTGCTCTTAATAAAATTTAAATTTTAATGTGGGAATTCGTAGGAAAACAGTATGCAGACTCAAAGCGAATCAAAACTTAGTTTTATTTAAAAAAAGATTTTCAAACATAACGATTAGGTTGCACATTTTTTGCTAAACTGTTAAACTATTACTTATTTATATATATGCACTACAAAAAAATATATGTTCTTGTAAGTTTACATACACTTAACTTTAGCTGCAAATAAACTAAAATTCTATAAAAAGGAAGATCAAGTACGTTATTTATATATGAAACCAAAAAGAGATGATTTTTTATTAATAACTTAAATCTTTTCTAAAAAAAAGGTAAAGGTAGTTGAATTGAAAATTAAATAAAACGAAGGAAATTTCAGAAAAAACTTCCACATACATACATCTTACTAACTAGTCTTGAAATGACTCAGTATACAAAGGTCTCCATCTCAGTAACGACTCCTTTAAACTGAAGGTTCCAGCTTTCTAAATTATTGACTTGCAAATATATGCATATCTTAGAAGTCTAATATGTAGTAAGCAATTTCAAATCATCACATTTTGGATCGATCGAATACAGTCACTTATGCTGTGTGTGTTTTTTTTTTTTGTTAAATATTTTTGGCCTTTATTTTACATTATTTTTACTCGATAGCTCATTCAATGTTGTATGCGACGGCTTGGATTCTGTTTATGTAGTTATTTGTACAACTTTTTTGATTTTTTCTTTTTATTGGTTTTGTCTAATTTATTCTTTTTCACTATAAGATATTTAATAATATATCTTTCAATTAACTTAATAGTATTCGTTACTCAAACCTAATAATTGCTTCTTTAAATACTTACTAGTATTATTTAATTTTAAATTTCATATTTCTTGCTAAGGCCAAGAATTATAATTAGCAAATGAAAAAGATTTAACTTGTAAGGAGAAATGTAAATCAAATATGAACAGAACAGCAGATGACGGCGAAAAAATAATAGGGATTTTATGGCAATAAAGTGTTTAAGAAAAGATTTCCGGTTATTGACATTTTATTACAACTTTGATTATAGATATCAAAAAAAAATAATAATAAGCATTAAAAGTCAAGCGCTAAAATTTGTATTACATCACAAAATTATTTCGATTTTCTTTTTTGAAGGAAATCTGGCTCTCATACGTATACTTGATTTATTTGCAAACAACTCGTAGAGCTGTTGCATCAATCATACGATCGTCAAAATGAGCACAAATGCTTGAACCTTGATTACTTGAACTTATTTTCATAACTCAATGATTTGTAATGCTTTTTGTTTGCGTACTCAACGCAAGTCAATATTTTTAATGTTTTTTGTGTGCTCGTTCCAGCACAGTACAATCTTTGTCTTTGAATTTCCTTTTAGTTTTAGCTAAAAATCAAAATTCTGCTTGCTTTTGTGTGATCACTTTTCAGTATTGAGTATCTTTAAGAAAATTATATATATTAAGTCTTCGAGACCCTTTTCTCTGTAGCTCGTCAGAACTACATAAGAACAACATCTAGTCGCGTTATTTTCTTTCAGAAAATGCAAATTTTTGGGTACAAAATTTCTTGGCAGTGTTTTTGTTTTTGTTATAGAAATTGTGCGTTAATGGTTTTCAGTTTAAATTTTTTTTACATTTTTCTAGTTGAAATTTTAAGTCGAAAAAGTTCAACTTGTATAATTCACTTAAATAAATAGCATCATTAACGTCAAAACGCATCAAGTCATTTGGATTCACGTGGAAAACTTTTCTGTGTGCTTAAATCTTTTCAATTTAATTTGATTATAAATTTTCAGCAGCTAAAAGTGTGTGTTTAAAAGCTTTTAAAACAAATTTGAGCTGCTCTGGGAAGAAATATAAACTTTATGTAAACAAAATTTTGTAATTTTTATATAATTAATCAATTTACTTTTTGTGATTTTAGATGTGGGTATTAAAAAATCTATTAAAAAATACAGTTTGGTGTCAGGTATTTTAAAAGCATGCTTGTTGCTGTTTTATGAAATTCAGACTAAGAGATTTGTTTAAAATAAATACTATCCTTATATTGCTTTATCAACAGTTTATCATTTTTAAAATATAGTGCTAACCTACTTTTAGGCATATGAAGTTTAAAGACTCTCAGCAGTTCGATTGAAATGTTTTCACGAATTTATATAGTTCGCTCACCAGAGGTGTGATTTTCGCACAAATTGGCAATTATTTGTCCATTTTTGGCAGCCTGATTACAAATAATTACCAGATTAGCCGTTTAGGCTTAAAACAGCAAAATAAATGCATTGAAATGAAGATTGAATAACAACTTAATTTTTTAATATTTTTAATAACATCTGCATATTGCATAATTTGCGAACCAGCAAAACGTATAATTTGGTTACGCTAAATTATTGACAAGTAAGCGATTTGAAGCACAATAAGGAGGAGTTTACATGTGTATCATCACACAGGCATTACAATCTATCTGCATTTATTACAAGATAGTCGCAGAAAGTGCGGCACTTCGAGAGAAAAAAACGAGAATTATGCGTAAGATATTATCAGTTCGAGTCGAAAAACGTCATTAAACAGCGTTTACACTAGCAAGAATATCTTATCGTTCAAAATTAATATATTAACCAAGTTGAATGATAATAAACCATTAAGGGGCCAGACACTGCCTTGTCTAAGTTTAGTATCTTAAGGAATTAAATAATAATTTCTCGCAGACGTTTTGCTTATCGCTGGTCTATGTAATTGTATTACTTTTTCCTTTTACTTTACAGTTTAATAGTGCGGTATCACGCATGCTGCTCCCATTTGTTGTTTACATTTTTAATAATGCTGCAGCTTATTGTTGTCTTTGAATAAAAGGTTTGGATATTTTGTTTTATTTTGCCTTCTTGTGTTGTTCAACGAAAATAAATTTCTTGAAAAATTTTCTTTGTTATGAAACAATATGAAAGCAAAACAAAGAGCCCGTTTGAAAGAAACGTTCTGAAAGAGTTTCTACTTTTGCACAATTGTGCAAGCTATTTACTGCTGCCTAAGATACAAGTACAATCAGAAGCTCTTATGCTGACGTGCGTACAGATGGAAAAGATTGAAACATTATACAGAGATATTAATTGACATTTTTATTTAAAAAAAACATAAATCAAAGGAAAAATTTATACCTGAAAAATTTAAGCAAAATGTTAATTAAAGCAACTGCTCAAGCAAAATTAAATTACGACTTGAAATGATTGCGATTAGTTTGCCAATTCTATTTCGATCTGATGGAAGAAGCCAAGACCAAAATATAATTACTAAATTTGGTAATCATTTTTTTTATATTTAAACGTAAATGACTAAAAATGGTTTTAATGCTGGTTCTTTCTTTTAATCTTTCTTTTAACTTCAATGTATCGTCGTTTTTGCTCAAAAAAGCTATAGCCGCATATCCGTGCATGCCCAAACATGTATGTTTGTGTAATACATATCATATTAGTAGAACATATCTATGAAATTTTATTGAAAAAAAAAGATTCATTACTTTGCTCTTTTTTATAGCCTGCCTTTAAGTATTTTAATAAATTTAAATATATAAATCAATAAAAATATGCAAAACTATGATTTTAAATGGTTTTCTATATTGCAAAACAATAATCAAATTTAGCACTTTGTGTAGAAAAAAAAAACAGCACCAGTTGCCCGCAAAAACTGATCTTCAATTACCATGTTTGGATTAAATTCGAATCAGATAAATATATTTAATCAATTTACTTTAATTTGTTATTTATTTTTTTTCACATAGCCTTAGTTTGAAAATCCTTTTGCGGGCCAAAAAGAAAAGTTTTCCTAACTGCGCTTTCAAATTATCAAGTCTTATCATAAGGTTTCAGAGACTTTTAACTTTCGAAATGATTGCTTCCATTGTTGTGTAAAAAAAATAACAGAAAAATATTTTTCCTACTGTAAGGCCTGTGCATAAACACACAGTTACACCAGCAACAAATAATCATGCACAAGCATGCACACTCATTTGTGGCGGGATTAATAGTTGCTTCGAGTTGGCAAGTTCTTTCCTCGGTCTTTTTTTTTTATCAGCATTTAAAGTTTTAAGTAGATTTTGTGCGCGTAATTAGCAAGAAGACAAAGAAAATAAAATTTTTTTTGTGCCTGAGAAGACAAGAGCTGTTTTCAGCGATATGATTTGTTTTTTTTTCTGTTCTACTGCCACTTGTGCTTAATTTCGTTTGTAATTTTAAGTAAGCAAAAGGTAAAGTTTTGTAGGTTATAAAACTTGAAAATAAATAATAAAAATAGGTCTCTTTTTGGTGCTAAGGAAATAATTTCGGTGGAAAAGAGAGATAGAGAGAAAGAGAGAGTGTGAGAGAGAGAGAAGGTCATTAGATCTATTTTAAAGTTTTTGAAATTTCAAGAGAATTCTGAAGTAGTTTAAGATGCTAGTGAAAAATTTATATCCATATAAAATTCATTTCAATCTGTAGTAGACAAGACATAATTTGCAATAAATTTGATTATTTTATATTGCAGCCATCGTGTTGAGGTTTTATTAAATAACTGTTTTAAATGACATTAATTAAACAAGATAAAAAGATTATCAAAGCTATTTATGTAGCATACAACCAGCAGTTTTGTAGCCGCCATACTGCTCCTGCGCACCTGCCGTTGAGCTCAGAGGCGCATGCTTCTCATGCCCTTCAGCCACCTAAAGTGTTAGATATTTTCTGTTTTAATGTGAACTTTATCAAATTCACCAATCATTGGCCTTATTTTATACGGGTACTGACAAGAAACGTGACAGCTTCCAAACAGCTAGATCTTTTGATGTTTTCTTTGCCTTTTTTTTAATTAATATCTGTTATAACTATAATAATAATAAGAATAAACTGAAGCCCAATGAAGTTAAGATAAAATAGTTATAGCAAAAAAAAGTTCGAGTAATAAACACGAATTAATTTATTAATTTATTTAATAAGTCTTAAAGCATTTTTTAGCCATAGACTTATCAGGAGCCACAAAACCCAAAACATTGGGAAAAAGAAAAATGCCAGCATCAAATCATGAATAATGTCTGTTACAATAAAATACATCGTCGAGTCGACGAACATTAGTTATAACGTATGTAAAATAGAGATCATGCTTAAGTTTTCAACATTGTTTATAAAATAGCTTCTGCTTGAACTTCGAGCCCTACTTTGGTAGCAAAGAGGCATAAAAATATATTTAAAAATGGGTATTTATTTGTATACGAATAAATTTTATTAGAAAAATTTTTATTCGAATAAAAAATATTTAGGTTGCATTTATATTTAAAGTGTATGTTCTAAAAGTTGTCAAACAAATAAAAATTTTTGTTCGATAAATTTTATTTGACCAAATTTTTTCCAAATAATTTTTGTCTGTGTTGTTCAAAACTGACCTATTTGAAATTAAATAATTATATAATTAATAATGATGGTCAACGAGCTGAAGGTCATCATTATTTATATTATTCAAAAAGAGTTAAAAATAATTAATAATTTATTATCTAAAATATTTTAGTTGCAACAGTTTGTGTTTGATTATTAATTTTCATCTCGACAATCAGATATTTATAGAACTGAAAATTAGAAAATTGAGATAGAAATAATTTTAATAAGAACTGCCAAATTTATCATGGAGATAATTTTCTGCAAATAAAATTTATGAGGACCAACTTTGTTTGTATTATTTTAGTTAAAAGTTCTAGTTCATTTCAAACGATTAACTTAAATTCGTCCAATTTGTTTTTAAATAACTTATTAAAAAATTTCTAGTCGAATACATTTTATGAAAAAATTTTTTATTCAAAGTCAAGAGATAGTTTGTCTGTTTCAGCCACAAATCAATGAACAACTTCATGCGATGAAAATGGGTTTGTTTAAGGGTGTGTGTCTTCATTGTGTTTTGTCGACCCAATTTGCCACTACAAAAATTTAGCCAAGAGCTTAATAAATTAAAGCATAAATTAATGTCTGAAATTGTGAATATTTTGAACATGTGTAAGTTCTAAATTTCGTTACGTTTCCACTTAAACCTGTGTGTACAACGTATGATTATTATGATTTTAGAGTATGATTTCATATTCCTCAAAAACGTTCTCTTTATTTCGCTATGAAAAATGAAAATGAAATAAGTAGTAGAATGCTGGCACTCTAACACAAACGTTTTTATGTAGACTCTGCTGGTTTTTACAAAACGTGCAAAAATTTTATGTTATCCAACTTGGAAAATTAGTTTTTTTGCTTTCATTGCAAGTACACTGAACTAAAAGTAGTGTACGTTGTACAAAATCCGGCAGAGGTTTTTTATTATCATTTTTATTGCCTGTTCCTATTTTCATTTTAAATTTGTTGGAACTATACTAAAGCTATTACCTCGACTGCAACTCATCGTATGCAGCAATAACTTTTACCGCAAATTAGGTTCAAGCATAAACACGCTTGCGGCTGCTTATACAACATCTCCGTTGGTTCACCAAGTGAGTCGGTCTCATGACTGGCAGCCTGCGTAACATAACATAACATAGGTTCAAGCAGTAGAGCCAAGCGGACATCGTTGAAACCACTTGTGATCGATATTTAAGTTAAAAAAAATACTTGCTTTTCAACCACCTGCTACTTGAATTTAAAATAAAAAAGTTTTATCTTATTTTAAAGACAAAATATTGTTGCTAACTTAATTATTTTTAATGATCTTTAGTTTTTAGTATCCTACATATTTATAACTTATATATCATCAGATTTGCATTTGTGCTTGCGTCAGAAGAATAAATTACATATTTATTCTCTTGAAAAACCAGTAGTCAAGCATTGAAAGCCCATTATCACACATATTCCATATTTGGCGCTTAATGCCTTAATGCTTATGGCGATTCATTTTCTAGAAAAAAGTTTGCATTTATTTTGCACTTTTTTCCTTAAATTCGAGTTTTAATAGACAACAATTGAAAGCAGAGGTTGAAACTATGAATAGATGAGAAAACTAATTGTGGAAAAGGACATGGCATTCGTTTATGACATAATAGAATAATAGTTAATAGTTAATCATTATTTAAATCAGAGAATTTTTATCTCTGGTAAATTCCAAATTTCTTAATTTTAGAACTGCAAGAATTGCTGAGGGTAACTGGGGGTTTGGATTTTTTTCATAATTTTTTCGCAACATCCGTGGTCATACAATTTGAGTTACAGAAACATACAGAAACACATACGTATGCCTGCTGTAATTCCGTCTCGCTTATAAGATGATTATTAACCAAATGTACAATTTTTACTATTACCGATTCGAGTTGCAATCTAAAAACGTGTTTCACCAAATGACATTACAATACTAATAGTACAAAGCTATTTTAAGCATTTTCAAATCTAGAATATTTTTCAAATGCAAAAAGATACTAAACAAATTTAATGCTACATTTATTGTATTTTTTTTGACTTTGTATCAAGCCTAAATAATTTATGACATACAAATTGACCCTGCAACAACGGCTAAATTGTTGCAGGTGTCAAACAAGCAGAACAGCAGCATCAATAAAATCAATCAAATATTAAAGAAATCCTTCTAAAATGTTGGTTACTGTATGGTATAACTGTTTTCTAGGAGTGAAAAAATTATGGTTAAAATAAATAAATTGATAGAAAAGCTTTCTAAAAACGTTGTTCGTGAGCTTGTTAATTTGAGCGTCTAAATGTGTTGTACCTTTGTTTTGTACATTTTATTGAATTAATTTAGTATGGATTTGCATATTTAATTGATGTGAATTGAATCGAATTGTCAAATTGAATTATGTATAATTATTATGAATTTGTAACGTTTAATTTTTGGCAAGGAAAAAAACAGAAAAATTTGAACTGAGAAAAAAAACGAAAAAATAAAATAAAATAAAAATTTATTAAATTCAATTCAATTTAATTTAATTTGATTTGAAAAATTATAAAAGTAGATAGAAATAATGCTGGATTATTAAACATAAAAAATTACCATAATACTTAAGGAATCTAGTTGGTATTATGCTCGAGTCCAAGATTCACATGTATGTATTTCACCGCATGAACTTTAATGTTCAAAAAAATATGCAAAAACGGCTGGAGATAGGAAATTCAAGGAAGTGATAATTTTCTTTATGCAAAAAATTGAATATATTTTAGTTATTAATATATATCATAAAATATTAAACTATATGTTCGTATGAGAAACGTATTGCTATAGAGTGCATGCAAACAGCAGTATTAATCATGCGCGAAGTCGCTCGTATTGCGGGCTTAACCAAGATACGTATGGTTGATCTTGCTGCCATCAACCATACGTAGTTGTAGTACGTATACGTGCCTATTAATTTTTATTAACGTTGCAAATTGTAGAATCGGTCCTCATGTATCCTCAATTTGTGTGACCCATACGTAGTTGTAGTACGTATACGTGCCTATTAATTTTTATTAACGTTGCAAATTGTAGAATCGGTCCTCATGTATCCTCAATTTGAGGTCACCATAAAGTTGTAAATTCTTACAAACTGATTTTAAACTTTTCTAGCCTTTAAATGCTGGCATTTAGCTTCTCAGAGGCCAGTTTTAAATTCATCAGCAAGAAAAATTTAAGACAGCTTTTCTTTCTTTAATTTAATACAACAAAAGGTAAAAGACTACTGATTTTCAGTTCTAGCATACATTGGCCCACATGCTTTAGGATATGTAAAAAATAAAAAGAATAATATGCACAAATTTTTCATAGGAAAATAAAATATTTTCATACTTAAGTGCACACACATGCACTTGTGCAAAGGAAAACAAATGCCGAAATTGAAAAAAATATATATATATTTAAAAAATGACAGAAACAAAAAAGTAGATTTTTTTTTGCATTTATTTAAAAAGGAAAAAAGAACAGCAACTACAACTGGAACTAAATGCACATATACCAACACACATAGAATGACAATAGCCACTCGTACACTATTGTTGGTTTTATTTTCTATTTTTTAGCTGAGTTTTTCTGCTATTTTATTTTTTTTTCTGCCATGTTTTTGCCTAACATTCAGAGAATGTCATATGGATGGCAGGGTATTCATGTGTGTCTGCACGCCGGCTTTTCTTTCCTGCTCGTGTGGTTGTTCATTTGTGAAGGGAAATGTCCTTTTATTCGTAAAACACTAACAGCAGCTACAAAAAAAAAAAACACAAATCCTAGAGTATTATTATATCGCATATCAGATTACACACTTTTAATGTAAATGTTTGCAAACAGAATACAGTATTTACTCGCTAAAGGTAGCAACAGTAAAGTATTACAAAATTTCGCTAAGACAAAATAGAATAAATAAATGTATGCTACTATTATTACGATAATAAATAATGATAATAAATAATGAATAAGTTTGCAGCAAAATACAAGCAATATAAAATAATAAAGTAAATCCTTATGTTCTAGGCTCTCAGCTAAATAACTCACCACGAGCAAGATCTTGATATTAAATAAAACCTAGAAATTGGGCGAGATATTAAATTAGAAATTTTGATTTGATATTTACATAAAACGCTGGTTTCTTTGTTTTATGTGTAGATAAACCAAACGTAAACCACCAATAACTTTAAGGTATAGTTATTTTAAAAGGTTAAAAGAAATGAAGACATGCATGAGCATGTTTGCTTATAAAAGTTCTTGTATTCTGTATATATTAAGATAAGCGAAAAAAATTTTAAATTGGCCATAATATCGACAGAACTCTGTAGTTTCACATACAACGCATGCATAGAGATTAACCCTCATATACTA
Source organism: Sturmia bella (assembly GCA_963662145.1). Taxonomy (NCBI): domain Eukaryota; kingdom Metazoa; phylum Arthropoda; class Insecta; order Diptera; family Tachinidae; genus Sturmia; species Sturmia bella. The sequence continues at coordinate 4,262,767 of OY759171.1, read as the reverse complement.
AAGGTCATATTCATAATAATTATTGTAAATTTATTAAGCTCTTATTTGACGTATTTCTACGGAATATTTGTCAAATAAACATGTAATAAGCCTTCAATATTTATGAATATGGGTGTAGTTATTTAAAAAAAAACACCAGATATTTTAGGGAGATCTTAAAGACAAATTTCTAATAGAAGTTAGCAATACAAATAAATATGTTAGGTCACTTTCCAAATTTTAAACTCCTTTTGAGGCACTCTCAGCAACCAAGATACAGACTCGTTATTAAATGTAATGATCTGCATAAAAGGAGTAATTTAAAAATAAAATTTATATATAATTATGGCAAACAAGAGAAACTTTAATATTCAAATAGATGAAACCCCTTTTACTTAACTTTAGTGGTAATTTTGAAGGACCACAAGAGCCACATTAACTGCCTGTATTATTTAAGGGTTAAACAAGTGCAAACGGGTATTTGTGTGCTTAAATGTAAAGGGAAAAAAAATCAGTAAAGTAGTTCTCAGGAATTTAAGAAAATATTTACAGAAAAATAAGTGAACTAAATTCACTGGACTCCAATACAAGTATTGCATTCCGCTGGAACTGGGAAACTATGAAAGAGGGAGGGGAGAGTGGAAAGAAGATATAGCAAATAACTGTGAACATTTGATTAATAAAAAAGAAAAACAAAAAAACAGAACACTTATTTTTACAAAACTGAGTAACTCAGAAATAACTTTTGTCAATTTGTCTGTTTCGTGTTCAATTTTATTAAATAAACAACATTTAAGGCAGACTTTTAAATATTGCAAAACTGCAACTACACAGCAACCACAACGACAATATATACATACATTAACTTTCTTAAGAAAATGTTTAATCATATTTAACAAGTCCTTGTTTGACACATATCTCTGCAGATTTTTTTGCTAACGAACTTAAAGATAAGAGAAAATATTCACATGTAATAAGTTTTAAGTAAAAACTTTCTTGTAAGCTTAAAGTTTGCCGAAAAACCCTTAAATAGCCTCTCCAAGTTACATGAGACAGCAAAACTGAAGTGGTTTTATAGAAGTATACAAACAAAATGCACACAAATGCAAATGGATGTGTATGCAAACAGCAACAAAAAGATTGCAAAAATATAAAATTTCTTAAGATCATATTTTAGTCGTACCTTTGCTTAACAACCAACTAAATTTTTTGCAGCGAACCGCTAATTAATCTCACAAAATTTTTGCAAAAGTAAATTATAAGCGGAAATCACCCTTGGTTGCACATCTGCAATTTTAGCAGATATAGCATGATTTTTTGCTACAAAGCGTGAGTGTCTTTTTGAAGTGTTTAGCAAAATAATTATATCAGCTGATTTTAGAGTTGCGGAAAATATAAATATTTTTGTTTTGCAAATTGAGAAGGAAGTTTAGAAAATAAATTGCAAAAATTTAATTTTTCATCTTTTCGTTGGCCGTCTTTTAGTGTTGACTTTTTGTTTAATTGCCTTAATTTTATTTTTACTTTCTTCCGTATTCATTTTCTTTCCTGTTTTATTTATTTGTTTACAAAATTTAATAAAGCGAGTTTGCCGCATGAGATAAGCTAAGCCGCAGCCAATATTTGAAAAGCAACACCGTCGATAAAATTTGCACGTGAAGCAACCGCCCGATTTTTTTGCTTATTTTATAAAATTTAATAAAAATTATGCATGATAATAGGTATAATATTCACTTTTTACTATTTTGTAAATGTTTCTTTGAGCAACGTAAGCATTAATTTAATTCCAGCACAGGCATGTTTTGTGGCGGCCTAGCCGTCATACAGTATTTTGAGCGCAGGAGTTTACGTGTTGAAATGTAGAAAAACAAGCAGCTGTTTTAGCACTTAGCAACATTTGCAAATACGGATCTGCAATGGTTTTTAGCTATGCATATTTGCTTAAGTGATGCAAATCTCGCTTTCATACATTTTGTTTTTGTAGTGTTGCAGACTATGGCACATATGCTACGGTTGCAATATCTGCAAGGTCTGCAAGGGTAATTTGCAATGAAGGGTGAGTTCCACTATAGTGTGGTCTTAAATGTTGTGTTTGCTTGTTGAGCAAGCATAACCTTAAAATATGATGTTGTGAAATTTTATGTTACTGCGGGTGTTTACTTTTTTGTTACTATTCAGCCAAAAAAAAAATTAGGTTTATGTTTAGTTCGTGTGTATACATTTACATGCCCTGAACAGAACTCAACAAAAGAAAGTAGTGGTCACGTATTCTTTTTGTGAAAGTTCACATCTAACAAATATTCCTTTCGCATTCTATTAAATTTCTAATTCAATTCTTTGCAATGCTGTTCTAATAACGATTTGTGATTGTTGTTCTGTAGTTTTTATTTATTGCTGAACACACAATTCAACGAACCCTTTTTTTTGTGCTTCTTCAAGGGAAGAGATTTAATCAGATAAATGTTTGCATTCTCCAGATAGAAATGAATTATAGTAAAAAAAAAGTTATAACAAGCTTTGCTTGTTGTCGACAATGAAATGTAAATTTATTCTCTGAAATTCAAATCATTTGCTGATAACAGCATAAAACTGCTGGTTAAAAACTAAATCAACAATACAAGAGAAAGAACGAAAAGCAAAAAAAAACAAAGCAAAATTTAACAAATTCAGCTTATGAAAATTATAAAAAGCAATAATAAAATCACATGCTAAAAAGTTCCCTTAATAAACTAAAGTATCATACTTATTAAGTCAAGGACACATTTTATGGTTTCCACACATAAAACCATTTTTTATTGGATTTTTAGTTTTTTTTTTGGTGTGTGTTTTATTTAAACCACACATGCACAGATGGCAAAATAAACCCTTACACTTTTATGAATTAACAGACAAAAACTCTGGCAAGCCATTTCAACAAAAATCCATAACCCCGCAACGAGGGGTGTTTGGAGAGGCCTAAACAAAAATGAGCAATGTCAACAAGTTTGTACAACTTTTGATTCCCTTTTTCAGTTACAACCGAAACCTGCATGAAAAGGCCGAAAAAAAACATTATTTATTATAACAAAAAAAAAAATTATTATATAATTTTTTTGTGCAAAAACCACCAGACTTTATGTGCAAAAAAGGTAAAACAGGAAAGAAAAATACAAATATAAAAACAAAATGTAGTGCAAGGACTTAAATGCGGGTGTTGTTTGAAAAACATTTCAACTTTTACACAAGCAAAGGGCGTAAAGAGGTACAAATGCAAACTCATTCAGGCCTAAAAAACTTCAAAAAGCCTTTTACACAAATTTTCTTAATACCGGAGAATATCAACTTAGTCTATCACAGATGTTGCTAAAGGCTTAACAGTAAGTTTCAGTAAGAGTTCTAGCTAAAACGCGAGCACTTGTTTTGTTTAGAATGCAAGAGAAACCTATTGACTTGAAATACTTGTTCGGGTGGCTTTGTGAATATAAAGGGCCTTACCAAACACCCCGCCAAGACTACACTGAGGAGAAGGCGTAGTAGTGTTTGTACCTTATAGGGCTAAAAACTTTGCTTGCTTAGCATACCATACAGGTGCGTCATTCCAAATGAAGCATAAGCATTTTATTTATATTGCTATTCAACAAAATTAGGAATCTGTCCAATAGGTAAAAATAAGAAGAACTATTGATGTTTTTTATTGTTTTATTTCAACAAAAAAACATCTTTCTTTTTGTTTTTATAAACTTTTAATTAAACTTTTATTTTGCAATACCTCTCTCCTATAGAGGAACACATTTTGCAAAACAATTAGTAATTTTCATGCTGAGAAAAAAATTAATATTTCGAAAAGATAATTCACGACCATTTCGTTTATTTTGCCTTGGACAAATTCTTTTCAAAATAAGACAGATCATTGAAAATAAGTTTGTAATCTACATATTTTTGTACAAGTACAACCTGTAAAAAGTTCCTTCGATTTCCACAATTTTCCATTCAAAAATAGAAATTTTTGATTATTTCGGCTTTAGTTCGATATTATTTCCAAAGTGTTGAGGAAGATTTTTTGGTTTTTAACTGTAGTTATTGACAGTTTTGAAGAACACAAAAAATGAATTGTTGGCTGTGGTACATACTCTGGCATGGTTATGCTACATTTTAAGCAGTGTGCGATAAAGTATTTGGTTAGCTTTGACATCTAGTTAGACCCCACAATCACTCAGCTTTCGTAAAAAAAGAAAGCGTGTAACAAGCAATTTAAGTAGTGATTTAGTTTTTAATCAGGTCATTGTTTATGTACAAATTTAACATGACAGAGTTAGCTTTTGCTAATTTGTCTGCTAAGTGCCCAGTGTATATAACTTTGACAATACCCAGTCAACAGCATCAAAGGCAATACCGCCAAAACTTGCAATATATGGATTTAGAACAGAGATTTTAAAAGCACCACAACAAGACCTGTTACAAATTTAGTTACTACTTATAAAAAAAATTCATGCTTATTTGTTAGTTGTTATTTGACAAATATCTATACAGTATTTGTTAGATAAGCGTTTAATAAACACAAAAGTTTCTTTCAACTAAGCCAGCAAGCAAACATAAGATCAATTATATCGGTTGCACACCTGATACATGGCATCAGAAAGATTCCATCCAACGTTCAAAAACAACTACTTATTTTTTTATTCTCACTTTTTTTTCGATGTGTACAAATAAATATGTACTGATATTGACAGATTTTTCATTGGTCTTAGTTGATTTCTGAAAGCATAAACTTGCTCTTGCGATACTTTTGTCTTATGTTTTATTAATTTTTGCGTTAATTGAAACCATACCATACTGAACATACAGTTTGATCTGGTAGCCATTTAAAGTAGAAAAGCTGAACGGTTTTGTGCCTCAAAACGACCATTGTACAATATCTTCAATCTTAAATAAACTCACTTTTATGCAAAACAATAAGAACGCATTTCTTTTGCTTTAATTTGCCCTTGTTCTATAGCATTGTTTTATTTCTTTCTTTCTTGTTTTTCTCCGAAGTACCTTTTATTTACGCAAAAATTTATTTACTCATACTTGCATACTTTCCTTTCGTTCTCAGCACTTCTCCATTTCACTTAAATATGCCTGTCTATCTCCATGCTGCTCATTCTGTCTTCACTTTGCTCTCGTTTGTTGGTAGTAAGCGAAGCCTTAAAAAAGACCTTGGTTTTGCATGTTTGTGCCTGCCTGCTTGTATGTTTGTATGGGCCTGTTTGAAAGTGTTTGTGTGTGTTGATGTGGGTAAGATATGCATGCATACACGTACATATTTTTTTTTTTTGCCAGTCCTGTTAATTAAAGCATGAAAAATGTGTTCAGCATTTATTTATTTTTCATTTTAAAACATTTGTGTGTGTGTGTGTGTGTGTGTGCGCGCTTGTTTTTTATGGAGTGTTGGTTTAAAATATGCGTTTATTTATTTATTTCGTTTTTTCCTTTGGTGTTTCCAACATCTTGTTCTACTTTATTTTAAATTTTCTTTTCTCTACTACCCTTCTTGATAGCTGTTTTATGAAAAGAATATAAAAGAGCATAAGCACTTGAAAAAATTAATTAAATTCATTTTAATAATGACATCTCTTTAAATCATATTTTTTTTATTTTATTTATTTGTAATTTAATATTTTTTCGAGAACCATTTTCTTCTTTTATTTTTTTTTTTTTGCTAATTAGCAATATAAATTGTTTTGTTTTCATGCTCGTTTTCTGACTACAATACGATTTTGTTATGACGGTTGTCTCGTCTTAAGTCTGGATTATGCAAACGCAGACGTATGATTTATTTAGAATATAAATCATACGTTGTGTAATGTAATACAAAGCTATTTAAAAACATGCTGCTACATTTTTATGGCCAATTAAATTGCATTTAGTCATCAAGATAAACAATAAAGAAATAATCGATAAAGAGAAATTCTTCAATTGAAAAATATTTTCGATTTTACGTGATATTTGGATTGATAAAAATTATTTAAATAATTGCTAATCCGTCAGGTTTCACAATGGATGCAAATATTAAATACATAACAATACATAACAAGCACATCTCTTTGCTCGCTTTATTTCAAATTTGACAAATAATTTTTCTTTTGTGAATATTTTCAAACCTTTACACCGGTATTCATAAAAAATAAAATGTTGCTCAACTACATTTCAGAATGAATTTGATATGAAAAATTTCTTCTAAAATGTATTTCAACAACGTTTTATATTTTATGAATACCGGTGTAAATGTTTATAACGAAAAAAAGTTATAAACATATGCGCATATTAGCTATGGCTCCTCGTACATCATCCGTGGATTATTGGTGCCCCCAGAAGTGATAGTTTTGCTTATTCACGTATCCGCTGAGGTGGAAATGAGCCCCATCGTTTGCTTGTATTTTACAAATGTCTAGTTCATAAAATGTAAAAACAGATTTGACATTGACCGTCATTTGCAACAATTAAAGCAACTTCCAATAGGGTGATTTCTTTGCGCCCACCGCACAGAAGTTACAAAAACCAACAATTAGTCTGAGAGGACAAAAGATCACACAAAACAGACAGAGATCACTACTTTGGTTAATGTTGATTGAGGGCATAAACAAAAAGTGCAATTGCGTGAGCTTGGGTCGCCACATAGCTGAAGTTGCAGTGATAAAAATCTAGTATCTTAAAAGTTCATAGAGGTGCTAACGAAGGATTTTACTATCCTGAAACAGTCGGCTATCTACCTGCCTTAAACATTTTAAATCTCTTTATTGAAATAACATGAACCAAAAACCAGCATCGCCAATGAATTAGACTTGAGCCAGTTACAAATTATAAGAATGAAATATATTGCTGAGCAGATGAATATAGATAAATTATATGTAAATGTTTATTTATTTATGCACCATCTTTGTAATGAAGCATCTGAAAATCTTGCTTTATAATGGATAGCGAGGAGATTTAAGTGAAAAGGAGATTACAATAGCAAAATTGAGAGGTACCTTGCTCTAACAAATATAGCCGATGTGCAAACAGCTCGTGTTGAAATGTAAAATATGTGAAAACAGATCAGAATAAACACAGCCACGTAAACTTTTAAGATGGTAAAATAAATATTCTAGTGTGTGGTTCATGTCCAGCAGCCTAAAACAGGAATACAGTTTCGCATGAAAACGTTTATGCTTGAAATATAATCAGAGCTACAATTTTATATTAGTATTTTCTTGATTAAGTTTATCAGGCTCAAGTTCTTTCTATATTATCTTTGTGATTGATATTAATTATTATTATTATAGTATTATTGTCTTGAAGAAGCTATCCGAAGGAGAGCGAAATATTGACAAAAATAAATACTCAAATTCCAAAAGACCTTAAGCTCAAATAAATATATAAAATATAATTAATTATTACAACAACTTAGGTGGCTGAGTGGCATGGTTGTTGCTTTAGAAACATGAGCCCCTGAGTTCAAAGACGGGTGCTGACGCGAAAGTGTGGTGGCTTCGAAACAACAAGTTGTCCACCCTGCTATAAATGTCTTTGATGTTTTCTTTGTTTAATTTAATTAATATCAATCACAAAGATAATATAGAAAGCACTTGAGCCTGATAAACTTAATACAGAAATAATTATATAAGAAAAAGTTCAAATAATAGAAATTAATTAGTATTTTCTTGAGCTAGAAGTTTTTTTTATTAAATTTATTTTGTTGTTTTTTTTTGTGCATATTTGTTAAAATTTTGCTCTGCTTTGAATAGTGATATATACACAATAAATAATATACATGATAAAAGATTTCCAAGAAAATATCTATATTAAAAAATAAAATAGTAAAAATACCAAATATTAGAGCTACAATTTGTCAAAAAAATTAACTTAATTTTCATTTGTAATTTACGTTTAAAACTTCCTTTTTATAAAAAACTAACTTTCTAAAACACACATTTTCAGGTTATTCCATTTGCAAATTACTTTCATTTTGGTTTTCCCGTCAGCAACAAAACTTGCTTTGCTTGTCATTTTTTCCATTAAAAAAATTAAATATTTAAATACATTTCTAGAAAAACTTACATATACAAGATAAATAACAAGAGATTTTTTAAATGTAAATACATTTTAGAAATGCTTGTGACATAATTTTTATATGACAAAATTTTACACCTGCTGACAAAAGCTTTGCAACAATGACATACATACATACATACAACACAAGCATCAACCCATATTTCCCAATACCTGATAAAGGTGTGTAAGTATTTGCAAATAGGTGTGTATGTATGCACACCTTTACGGCCGTATACAAATGTATTTATGCTTAAACACCTTGACAGAAAAAAAAATTAAGTGTTTTTCTTGTTTGGAAGGAGAAAAATATTTATATACATATTTACATATGTATATACATTTTTTTACCTAAAGACTATACGAGAATGTTTAAAAGCTTAAGTGAAATCTTTTTCTTGTATATTTGTAATTTCTTCAGTTTTCCTGTTGTCTTACATGCGCTGAGGTTGTAGTGGTATCCACCTTTTTGTTTTAACACTGAAGCGATTTATCTCGAAATCGTGTATATGCTGGTAGTTTTTTTTTCTTTGTTTTGTTTGGTTGGAATGACGGTAGAAAAGTGAAAAACTTCAAGTGAAATTTCTTACAAAGTGGGCACACAAATACTGGCAAATATTTATGTGTTTTCATTAAGAAAGAAGTTGATTTGAATGCTGACTTATGTATATCTCTGCAAGCGTACGCATCTGAGTAGCAAAGCAAAATACAAAATCAATAATAACAAAGTATTCTTGGAAATGTTGTCGAAATTGGTTCAAGGCATGGGAACTTTATTTTGAGACATGAACAAGCAATTAATGAAACAATGAAGTTCGGCCTTTTTTTTAGAAATGGAAGCTCTTTTCGATCGGGAAACCAGGCAACGCCTTACGGCATTCGTGATCGAATAAACTATTGGGTAATAATACTGTATTAAAAAAAAAAAAAAAACAATAACATATACCATTTTTCAAAATATGGTGCATGTTTCCGTTACTTCGCAGTTTTATCATCAACCAAACTTGTGACAGTAATTCGTCCGGGGCACTAAAGTCTTCATTTTATCTCAAAATTAGTTTTATTTGATAAATGTTCTGCATGCCATAACCGTAGAGTTTTTACTTTAATCTTAATTACATTAAAAATGTTAAACATTTTCATAGGCTTTAAATGTTTTAATCAAAGTTGAAATATTTCAAAAAAGACTTTTTGTCTGCCTGTTGTTTTTTTTTTCGTTTAATTAATTATTAACAAATTGTTGAACCAATTAACGTGGCACACAAAAGACCAACTTCAGCATCATCATCAGCACCACCATCAGCTCATAATCAATGTTTAATAATTTCATAAAAAAAGGCTTAAACTAATTGATGTGGCCATAATCAGATAGAAAATAAACCAAAAAATTAAAAACTTTTAAAGCAGAGAAAGCAAATTAAACAAAATATGAAAATCATTCAATCGATTTTGAAAATGTATAAGTGTGTTGTGTGCATGTGTTTTCGTGTGTTTATATGTTTTATTTTTCGTAAACAAGAGTAAATATTTTAAACTTGTTTTGTAGGCTTAAGAATTTGTAAGCAAAATTTATGCACCCAAAGAGATTTATTGAATCAGAATCTAATAAAAGATTACACAAAATTTTCTGCTTAAGTGATTCATAAATTAAGGGGAAATAAAGTATTGGAATAAATCGTCTCTCTCATGAAAAAAAAATATAATTATTAAAAAAATATATTTCAGAGGAAACAAGAAGCGTCGTTAAAAAAAATTTACTATCACATAAAACAAGTGAAAAACAAAAATTACATAAGCAACAAGTACACAACATATGTGAGGAGATTCATTCAATCACAAATGCTGTACGTTTGCCCCTGATTTAAGAGCGCATTATTTTTTTAAAAAATCAGTAAACGATTTAGCAATAAATCACTTTAAATTTCAAGGCATTTCTTGATATGCATTAATATAACTTTTATAGTCGAACTATATGATTCACAGTTGTTGGTAATTTTATTAGGATTGAGATCATTTTCAATTATTTAAAATTGAGAAAGTTTTTTTTTATGTGATAAAATTCAACTTGGCAATATATAAATATCCTCATAAAATAAATGATTTAGCAATTTTTATTCAAAAAAGTCTTGGCGAAAAATTGAATGCCTTAAAAAAATATAATTTTTATCCGCGCTATTCCCAAAAGCACTGCAAAAATATTCTGAGGCTTAAGAGTTAGAAACTGAATTTGAATACACTTTGTAGAGTAAAAAAATCAAATACTTTAAAACATACTTTAAAACACCAAGACTGTTTAAATTTACATCCCATCTCTTTTCGGTGTATCAAATAACTATTTCCTTTAACAAACCTTTCTTCATTATTTTGACTCCACAATCTTCAAACATGAAACTCAATATCTATTGTTTGGGCCGTTTAAACAATCACTGGGTGCAAAAATTCAATTTTTGCTTTCAGCTATTTTCAATATTTTGTTGAATCTTCTCCATCCTTCCTTCAACTCGTCCCCTCACCAGGCAAATGCATTTGTCTGTTCCATTCCCCGAAACTAAATCAATATAATAAAATGAAGAGAAAGAGAAAAAAACACGAACATGTTTTTATAAAAACATGTAATGGAAACTGTGATAATAGAGATCTCTTTGTTTTTGCATTTCAGTAGCAGTTGGCAAAAAGACATGCACAAACATGTTGGTATTAGAAGTTTGAATTTTTTTTTTATTATTAGTTTTTGTGGTTTAGCTTTTATTTTTATTTTTTTACTAAAACGATTGAAACTCTTGTGTTAATGCTTTAGTAGTTACCATTAGGGCAGCAGCGGCGGCATCCAAATCATACAGACTTTAGATATGTTTGTTCTGCTGAAATACTTTTAAAATATCGATTTCACTTAGCAGAGATAAGCGTTTTTGTAGAAAGCATAATTTATTTAATATTGAAAAAAGAAACACCACAACATGGAAGTGGGTGAAGTTAAGATGAAATAAAAAGATATGAAAATTTTGGGAAACATGACTGACATGTTTGGGATAAAAGAGCTTGAGTATTAAGCGAAATTTAGTGAAATGTACGGACAAGACTGAAGTTTAAGCAACAAAAAAAAAATCTTTGACGAAGGCAACGAAAATAAAGACTCACTGTCTGTGAACCAAAAACTAAGGCTGTTTCAGGAACGCCACAACTTTCATATACGTCAAATTGCTTTGAACTGAAAAAACGTCATTATATGTTTTTCCTACCTGTAGGCATATTTTTTAAATGACTCTGTTTTCTTGTAGAGTTATTCAATAAAACACAAATAAATGTACTTATAGTACTTATATTTTTATTTGTTCCTGCTTTCATTTTTAACACTTGTGACATGAAAACTTAGTTCCCTAGAGAAAAATAATTTAAGAGCATAAATATTTTTGCACCCAAGTACAGTTCAATGCAGGTAAATTTTTTTATATTTCAAATCAATTGTTTCTTTTTTTTTAGGCTGCATATACATATAAACAGACAAAAATATAAAACTATTTTTGAAATGGCAACAAAATATTCATGAAATTATAAAACATCTTCCGGCGAACAAAATTAACCCATTAATAGCCAAAGTGCCTTCTTTCACATACAAAATCAAAGAAAAAAATAAATAATTTTGTGTCAGAATCTGTTCAAATACTGGATGTTTAATAGATTTCAAAACATTAGAAAAACAGATTTTAAAAAATTCGTGTTGTTGTTTAATTCTCATACACTCCGCCAGAGTTCAGTAGAGTCAAACTAATTCAAGCGAAAACTAGTCAACAACTTTAAAAATATGTTTCTTCGATGTAGGGCATTCTACGGAATTTTTTTGTAAGCCGAACGCCCCTTATGGGTCACTTTGGATATCAAACAGAAAAAAAACCTCAAGCATTATTTTACCAACAAAGCGAATATTTCTAAGTAAAACTCGGCGGAGAAAGTCAAATTTCTTACATCAATAAATATGTGGATCCAAAATAAAATTTTTAAAAAAGACAAGAAAACTAAAGTTGAAAACTTGTTGACTGGAGTATATACCATGGCTGTTTCACTACCACCAAGTCGCTCATCAGCATCATCCAAGTTTGCTTGGAGCCCAAGTCATGACTAACTGTTTAAGCAGCAGCTCATTTAAAAAATATGGCTATTTTTAAAATTTTCTTAAACAAGTCCATGGGGACCATTAAGAGTCAATTTTGTTCATGTTACATACATTTTTCTTTCACTCTAAAATGATCAACAGCTCAGAGCAGATACTTTTCATATTTGGTTCATGTTTGGTTTCAAATGGGTTAAAGACGATGAAGTAGAAATATAAAAAAATGCCAGGCCTTAATCATATATCTTAAAAAATTAATGTACAATGTATTCCGTAGATAAATATCTTATTACTCTTGTTGAACTTCAAATAACAAAATTTAATATTTAAATGACAGCGTAAGCAAAATTTTCAAATTGCCAACGCCAAATTATTTCAATGGCTGAAGTTGGGCCTTAAAGATAAAATCCTGTAATGCTCTCTATAAAAAAAGTGTCATATATCAATCAAATTTTAATTTAGCCGCTTTTAGCAAAATTGTTTTCTAAATGTCTTTTCATTTTAAAACAAAATTTCATTAATTTAGTACATAAAACCTTTTGGAATATCGTGTCCAAAAAAAAAAAAAAAAAAAAAAAAAAAAAAAAAAACAATTTATTATGGCAACGAAATCCAATATATTAGAAATTAATTTATGGCCTTGACTAATTTGGACCCTTCAGAAAACATTAAAGACAATACTTAACAAATTGTTGCTTAACAGAGTTTAATCTTGAAACATAAAATATAAAAATGTAATCCTTTGTAAATATGCTCAATTAAATAAAAAATACCCTTCAGTACGCTATTGTTTTTTAACCAAAAACTGATTCAATTCGTTTTTTTTTATTTTCCAGCATTTTTTTCATTTTTATGCTCTAATGAGCTGCAGTTTTATGCTAAAAAAAAATTTAATCCATTTATTTATTTTCGCTTTCTTCTTTTCTCCCCCTCTGGACTTGCCATTGTCAGAGGTTAATTACTGGATACACAATAAAAGTCTTCAAACAGAAGTGTGATAAAATCTGAAGAGAAAATCATTAAAATGAAATATTTAAATATAAAATAAACAAAGACTGGTCAGCCGGGATGAGTAGAAATGTGTTTGTGAGCCTGGTAACAAAAGGAAATATCAACTGTTCAAACATTTATTTAAACCTCGACTTGTCACCTCAATTATAATTTTTAAGTTTTTGCTTTGTTTGCTTTTCGTGCTCTTGCCCTCTGTTCCAAAATTGGCAGCCTTAAAAGTTCTCTACATCAACAGATTTGTGATATAGTCGGAAATAAATTCTTTCCATCAATAAACATAAAATCTTTTTATATTGTTTTAAGTCAAAGTTTTATTGGGCAGGACAATTGAATTTTTTATTGACCGCAATGTTTTGCTTTAAGATGTGCCCAATTCAGAGTGCATGTACACGGCCAGAAAAATTGTGGAATTATGTATTTTGCTTTTTTTACACTATTTAAAATTTTATAAATGAAATTTCCAGATAACGAGTGTTCTGGTAAATGTTGATAAGGTATCGAAACAGCTCATGGTCTTTAAAAAAAATTCTGCTTTTAATTTATCTCTCTGCATTATAGGCCATATTCATAATAATTATTGTAAGTTTATTAAGCTCTGATTTGACGTATTTCTACGGAATATTTGTCAAATAAACGTGTAATGAACCTTCAATAGTTTTTATGAATATGGGTGTATATGTGAATCATTCAATCAGTTGCAAGAATATTTCTTAATTTGGGCTGAGAATTTAACTTGAGTTGAAACGGCAAAACATCAGAGTAAAAACGCAATTAAATAAAATCCATTTTTTAGCTGACATTCATACGTTCTGTGTATACATACACACATTCATATGTATTCCTTTAGCCACCACAAGGAGCTTTAAGGCGTATATGATCCTTACATTCAAAAAATGTTTCTCATTACCACATCATATGTTTGTGATAGTGGATGTAATCCATCAATTTCTGTTGCTCCAGCAAATCTGTTTTCCCTGTGTACTTATTTCCCATATTTCGTTTAATATCCTGCTTTCAGGCTTTCATTCCTAAGTACTTGCTTATTTTACGACTTATAATAGATTTCCATTTTTCATGCGTTAATAAAACCATAAAAAATTACTCGAGAGAAATAAATTGGTTATTAAAAGAAAATTTAAGGCCACATTTCACCAAAAGAATTTAGCTTTAAGATCAAAATAAGCTGAGAATACGGCAAAAACAAGTACTCAAAAGAAATTTAAAACACAATGAGAAATGAAGTCGCAACGTGTTTTGGAAGTTTAGTATTAGAAAAAAGATTTGGTTTAGTTCATTGATTGCCAGTTATTTGGGTAATTTAAAGAAGAAAAAAAAACCAAAAAACTTAATACACAAGTAAGAAATTTAAGACCATGAATACTGATTCAAGCTGTTTTCAAACGAGTAGAAAATGCTTACTTTTTTTTCTTTCACCCCTGTGCCTATAGAACTGAATTTAAATGCCAGCAAATTTTTCAGTTGAAGAAAAATCAAAGACAAATACACTTCTTTACATACACAAAAAATGTATGTAAAAAAAGAAACGTACGTAGGCATATCATAGCAGGGGTGAACAGTAGTTGTGCAAACTGTTCAGGAATTGGTATATGACATGTCTTTGTGGGAAAACGAAAATGCTGCACGTCTCAAAACATAAAATTTTCAAATAGGTTAGATTTATTGTAAGAAATTTATAAAAAAAAAACGGGCTACCCAAAAGGCTTGTATCAAGAAAAAGTTATTTTTGAAAATAGAAGAATATATACATACATTCTCTTAATTCAAAATAAATCTAGTAGAACCATTAAAAATTTCATATTTTAGGTTTAAGCAGTTGTAAAAAAGAGATTGTTGAAAAATACAAAAAAGAAACTAAAACGTCTGCCCAGGTTACAAATTATATTGTTTTATTGCACTTAATAAGCTGCAAACACAAAGAAAACACATGTTTAATTATGGTCCCGGCAACAATGTTATGGTCTGCATAGCTATATTGTTGTTTCGATAACCATAGTGTATCGCCAAGCCAACCATATGCCATTGTTGTAGCTACGTAGTTTGATTTTTAACCAAGATCTCATGGCTGTCCTAAACCATAATATTTTCACCAATAATAACATGTTCTTTTTCGAATAATAATTTTTTCTGCTTCCAACGAACAAGCCGTTCTCTATATGTATTATTATCAACGTTTGTAGCTTTCTTTTACTGTCAATTGTTTTAGGTGTTGTCCTAAAAATATGTGAGTTATTCTCTTCACTATTATAAATTATATACTATAAACTTTACTTTAATAAAAATGTCGGTCAAAATAGTTATCAAAACTTCCCCATTTGCATGACATAACAACAGAAGATATTTTTTGTGGCAGCATTGACGTGGATGCGTTATTTGCTGCTAATTGGAGATACACTAGAGCCCCGACTTGAGTCGTTAATGGGGACCGGAGAAAGGCGACGCAAATCGAAACGACGTAAATCGAATCACTTTTTTCTATATAGATGCACTGAAATTTAATTTGTTGGGGAAATAATTTAGAACAAAGCAGCCTTTTCTCCCGATTTAAAACGTTTTATTACGTCCAATTTTAGTTCCAGACTTAATACTTTTCTTTAACTTTGACTCATGTTTTACGTCCTTAAGGCATATTCTGGTGAATCACACACTAAAATGTTGCCATAACCAGACAGCTGCTCTTAGCACCACTTATATAAAAAAGAAAAGGGATTCCCCTTTTTTTCACGCAATCTGAAAATTTCTTAACGTACAGGTGACGATTGTTGTTGCCAGAAGTTGTAAAAACTAATGAATTCAAGATGCTAAATACATACTACACTACAAATGCTAAAAATGTGTTTAGCGACGCAACTTGAAATCGCAACCACGCAAATCGAATTTTTCCAGTTTTAAAAAGCGACGCAAATCGAAACGACGCAAATCGGAACGACGGAAGTCGGGGCCTTAGTATATATATATATATATATATATATATATATATATATATATATATATATATATATATATATATATATATATATATATATATATATATATATATATATGGATGCCAGACACACATATTAACAGCTAATTCTGGTTTATTCAACTTTTTAAAATTAAGTGTTCCGGTTCATCTTGTAACTTTATCTACAAACAATGTCTACTTTTTACTTTCACCCATCACTTCGTTTTTCCTTCAGATCCAAAAATAGTCCTTATTAATGTTTTACGTTTTTTCAGCCTTCTATATGCCACCGAATTTTCGATGATGCTAATCAACTCATCATTCTTTTTTTGAGTCCGCTGATCAACGAAATGTCGGCGGCATATAGACGGCTGAAGAAGACAGAAAGCAGAAATAAGGTATATTTTTAGATATAAATTATACGTTCTCAAAATCGGGCTATAAATAAAAATTATTGTCTACTACGCTAACGAGCCTTCAAATCGATTTTAACTTTCACAGAAATAAGAAAAATATTTTTTGTAAATAAATAAAAATTCAACTTTATTAGGTTTTATAAATGAGCGTAAGTTCACTTAATTCTCAATATCCAGAACATATAAATAAAAATTGTTGAAAAAAATTTAGAGAAGACAATAATAGTAAAGTTACAATAATAGTAAAGCCGAATGGCTATGAAGATAGGTCGGCTTTCTCAATTGTATGCATCATCTTAAAATCGCACTAAAAAGGCCGATTGAATAATTAACAGCTGTAAATCATAAGTTTAATATTTAAAAGTCTTTGGGCCCCCCGCAATGTTTGAGAGCGTTGTTATCGCTGATGCAATAGCCACAATTACAAAAATCAAATCAAGCTTGTGGAGAGAAAAAAACTATACTCCAATCTGGATAAAAAAGGCTGTGGTAAAATTGGAAGTATAAATTTAAGCAGACTTAATACAGATTAAGTATTGCAGAATGGTACATTGCAGATATGGACATACATCGACATCTACAAGTCAAAACAATAAAAGAATTCAATCGTGAGAACAGCCTTAAACACACTACTCGTTTAATACAACATTCCAGCAGGGAACTCAGACAGTTGCTGGCGAACAAAACGATGGCACACAGAAGGCGGTTAGACCTTACTAGAAGAGTCAGCTTCTGTGTAAAAAATTAATGAAGACATTTAGCTGCTGGAGATCATGATGCTGTATGACACTAGGAAAATATTATATTTAAAAATTTGAGAAATTTACAACAACATATTAATATGTATTAGATTTTTTAATATTAAAATTTTCTATTGGCTGTTCTTCTTTTTCACAGATTTTAAAGTCTAAAATTTCATTAAAGTACTTTTTATGTTTTGGCTGTTGGCACAATTTTTTTGAATTGTTTTCTTTGGCTTATATTAAAATTCCTTCAGTTGGCATGTGTGTAAGTCTCTTGTGTATTTTGTTGTGTGTTATTTTCATAATGATACTTTATTTTCGTTTTTCTGCCTTGTTTCTGCTACTTTTCGAAATTTTGCATGAAATTTATTATATTTTGTTTTTTTTTCATACTCTTTGTTGGAGATACATAAATACTTAATATCGCTGGTTTTGCAAGTGAATTACCAAGTTGTTACACTTAGTGGATTTAAGGAAAAAACACATCAGGGATTTATGCAAAAAAAAAAATTTAAAAATTTTTATAAACAGTTAATTTTGACAAATTACATGTTTAAAAAATGTGTTCAGAGAAAGCCTTTGCAAGCGAGAAATTTCTACAAAAAGACAAGATTTTATGGGCGTAAATCAAGATGAAATATATCTCAAATTGGCAGTCATAGAAAATGATTATTGGCTTTAAACTGGCAAAAATGTTTCCGGAACATTGGATAAGTTAAAAAAGTGCCTTTTAAAAATACGAATATAAGCTTTTGTAGTGCAAGATGCAACCATATTTACTTTAGTAAATATAGTTGCATCTTGGTGCCCAGCTGGGGCACATCTGTGCCATATTTTCAGACCAAGAGTAGCAGATAGACAGAAATTTTTCTTGCCTTCCTTAAACTAACACACATGCCGCAAGGCTGAAATGAGCCTTCCTTGCACCCCAACTAACAAATTTTCGAATGTACTTTTCTTGCCGTCTTTAAAAATTTTAATCGCCACAATTTTGCCATAAAAATCTCTTCCAATTTTGCGAACGTGAAACCAAACGTATGAATAGCAACTTATTCTGTCCGTTTCAATGCTGCAAATTTGAAATTTTCTCTTTAATAATTGTTAATAATTTTATTAAGATTTAGTCAGATTTTACTTTCTAAAAATTAAGAAACACTCTGCTGAATTGAAGCTAAAATTAATGTTCACTTTTATGTTATAAAGTTTTTGTTCATCAAACGTCTAAAGACGCTCTATTTTCCATTCCCATAACGTTCCCTCTTTCCTCTCCCCGATTTTCTTACCTTCAGTGCAATATAATGCAGGGGTTATTCCGTGAGTACTGGTCCAAGATCACAAACAAAAAACACTTTAACATCTAATAAATGTAAATGTAAATGTAAAGGAACTATTACCTAATAGAGAACTAGGACCCAAGTGAGCCGGTCTTATGACCGACAGCCCGAGTAACATTTACATTACCTAATAGTTTGTTGTAGCAAAATAAACATAGTGGGTTAACTTTTAATATCTTAACCAGCAGAATTCAAATATTTGATTTTTTTTTCTGTTTAACGCACTTGACAAATGGGTTTTTTGGTGATATTTTGCAGTTTCCAATAATTGTCTCTGTCTCAAACTCTCTCAACCATATAAAACCTTTATATAACCAAGATTATGTTTGATAACAATTATTCTACTGTTTATTAAATAAATTTGCTGAAATTTGGGTCAAAGTTTTTACTTGTCACTAATCGGTTCAAGTATGTTCAGCTTCACAAACATTATGAATGACCAAAAATTTATTTAATATCTAAAAATATTCAATTAAAGAATAAACTGTATGTACAGAATATTTTAAAACTTCGCAGCCATGATGAAATTCAAATCTCATAATCCAAAATCAATATTCCTTAAAGCCATTCAAGGCTTGTGCTACTTGAGTAAAATATCAAATTGAAACATATTTATTTATATAAAGACAACAACCAGCTTCTTTGTTTTTCTCACCCGCATTTGCTTTCCAACAACTAATCTCCAATCTTTGTGAACAAATTTTGTTATTTTATTTTAATTACAAAACTTTGGTTTTTAATACCTCTTGTTGTTGTGAAAACTTTGGTGCAAGAAGCCTGAAAACGAAGAGAAAGAACTTTAATGAGATTCACCAATTCGTAAACATTGCAAAACAATGTCGTCAACATGTTCCAAAAATTTGATGTTAAAATAATTTTTTTTTTCATGTTTTTAATTACGAGTTTTATGGCTTTGACAAAAAACAGAAGTTGAAAGGAAAAGTTTGCTGTTTTTAAAGATGTTGGAAGTGTAATTATTGACTAGAGCTGCTTTAAGAAAACAATCAATGGAAAAGTTTTCAATTCAAGAAAATTATTTCAATTTAATGCCTATAAAGAGATTTTTAAAGGTGAAAACAACAAAGCCTATAAAAAAAAGTGAAGTAATGTAATGAATCAAGGAAATTTAATTAAGGTTTTTGAAAAACTTTCATCTCATTTTTAGAAATGCTGAAATGAATGCACCCAGAACTGGAATGAACTGGCTTCTGAATTGAGGTTTAATATGAGATATTTTATTTAATGTTATTTTTAATCACTACTACGCTAAGAAAGCATAGTCATTGAATTGGTAAAATTGTAAGCTAATCGATTGGATATTGTAATCGATTGAGATTCAATAAAATATGATTCCAATTCAATTAAAATTGCTGTCTTACATTCCAGCCTCTAAACGGGTTTCACCAGAAAACTCGAGTAGTCAATTGCACTGCATAAAATACGATGCATCAGAAAGTAAAACTGGTCAGTTTATAAAACTGTTCGCTCAATCAGAGATATTACCACTCTCCAAGAAGACTCGAATCATAAGCTTTAGCACACGTTAAACTCTTCTGATAAAAATATATTGAATGATACGTATACGTAATGCCTCACAATCTGTGCAATAGATTATACATCATACGTATCATTTGCCTGGCTATCGATCCGACTAGAGATGGTGGTTGGTATTCACAAGCAAGCTGCTTAAGAAAAATTAAGTTCCAATTTATTTTTATTACAAATCGAACTGAAGTCTAAGATTCTTGTTAATACCGAAAATCTTAAAATACCAACCATATATTATATATACTCGCTGCATATGCAAGAGCTGGCGCCAGCTTACCACACCTGAGTTTTTATAGTTTATAGCTTACAACACCTGAGTGTTGTGTTGTCTCAGCTACAACACAACATACAGCTTTTTGGTGATCAATTTTTGCCACATCTAGGTGTTGTGTATGTTAAAGAATTGTGGTTTATTTAAAGATCATATTTCCGCAAAATACATGCCTGCCTGGGTCAAGTCAAGTAACTCTACCAGATAGAAGCATGCACTCGTATGTAATGCTTTCATTACACAAACACAAGCAAAAAACAACAAATGCTTACATTTCTTTTTAAATTCTGCCATCAAATTACATGGCTATTTTTTAAGGTGCTCTAGTTTTTGTAATAGCGCTGCTTTCGGGTTGATTAAAAAAACGCTTTCATTAGAAATAGGCGAATGAAGCCATAAGAATGGATGTTAACGTCGATCTCTTATTTGGCTGTGATAATGAAAGCAATGAAAAATAACCTCATATGACAGTTTAGATCCATCGCAGCTACTGAATAAAAAACCTTTTGCTTTGGATTAAAAAATAATTTCAAATTATAAGTATAGTTGCACTTTCATTTGTTCGCAAATAAAATTTTATAGTTAATAATTTTTTGTATTTTTGTGAAGTAAATTTCTTATGCAACACCTACCAAATGTTCATCTTTTCCGATATTTAATCTCTAACATCAACAAGACAACATCTAGATACTGTGAGTTTTCGACAACATTTTTTACACTTGTTTTTCAACCATAATCGCAATGTGAAAAATACAACATTAAGCAATCGCTGTTGTGAACTGTAATGGGGGCGTAAGTGACTTCGTTGACAACTTTTCCTGAAACTTTTGCAACACTTCACTTCAGTAATGTAGTGAGATTAAATGAAATGTTCGAAATGATGAATGGTGACCATTTTCAGTATGTCTAGTGTTGTTTACTAGTACGTTTTGCCTGCTTAAACGCAAGTCTTGCATAAGCATGTATAAATTAAAGTTATAGTTTCAAAATCACTTATATACTACACACGTTTATTGAACATCTGGCCCAAATAAGTTGTGATCATTATCTGTAACAAATAAATTTTTGCTTACTAACTTTTTGCTGTCTTTTCTTTATGATAACTTTCACACAATTATCTAAGCTGGTAGACAGTTATCAGACATTTTTTTTTTTGCCATTAAAAAATATCTTATATTTTAAATATTTATTTGAGCTTAAGGCCTTTTTATTAGAGAATTTGAGTATTTTGAGTATTTTTGTCAATATTTCGCTCTCCTTCGGATAGCTTCTTCAGGACATTATTTTCATTATTATTGTTCTGAAGAAGCTATCCGCAGAGAGTGAAATATTGACAAAAATACTCAAATTTTCTAATTAAAAGACCTTAAGCTCAAATAATTATATAAAATATAAGAAAAAAAAGGGGTCAAAATAACTAAATATTAAATTAAAAAATATCTTTAATATTTTATATTTGCCAAAGTATTGTAATCTTAAATTTTATAACTTTCTCTAACGTAAAATTTTAAAGCTTCCAACACATACTACAACCAGTAAAATATGTGATCAACTGGCCCATATTCGCACTACGAAAACTTTCAGTTCAGTGAAGTATTCTTTAAGATTTTGGCAAATGCCAAGACTCCTTTTTAAGCTTAAGGGTAAAAAGATTTTTAATTATTAGCTGTTAATATAAAAAATTAAGTTTTAACTTACCTTTTGACCGCGTTCTAGTTTCGAAATATCAAATTGAAATTTGTAAGGACTTCTTTTCTTAAATTTGTTCCAAACAACAAATCGTTCACCTTGTTTCGCAAAGAATCTATTTTATATTTGATTCATATACATTTTTGCAGACTTCATTTGCGGTTGTCAAAAGCATCTTTAAATTGAAATATTTACTTCTTATATCTTGTTATAATTTCATATTATTTTAATATTTAATTTTTCAATATTTCTTCTTTTATTCATTTACTTGCAAATTATTATTCATTTATTAATTTATTTATGTTAAATATGTTTCGTAAATAAATACTCTCTTGGCATTCATGCTGATATAAATAACAATCACTCACACACTCACATGCACATGCACACAGATGCCATAAGCTGCATGTCTTGTATTTAGTACGCACATACGTTTAGTTATGCAAGGATGTACATATAAAAAATTTGTATATTTTTGTAAAAAATATTTTTCTTTTGTAATTTCATAAAAACCAGGTTAACATTTGCACATTTTTTGCCACATAACTGAAACTACACACACTCACAATGACAAACAGGCACAGACCCACCAACAACACATCAACGTCAACATCATGTGGGTACATGTTGTACGTACGTTGTTTATACATACAAAAATACATTCAAACCAGCACACAAATATTTAGCAAATGATTCTGATACTTCTAAAATTTATGCAAAATGTACACACATTTGTTTTCTTGCTTATTTTTTAAATTTATTTAAGTTTTTTTCTTCTATCTTTTAGCGATTGTTGTTTGTTCCTTTAGAAATTTGGTTTGTGACTGCTGCTTGAGTGCGAACGTGAAGGTGGTTGCGGTGTGATGGTGGTGGTGGTGTTGTGAGTTTGTATGAATTTGCGTTTGTACACTTTTGGTATTTTTTTGTAAATTGTGTTAACAAATTTTATTGGGGGGTTTTCTTTCCAAGTTGATGTTGTAAAACATGTATAAACCATGCTTTGGCCATTTTAGATTTAGGTTTCTTTTGTTAAAAACTCATGTACATTCACTTCGTGTGCATGTCAAATGCATACGTTCACTTTTCTGTGCAAACTGGCACAAATCACTGCTAAAGCTTCTTTAATATTATTTTCAGATACATTCTTTGACTGACTGGCTTAAATTAAGTATTTTTTTCAATGCTTTTCGTAGTAGTTACTAAATTAATATAAAAAAAAAAAAGATTAGTTTTCTGGCAGCAAATCATGGTACTACAAACTAATAAAAATCTTTACTTGAGCGTGTTTTTTCACTAGTTTATGTCTAAAATTTATATATGCTGCTACTAAGTATTGGGCATATCCCAGCACAGGCAAGCAAATATTTAAGTTTCTTTGCAAAATGTTTTGATTTGCCGCTTTATTATTTCGTTTACAACTAACATGACCACGTTTCCGAGTTAACTGATTTGGAACGGTAAAAGTTCGTTTGGCACAAAACATCATCGTCACATCCAAAGGAATTTGCTTGTCGTCAGTATGTTGAACTCATTTAACAATGAAACGAAAAATATACTGGCTTTTTAACCGCTATTTCTACTCAAAGAGAGTAGAGCACAGGAAAGAGAGCAGAGTGGTGAATTTGTCCAAGTGCTGGTACTCGTATGCACAAGGAATTGTTGTCTTTTATAAGAGTTTCGTTCACAAAATAGAGAGAATACGAGAAAGCTTGAGAACTTAAGTAAATTGTGTGATGGAAATGTTTATATGTTTTGTCTGAAATAAGATTTATACTTCTAGTTATTTCTTTTTTACAGCAGTACGTATTTAATGTCAATGTTATTACAAAATGTCTTATGATTTTGTATACTGAAAACTTATTTATTTAAAATGTAGTATTATGAAGGTACAAAGTTTGTCTTACAACAATGCTGCTGGTAATAATTGAATGTTGTAACTCTGCATTATTCTAGGTCCTTTAAAGCTTAGCTTCTCAATTAACTTTCAGAAAACAAAAGCAGTTTTTCCGTACGTTAAGAATACATTTGATACATTAACGTTATTGTATCTGTATTGCAAAAGTTGTTGCAAAATAGCAAGTACATTGTTGTTCCAACAAATTTGTCGTGGACACAAGAATATGAAAAAAAAATTTTAAAACACATTTTATGTCTACTGTTGAAGAAAATGGAAATTTTTTTTGCTAGTTAGTTTTTATATTATCATTCGGCTCGATATCAGGTAGTCGCTTAACTACAACAAACAGTTCATGTATTTTATTGGTAGAAATCTTGAACTACTGTCACCCATTTGTTCGCGTATATGTGTTTGCGCTGTGTTTTTTGACAGTTCGACAAGCTAAAAGCAGTAGTCCGCTGGGCTTATAATGTTACCTGTTAACAAGCTGCCTTGGCTTTTGCTAACTTGAATTTATTACACACTGTAATTAAACATCAACTTCAAATGCTTTTTAGCTGGCTAATTGTTTACAAAAAAAAAAAAATACTATTTACTACTACTCATTTATGTTTCATTGATACAGTGCTACGATAAAAGTCATAAAACTTGTAATGCCCATTTTTATATGCTTATTAATGATACCTTTTCTATTTGTTGCAACACATTATAAGAGAATTCTATGCTTTAAAAAATAGCTCCATACGTGTTGCTCTCATTAAAAATGTGGTAATTATTTAAGCTGCCAGTGGTGAGCAATCTTATGCCGCTTCTCTTTTTATACACTTGCTCTCCCGTTTGTGTGGTGAGTTTAGTTTTCAATACCGATGCCATATTTGCAATGTTTAGAGTTCAAATATTCGTGTCGTTTTATTTTTGCCACTATTTGGTTTACATATTTTTTTTTTTTTTATATTTTTCGTCCTATTAATTTTATTGTATACTTCATTGTATTAGTTAGAATCGTGCCTGTGTGTGTGTGTGTGTATGGTTGCTGGTTATATTTATGTAAGTGAATTCTTGTCTTAAGTGTCATGTTTGTGACTTGTTTTAGTCAAGAATTGATAGATTTACTGTCATTGTAGACTTCCACTAACAAAATGTTTACAATTGCAAGACACCTTCCAATAAATGCCAGAAATTCATAAACACCCTCACACACATGCACAAAAAGTAAAAAAAAAAAACGCAACTGAATGTCTTGAGAGAGAATGCTAGATTTGCACATAATATGCATGCATATGTATGTATGTATGTACAGTGACTACAAGTCAAGCATTTTCTATATGTGATGAATGCATATCGAAAAAGTACAAATAGGCTAGTGAGACATATTTAAGGATATAAAATGGTGTTTATTGTAGTTACCCATGAAGACGTTGTGCAAAATTCTTTGGAAATTTATACATGACATCAAGGTTTCCCGAGCTATTTTTTTATCAACTGGTCTTGGCAGCCATAGATAGCCGCGCTGACACCGGATAGTGAGATGGCCTTATGAAGTTGTTTCAAGGTTAAATAAAAACCAAGTTGCGAAGTACTTAACCCCTGTTTAAACCGCTACCTAAGTTATACATAGGGCTACGCTGCTATACAAACAGATCGTCCCAAATCTGCATTCAAACCTTTGTTACCACCTGCTGGCTTACAATTTCTGTACATTTGCTGTTTAATTTCCCTACTTAGAAATCAAATATATGATATACGAGCAGTACTGTCAAATAGAGCAGCAAACCCAGCAAATAATGCTGCTGGCTAAGAAGCAAATTTGCAAGGGAGATTCCAATTGGAACAGCTTGTGATGACTTTTGCTTGAAATGAGCCACCCATAATCAATAGAAATTGGTTTTTTTTTTTTTGTTTAACTCGACTTATTTACTATCTGTACAATGCAATAAGCCAAGGAAATGTTCACTGTTTCTTTCATGCCTTTAAAATATCTGCAGGCACTCCTTTTACTCATTTTAAATATTTGTATATTTTGCTTCAAATGTTAGTTACGAGAAGTGTTTCCAGAAGCAATTATTAATCCCGCCATGATTATTAAATTATTAATCCCGCATTGGGTGTGAAATATTTTTATAATACGCATAGTTTTAAATAAAGGTTATTTTTATTTGCTTGATCGGGCTTCGATTTTTACTAATTGGTTCGATTTTTACTAACTCAGAGTAGATAAGTGGCAGTTCAAAATGCCATTTAGGTTTAACTTTTCAAATGTCGTGTTTCAATCAGAATATGTTTTTTCAATTTGTATCGACTACTGCTACTAATGCAACAGTTACAGTGCCTCAGAGTAGAGGTGTAGTGTTTAATTATATTTTACTTTAAGAGAATGAAAGCATTAACTAAAACTTTTATTCTCTCCAAAATAAACCGAAATACTTTCATTACCACAGAATTTAAATTATTTTATATAGCTTCACATAATATATACAGCAACTTAAATCATTGTCAGTGAACAAGATGAAATAAAATATACATTTGAATGCTCCCATCAAAAAAGAAAGTTCTAGATTCCAGAGTCCACCTGATGTTGACTTAAACATTTTTCCTGTTCAATATTCTAAAATAAAGTCAGTAGTCCCAAAACTTACTACTAAGCCAATTAATTTCCTTTTAAACGTTTACACAGTTTCTCCTTTAACTTTGTTCGCTTGCATATCAATTGAAACATTTTGCCAATAATGGTCATTTAACTTGCGATACCGAAAATATTTGCCACAGTCGAGTTCATACACAGCTCAAACTGTGCAGAAGACAAAAAGATATGATAACTTTACCATACTGTTTTTGGGTTTTCGTATAACACAATGCAAGACGAAAAAAAAAACTATTAATCATCGGACTTGCAATCAAATTTTCAAAAGTATTATTCATTTTCTATACAACAGAACATTTGAAATATGGAACAAGAAAAAAGCAACAACTTACCGCAGATTCATAAGGAAATCTAAAAACCAAAACAAAAGAAAGAACTTTGTGCACACAAAAACCAAACGACCAGTTGAAAAAGATAAAAAACAAAACAAAGAAGAAAACGGGAGTAAAAAAATATAAAACCAAGAAATGATCAACAATCCGTAATGAAATTTGATTCAGGCACCCTGCAGTTAAATGTTAAATATGTGCGAATAACTGTCAATAGGAAAATAAAGCAGCGTCTGCTTCATTGTGAAAGTATCAAGGAACCATATGAGATCTAAAACTAAAGCTTACAGGGATGCCGACAGACAGACAGACAGACAGACAGACAGACAGACAAACACACATGCATGGAGCTTTAAAGGAAAAAAACAAAACGGCACAGAAATAAACAACCACAATACAGTATTCGAATATTCTAGTATTTGCTCAAATAATGATGAATGACTTTGCTTATTGTTGCCATTGTTGTTCGTACATACTACATAAACAACAATAAAAACATACACTACTAGGGAGTCCTTGCTGCAATCAAAAAATAAAAATGTGTTTGAAAAAAGTATGCAGAAAAAAAATTGTGTTAAATAACCACAGAAAGTATTTATGCAATATGAAGCATAAACGAAAGTAATTTCTATGGATCAAGTTTGTACCACATACTGACGATTTATTAAAGCAAATACAAGTTTATCTTCCTAAAGAGAACTTAAACGTTAAGGGCAGCTAAACTTACTTTGTGCTAAAACCGAAAAAAAACTAAGCAGCAGTACAATGTGATTAGAAATTATAAAACGATTTTCAAAATAAAAGAAAAACAAAAAATCATACTTTAGAAATTGCTGTACAATTAAACAAGTTTTTTTTTGTTTTTCTTATTTTGGAAAACTGTATGTGGTGCACTTGGTAATAAGACCAAAATTACATACATACAAGAGTTTAAACCAAAATGTTATGTAAATGCGTATGTAATAGTAAATGTGAAACTTTAGATTATTGAACTTTTCTCATAGGTTTATCTTTATATTATTTGATCTTTATATTGTTATATTAATTATTCAAGCTATTGATCTTTGGTTTTTTATAAAAAATAATGTTAAACAATTATTTATTTATTTTCAATATTTCGCCAACAACTTGTTGGCATCTTCAGGAAAATATTCATAAAATTCAAAAACAAAAACAAATTATTGAAAAAATTTGATTAATAAACATTTAAAAATTTTAAGGCGGGAAAAATATTTTCAAATTTTTAAATGTTTATTAATCAAATTTTTTCAATAATTTGTTTTTCTTTTTGAATTTTATGATTATTTTCCTAAGATGCCAACAAATTGTTGGCGAAATATTGAAAATAAATAAATAATTGTTTAAATAAATTGTTTAATATTATTTTTTATAAAAAACCAAAGATCAATAGCTTGAATAATTAATATAATTTTTCTTATAGTTTAATTTATTTCATTAAAAAATTTTTTTGTTTCGCTATTCTTAAAAAACATAGACAAAAATAATAATAATTTCTAACTAACCTTTCTCGAACATATGGCTTACGACCGATAATAAAATAATACGAGTTTTTTTTTGGAAAAAAAGGCAGCTGGTACATAAAGTGCCCAAACACACATAAAACTTATATAAACTCATGAAGAAAAAAAAAAGCAGCTCAACTTTAAAAAAGTTTAAAACTAGAAAATTTGGAGACTAAAGGAAAATAATCATACACAGACAATACTGAGCAGTAAGTTGCAAGCAATTCGAATGCCGTTTTTCAATGGTGTAATTTGTACTGGCAGCAGTAACAATAGTAGTAATAATGGGGGTAGATGTTTCGAAGCCGCCCACTTCCCATCAGCACCCATCCTTCAACTCAGGCGTTCAAACATGTGTTTCTAAAGCGACACTCAAGCCACTCAGCCACTCAGGTTGTGGTTTATTTTCTGCCTAATTTTTTAATTATATGAAACCCACCCATACATTAGAGTGTTGTCATGGGGCTAAAAATAAATGTCCGAATATTAATGTATGTGTTATTGGTTGTTATTGGATGAAAAAAATTAAACAAACACTTTCTTGTCTTAAACAATACCTTCTTGAGTTAAATTTAACAGACTGCAGTAAATACAATTTTTTCATTGAATCCAAAAACTATTCCAAAAGGCAGCCAAAATTTGTCTGCATAAAGTCTCGTTATAAAACTGCTTTAAGAAATAGAAGTCGTTAACGAAAACTCACAACTATAAAACATTTATGTCGTGACTTTATAGCAGACTATTTTTATAAAACAAAAACAAAAAAATTACTTCCATCAAAAAACATAAGAATCCTTAAAAATATTAAAATACTTCTAGCAGGAGCAGAGGCAGGGAATTTAAAGTAAAATATGTCACATGTTTTGCTACCACTTTGGGCACAACAACTACAACAACATTGCATTCTTTATACTTTTGTCTACTTTCTGCTTGTTTCTGTGGCATCAACATTATCATGCATATGGCAAATACTCAAATTCTATTTCTGTTAGAATTCCGTTTTAGTTGTTTGCTTCAAAAAAAAAAAAGAAGAAAAAAAACTAGAAAAAATGCCATAATTTTAAACAATAAGAAAGAAAAAATGTACTTTTAGAAGAATTTTGAAGCCCTTAGAGATTGCTACTGTGTGTGTGTGTGTGGTGTTGTTGCTTCGAATTTACATATGGCTTTTTTTAATCTATTTACTGTATCTCTTGCAGCAATGTATATGGTTTTACTTCCTGACGCCACCACTCACTTTCTTCCATGCAGTGCGGGTGTGCTATAAATTCAAAAGTTATCCAAGCAGACAAAACGGTTGTCAAGTGAGTTGGTTGACAGTTAAAAGGATTTGAGTGTTAAATAAAATTTCTGCTTAAATATTAAAGAATATTTGTTTTGAAACAAATATTCCAATGACTTAAGAAGAATAAAATCATATAGAAAATAAAATATAGTTTCAAGATCAAGGTCATGTAGAAGAAAAATCTTCTTCAAGCTGTTTCAAAGCATGGGGAGTTCTTTAAACGTTTAAATTTGTTCATATATTTTTATACCATATTATAACTTTAAGCTTTAAAAAATTTATAAATAAATACAAAAAGATATCATCATCCTAAGAGGCTTCCAATATAAAATTTTTACTTATACATGCCTGATAATAATTTTGGAAGGTTTTAAAATTTATGTTTTTTGAAGAAATTTTCGGCATTGTGCAATTTGTAAAACAAATTCAATGATTCGTAAAACGATCAACGATGCGCGTTAAGTTTGCTGTAAGAAAAACGAGAATATTGTGTATCAATAAATTTGTTATACGTAACAACTTTTAACATCCGCCTTAACCTTTTGCACGATTAAACATAAGCCGACATTTGGTGTCAATTTTTTTTTTTATTGCCCAACAAACATTTTTTATTGCGATTTATAATAACAGACCCTACAATAAACACCGGAACAAAATCCACAACAAAAATAAAAACATTAACAACAGCAATCATCATAATATTTAACAGCAGCAACAACATCAGCAACTGAACAACGGAAGAAAGCAATCATAAATGTTGTACAAAAAGCATTCACATTCACATTAACACGCACACTTATACATCTACATATGTATGTTGTCTCATGCATACGCTGCCGATTGTACTATTTATGACGGGGATAAATAGTTATTGATGTGGGTTACTATATAAGTAAAAGTCGTCATAAGTTATAGACTTAAATTACTGATGGGGAATCATATCATATCGAAGTGATTAGATAAGGGGCTTAACGAAGCGAAAACACACTTCGGAGAATGACATGGTAGCAACTAGTGACAAGCAATTCATAGATAAAAGATTCCATTCCCACCAATAACTGCAAGTACCGCATATAAGATCTGTTAATTGGAGGTCGCAGGTTCGATTCCTGCGGAAGGCACTGGGTGTTTCTGCAGACAAGCAAAAAGCTTCGCAATTTTGTGTTTGTAAAAAAAAAAAAAAAAAAATAAAGAGAATTTTAAAATCAAATAAAACTTCCAAAATCTCCGCATAATTAGCCGGCAATGAGGCAATTAAGCGGCTATTTATAATTAATTTGTTTTTTACAGATAAATATCAAATCTGTTCATGCCTACGCTCG
Source organism: Sturmia bella (assembly GCA_963662145.1). NCBI lineage: Eukaryota > Metazoa > Arthropoda > Insecta > Diptera > Tachinidae > Sturmia > Sturmia bella. The sequence goes on along the minus strand of OY759171.1, from coordinate 4,231,657 downwards.
TTCCAACAAAATTTTTAAATAAGAAGCTCCAAGATTTTGTTTTATTTTTGAAAGGAATTCCCGCACAACAATTTCTAAATACCAAATCCACATGAAGTTGTTTTGCCCTCTAAGTAGTGGAAAGCAATTTGTCCTCTTCACCACTTCGCTGAAAATATTCACTTAAACAATTTTACTGGCACTACGAATGGAAAATTCCATACGGAATGCAGAGTGAGAGGAAATATTGGCCAGATATTATGCCTTGGGCATTTAATTGACTAGGAAATTCTCACATGTGAGGCCTACTTATGCGGCAATCTTTCCTTAAAAAAAGATTTGAGATTAAAAAGTCACTAATATGATATAATTTCATATCAAAATGCGCATTCCATGAATGAAGCCTACGAGAAGCAGGCAACAACAGTAGCACAACGGGACCTTCTGGGAGCCAAGTGGCTGCAAGTTCAACATTTTATGCACTTGAATGCATTGAGTAGTATGAGTTTTTATGGCTCATAAAGTAAAAACTGAACCCTCTTACTGAGACTTTGCTGTACATTCGTCTGTCGTAACATGCTTTCTTTCAGACGACAAAGATTAAAGGACTCAAGCTTTCACAGGATATGTAGTTACGTTCGTCCGTTGTAGCGTTCTTTCTCCCAGGCAATAGGATTAGATTGCTAAAATGTTCACAGGATATATAGTTAGTTACTCGGCCGGTACAACAACGAGTACTAAAAACAAAAAGAAAAGTTAAGAACCAAAGGATGCCTCCATACCAGACACCTAAAAAGTCAGCGGTAACATTCGAACGACTTGAGAATTACACTGGATATGTACTTACAAAAATTTAACAATTACTAGAATGAGGAACAATTACTATAATGAGGCGACAGTTAAAAAACGAAAAGGGTGTCCTCATACAAGGAACTGAAAACTAGCTGTAACTTGCGCAATGTAAGCGGCATAAACTTGAAATTTGCACAGGATCTGTAGTTGCCTGGTTTTCTGCTATAGAGATATTAAGAAGTTTATAATTTTAAATAATACGTAGTACTTGGGTACGCGTTTGAAAATGGGCTGTAAGTTTTGAACAGTGAAGAAATAGAAACTGTTAATTATGCCAAAATAAATACCAACACCTTTAAACGTCTAAATTTGGTTCGCCTACTTTGCCTACTTTTGCCAATTTTAACGGAGGGTGCTTTAAACCTAATACCAGAAAATGGCTGTTAATGCATGGGGTACCCTGTAGTGAAAAAATTAGCTCTATATTTCAACCCATCTGACATCTACGACATCAAACATTAAAAACAACGAATACGTAAAAGCTAAAGAGTACTTCATGCCAGGGGCACTCTTCATCTACTAAGTGAAACTGGTTAAGCCACTAGAACAGTAATATGGAATTCTTGCTGTACGAGTCATTTATTGAAGGAATTTATTTATTTTATTTATTTATTTAGTTTTTATTATGAGACCAACAGCCGCCTGCTTACTAGTGTTAATAATTTCATATAAATAGGCGCTCATAATCAACATGGCAACCGGTAACAAGAGTTCTATGACCGAACCTTCTCTTATATTTTTAAGGTCAAAGTCTTACTCTATACTTATTTACAGACTGCCTTCTAAATTCGGAAAGTTATGAGCTTCGATATTTCCCTCACCCTTATTCTTGCCACACCGTGTGGGTAGTCACTAACTCATACTTTCGCAATTTTTCCAAACAATTTTTAAGTTTTAATTCTCTTTAACGTGTAATTTTTACTTAATAATATGCCATGAGTGTTATGAGCTTCTTTAGAGATCATTGGAATGCAATTATTTTGCTAACAACCCCTGAGCGCGGCTGTATACGAACAAAAAAAAAAAGAACGTGTGGATAATGCACTTACAAATATTTGTCCATTACGGAGCAAAGCTTCGCTTTCGGAATTGTGTTTTCATGGTTTTTCAAAGACCATAATTGGATACGCGTTAAACACTGACAACAATTATTCCGTGAAATGATGATGTCAATGTTGGGATTGCGAATCGCAATAGTAATAACGCTGTTGTTGTCATTGCAGTTACTGTAACATTCATGGCTAGAGCAGCAGTAAATGTGGTATGAGCTGTTGTATGGTGCCAGTACACAAAAATATCGTAAATTGCAGGCATCAAGTACAAAAGTACTTGATGACTGACGGGCTGACTGACTGGCTGACTGGCTGAGTACTGTGGTTTGTAGTTGCCTGTTTTGGCTGTCGTTCTCGCAGTTGTTATTCATTTTATATACTAACATTTATTTACATACAAGCATTTGATGTAGTATGCATTACGGCTGAGTCTGATGAAATTTATGCACATCGTCATCAATTCACAGCATTAAATTGCTTCTACTCTTTGCCAGTTCCAAATGATTGGGCCAGGAGTGGCAGAGCAGAGGCAACAAAGGACTTATGCATGAACCGCAATTAAATTTCACCATAAACAGTTAAGATGCTTTCGACTCTGCTAAAAGCTGAATGTAGTCTTGTTGTAGGTGATTTTTATTTTATTTCCCATCTTCCTTTATAAACTCGAAATTTTATAGTGAAGAGCTTTTGTTGGCTAAATGTGCATTAGTTCTATTTTTATTTTGTGCTGCTTTTGCGTTTAAATAGAAAGTATTTTTCCATGAAAGAAACATGTTTGTTTTGGAGTTGTGACTTATTATTTATTGATATAAATTATTAAAAACTTATACAAATGTGATATATTACAACATACCTGATCATAAGCAGCTGCAGTGTGAACTCTTTTAAGTTTTCTTTTATTTTTCTTTTTCAATTTAAAAAATATATTGCTATAAGTTTTGGAGTCCAAAAGCTACAGAATTTTAACCACATTTGAAAAAAAATTGTTTCTTTTTTATACATTTTCTTTAATAAACGTTTAAAGCAGTACTTTGTGGGTGTCTAAACTAATTTTTTCCATTATAATTTCTTTTTTTTTACTCCCCTAAGAAACAATTGCAAGATCAATATATTAAGCTTATTTAAAATATGCTTGCAATTGTTTATATTCAAAATTTTGTTGGTTGCATACTTTTCCGAAACATAGTTTTTTTGAAACCTACCATTTAAACGGCACTAAATTCAATTAAAGCCACTTTACCAGTGCCACATTTTTCTCCGATTTATTTTTAAAAGTTTTTTTTTCCTAAATGAGCTTTTGGAAGAGATTGTTTTTTCAAAAGGTATTTTAGGAAGGACACGATTTTAAAAGGCACCTTTTAAATGCTACTTTTTTAAATAGATACTTTCCTAGCACTTTGTAGAAGCAAAATGTTTAAAAGGCACTGATTTTCACAGGTAATTTTTCTAAAGATGTAACTTTTAGAGCCACTTTTCTGCAAAGCTACCTTTTTTAGAAGAAACTTTTTAAAAAGTACTGGCTTTAAAAGTTACTTGGCTTGAATTTACTTATTTTAAGTGGCCGTTTTTCGAATAGGTACTTTTTAAGGTTAGTTTTTTTCCAAGAAACAATTATTTTAAATGGTACTTTTTTTAAATAGTACTTTTTTTACTTGGCTTGAATTTACTTATTTTAAGTGGCCGTTTTTTGAATAGATACTTTTTTATGGGTAATTTTTTTTAAAGTAAAAATATTTTAAATGGTACTTTTTTTAAATAGTACTTTTTTTAACTAGTACTTTTTTAAATAGTACTTTTTGAAAAAATGTACTATATTTTAAAAGATAATTTTTTAGACGACGTACTTTCTTAAAAGCACTTTTTAATTCAGGGAATTTAAAAAAAAATACTGTTTTATATAAGGCACTTTTTTTAAAAGGTCCTTTCTTAAAAAATGTTTATCAAAAAGGTTTTTTAAAAATACTTTTTCAAAAGGTACTTTTTCGAGAGGTATGTTTTTTAAAGGATGGTTTTTTAATAAGCTACTTTTTTAAAAAGTTATATTCTTAACTCGCAAATAATTTTTAAGACCTAAATTTTTGTTAAAGTACATTTTTTTAAAAGTACTAATTTTATAAGGTACTTTTTTATCAGCTAGTTTTTGGGAGACATTTTGTTTTAAATGTCCTCTCAGAATGCCCCAGATTTCATACTCTACGATGCAGCATACTCGGAAATATATCGGCCATAGACATACTCGCAGAACCTTCACCATCCAACATCAACAAAATACACAATTTTATCAAAGGATCCAAACTTAAAATATAACGGAAAAAAGAAACAGATTGTAAACCGGAGCTGATGGCCATAGTAGCCAATGCTCACAAGTATTTAGTTGCAGAATTTATTCTGTGGACTAAATAAAATAATAATAATAACAATAATATTAATTATTATTTATAATTTTTTTAAATATTTTTTCAAAATTGACTTTTTTAAACGGTGCTTTCTTTACAGATACTTTTGGTAAATTAATTTTTTTGGAAAGATAGTTTTTTTAAAGATAATTCTATACTTGTTTTATTAAAGGATAATTTTTTGGTATGCATTTTTTTATGTAGCTCTTTAAAATTTACTTTTTTTATAACGGAGTTTGTATATGGTACCTTTAAAACAAAGACTTTCCTTAAAGGTTCTTTTTATAGAAGTATTTTTTAAAATGCTAGTTTTGGAAAGATACTTCTTTCAAGGCTTTTTTTCTAATATATTTAAAATTTCTTTTCTCGGAAGACATTTTTTTTTATTATTTCCTTACGCAAGTTTTTAAAAATTTCCTTCTTGAAAGATGCCTTCTAAAAATTTATTTTAGGGGGTACTTACCGATATCTAAATGCACCTCTGACGTTTGATGAAGTAATTTTTTCCAAAATGTCATCCTGTAGACCCCGTGACATCCTTAGCCGTTTTTATACTCTTTCGACATCCTAAATGAAAAAAAAACCATAAAATTTTCATATTGTAAAAACCGGCCTGCAACCGGCTGTTTCATGATGAAGAGACCAGTTTATGTTTATGCATGAATTTGGGTTGAAAACTACTGCACTTAAAACTTTAAAAGTACCAAGAGAAAAACTATTTTTGTGAATATAAAAATAAGAAAATCCGTTTTTGACATTTGTTGTTGTCTTGCTTCCTGCTCTTATAGTTTGCGTACTTCGTGTGTATGAGTGACTTTAAGTAAACACTGGGTTGTGTATGGCTGTGTGTGTGTATGTGATAATTTTATTTCATTTATGGTGGTTGAATATAATTTTCTTAAAATTCTACTTAAGAGACTCTAATGAGGCAAAAATGTGTATATTTTGTTAAAGATGTTGAAAGGCAAAGTTAAATAGGAATGGCATGGTAGTGAATGTGTGTGAGTGAGTGTGTATAAATTAAAATGCATAAAAAAGTTTTCAACATTAACTAAATATAGCTGTGTGAGTGTGCTTTTAGGTTTGTATTCTGACATTTTTGTAGTATGTGGTATTGTTTTACTTAAAGTTCGTATTTTAATTGCGCTGTGCATTTTTAGTTGCACAGAAAGTGCTGTGTGGTTTAGATATACATACATACATATCTACTGGCACATACTCATACTTACCTACACTTATGCAATCCTTGTGTATTTTAACCTAAAACTTTTGTTCATTTTCGTTGACTTTTTGATGTTAAAGCAGTTTCTTATGGTGCATTTGCCAGACTCTAGATAAGAACTAAAGCAGAAATGTTGTTGTACCCAGTTGCCAGTGGCTGTTGCACTTGCAAAACAATTGTTGTGCATATACACAATTACTACGGCATAAGCAGCCGTAAGTCTATGTGTTTTTTTGAATTTAGATGTTAAGTTCTGGAGGAAATGCTGTCAGAGAGGCTTTTGTATTTATAATCATATTTTATCAATGATATGAAGGTTAGAATGTTGTTAATTATTTTGGTTATTTTTTTTTCTTTCTCGTGCTTAAGTTTCAAACAGAAAGAAAGTACTTATAGTTGTGTGACACACAGAGATGCTTACAGGCAGCCAGCCAACCATATTTAAGAAGTTTTTAGTGTCATAGTCATTATTATCATCAGTGTCGTCATTATCGTTATCGTTGTTTCATAATGACTTGCAAAAACTTTCAAAGCAAATGTATTGTTTAATGTGAACGCAAAACTAATTCTAACTGAAAACTTTGGCAAAATAAAGGCGGTAAGAAAGAGAGACAGAGACAGAGACAGAGACAGAAAAAAAGGAAAAACTTGGTACATTTTGATCATTCTTGGGTTGAACATTTTATCAGCTCACACACATTAGAGATTTAATGTCTCGCAAGCAGGAATATTAAAACTTAAAAATGCTCAAGTTCTTTTTTAAGTAGAAAAGTTTAAGTTCTAAGAATTATTATGTTAATTAAAATTTTTTACTAGACTGTAGAGCAATTGCACAACTTGGACAAGACTTTTAAATAAATAGAAGGTGCAAACGGAAGAGAAATCAACAAAACTGATTTAGAATTTTTTATAATTATCTTGGATATTTTTATCAAATCATCTGCAGCTGTTTTCACTGCTGATTACATTTCATGTACTCTATTGGCACAGACAGCTTAGGCAATCTGTTATCGCCAGCAACAAACATGTTGTTCACTGAACAAAAGAAAACAAAACTCGTGCAATTTTCCACTATCAATAACCCTATTCCAAGCCACGTTGTGCTACACAAGATTAGAAAGAAAAAACAAAATAACAGGAAAATGGCAAAACCCGACCGACTCTGATAGAAAGTTACAACAAAGAACTAGAACAGAAAAAATTAAATTACGAAAATAAAACATCTCTATTACCTAAAATCTGACCTACACCATTGAAGTCAACAAAAACAAAAAAAAAAAAACAAAGTGCACAAAATAATAGAGTTTACACAAGCAGTTGCAACGCGTTGCGAATATTTTTATTATTTGTTGTGAGAAAATATTGTTCCAACGACAAATGTGAGCCATTTAACTACAAATTGCTTTAGCAACATAAAGAAAAATTGCATTAAAAAAAAACCCACAAAATATCCGATAGCAAAAGGTACGAGTTGAATACACACACACACACACACACACACACACAAAATGAAAAACAAACTAAAGCAAAAGTTATCATACAACGCGTATCTTAAGCATTCATTTTACTTGTCTTCCTTAACAATTTCATTTTACAATGATGAATATTTCTTTTGGTTGCTGCTGACGATGATGACGAGCAGTAAAAGCGGCAAACAACAAAACTTATTTTCTTAAAGAGAAATACAAAAAAAGAATGCATATGGCAGTAAATGAACTTCGATATTGTGACTCAAGGAGCAGCTGCACAATGGGTGGGAAATCGCCAAAAGAGCATTTGAATTTTGTGTGTTCAGAAAGAAACTTGGTTTAATTTCAAAATGAATTTAATTCATTTGCTAAATAATTACTTACCGCCTTTTAAAGAAGACATGGAATTTTCAAGAAAAATTAAAAAAATAAATAAATTAAAAAGTGTGTTTAAGGGCCAGAATTGAATCGGAAAGCTAAACTATTTTTCATTGCTATAATTTTCGTCTAATACAGAAGGGTAAGCTTTTGCCTTTTCCTATATTTGATTGTGCTTTTGGTACATCAAAAGAGTGCATTTGCAGACACTTGCGTTGCCTTCAGACTTTAATATTTCAAAAGAATTGCCACAAATTAAGAAGCAAGATTTTTCTTATCAGCAGGTTCCAATAATTAAAACTATTTACCGGTAACTATATTACTCACTTCCATTAAAGGTATCTTTAATTAACCCAGACCTCATTACTAAGTCGCCGTAATGGCCCAAAGTTGAATCTAGAAATATTATTAATAAACGTTTTCCAATTTACAATACCCAGGTCCTAATTGTTTCTACAGCAAAAGAACACAAAAATTGCTTTACATCTTTGATAAAACTTCCTTAGTTCGTATTTCTTTAATAAAGTCGACTTATCTTTTTCATTTAGTTTCCAATGTGCTCTTCAGCTCTAAATAAAACGTATAATATATAAGGAATATATAAAAAAGTTCATCATTTCAGGTAAAAGGTCACCCATTACAATGCCACAAAATCTCCGGATTATGTGCGCACTCAGGTACAACAAATCTTAATGGACTGTGTTCAATTTTTATTACACAAATAACCTTTGAACTCAACTTGAATGCTTCATGCACATACACACTTTTTGTTTTTATGCAACTCTCGCAGATTGTTTTTTTTTTTTTTGCCAGCCACCAGATATGTATGTATGTCTGGCCATGAGCAGAACAAACGGTTAAACCAACTTACTTTTAAATAAAAAATGTAAAAAAATTAACTAACAATGAATTCTTGTAGTAAAAAGGCAAGCGGTGCAAAATAAAAAAAGGACTTAGCAAACCATACAACCAAGAAATTGCACAGCCAGGCATAGGGTTGCCATGTGGCACTTTATAATAGAGTAATAAATAGTTAAAAGAAAATCATAACAGTCGTTGTCCAAACCATTCACTGTAACATACATCAAATCAAAAGACAAAATAAAAGAAAATGAACTAGAGTTGCGTTAAATAAAATGATGTAATTTTAATAAAATAATGTAGTTAAAAAAACCAGTGCTGATTTCTATGCTGAAAAAAATTTCATTTATTTTGCATTTTTTTTTTCCTAAAATGCGAGTTTTTGCAGTTCATTGAAATTAAGATGAAGGAAAAAGGTTGTCAAAGTTATAAATAAGCAAAATATTTAACAAAAATCATGTTAGCTTGCTCAAAATAAGCTTGCTCAAAGTAATACTGAAAATATTAAATTTATTGTAGAAAAAAAAAACGCATTAAAATAATTAAAAATTTTAAATGATATAAAATAGAAGAGTTCATGTCCGCAATGAAATTCATCAGCACCCAAACTTCACCGAAACCTGGGTTCGACTACTTGAATACTTTTTTTGGAACGAAGTTCCTTAACGCGGCTTGCTGGTAGTGCAAATTAGTACAAATCGTCACGAAAGCGTGTGAACTGTTTTTATGTATTGGTGTATCTGTCGACAAACAATAGTGTAGGTGTCTCTGCTGCTGGCAGCGGAGACACCTACCAATAAATATTAATTAGTTGTGAAAACGGACACTATCAGTTGATAGATGTCGCTAAAGTAAAGTATGTCACAACAAAAAACCGCAATATTGAAAAATTTTCTTCGTTTTGTAGCAGATTGACAAAAAAAAAATACTGGATGTGTGAAAAGTAAAATAAAAATAAAACGTTCCAAAAATTTTAAGAAGCATATAAAATTTCAAAATTTCAAAAACAACACAAAATAAAACATACAGATTTCACCTTCTATTGCATTCGAAGATGAAGAAAAAACCCCCTAACGGGGGTCCCCCGACCGCATTTTCTTTAGTAGAAATCTGGATGTTGAGCTGGATGAAAAAGATACACTGAAATATAGAACAAAATTAGAATTATTTGATAAGCAAATGACCTTAAGCTCTTTTTATGAAGTCAAAAATATAAAAAAACATATTACTTTTTTCAACATGTAATATTTTAATTTGTTAGCTAATGTTCTTCGAAAAGTATTGCAACATTGAATGGACTTACTTTTGAATAAACATGTATTTTATTTTTAATTTTGGTTACATTTTAGAAACTACTTTTCAAAGGTGCAAATACTGAGTACTAGGCCCCCTAATATTCGTAACGTCAGCACAGCTACTGCTAACTACAGCTTTGAAGCCCTTAGATAATTAATTTAATTACGGTTTGAACCGATCAGTTCTCAATTATCCTCTCATCCAGGAGTCAACACAATGAGCAAAATCTTAATTTACATCATGGACATAGAGATAAAAGAATGGACTACATAGCACTGCTTAATTCATATATTTAAAAAGCTTGAGACTCATCCACTTCAGCCTACCAGCTACCGGCCATCACTGAGTTTGATGATATTTTGCTTTCTGTTAAAAATGTACCCTTTTCAATTACAAGTTTGTCAGTCTTGTTTTGCACTGTGATCCAACAATAAACAACAAAATATGTAAAAAAAAAATTCTTAATTATATTGTAGTTATTTGCTGTTAAGATTTTATTTTTATTGTTTATCTTTTTCAAAAAAAAAAAAAAAAAATGTGCTATTTTTTATATTTGAAATGGCAACCCCAGCGAAAGAAAATAACAACAATCTCTTTCTTTTGATACCAATAAAAAAATATTGTTCAATTTAAACTCGTTCTGCTGCTTCATTTACGTTTAACAACAACGAAAACGAAGCAGTTTTTTATAGAAATGTTGGCAAAATATAAAAACATTGTTAAATGTTTGTAGTAAAGTAAATGATTTGTGCACGTGTGGTGGTGGTGGCAACACGGTTATAACTCTTGCAAAATAAGTCTGTATGGGTTCGTGGCCATTGCTGCTGCTGCTGCTGCTGCTGCTGTTATTGTTGGCAAACGTTTCGGTCACTTAATGTACAATTGCAATTTGCAGAACACGTCTGTTGATGTTATTTAATATCTGAAAAGCTTAGCTTTTGTAATAAAAAATATATATTGTTAGACACTATTACGAGTAAATGTGTATGTGCGTTGTAAAATGAAATTAAGTTACACATGCTGCACGCTTACAGGACTGTGAGCTGCAAAACGATAAGCGGCGAAAGAAAAGAAAAATTGTACAATCTTATTTTTAATTGCCTGCAAGTCAGTGCAAGGTGAAGCAAGTAGGATATATTTTTATTAAGAACAAAAAAATGTGAAGTAGTATTCGACAACATTCAGAAAGAACAAACAGTTAAAAATTAAATTATAAAAAAACAAGCACTTTTCCATTTTCTTTTTAAAAACTTAGTTATGCTGCCTTTTGTATTTTATTGTTGTCTGCCAAACTTCCATTTGGATCAATACAAACCATACTTATCAAAACTCTCTGTCTAATACAACAGTGCATCTATCATCGATGTTACAGTGACTATCAGCAGATTAGTGCTTATGATCACAAATTACATACATTTTTGAACGCTCTATCTGAATGTTTAATACACACCTTGAAAATTTTGCAGTTGGCGACAGTTCGGTGGTTTTAATAAATGAAAGTGTTGGCTGCAAACTTAAGCCGGTATTTTGTTGCTAGTTCAAAATAGACAGTAATAAATAAATTAATTAATTTCTCTACATACACATGAAAATTTTTAGAACGAAGTTCCTTAACGCGGCTTGCTGGTAGTGCAAATTAGTAGAAATCGTCACGAAAGCGTGTGAGCTGTTTATATGTATTGGTGTGTCTTTAAACAGTTGTGTAGGTGTCTCTGCTGCTGTCAGCGGAGACACATACCAATAAATATTAATTAGTTGTGAAAACTGACACTATTTCAATTTTGAAAAATTTTCTTCGTTTTGTAGCAGATTGACAAAAAAATACAGCATGTATCAAAAATAAAAAAATAAAAAACGTTCCAAAAATTTTAAGAAGCATATAAAATTTCAAAATTTCAAAAACAACACAAAATAAAACATACAGATTTCACCTTGTATTACATTCGAATATGAAGAAAAAACGTAAGGAACTTCGTTCCTAACGGGGTTCCCCCGACCGCATATCTTTTTTTTATATTAGACGAACTTTAGCTCGTCTATAAATATATGGAAGAAGAAAAAATTTTCCTGAAGACAATCCCATTTTTGAGTGTTTAAAAAAATATTTTATTTTTCTCTTTTTGATATTATTAAAATTTTAAAATCGTAGTCAAAAAATATACAACAGCATGAATGTCGTTTGAGAATCATGATGACCTGAGCTGCAGGACGTCTACTGATGAGAACTATAGCGGCTTCGAAACAGTTTGTGTTCCCCTAGCTAGAGGTCTTTGATGTTTTCTTTATCTTGCTCTATTTTTATCAAACAAAACAATAATGCAGAATGAACTTAAGCTCGCTAAACGTAATAAAAACACAATGGCATTTATATATTGTTTGTAAACGAATTTAGTAGGACAACCAATCAATAAATTTCAACCATAAGAAGCTGAACAAAACTTAGCCAAGCTCTATCAAAATATCAAAAAAAAAAAAAAAAAAAAAAACTTTTAAAACAAAACACGGCACACATTTTTGCTCAAAAGCAAGATACCAAAAAATGTGGATAAATTTAAAAAATCTAGTATTTTGTGAACAATTTTAAAAATAAATTTTTTTTACCCATAAAATGCCCATTAAAGTTTTAAAAGTTGATTTATAAAATATTAGATTTAAGCCACACAGCACAGTAAGAGCATGTATGCAAATAGTAGTTTTAATTTGCACACTTTTTCATTTATGTGTTTCAAAAAAAATTTTTTCTTTGTGCGACCGTAGTATTCAGGAACCAAAAAAAAAAAAAGAACAAACCTAACAAGCGGTTGTTAGCTGTAATAACTTAATTGGTGGTAACGAAACTAAAATAAACTTGAAATATTATAATGGCCTAAAGGGAGGAAACATCTCGTTAACCAGCTACCACTGCTAAAATGTCTGTCGTACAATTTTTGACGAGCTTACAACAAAAATGAAAACAGAAATGTAGTACCGGAAGCGAACTTGTAACACATTTACATATCAGACACAATGTAAAAGTTGGAACTTGAAATAAAGTTAAAGGTAATGCCAGGAGGCTTGGACGTGCAATAAAACCTGCACATTTTGTAACAACTAATTTATGCGTGTTAAGTTATTAAACAAGGAAGAAAAATCGCAGAAAATGCCCGAAATCATAACAAAATAATATTTAGGTCGAAGTAAGACATAATATTTTTTCACAAGCAGCATGTGCGGCATTTGAAAAGAAATTGTTATTCAATAAAAAAAAAAATTCCATTTACTTTTAAAGCTAATTAATAATCTAAAAACTTAAATTTATTTATGTGGGTGTATGCAATTGTGTATCGGGTTATTTATAATGAAACATTTTTGGGGAACCAAACAAGTGCTTCTAAGTAAAACTTGAACATATATTTACAACATTTTGGCCGTAAAACGTGACCACTACTTTCTGCTTGAACTTTATTTCAGACAAATAGATGACTACAGACAATAGTAATACGTATTCAATCACATACAAACATGAAAAAAGCACAAAAATATAAAATTTCAGAGGAGCATATTTTAAGGTTATGTTGGCTCAACGGAAAATGGTCATAATTTAAGGTTATGTTTGGTCAAAGGAAAATTGGCATTTGCGCTTCCAAAGCTTTTGCAGGTTAATTTGGTTGATGAAGTAATTTGCTCATGTTGTTTGGCAAGAAAGTAGTGGTCACGCTTTTATTTTTTTGCAAGAATTATCAAATATTTCTTTAGATGTACTTTGAATAAAACATTGATATCTTTATGTTTCAAATTTTATAAGGAAGCCTGTTTTTTTTTCTTGGCCTAAACAGAGGTCTACAACAGAATGGTGGTCACGTTGTGTTTGGAAGAATATGGCTATCGTACCTTTAATTTTTTTTACGGATTTATGATTGATGAATTGAGCTTTTGTTTACAAACGTACGCAACCTACACACCTGTTTTCATAGAAATCTTTTTATTTGCTAAGCAATAAGGTAGCTTAGACACTGTGTTTTGAAACACAATCCCTTCTTTGCTGTCACGCAAGGAAAAAGAAAAATAAATTTCAAAGAAAACAAAAGAACTCTGAGTGAGGAAGTCTCTATAGTAAATATTTATTCAAGTAATTCATACCTAGTACCTTTAAAAGAAAATAATTTAATAGCATTATCCTTTTTTCTGCCGTAACGCTCTTCGCTTCTTTTACTTATAACGGTAGCAGACTCTATGAATGGAGGTTCTATAAGTCTTCAGCTTTTTCAAGCATAATGGCACAATGTCAGCGCCGTATATTTGAATTTCTTAAGAAAGGCATACAATGTGTTCTATATTTATGTATATGTATGTGTGTAGGTAATTTTTTCATTTTTATTGAACATCAAAGCCAATACCACGACAAATCAATTTCAATGTCCCCAGGGTAAAAGACTTTCATAAAATAAGAAGAAGAAAACAAATTGATGAAAAAAAAGAAATCTTATACAATTACTTTCAAAACCTTCTTCAATGTAATCGCTGGTTTTGGTTCGGTTGGTGTTTCTTTTTTTTTTCTTGCTTAACATTACACTGGGGCCGATATTTGCGAGGGCAAAAAATGTCTTCTCTTCTGCTGTCTTTGTACACTGCGATATAGATGTATTGACAGGCAGTGTTTTAACTGGGAAAAACATTGCCATCTCTCAGACCGTCTTAAAAATTGCATTTCTTTCAACGAACAGGGCTACCAAAAAACACCGGAACAAGGATTGCAAATTGCGGCCTTTGTGAGCGTTTGAATTAACAAGTAAGAATTTTTTTAAAAAAAAATTGCAAAATAAGCACCACCCTCCCAGCATATGCTAATGAACTCATTCGATCAAGAATGCTGTAATTCAATCCCAGCTTTTTCTTCCAAGAAAACGCTAGTCGAGTTGTGTAAATGAGCTTTAATTCGAAACGGCGACTGTTGCCGCAATATTAGGGCCACCCATCTCAGCACCAGTTTTAGTTTTGATCTAAAGGTTTTCAAATTTTTTTAAATGATGATATTGGATCATGGTTGCTGTTTTGTCCACCCATGACAGAGATCAAAGATCTCACTTTCTATCTGTTCAAGAAAACCTGCAATCTAGAACCACAACGCCTCCGATGTTCTATAAACTTATTGATGGCATCTCAGTTTTTGGTGTAGTAAAGTTTTCCATTAGCTGGACCACATGTATCAGAAAGTATTTTCTGTCGCATGCTCAGTATTCTATAGTATATAGTGTATTTGCTTAGTATGAACAGTGGCCGAATTGTAGTGATGTATAATCGCTAAGATATGTCTTAAAAAAGCTCTCTGTATATATCATTAAATCTTATCGTAGCCACAGAGTATACGAATATGAAAGGTGGCCAAAAATGAGCTACGAAATCTAGCTTTTGGAAATGCTCTATAAGTGGCAGCCAAATAAAAGGAAAAACTTTTGTTTTTTATACGGCAAGCAAGAGTATAGAAATCCTAGTACGCCTATCCGAATTTCAAATGGTATATTTTCACTACTAAAACAATATTTTTATTATTTTAATTCCAAAATACTTTATCGCTCAGAAGCTTAATAAGCTTCAACTTGCGGCATTTGAACCCTAATAATGCCAGGTGGCTAACAATTCTATAGACAATTTTGTAACAAGGGAAATGCCCGGCTTCTTATTATTATGCTTCGAAGCCAGGGCACTAGTCCCTTAATTTCTCATTAGTCCATTGTGCTTTCCTAATGCGGATTGATTTCTATTTTCTTCAAAGTCTTAGAGTAGCTAGAATGTTTTTTGGTGTGTGTAGGCAGCTACCTACCAATCATGTGCTAAAAAAGGCCCATCAAAACAGGACAATGGGATCACCAGCTCTTTTCTTAAGCATAAATTTCCATTACCTTTTCTCTGGGCCGATACCTTCTTTCGCAGCTTATTTTAAGTTACGATTTAATCTAGCAATTATTGAACTGATATTTAAATTTACTTTTTTATTTATTTTACCTTTATAATTTTTTTTTTAACTGAAATCTATAAGCCAAATAAAATGTTCAAAAATATCCTTAATACACCCGTGACGTGAGCTGTCAGTGTTTGCTTTTGTAAGGTTTTCTAACCCTTTCACAGCGCTTTTCAGGGTTCAGTGTTGCGGGGAGTGTTCTATGATAAATTTAAATGTTTATATTAAATTTAAATCTATGTACGTGTTTTAACCCCATAAAGAGTTGTGTGACAGCTTGTATTTTCCCTGTGACACGTTTCGGATTTTTTCTCAAATCCCAAACAATGAAAACATATGTAAACGCATTAGCGACATTAATCTGTAAATAAAATATAATTAACACACTTTAGCCTGCTGACATAATCAAAAACCTCTAATGTATCTGTGTGTGTGTGTGCTAATGTGTGTGTTTATTTTATAAACAAATGCTTTAGCCGTGCATAAAATTTGTTAAAAATACATACTTTTTGTGGTGAATTTGTCATTAATAAAATTATATGGGACATAGAAAAAATTGGGGGGAAAACCATAATTTGTGAAGGAATTATCAAGCCAACTGCCAGGCCCACGATGTCACTCGGCATCGAACGGTTACTGAGTCATGCTATTTTAAAATGTTGTTGTTGTTGTATTCAGTGTTTTTATTTAAACGAACAATGTCGACACTAAATTGTATGCCATTGTTTCGTTTATATTACACCCTTAAACCATTGCTTAACATTAACGTTAATTGAAGAAAGAAAATTAAACTTCTTGCATCAAGGTGAGCAACCGGCGGCTGTTGAAGTTGCTGCGCCTTTGAACTTTGGACGTGCTAAATTTAACAATTTTTAGCTGAAAGTGAATTAAAGCCGGCTGGTTTAAGCTAACAATACTTTATTCTGTCATGTGTAATACAAGCCGATCGTATACGATTTCTTAAGTTTTGGACGTTACAACTTATCTCATACTGTTCTCATTGACTTTATTTCTTTTTTCCAACTGTTGCACAGTGTAGCATATAATTGCTTACAAACAGTTAATACAATAATATAAAACTAAACATTAAGCCATGAAATTTAAGTGTATTATTTTTTTAATTGGGCCATACACTTCCATACAGACTTATTTATGTTTTATACAACAACAAAAACTATAATAACATAATAAAGTCAGAGCAACGACTGCAGGTTAAACTGAGTCCTTACTCGTGTATGTATATTTACTATTCTGCTAAACATTAGAATAAGGCGTTGGCTGTGATGGGTGTTGTTAAAATTTAAGTATTTTATAACAATGTGTTGCTGTAAGTGAATTATATGAAAGTAGGAAAAACAACATCATCAATTATTAAACACTTAATATTAAACCGAATTTAAATGTGTCCATTGCCAGTCACCAGAACACAATCGCTTGGTGTTCACAGCACATTTAAAGGCTTTGTGGATGCATTTATATTTTAGAACATTATTTAAGTTTAATTACATGTTGTGTTTGTATTTAGAATATAAAATTTATATGGCAAACAAACATTTGCATTCACATTTTATTACCTTTTACGTTGCTAATAACTGTATCATTTCTTTGCTAACACCAACAACTCATTTGCATTCAAAATGGATGCAAGGAGGTTTTAACATTTAAAATAAGGCAGATTTGTATTAAAAAATAAATAAATATTATTAGGCCAACCAGGCAACAAGGTGGGCCTGCTCACAATAATTTTGTTTTATATTACATTATTTTATTGTGCTTGCTGTTCAGAATGTAAACCAACTATTTGTTAATAAACAAATGTTTGCTATAAACGATAACAGGTGGTACTGCGTGTGTGCGTGTTTCTGTTTGTGAATTTGTCTATGGTACAATTAGTACTGTCATTAAGAAATGTTGGTGCCCCTCGAATACATTAATTTACTTACAACATAGTTTGTATAATTTTTTTTTTTTTTCTAGATAATTATACAGATCCAAATAAAGTTATAACGACGAATACTCAAACTATGTTAGAAAAAGCAAAACTAAACATGTAAGAGCTCTGAAAAATTCATTGCTGAATGGGAGGCAACAACTTCAGAAATACCTTGGAGTAAGTATGGCCCGCCCTTCTAATAAGTGCTGCTTAGGCCGCGTCAGTTTGTACGGACAAAAATGTTTCGATATTGTGCCATCGATTTTTCGAGAGCTTATGGCTTGAGGAAAACAAAATTAAACAACTACACATCGAAAAAATATATATGAGCCCCCCAATATTATGAGTTCAAATTCGAGGCGCCAAGCACCACTCAGTGCCCGTAGAGGAGTGAAATGTATGACCAACCCAAAATAATTTTTCCCCAATTATTTAATTCGAACACAGCGACCCCTTACATGCCCACTTATAGGCCTTCTAAGCAAAAGCACCAAAAAAAACTTGAAAGTTTTACGTCGTTGTGGCAGATTTTATCCTCATTGCAAAATCGACCGTCCAAAGTTAGTGTTGGTATTGTTGTTGTTTAGTTTGCGTAACATGTCGTTTAAGGAAAGCTAGCTTATATAAGAATGATGCGAAACAAAAAGGATTGTTTATTATAAAACTAACATAAAATGGTTTTATCAAAAAGAAAAAAAAACCAATCAAACAAAGTTATGTTACAGTGTTTATAAATGCCAAAATTTCTACTATGATCTGACCTGCCTAACGCTCATATGTTTCAAGTATTTAACCGTTTTGCTCAATAGTTGCATAAAAGGTCATCTAAAGCCAGAGATGGCATTAGTCCAATACACATTTGTATAAAGTACAGATAGCTGGCACGCCTACCGCCCATTACTATTCACTAAATTGTAGAACTTATGAAGCTTCTGTAGCTGAGATATTTCAAAAATTTCGCAATTGTTAACAGTGTCGGAAAAAAGTAACTGGAATTCTATTCATGTTCAAAAAGTATTTTTTTTTTTTTTTAAACAAACACAAAACTGCGACGCTTTTTAGCTTGTCTGCAGAAACACCCAAAGCCTTCGGCAGGAATCGTACCTGCGACCTCGGAGACTCTTAGTGGGACACTCTACCAATTCATCCATCGAGGCGCTATAAGAAGCAGATATTTGTTTTTTATATTCCCTAAAAAAAAATTGGTAAATTTGGTCTCTTCATTTGAATAGATACCTTTTTTAAAGAGGTCAAAAATCAAATTTTCCAGCCTGCAAATTTCTTTTATATTTTATTTCTCAAATAGTGTTAATAGGTATTTTTCGGAAACATTTTAAATGAAATTTTTTTCAAAATAATTTATTTTAATTCTTAATTGGCGCAACCAAATTTGGCCTCAACAAACCAGCAGCGGAAGGGAAGAGTAAACTATCATTCTGAGTTCCTTACTTTCGCAGCAACAAGGTCTTAGTATGCTATTCCCTATTTATATATTTTGGACAACCAGTATGCTATAATAAGAAAGGCAAAGCCTTTCATTATCTGGCTTTCTAGAATGACTGTTTCTGGAAAGATTTACATTTGTTGTTGTTGTTAACTATTGAAAAATGCCACCTTATAATGGGTTATATGCTCACTTCTTTAGAGAGCTTTCGTACAACTGAGTGAGTGAATGTGTAGAGATGGGAAGGTCTGAATCTCAAGAAAATACAATAAAATCTTAGAGAAGGGGCAAACTTTAGTACGGTTAAATTAAACACTTTGCTGGACAACTTTGCTATAACATACGCCCTGTTAATGAGATGGCTGTTTAAACTACACTAACTGCAGTGTTTATACCTGCATTAAGCGGCAATTCAGAGCAATTTCTAGGACAACAACCTTCGATGTTCATTCTCAGTGGTGCTTGTGAGTGCTAGATATTGTTACATTTATGCGAGAGCTCTCGCTGCACTGTCAAGCTTTTTGTTATGAACTGGTACTAAGAAAATTTTAATTGCTATATATTTAAGCTGAAGTTAACCTGGCAGTTATAAAAACATGAGTGCTAAAATTTGTAATAATCTCTGTAACTTCGTGAACCTGCCTAATGTTAGTCTCAGCTATCATGTGTATAAGCATTTGCTTAATTATAAATTCATATATTATTTTATTATTCCTTTTTCTATTTAAAATTTTAAATTATATCTATTTTTATGCCAACTAT